>CM045452.1:6868236-7468236 GCA_024666655.1 Dascyllus trimaculatus | reverse complement strand
CAGCCTTTATCTTCCAATACTTTTAACCCCCCTTTTATTTTGTGAAAGTCTGATTTTAATGGTATTTTCTTCCCAGGTGAAAATGGGGAATCTGAACTTCTCCCTGGGCAGAGTGCAGTACGACAGCCAGGCTCAGTCTACGTTTCCTCTGGAGGCTCAGGTGGGAGTCGGGGTGGGAGCCTCCATCGTGGCTCTCATCGTGCTCATCATAGTGCTCATATACAGGTAAACACTTCAAGACGACTCATTTACTTTACTGTCAGAGGTGTACTGATATGTATTAAAGCACCAGGGCACAACATGCAAAGTTACTTTTTTGAATCATTTAATTTACTTACTTGTGCCGAACAAATGAAGTCACACTGGAAACACCCATCCGGAGGAAAAGCTGTCCTCCAGCACTTCATCTCTGGCTATTGCAATCAAACTTCGTACCTAAATATGGCCTATGCATTGATGCTATTTGTCAGGAGGAAGAGCAAACAGGCCATGAGGGATTATAAAAAGGTACAGATCCAGCTGGAGAACCTGGAGACCAGTGTGAGAGACCGCTGTAAGAAGGAGTTCACAGGTACGGTCCACTTTCTGTTACAAATTCAACTATATCTCCTCAAAATAAGAACAAACTCTCAAACTCAAGCCTTTTCTCTGCTTTCAGACCTGATGACGGAGATGATGGACATGTCCAGTGATTTGGTGGGCTCAGGGATTCCCTTCCTGGATTACCGGGCGTATGCCGAGCGCATTTTCTTCCCGGGCCACCAGGAGTCGCCACTGAGACGAGACCTGGACGTTCCAGAGAGTCGAAGGCAGACGGTGGAACAGGGACTGGTTCAGCTGTCCAATCTGCTCAACAGCAAACTGTTTCTCACCAAGGTCAGCCAAGTCACTTACAGCAGATTGACTAAATGATTTGCTTTAAGTGTGTAGTTATCTGGGGATGCATTGGAAAGACGGTAAGCACCATCGTGGGAACAGTTTGTTGCTGTGAAAGATCAGGAACCACAAATCAATATTCTCACCACCTTCAGTTCTTCAGCCTTACTCTTGGTTTAACATCCTCAAGCAAACTGTATTATAAGATTCATATGTATGTACGTTTTCTGTAGTTGCATAGAAGCTGTAATAAGTAACTAAGCACCTTTCTGTCACATCGTATTCCTGTTGTCTCTCCAGTTTATTCACACACTTGAGGTGCAGCGGACGTTTTCTCCGAGGGACCGGGCCTATGTAGCCTCTCTGCTGACTGTAGCCCTGCACGGTAAACTGGAGTACTTCACAGACATCCTGAAGACACTGCTGAATGATCTAGTGGAACAATATGTGGCCAAGAACCCCAAACTGATGCTGAGGAGGTGAGGGAGTTTGTCAGGTTAATCCAAGTAGTGAGGAGTAGATGTTTTTTTAGGTGAAGATTGTTTACATGTGCACTGTTTTTTTCCAGAACTGAATCAGTGGTCGAGAAGCTCCTGACGAACTGGATGTCCATCTGTCTCTTCACCTTTCTGAGGGTATGTAGCGCAGTATTTTATTCTTGATCTAATTCCCCGCCTTTACCTTTGCGGGGTTTTTTTGCATCACCAAATAGTAAAATCTCAATTTATGTGCTCTACAAGGCAAATTAAAATGACAGGCAACTTTATTTTCTATTACTGTTTTTGTTTCAGGGATATTTTACAGTCCAAATACAAGGTGTATGGGTTTGTTGTTTGGTCTGTAACAGTACTGTAGCTACGACTACGCCATCCTCATATAAATATTCTTACATGCATTCTGTACAGTCATTATGCTGAAAATATGCAGAAAATAACCCATTATGAACTGATTACAGTCCTTATGTATACATACATACACACATCACACCCCTTCTCTGCACACCATGTATTATATTCATAGTTTTGTATTGTGTACTACACTAACTGCAGTGCATTCTAGTTTGTTGTTTTAGTTTTTAATGCACATCAAGTGCTGTATATCTTACATTATTTATTGTTTAAACAATAGCAGGATTACCCTGTTACTAACTATTAATCAAAACATAAATAAGAAATAAATGTAGTGCCAACAGTTGTCCAGCCCAGTGGGATAAACAGAGGAGGGATCGTCGCCGTGTCAGTTACAGCACTGCCTGGATGTGTTGTCCAATGTTGACATTCGGACACTTGACCTTGCCTTAACTTCACTTCTACTGAGCAAGTGATTTGATTGTCTACTCAACAAACCACCCGTACCAACACAAAGTGTAACTCGTACTCCTCTACACTCCTCTTGAACTGTCAGTAGTATATGTTTTATAACACAGCCTGCATCTGATGTTTCAGTCAGAAGTCAAAGTCGAAGTCTTATTTATTGTCAGTATTGCGATATGTACAGGACATAAAGAGCATTGAAATTACTGTACTCTTCAAACCCTCAGTGCAGACAGTAAACATTACGTAAAAAAAGACATTAGGTAAGTAAATAAAATTCTACTGAACAAAACCAAAGAGCATTAAAAAAATACAATTAAATAAGTAACACTGTAAAAGTCATTGGTGCAAAATTTCAATTTAGTGCAAATATGAGTGGCAAGATAGTGTGAATTAAATGAGCTTATTAACTGGGTAAAGTGTGTGTACAGTGTATTTTCTGAGGATGGAAGTCCAGTGGTGATGGGGAGGGCAGAGAGAGAGTTCAGTGTCCTGGCAGCCTGGTGGATAAAGCTGTCTTTTAGCCTGCTGGTCCTGGCCCGAAGGCTCCACAGTCTCCTCCCTGATGGCAGCAGGCTGAGGAAGCTATGTGACGGGTGGGTGGGATCACCTGCAATGCGGAGGGCTTTGCCCGTGAGGCGGGAGGTGTAGCTCTCATGGAGCGATGGGAGAGTGTTTACACACAGATGTGGTACAGAATTTCACCTTCAGTATACATATTGTCATAGACTCGCCTTTGTTAAATTTGCCTAGCAACTGGGGCTCCACCCACAACCAGCCAAAGACCAGGCTGTGAACCTCCAGGAAAGAGCTCCAAAATAGCCACATTTCATGACACAAGTAATACAACCACTAATTCAGAAGTGGATCAGATGTACAGTTGGCAAGATATGGAGTGAGGAACAATGAGACACACATGTTTCTTGAATAGTTAGATGTTCTTCAGAGTCATATTACCTATCTGATCAACTGCTCCACAAGAATCGATGATAATACAATTAAGAATTTGCATCTGTTCATGAAATTTGAAAGACCTTTCATTCAAAACATGTTTCACAGAAAGTCTTCTTCCAAGTCAGTGTGAATCAATGAAATTTAGCTCGTTGTTAGGGCCAGGTGGTCCACAATAATAGACACTGTTCCATTAATGATCTCTCTCTGTTGGTCCAGGAATCAGCGGGGGAGTCTTTCTACATGCTGTTCAGAGCCATAAAGCACCAGGTGGACAAGGGACCTGTGGACGCTGTGACAGGAAAAGCCAAGTACACGCTGAATGACAACCGGCTGTTACGAGAGGACGTGGAGTACCGCACGCTGGTTAGAACACACATATGCTGTTAGATGTTAGCAGTGTTAGTTCTGGGGGTGGAGGTCATCATCTACTATTTGTTTTTTTTAGAGAATTTAGTGATGAAGAGACATGACTATACAGTCAAAAAATTCATTGTATGTGTCCTTGTTCTTATTCTTTCTTTTCCATGTTTTTAATGACAAATAGTTGTTGTCCATGTTTAAGGACAATTAATGCTGTGTGAGGTTTTTATTTTATTCAGTTCAAATTTGAATGACGGAAACATACTTCCCCCACACTTCCAACCAGTGTGGACAACTTCAAACACCTCAACACCACCCCACAAATTGAAATCCTACCTGGTAGTGTTTGTGTTAACAGTGCAACACTTCCATCAGTAACAAGGCTTCCTGTGCATCTGTCCAGACTCTAAATGTCGTGATGCCTGCTACTGCTGCAAGTGGAGGCACCACTACACAGACTGTGCCTGCCAAGGTGCTGGACTGTGACACCATCACCCAAGTGAAGGAGAAACTTCTGGAACAAACCTGGAAAGGAACGTCCTTTTCCCAGAGGCCACACATAGACTCATTACATCTTGGTGAGTCTGGTTTATGTTACAGGGTCACACTTTCTTTAACAGCTGAAGTGATGAGTTGACTCACTGGTCGGTTGGATCAGGTCATCAAACTCAACTTTAATTTGACTGTAGATATTCAGACATACGAGGGTTGATCGAAAAGTTCAGAGACTGTGCCTATAAAAATGAGCCGCTGTTGAAAGTGTTTTGTCGGTCTGCCGTATAGCTCACTGAGTTAAGGTGCTGCCATGTCGGCGCAGGTCGCCAGCAGCAGTCGTGAGTTCGAGTCCAGGTCACGACCCTTTGCTGCATGTCTCTCTCCCCTCTATACCCCCTTTCACCCTGTCTCTGTCAACATAAAATGGAAAAAAACTACCAAACCACACTGGTGACTATGACATGCTCCAGACATGTACTCCAAACAGTCAGTTTTGATCAACCCTCACATTTTTTATGTTTCTGCCACTTTGCTCAAGTATAAGGTAGAAGATTCATCACTCTGGGACAGCAGACTATAAAGTTACAAAGTGTTTCTGTAGTCCCAGTTGTCCTGTAAAACCATCAGCTGATTGCATCCCACCATTTTCACCATTCACAATCTCCCAGCCAAAATTGCGTTGAGTGAATTCAGCAGCAGAATTCAGCATTTTTACCATGTATGTTGGTGCAATTCTACAGATTTTGAATTTGAATTGTTCATATTGCTAGTACATGATGATGATCACAAGTCACTTTAACTGGCACTTTAAACGCAAGCTTTGGACTGAAGTTGCTTGTTTGGACTACTTGGACATTTAAACAGAGACAATCCCAATGTCCATTTCATTTCATTGCCAATTTAGCTGCAGACGTCTCAGGGATATGTGTGTATGTACGTGAAAGTGTGCGTGGTGTGTGTTTAAATTTGTACTCTTATTTTTATTCTTCACTGGGATGCCTAGAGAAACGCCCTCTCATTTTGCCTGCACTGCATTTGTATGTAGAGCTAAATGACAATAAATGGTGATTTGATACTAGGGTTAGGGTTATAAAAATAAATGACATAAAGTCCTACTCTGGCGTCACTAATTTGTTCTCCTGAGAGTCATTTCGTGACTCAGTAGGGACTTGCTCTGTCCGAAACCATGTCTTACTCTGTTTCTACAGAGCCTGGGTTCCATCCACTGCTTATTTTCTCATGTCATGTTGAAGTATCACCAGGGAAATTCTTAATGTTTGTCACTCATTTAGTTGTTCCTGCTGTAGAATAGTAGGCAGTCCATCTGTAGAAAATAAAACAGTTACATTCCATGTCACCCAAATAGCAGGGGGAAAAAAAAAGAACAGAGAAATTTAAAATGTCTCCTGTAGGGTTTGGGCGTAAGTTAAACCAATGCCTCAGCAGTAAGTAATAGGAGGGACACATAGAGCAACAACATGTCATATATGTCTGTTGTGTTGTATATTGAAAGTCTTCGGTCTTAAATCTGCAATAAAAAGCAAAAGTGTGATGCTACATGAACCTGTTTCCCTCCAGAGTGGCGTGCGGGTGTCGCAGGTCACCTAATCCTGTCAGATGAGGACTTGACGTCAGTAGTACAAGGTTCATGGAAGCGCCTCAATACGCTGCAACACTACAAGGTCAGTGCAAGTCACCAAAACACCAGCGTACATAAATCACTCTAGCATGTGTAGAGTAAAGCACCGACCGCCTGCCAAATGAGTCTTTAGTCAAAACACATGAAGTCTTTGAAGCAGTTTTTCCTGCAGTGTGAAAGTCGACTGTTCAATGCAGGTCCCTGATGGAGCAACGGTGGCTCTCGTTCCAAGAAACAACAAGCATCACCTCCATGACAGCCACGATTACATGCCTGGAGAAAGTGAGTCTTTGAATAACTTTGAGTTCACGACTTGTATCCACACAGGGGATTTCAACAGATATGTTCTTCCAGTTCAGAAAGATATGAAAAGAAACTTCTATTTCATGATTTTCCATAATGCAAATTTGCCAGATTTGCCACATTCAGCAGGGTTTATCCTGATCAACTTTTTATCGGTCGTCAGTGGATTTTTGTGAGGCCGACGTTAAATGTTAAAAGAAAGACGAAATTTAATACTGAGATTGTATTCTTAGTATTTTCTATTATCATATCAAGATGTTGTGTGTGAATAGACAACAGCATTCAGATGTAACCGCTGTATATGTGAAAGCTGATCCTGCAAGTCAGTGAGCAGCTGAACAGAGTCCAACTAACCAGAGGAGGTCACTGTTTGACTGTCTATACGTATGTGTGTATGATGAGTGTGAAGCTGAGAGTCCGTATGAAGAAGCAAGCGTTACTTCTCAGTGTATTTTTTAAACATTTTGAGTTTTAATGATTATAATAATTACAGCAAAGAGAAATTATTGTTGTAGTGAACAAACAACCTTAGTGTCACTCAGTTATGCCCGTGCCTCATTCAACATCTCTGGTCTTGCTTAATTTTCCCTCTGCTTGTAGCCATACTCACATACTAATACTTGTCTCCTCCTGCCAGAGACCCCGATGCTGGACGATGGGGAGGAAGGAGGCGTGAGGCTCTGGCATCTAGTAAAAGCCAGTGAGGAGTCGGAGCTGCCCAAGCACAGGAGAGGCAGTGTGAGGGAGAGAGGCGGGGAGAGAGCCAAAGCTATCCCCGAGATCTACCTCACCCGCCTGCTCTCCATGAAGGTAAAACACATGATCTGACTGATGTCCATCAAGGTGCTTCAGTTTAGCACACATCACATGGAACACATGTCTTTTTTTTAACGAAATGATCCACAAAAGTGTTTCACACAGCAGCAGGATTCAGCTTTGTGTTGCCTCCAGGCAGCAAAGTAAACAACCGGGATCAACATGTTTAGTTGTTTTGTTGTGGATCCTCCACAGCGGATATGCAAACATGAGGGGAGCCAGCAGCAAAGAATGAGAATGTGAATCAAGGTGATTCATTACAGATTCAAGATAAATTACACAGGAGGGGAATCCTGACACTATCACAGTGGGAAACACTGAGACACCAGGACAAGATCATACACAGAAAATACCACCAGCACTAAGTTCTTTAAAGGTCTTCCTCATGATAGCTTTGTTCTTGCATGTAATGACCTCTACAGTGATAAGACTGATTTGGTAATTTAGGTAAACATGTTTCACAATTTAAATGTCTGTCTTACTTCGGTTCCTTAGGTTCTCTCTTGAAAAGGCCACATCAGTGTTAAACTTTCCTTTTATCTTTTACATTCCTGCTGATTCCTTGTTTCACTACATGTAACTCACGTCTGTGAACACGGCAGCCCTGTTCACCGTAGATTTGTCCTATTTTGAGCTTGCATTTTCACAAATCAACCTTTGTCAGTCGTGATCCAGCGCGAGTCTACATTATTTAATACATATCAAATATTAAGCTTCATAATATATGTTGACTTAACACATTGTGCAGCAATATTTTACTCTTAAGAGGTGCAATGAACACACTGAAAGAATGCAGTGAGCTGTGAAGTAATATGTGAAGTCAATTTAATGATAACACCTTAAGTTGTCACACGTTTCACTTTCGTGTTGCAGAACGGTGAATACCATTTGTTATTGTCCTTTCATAACAAAAAAATGTAAACACTGGTCAGAATCTCTACAGCAGAGGCTGGAGATTGTGTGTCTTTAGTGAGGTTCAAGCTCCAAAACCACTGGATGGTACACTTCCCATAATGCATTGTGTTTTTCATTAGACCTTGTCTGCTAATGGACAATTCTTTTTTATTTCTACCTAGAATATTTTAACTGCAATTCAAGGAATATGCGTTTGTGTGTATGGTCTTTGAATATCTTGAAAACCATACATCTGGTCCTCTTCAGACTTGCTGGGTGTGTTGTTGGATACCCAACAAAGTGCCGTGTTTTTTTTTTTTTCAATTTGAAGCAGATGGATTGAACACTGCCCGTTCTTGGGTTCAGCCTGGTTTTTGGCTGCTTGTGACCGGACCCCCTGTTGCTTGGCAGTGTCATCAAAGACAAGTGTATGATGTCATATATCAAAGGCAAGATTGGAGAGGGAATCTTAATCTGTGAACCAAGGTTATTTTCTTAGACCCATGTCCACAGGGGTGTTTATGGACGCGAGAGGTTTCACTGCAGCATTGGATGCTTGAAGGGCGTAAAACTCAACAGTGTCACAATAGATGATTGACAGGTGCTAACCCCATCACAGGCTATAAATTCTGTAACTGTGTAAACACTCCCTGCACCTGATTGGATCAACACTTCACTTATCGGTTCCCCGCTACTGATTTCTTATTGGACCAACATGACGGCTCGTTTGCAACTTTCACTTATGTTATGAAAAGAGTTCACCAAAGTGTGTTTCTGAAAACAACTGAGGTAAGAAATTAGCTACATAGTTGCTAAATGTGTCTCCGTTTTAGGATAACAGGTAGTTTTACAGGGAGACACCCCATCTCTCCCAACGCATGGTGTTATTATCAGAATGCATTACATGGCTGCTCATGTAGACAATGAATGGAACGAGTTAAAATAACACATTCATTGGATATGTATTATAAGGCTCTTCCGTTGCAACTGCTTTCACAGGCACGTAAACTGAGCTACATGTGTTAAATCAGTGAAGTGACCCTTTAATAAAAGAGTCTCATCTTTGTTTCATGGTTTATTTATCTCTGTCACTTTCTCAGGGCACTCTGCAGAAGTTTGTGGATGATTTATTCACTGCGATCCTCAGCACCAGTCGTCCCGTACCTCTGGCTGTCAAATACTTTTTTGACTTGTTGGATGAGCAGGCTCTGCAGCACAACATCACGGACCCGGAGACCATCCACATCTGGAAAACCAACAGGTAGCTAAGCAGCAGAAGTTTATGAAAGGTTTGGATGTTCGGAGACAGAGCTGGAAGCCAGAAATGGGTCAGGGGCCAATTTCAACATATGAGAAAAGGTATAAACATGCTTCAAGGGGAATTTCATCCGAAGGTTTGAGAACTTCTTGCATCAGTAGAGCCTGCCCACACAGGAACATATGGACAGCAGTTGATTGCATGGTACTTAGATCCTTTTGGAATACTAGGCCTTTATCAGTACAGTGTTTGAGCAGCGTGGTTCCAACAAACACAGAGCTTAAGCAACCCTTTATAAAATGGTTATTTAACGGTTTAATTGTACTCTAATTCATTTGGTTGGTACAGAGGACCAAAATGTAAAACTATACATTAAATTTACTTACGGTTCTTTCACAATGAGTTATTGTACTAGTGAAAGTCGACTCACTCATGTACTTACAGAATGCGTTACCTTGGTTACCAAATAATCATGCATAAATGCAAAGGCTGAATTGACAGTACATGGCTTACACAGCCTCGTGGACAGTTGCTTCAGATGGATTTAATAGTTCATGCCACTATCATAAAACCTTGTGGTTCTGTCTTTCACATCATAAACAAACTTCACCAGCCAGCTTGGAAGCAGTTGTGTGGTTCAAACTGGAGTTCAGCTGTTTCAAATAAACTGAACTGAAAGGGCTACTGCACCACAGCTTGTTGGAATCAGACCATATATAAAGATGGACAAACCCAGTTTGACGTCATCCATAGGTTTCCTGAGCAGCATTTTTGAAGCTCACTGTGGTGACTCCAATCATCACCCTCTTGGCAGCACCTGGCTTCTTTTAATTCCCGGCTAATCCAACAGTGTGCAAGGCTTGAAGCATTAGTAGAGCTGAAGTGGGCCAAAATGTAAATGTCTCTGGGCCATGAACTGTCCTGTGGTAGCATCCAGCTTCTACTGAAAGCAGGCATGCCCCTAATTATGCAGCATTTTAGTCTTAATACAATTTAAACGTTATATAAAAATGAATCCTGGGGAAATTTAGCTATGGAGACTAAAACAGTTTTTGTATCAGACTGTAAACACTTTATTTCTACTGTGACATTGTAATATTGAGGTCTATGGTGGTTGACCTGCTTTTGGAACCTCAAGTGGTCTTCTGAGGAACTGCAGTTTTGGGTTTTCCGTGCTGGCTTAATTTTTCAGCCCTGAATGTTGCAGCCTGGTTAAAACCACCATTAAATAACCACTAGTGCTTATAATCTGAATTAAAGGTTACTTGTAGCCTATTTTTTTCTGCTCTCTTAATACACATTATAATCACTGGATCACTCCTTACATGTGCATAAATGTCCGTGTCCTACCAGTCTACCACTGCGGTTCTGGATCAATATCCTGAAGAACCCACAGTTCATCTTCGATGTGCAGACCTCGGACCATGTGGATGCCGTGCTTTCCGTCATTGCCCAGACCTTTATGGATTCCTGCACCATCGCTGACCACAAACTGGGACGGGTGAGCTGTCCACACCATGGCTCAGCCAAGATTACACAACGCTGTTATTCTATAAAATAAACAAACCCAAAAACACCATGTTAGCACTACTATATACAGCACATCGACATCACAGCTTTATACATGGAAGGTTATGGGACGTTTTGGAAATGGACTTTTTGTATGCTAGTTCATCAGTAACTAACATATAGCATGTAGCAATGAACACTGTGTTTATGCCCAGTGACTAATAAAACCAGCAGAAGTATATATTACTCTTAAATGACCTGTTTTATATAATATTCAGAACATGTTTCTTCATTTGTCTTCCCTGCATAGGATTCTCCCATCAACAAGTTGCTGTATGCCAGAGACATCCCGCGCTACAAACAGATGGTGGAGAGGTAAGAATATGGCAGCCGGTCGCCCCACTGACCCCAGGCATAAAAAACACTCCAGAAGATGGAGGAGGGAGGGAAGGAAGGAGAGAGTGAGGCCGAGGACAATCTGTCAGCGGCAGACAGAGGGTAGACTAAGCCTGCGAGGCTTCCATGCATGGATGGTCTGGGAGCAGACTGCCACGCTTACTACTGTCTGCTGCACATTAAAGCCTGCAGATTACACTGGATACATTGAAGTATCTCCACATAGGATTTTCTGGTCCAAAATATGCTTGTTTTACAAGGATTACTAGTCGTACCTAAATTTAAAATGGATAACCACTGCAGAGATGATTTGTTCTATACATATTTTCCCCTCTGTGGTGCTGTATATTCTGACTGTTTTTCCCATGTGAATTTAAACTAAAATGAATCAGCGGAGACAGCGAGCCTGCTTTAGACGATTATCTATATGATTATCTCAGAAGTATACTCATTCCAGCGTATGCCAGCTCATTGTTTTTTGGTTTTAAGGCCAATAACTACTGTCTTGTCTCCATTAGTCAACACAAGTAGACGCCAAATGTCAGCATGTCCACCTTATCAGCTCTATAAGATGACAATACTCTGTCAGTGTTGTAGTTCCTGTACTGTCTCTGTGCAAACACACCAATGTAGTGTGGTAAAGCATCATGCAACTATGACAAGACTAAACACTGCTTAAACATTTGACTCACTCTTACTTTTAAATTTGATAATGTATTAATAACACTAGCTTTATAAAACAGCAATACAGGAAATACTAGAACATGAATCCATGCAGTTCTTTCTGTCTGTTCCATCCCTTTCTCCAGGTACTACGCAGACATCCGACAGACCATCTCTGCCAGTGACCAGGAGATGAACTCAGCTCTAGCAGAACTCTCTCGTGTAGGTTACCGCTCTCGTTTTCCCATTTTTTGCAAAAATAACTTCTTTTTTTTTTTCTTTTTTTTTTTGTCTGCCGAGCGTTGAACACATAAATCATTTCAGGAAGTTTCCTTCTGGATGGATGCATAACAAGCTGGATGTGGAGTTTTAAATAAAATATGAAAGGCAGCCAATGCAGTTTTTAACAGCTTCCGCCCACTGACGCTTCTACACCTTCTCTATTTTCTGCTCTCCCCAAAAACAGAATTACGCTGCTGAGGTGAACTGCCTTGTGGCTTTACATGAGCTGTACAAGTACATCAACAAATACTACGATCAGGTGGGTAACACAAAAACACACACACAACCACATGTTGGATCGTTGAGTGTGTTGTCAGTGTTTGGGATTCATTTTCCTACTGCCTACATGTACATATCCCTCAGATCCAGTCAGAATATCAGTTAGTACAGTTTAATGCACAACAATTCACTTTGGTAATCCTGAGCTTCACTTCTAGGGAATTGTCATGTTGTCCATCTTTTTACACAGTCTGTGGTTGTAGCTAGCTCGCTAACTAAGCTAGCATTTGCTCCATGAGTTAGGTTTAGATTTTACATATATATAAATAACAATATATAGTTAACTAGTCTTTGTATTACAGCATGATAAGGAAAAAAAAAAGTCAGACTGTTTATTTTTGTATGTAATTTCCAAATATATATTTCAACTTCTAACGTTACAAAATAAAAGCCTTTTAAGATGGATGATGCAAACCTAACACAACTTTGGGTGTTGTTAGAATATAAACTTTCCCACATTCAGTAAACAGTAAAGCTCTTAGTGTCGATCAACTCTGACAGCATCCACCGGTGTCCACACGGTGAAGGTGCTACCAATAATATGGCTTTTTATAAAACCTAGCCTGTATCTCAGAGTAACAGGTCAACAGACAGCTATTTTCATCCAGCTCTTTCTGTGTTGTGTCAGATTATCACAGCCCTGGAAGAGGACTCCACAGCTCAGAAGATGCAGCTTGGGTACAGGCTCCAGCAGATCGCTGCTGCCGTAGAAAACAAGGTGACAGACCTATGACCCCGAAGCTGGAATGGATTTTTCCTTTAACCTTGAAGGGAAGACCTTGTTGAGAAACCCTCTCCTTGACGTGTCCTTGAGAGAGAAAAAAACATTGTTTTCCAAGCATAAAGGACGACAAAGGAATATCGTGACTCATACTGTGATGCTCGTGTCATTCTGACAGACTGATTTTTAGTGAGGGGAGAGATTATGTTTAGAGGATCACTGACTGTGGCCGTGTTTCTTGTGCTGTACCAAAGGGGGTACAGTAGGACTCCCTTAAAATTCCCACAGGTCCTCACACTGGGAGTAAAAGGACAGCAAGGCCTCTGAAGGGAGGGAAAAACAGAGAAAATGTGAAATAAGGCTCATCAAAGGAACTTTCTCTGAAGTTTGACATCTCTTGTGAGGACGCCTCGTGTTGTTTAATTCACCTGAAGGGAGACACAATACGAAGAGAGATCAGTTTGTCTTTTTTGCTCTTTCTCGATGGACATTTTTCTTGATGAACTGCACAGAACATTCCCGCCCCAAGTTTAACGGTACGCTTGTTAGTCAGGAATGAGAAATCGAAGTGTGCTGGAGGATGAAGACGGTGCACGGAGGTAAAAGGGAAAAGGAGGACTTGAACTTTAACATCGACAGCTGTGGAGTTTTCTGCCATGTTATGTCAAAGTCTTACATGAAGAACAAACAGAGAGCGACACTGTCAGTGGCTCCAGTCACCGCTTATTGAATCTGAAGGATGTTTCCATTTTGCTTTTAGCTTCCTTAAATCATTCATCCAAGTCTTACTCTATTTTTGAGTTCAGCTCGCTGGTATTGGGCAATTTGTCATGCTAGGCTAAAGTACATGTAAAGCAATGATAAAGATGTGTTCGGAGTTTGTCACACCACAGAAGCCATTCAGCCAAATTAGAATGAAAATTACCAAGTGTATAAAATAAGGGTTGAGAATAATTTTTTTAAAAAGCAGTATGTTCTGAAACACAGGAAGTGTTCACTGAAGGCACTGAAACCATGTCAAATACCATTATGGTCTGAAAAATAGATGCTTCATCTAGCAGCTTTACTGGACTTGACCAGCCTCACATGGTTGAGCCACCAGAGCCAGAAACCAGTTTGGAACCAGAGGCCATGCAGCTGTTGCTCTGATGCAGTCAAATTTATTTAGGAATCCTATCAAAAACTACCCACCAATGTGGCTGGAGAGTTTGGTAATACTAACAGTACATGCTGAAGCTAAAAAAAAAAACACAAACAGTCATCCGCCTTTGTTGGGTCACGGGCTTTTCTGCTTAACTGTCAGTTACAACACCCACCACAGCTTAGTTTGCTTGCAAGCTGTGCCTTCATCCAGCTAATGCATCTTCTCTGGATCCTGAACTTGCAGAACAGCTCGGTGTAGTTGTTTAAATTTCCTGAGTGTGATGAGATAAAGAAGAGTTGGACTGATTTGGTGAAGAGATATGCTGATGGAGAGCTGAACATCACCACCGACACCTGACTGTGCTGCCCTTCAGTGCAACCGTCATCTGCATATACGTAGTTCCAAAGTTGCCTATAAAACATGAAAAACTGCATCTGATTTAAATGTGACTGCCACTCCCAACAGAGTAGTCTCCTTGTGCAGTGATGTGGAACTGCCAGCACCTCTGCAACGCTTGTAAACGCTCTCTTAAATGATGATGCTTCATCTTTAATTTCATTTTGGGGAAGAGGAAGAAGTCACAGGGAGCCAGAACTAGGGAGCAGGACGGGTAGGGCGCAAAGATTGTGTTGTTGTGGCCAAAAAACCCATTTTTAATCGCCGTGCTGTGAACAGCAAACAGTGCTTTGGAGCATCTATACAGCATTGTGCAACAGTTTAGGTCATTTGCGCCAAATGTTCTCCCTCAGACATTTAAAGACACGGTAGAACTCTGCCTTAAGGGTTAATTATTACAGAAACTGTCATTTCTTCTCTCAGTGGTAGCTGCAGACCAATCTCTAGTGATGGTTCTCGACATAAAGTTGGCTCGCCCTGCCTGCTGACACAGAATTTACAGTTTGCAATCCACAGAGAAATCTTAAATGTGCACCTTCCAGTGATCACATAAACGTGAGCGTGGTGTCACATGATCCTGACTCCTAACAGTGCTTGTTTTGATACTTGGTGCACACGTTGAATGCATGTGACTGTTTCTTACATGCACACCACAAACAATTGTTTTGATCAGCCCTCCAAATTACACTATTCTACAACATATAAATCTCATTAGGGGTTGCAACTCCCACAGAAGTCAGTAGTATTACTGTGGACCACTGGTGCTAATGCACTCTGGCTTTTATAATATTATAGTGTTTTGGGAAGGGATCAGACAAACTGTAGCTCCAGTGCACCATCACAACATGAATTCTGGTGCGCCGAAAAGATCCTGAACACAAAAATGATGACAAACTGACTCCACATTTCAGTACCACAACATTTGCAGTCTCCCGACAATGATTTTCTGACATTTATAGTGAGTACGGAAACAAATCTCTGACTTTGCTTTACACAGACTTTTCCCTGGATTAGTTTTCATTTTTTTAAGCGTCACATCGTCATTTCTGCTTTCACTGAAATCTACAGCTGCTGCCTCGTGTTGTTTGAACTGAAGGCTGGTGTTCCGTTTCGTGATCCACTGCTATTGTGAATGTTCTTTTCTCTGGCGACGTTTCGCAAATTGTTGATATGAATTTTGTAAGCGTTTTTGTATGCACTACCCAAGACAGTTTGGCAGAGATCCTCACAGGGTAACTCATCCGTCCTCGTTAAAAGAATGAACATAAACGCTTCAAACTACACTGAATCCATGAAAGATCAAGCCTGACCTGTAGGTAATAAATGCACAAATATGAGAAATAATGCACAGGAGAATTTAGAAATGTTTCCGTGAGCGTTTAATAAATGAAAGGCTCATTATTTATTTTATTATTCGCTGACACTTTGGTAGTTAGTTTCTGTTCCCTTCCATCAGATGGCTTCAGGTGTGGCTTATTTGTCCAAGCTTCATAGGTTGTTGTAGAAAAACAAAAGTGTTGAAAGACTGTAAATCCTGAGGTCACTGTAAATCAGATAAGCACGTCTCATACATGTGCATTTTATAGATGTATTTAGTTGCCTCTGCCAGATTCATTTTTGATTCGTGTTTCTTTGAGTCAGGTTTGATCTTCCATGTCTCTGCAGTTTTTGGGCCGTTGCCTACTACACACTCTGCGGTTGCAGTTGCAATTGCTTAAGTGAGTTGTTTTCTCTGTGGTCCTATGATGACACTTTGTTACATTTTTCAGTGGATTCAGCTCCGCCTGTACATTTTGTGTCCGTAACTTTACTAAAGCAGAGGAAAATGCTGCCTCCACTCGACGGTGGATGGAGCAGTTTTTTTCACACTAACATTTCACACTGACAAAACAGCCGTGGCCTGATTTTAAGCTTTAATTTGCTTTTTTCTTTTTTTTCCGGTGTCAAAGTGGATGCCAGATTTTTAGCAGTGTTCTGGTGGAGCGAAGCTTTTTTATCTTTTATAAACTGTCCCTTGTCTCTCAAGACATAAAATCAGAAAGTAGGATGATCAAAGAAAGGTGTCTGTTGCTTTTGCGATGCCACATGTGAAAGTCTTTTATTAGTTGTTTTCCAATTTAATTTATTGTTTATTTATTTTACTGCATATGCTGTTGGTTATTCCTTTCAGGCAGATAAAATGATAATGGTTTTGCCTCTTCCGGTCATTTTTTTTTTTCTTAACAAAAACAAGATCATTTCATTTTTTATGATGTTTCTTCAAGCAAACAATTACCTTGTACATTAAAAAACAAACACTATTATCATTCTTTGCCATGCACATTAGTGTTGCTTGTGGCGTGTTGTGTATGCAAAGCTCAGTTCTGATGTTTTTACTGTAGATACATACTGTTCCTAAGTAATCCTGACTTTAGCGTTCTTAAACTAACTGATAGGATGAACCTAACAACAGCTTAATGTGATGCAATAAAGTGGTCCAGACAACAGATGTCTCAAGTTACTTTGCATTATTTCCTGTGCTTACATTTATTTGTTTGTTTGTTTGTTTGTTTGTTTTGTTTATTGTTGTTTGAATTAACATTTATACTCAGTAATGGATCAGAAAGCAGCTCACCTATATATTTGGATTATTTGGTATCCCTGAAACTGGAGAAACTGCTAAGACCACACATATTCCATATAAATGGTCTGCTCATACATAGTGCCTTTTTCTACCTCAGTGGTACTCAAAGCGCTTTACAATGTGTTTTGCATTCACACACATTCACACATCAAAGGTGCCTGCCTGCCATTGGGAGTAACTTGGGGTTCAGTGTCTTGCCCAAGGATCGAACCGCCAACCTTGCGATCAGTTGACAACCTGTTGTGCCACCTGAGCCACAGCCGCACACATGTACTACACTTGACACTGTATCATATACCATTTGGCTTTGTGACCAAATTTTAGAATCTGATACCTCTCACGCATTTCTCTGCACATTTTCCTGTAGCACGATTGATTCAAAAAGTGGCCAACAGACTTGTGTTTCCCTATCTCTCTTCATCAATGATTTTCTTGAATGAAGCAATATCTACTTGGGATTATCAAATGTCTACATCTGATTGTCAAATTTCACAAGAAAAACATAAAAATTAAAAAAAAAATTGCTGGCTCGTTGTTGAACTCAGATGGGATCCATCATGTTCAGTTTGAAATTGGCTATGACCACCACAGTGGATGCATAGTCCTGGTAGTGAAGCACAGAGGTGGTAGTGTAATGATAAGGGGCTGCATGAGTGCAAAAGCTTTTGAGGAGGTGACATTTACAGATGGCACCATGCATGCCTTGGGTTATACCAAAGTACTGACTGACAAGCTGACTTCAGAAGCTCAGCAGAAGAGGAATATTCCAGTGTGATAATGATTCAAAGCACTGAATTAAAATGAAGTATTTAATAAATTAAAGATTAGAATCTTGGTAATGAGAGATATACAGAGCTTTGTTGCATTGTATTTTTTTTGGTAGAGGCATGTGTTTTTAATGCAGGAAATGTTGACTAAGTTTTAAATTGAACATAAGAGTAAATACCACAATTATTAAAAGAGGTGGTAACAATTTTCATCATCTTTTGACATTTACATGATCACGCACTTCTGTTTTATAGTTTCAACTTGCATATCGGCTACTTCTTGTCAACAGTAGGCCAGGCTTGAAACTCCATATGTAGACATGTCTCTCAGTGGCCCGTAAATCTGATATATGAGCACCTGTCACACAAACACAGTGAGCAATGCTTCAACATGCATGAGCCTCAAACTAAAGTAATGGGTATTTGTTGACATCCCAAACAATTCCATTCCCATGCTGTGTTTTGTCCGGAGATAACACTAATCCATGAGTGACTATCAGTAAAACCTTATGATGTTAGCTAAACATTCAAAGGTGTATCAGGTAATGTCTGCATGTGTTTGTTTTATCTTGTGACTGGAGGGTGATGAAATCTTCCCTTGAGCGTGTTTAATGTGTTCATGTGTTAAACCGAGGACAAGCAGGATCTGTTTGTGGGTCTTAAATTAGCAGCAGCATCACGGCAAATGAATGCAGGTCACGTTTCATTTTTATGGCGGGCAGAAGTCGGGGTCAGATAGGCCTGTTGACTGTGTGCTTGCATGTGCAGTACAAGGGAATGCATACACATGTCGGCATGTAGTAAGAGGCTGTTCCTTAAACACTGGGGAAAATCTGCACAAAAATATGTTGAGATGTAGAACCTCTTTTATCACCTGATATTTATCCACTACTAACCCAGTGATCTAGATCCATGCAGGTGCTGTTTTGATGTCTCTCCACACACACAGACAAACACACACATGCTTCCTGCTCCTGTGGGAAGTCTCTTATTACAGCTCTGTGAAAATGGAAAATAACAACCGCCAGCACAGGCTTTCCAGCTTAAGATTGGACCCACATTACACAGTAATAGCAGGACAGTGGAGGATGTACTGAGAACACCCGCACACTAATGCAATGCAATAGAACAGCCTACTTTAAGGAGGTTGAGGCTTCTAGTTTTTGTTCTGGATGCATTATATGGAAGGTGTTCTTGTATGGTTTTTTTTGTTTGTTAGCCCAGTGAAAACTCCACAAACAGCCTTCTCTCAGGCGACTATGTACTGACCCTGTTTGGATCCACATCTCCCTGAGAGAATACAAACAAGAAATCAGACCATTATAAGCTTCACAAAGCAAAGTTGGTACAGTCGCTGCAATCCTGTCCAATCAGGGTTGGAATATATTTTAAAACGATGCTTATCACAATAAAAATGTCTTTTTTTAAAGCACTCAATGGTGTAACCCTGTCTGACTTCTTACCTTTTACACATGAAAGTCTCCTCATGTTCTCTAAAGTCTTCTGAGGAAGTATTCTCTTGGGCCATCAGTGGTCTGGGCTGGAATCCAAGGATGTGCTTTTGGCCGCTCACCTGTGGACCAACCTTCTTAAAGCCCCACCTCAAAGGTCATTTTTATTTTTGACTTTTGGAACTGCACAACTACCTGCTATTTCTCAGTGTGTGCTATTGTTAACTCACCTGACTTTGATAGGACAGGTTCCTATGTCCTACCTGCTGAGGGACCCACACTTCCTCAGGTCCCCCAGCAGTACGCCTGATGAAAAGGTGTACATCTGTACTGCTGTTCACACAGTGAAGAGAGAGCTGAGCCATAAGCTTCAATTTACCAGTCAATCTACATTCTAATCCTCACCTATGGTTATGAGCGCTGGGTAGTAAACAAAAGAACAAGACTGTGGATACAAAAAGCCGAAAAGTGTTTCCTCCACATGGGTGGCTGGGCTCTACCTTGGAGATAGGGTGAGGAGCTCAGACATCTGCAAGAGGTTCAGAGTTGCTGCTCCTTCTCCTTGAATGAAGCCAGCTTCCTTTGGAAGTTTGGAGATCAAAAGCATCAGAGACACCAGAGTTTAAAGTTTGTAAAAGATCAGCTAAATGGTTTCCATTCAATTATTTCCCTTGTTTTTCTGGGCTCAGATCATGATGGCAGCGGGCTAAGCAGGACTTTCCAGACGTTCCTCTCTCCAGCAACGTTTTCCAGCTGGGAAATCCTAAGGCATCATTTGACCAGATATGTAATCCCTCCACTGAATTCTGAGTCTACCCTGGGGTCTCCTTCCAGTTGGATGTGCCCAAAAAACCTCCAAAGAGCAGCACCCAGGAGGAATCTGAATCAAAAGCATGGGTTTCCTCCTTTCAGTGTGAAGGATCAGTGACTCTACTCTGTTTCTCACTCCGTTAGGCATAAATGTGTGACATCACAGTTTAACCACAGGTTCTTGCCTTTAATCTATGTCAACATTCTTCAAACTTTGATTATGATGTTTCCAAGCAATGGGGTGACTTAGGCTCTACTCACAGGGAGCCAAACCTCATGTACTTTCTTGGTTCCCCAGCAGTCCAAGCGCCAAGTTTGAAATATTTTGCATAAATGGTTGTCCATTTGGGCTGCACAGTGGCTCAATGGTTAGTCCTGTTGTCTCACAGCAGCTGAGTCTGGATCTTTTTGTGTGGAGTTTGCATATTCTTCCTGTGCTGTGTGGATTCTCACCGGGTGCTCCAGCTTCCTCCCACAGTCCAAAGACATGCTGAGGTTAAGTGGTGATTCTAAATCGTCCGTAGGTGTTAATGTAAGTGTGCTTGGTTGTCTGTCTCTATGTGTAGACCTGTCCAGGGTGTCCCCTGCCATCACCCTAAGTCCACTGGGATAGGCTCCAGCTCCCAAGTCTTGTTCTTTCGTTTACTGCCTGGACCATAACCACAGATGAGGATTACAATGTTGATGGACTGGTAAGTTGAAACTTATGGTTCAGCTCCCTCTTCACTTCGTTTACAGCAGTACAGAAGCACACCTCCTTAGCAGAAGACCTGAGAAAATGTGGGTCCCCAGAAGTACACCCACCAAATTTGGTTGCCTGTGGGCGGGGCCTCTCTGGTGCTTGGCAACATCCTAATCAAAGGCAAGATTCTAGAATGTTATAGATTAAATACATCACAGCTTAACCCCTTACTGCAGCCACTGTTGACAGTTGATATAAATAAGGTGTACTATGCCAAAAAAATAACTTAATGCACTGGCTGGAAAAAATGCGAACCTTTCCTAAATGGGGTAACATTAACATACACTTTAAAATAGCAGGCAGTTGTGCAGTTCCAAAAGTCAAAAATAAAAATGACCTTTGAGGTGGTGCTTTAACAAGGTTGTTCCACAGGTGAGCAGCCAAAACAACAAAAGCACATCCTTGGATTCCAGCCCAGACCACTGATCGCCCAAGAGAATACTAACTCAGAAGACTGTGGAGAAAATGGGGAGATTTTCGTGTTGAAAAGGTAATAAGTCAAACAGGGTTACACCACTGGGTGCTTTAATAAAGATATTTTTAGTGTTATATGCATCATTTTAAAATATACTCCTGATTGAACCAAATTGCAACCACTGTAAAAACTTTGCTTTGTGAAGCTTATAATGGTCTGAATTCTTGTTTGTACTCTGTCAGGGAGATGTGGATCCAAACCAAAGGGTCAAGATAGAGACGCCTGAGAGAAGGCTATTTGTGCAAATTTTAACACTGGGCTAACAAAATACATGAACACCTGAAATATGAGACATTCAGAAAAACAAATTGAAGCCACAGCTTATTTAAAGTAGACTGTTCTATCGCATCGTGTTAGTGTGTGGATGTCTTAGCACCACCTAGCAAATGTAAGTGTTATATTCATGTACCCATGTAGGTATTAAGGACAAATGAAATTAGAACTGGACTTCAGATGATGTCAGTTTTATGTGGCCCACTGCCAATATACAGTATGCACTGGGGATGATCTGCTTACTTAACATCCAGAACTTTTTAGCTTTAGTATACAACCAAGTAGAAATTACTCAGCCAGATGCATCCTATGATGCCTCACATATAACACTCTATAGTTCCTAATTGTTCATCCAGTGAGGCTTCCTATTGTCAAATGTACTATGTACTAACACACAATAATAACATTTGTAAAATCCAAGTCTAGTCTCCGACACCCATTGTAACAGCTAGAAGGGAGATCTAGGTTCTGGCACATACAGTATAAAAGCAATTTTACAGGCTAATATTCAAACCATGTTTTAATAACATGTGTTTTCACATTGGTACAGTAAACATGTCCACATTTAAGTGCACCACTACAGCCACAGTGTGCTCTATAGTCAGAGTATTTAAGGAGGTGTGATACTGTAACGTGTTATCTGACTCTGAACAGTTATTCACATGAGGTCAGGAGGCTCTTGATAAACCCATATCAGTCACTTCTCATTCATCTCCCTTCAGCCTCCGTCTTTTCTCTCACCTCCTCTATCTGCACTACACGCTTTAATACCCAGAAGGCCCTTTTGCTAAGCAGTATCAACTATTAAATACTGTGTCACATCAGAGAAGCAGTGTTAACTGCCTGGTGCTGGCTATGAGATTACACCATGTGTTTTCCCACAGAATACTACCTCTTCCTAGATAGATCCTTCTTAGATACTTTGCATGTAGAATTAAAAATAGATTGCACTGAAAACCTTATTGTGATACTCAGTAACGTGTTGGAGGTTGGGAATCCCAATCTTGAGCCAGGTTTAGCAATCTGTGATCCCAAAGGTCAAACTCCTCATGAGACAGTGGACAAATCAGCAGCTGTCACTCCCTCCTCCCTTAATCTGTTTGGCCTCACGCGACACTTTGTTCCTCTTTTAGGGCCCCTGCTCTCTGTTGGGGCTTTCCCACCGCAGACAACAAGGAGAACTCGAAGAACAGAGATACAGAGAAAGAGAGACAAACAGTTTAATCTGATCTGGAGAGACTGGAGGATAGAAATCACTCAGGAGGGCAGGTAAAGGCCTGACAGGCAGTGACTAAGCAGGCTGCTGGGCATTTCCATGTTTAGACTGCTGACTGCTGTTGCTGCTGCTCCCAGCCTCCTGAGAGATCGACCAGACACCCCCCCACACACCACCACCACCTCCACCTCCACCTCTTCGCTGCTCAACCGTTTTCAAGTGCTGCAACATTAAAGGTGCTGCAGTTTCACTTACTTTAGCTACTGTCTCTCTCTTCAGTCGCTGCACGGGCTGCAGACATCCACCGCTTCTTAATTCCAGATACTGGCTGCACCTGCTGATTCACACTATGCAGAGCTCAGCTTCTACAATGACTCAACAGCATCACATGTAAGTAAAGAACTTAATTGAAATTAAAATACCTTCTTGCAAGACTGAAAGCATTTAAGTCTGCTAAGTTTACGCTGTTGCATTTTGTGCCTTTCCAAATTATTTAATGTTTGTTTTTGTTTTTTTTGCATTCTTTAATGTGCATACGAAAATGCAGCTCAGCTCATAAGATTTTTTCCCTACACACAGCAGTTTATCTTGTAGATGTTAATTTTAGCACAAATAAAGCATGCCAACATTATTTTAAGGATCAAGGCGGGGACTTAAATGGTAGTTTGGGAGTTTCAGATGGGATATGAAAGCATTACAGAGAGAATTATCCATCAAAATCTTTAGAAAATTCTGAAATCTTGCATATCTAACTCCACTGCATGCCCCTTTAACCACACAAAAAAACAGACCTGTGATCATTATTTTCAGACGTGACGTGACCGTAACTCCAAAGCAGCTGGGATGCAGAGTTATCAGGTTGCATGAACATACGGCTAAATGATTTACGGCTGAGTCAGATATAGCGCGACTTCCGATGCTGCTTGTCCAATCTTAGCCATGCAGGCAGTGGGACAAGTTTCCATTGCAGGCTGAGTCCATGGGAAACTCTAAAAGTAGTTCAACCATCCTGGATGCCACTAACACACATGCACACTTACATATATGCGCACACTCTCTACAGAAGATGCACAGGCAGTAATGCAGGATTAAGTTTTCATGGGACATTTCTGTGTGTATCTACAGGAGCGATGGTGGCTTGTCTGATAGTTTCGAAGCCCTTGGATTCCACGAGCAGCTGCATCCCAAGGACAACCAGAACTCTGAAGACCCCAGAGAATACTGTTTTGGTATGGCACACGCCCCTACCTCACGCCATCATCTGCACATTTACTGCTTGCAGTGACACTGTAGTACCAGTGAGCTCCAGATAGAAATGGTAGCTCATGAGTGCAGCAGTTCCCAAGCTTAGGTTTGGATCCAAGATAATTCTGAGGTCTCGTAAGATCAAGGGTTTTCCTATTTCAGGGCTCGGCTATTCAAATGCTGCATTTTAAAAACAGGAAATATCACTTTAACCTGCAGTTTAAATCTTTTTTTTCTATCTTCTTGCCAATTTGCTGGTCTGACCTTGGTCCCCGTTCTTCCATCCAAACCTGCCAGCTGTGCAGATCTCCGCGTGCACCTCTCGCATCCTCTGCTGCGTCTGTGATGCCACAGATGCCTGGCACGGTCATAAATCACAGACCAGCTTACACCATGTTCAGGTTTAATAGAAACGGAGATTCAATTTCCAGATCTCCGACAATGTCCAAGAGCTGTGTGTCACGCTGGCTGAAAGAGAACAGGCTTAAGCATCATCATCATTTTTCCGAGTCCCGCTGGCAGATCTGAATGTATTACTCACTAACAGGCATGTTGTAGCTCAGAGGAAGTTGTAAAGCCAGAAATAGCTTTCGTCCCACATTTGAATGCTTTCTCTCTAAGCTCTTTAAACACCAAAAGAAAAATGCAAACTGTATGATGAAACTGTTTCCGGTCTATTTCAGGTCATGTACAGACACACCTGGCCACTGAGGCTGAAATGAAATGAAAATATATTCACATTAGGTTTTTTTTCTCTGCTCAGGTGGTTACCACCCTGTCCAGATAGGGGACACCTTCAACAGAAGATACCAGGTGGTCTCTAAACTCGGCTGGGGCTATTTCTCTACTGTCTGGCTCTGTGTGGACCTCAGGTAGGCTCATTCAGGCACTGCATTAAAATTAAAAGGGTGCAGACAGGGACTGAATCTTACATTTATTTATTTATTCTTTAAAAGCATAATGAATTAAAGCTTAGATGATGTACTTTGATTTAGATCTTGAAGATGATTTTTACCGGTGGGTGCATTAGAAGTGGACTTTGCAGTTTCCAGATTCATTGCAAACATAAAATGATGATTATATCAGGCATTCTTTATTCTTTAATAAACAAATGGCTGGAACTGAAATATTGATTACTTGCCTCTCAACCATCGTATGTTCTAATTGCTTCATTTAGCTCACTATAAGTTAGAACATCGTCAGTTGTGAGACTTTAAGCCACCAAATCCATCACAGATATTAAGACTTTCTTTATATAGCTTGGGTTTACAAAATGCTTCGAGAGACAACACAAAAGCAGAATGCAAATAAGCAACAGTTACGATACGTAAAGTAAAGAAAAAAAAGACCAGACGCAAAAAAAATGCAAACCCAACATGTCGATATGAATAAATGCAAGTAAAATATTACAAGCAATAAAACATCAAAAGGCAAGTCACATCAAGTAACTGCTACTTGCTGTATGGAGCACATTTGAACAACAGCTGCAGAGCCAAAGGACATTCCAGGACAGAAATAAGACTGCTGTTTCAAATTTACCAAGTAGTTAAAATAAGATCCTACAATATTATCAATTATGCAAATTTACTTGACCAATTTAAATATTAACGTTAGGCTCTTACAATAATTTTATACTAATTCACCTGGATCCCTGTGATGGACTGTTGACCTGTCCAAGTTGTACCCGTCCTTTTGCCCCTGCGACCTTCTATGGGATACAGCATGAATAACGGATGGATAACAGAATTATGTGTAATAGCGTAAAAAAAAAAACACTCTGGGCCTTGTTAGAGCCTGATATGTTACAACAACCCAAAATGTAACAACGACCCAAATTGTTGTAAAAAAATTGTAATAAAACCCATAATGTGATAATGTAACAAGATGCTGAGCCCAAAATGTAAAAAATTTTTGCCCCCAAAAAAAGTTTTTACATTTTGGGTCCGTTATTATGTTAGAGCCCGATATGTAACAACGACCTGAAATGTAACTTTTGTTACATTAACGACCAGTTATTACATTTTGGGTTTTGTTACATTTTGTTTTATAACAATTCGTGTCGTTGTTACATTCAACATTCAGGCTCTAACAGGCCTCCAGGTTAGCCCACTGAGTTACGGTATTGCCATGTGGGTGCAGGTCGCCAGCAGCGGTCGTGAGTTCGAGTCCAGCTCACGGCCCTTTGCTACATGTCTCTCTTTCTACCCTCTTTCACCCTGTCTCTACCCTATCATCTAAAAAATGGAAGAATTCCCCCAAAAAATAATATAAAAAGCAAACAAACCACTGTGACTCTGTGTTTTGTGTGGAGAAACTATCTGTACACAGTTTTAAACAGCACATTTACACAATTTTGTCTTCACATTATATATCATTAACACATAATAAAACACATATTCCAGTGCATGATAACAGCAACATGAGCAGGTGATCCTAGAGTTGTGCATGACCACTGATCTATTCAGTGCTGCTGAAAGGCTTTTATTTGCTTGGCACAACTTCAGACACTGAACTAAATTTTGTATTATTCTATGACAATAAGATAAGAACTGCTTTAGGAGTCTAACCAAATATATGTTTGTATGAGCCCAGATTGGATGAATTCAGCACAAAGTGTACTGTTCTGTGTTCCAGCAGCTCTGACCCGGTGTGTGTGTTGGCAGGTTAGGTCGGCGTGTCGCTGTGAAGGTCCTGAAGAGCGGAGCTGGCTTCGCCCAGGCAGGACAGGACGAACTGACTCTCCTACAATGTGTTAGTGGCCCACTGCTTTTGTTTCTCCTCTCTGACCTCTCTTTTTATTCCGTGCCAGTTCTTTTGATTTTTTTTTATTTTTGTTGCAAGGATGTCTTTCTGTCATGTCTTTGTCTGAATACCGCTTTTCTCTCTGTACATGCCAATATCAAAGTACAACTCACTCTCTCCCTCTCTTTCTTTGTCCTTTTATTCCCTGTTTCCCCTCCTCTCCTCTCTTTCGTCAGGCCAGCGGTCCAGTGGGCCGTCACCCCTCCAGCCGAAGGATTGTTCAGCTGCTGGATGAGTTCAAGCTGGCCGGGGTCAACGGGGTCCGTATCCTTTTTAGAAACAGTTTTTTCTTGGACACTCATACTACACTTGACACTAAGGGCTGAGGACCTATCATGTGTGGAGGTGTGTGCTTGTACTGAAATGCATCAATCAAATGGTCCATTTATACACACAGATTGCATTTAGTTTGCTAGCTTACTGATAGCGGTGTTGCAGTACAGTGGATTGCTTTATAAGGCCCTTAATGCCATTTTGTTAGACATGTGCCTGGTGCTGGAGCTGCTGGGTCCCGACCTGAGAAGCTGGCAGCTCTGTTTTGGGACTCCAGGACTGTCGCAGCCTTGGGTCAAACAAATACTTACTCAGGTAAAACACAGGAGATTAATGGACAGCACTTTCTCAGCTTAACAGCAGGAAACCAAGATCACGTAGAGGTGTGGCTGCATTTCACTCAAGTAGCCATTAAATGCACATAAATATTTTAACGTGCTGCTGATGAATGTAAGACACCTTGAACTCCAAGTTTAGCCGTGACTGTCTGAAGAAAAGTTCCATTCGTTTATATAGTTTTTGTATAACTTTACACTTGCTCAAAGTTAGATGAGGGAAGTCGTACCACTATTACATCTGCCCACCACGGGTGCTGGATTCTTTTCAGAGGTGGAGGAGGCCATAAAGCGCATTTGCGTGTGTTGAAGCTGCAGAGGTCGAAGCGAGCCAGATATCCAGCACATTAAATGACTTTTACCTTGTTGTAATAGAGAGCAGAGTGTTCAGTCTGGCCGATCTTGGTCTTTTCTTGGACATGGAAAAGCATCATCTTCAATGACAGGAAAGCTGCAGGTTCAAAAATTTGCATTAACAATAATAATAATAATAATAATGCATTGGTTTTATATAGTGCTTTTCTAGGCACTCAAAGACGCTTCACATTGCATTATTCATTCACTCCATACTCCATGGTGGTAAGCTACATATGTAGCCACAGCTGCCCTGGGGTAGACTGATGGAGGCCAGGTTGCCAGTCTGCACCATCTGCCCCTCCCACCACCACCAACCATTCACTCTCACACTGCATCCACCCAGGCTTCCTGGTGTTCCCCAACAGTCTCCCACCCAGATACTGACCAGGCCCAAACTCGTTTAACTTCCGAAATCTGACGGGATCGGGCATCCACAAGGCGGCATGGCTTGGATCTGGTGGTTGATTATATCAATCAGCCACCCGATCCGATCCACAACCCCTGTTGTAGGACACAGGAGACTGCTTCACTCCCGGGTCACATCAGACATCTAAAACTGTATCTGTCATGTGTCCTCAACAATATTTTGTCATGGAGATGACTTTGTCTGGGGTGTATTTTCAGCAGCACAGATGCCATTGAGTGACCGTAGCATAAATCATCATAATATCAGCCTTTTCAAGGATTATATTACGGGAACATTACAGGCAGCAATATGTTTCTGTGATCCTCCTGTGAGAGTATGTTGCTACTTGTCACTTCCAGATTATAGTCTGGGTGCAGAAAGATATGTGGTAGTTGTAGGTACCTTCAAATTTCAGAAAGCAGATTACTTATTGAATGTAATGTTTCTGTTACTTATTTTTAGCTTAGTCAGAACGCTGCTTTGTCACTTCTTGAACCAACTCACCCGAACCAAAGATACTGTACTTTATGCCCCAAACTAACAGGACGCACTGGTCACCAACAACCAGTCTGCTAAAGTATGTATTCCTTCAGGATGCCCTTTTTGCTTTTCTGCCTTCATCCTTTGACTATTCAAAGCTAATCACCTCTTCACTCGTGATTCATCCTAGAAGGTAAAAGACCCCAGAACAGGTTTCAGAAGTGAACTTGTTTTCAGCGACTATTTTAAGACGATGATTGAATGTAAACGTTAAGACAATATTTCACCGTGGTTTGCTGTGGTCGTGCAAATTTAATCGACTAAGGTGCAAATAATAGCCTATCATCACTTTGGAGAGACCTTTTCGTTGCTAATTTGCACCTGAAGATGCTGAACCAAGAGTTTATTGCAGAGAACACACACCACAACATTATATAGCTTATAGTGAAAGAACAGAGGACATGGTCTACCTCCAAACATCCCCTACTCACTCATTAGTGTTTCAGTGGTGCTAATTCATATTTACTTTTACGTATAAAGCTGCTGTCATTACGATGTATTTTTGTTGGCAGCACTTAACTTACATAGTTTCATATTTATGACATTTTAGAGGAAACATTAAATGACATTATGCTTTTATGTCTATCAGTTTTCACTCACCAGTACACTTCAGATAGATACCAACTCAACTAATTATCAGAATGACTCAACAAATTTCTGTTTTGTGTCACGCTGATGTTGCCTTTTCGCTAGTTGGGTAGAGGGTTAAACAAAGTTTCCAGCGTGATTATTCTCCAGTTTTCAAGAAGAAGTTAGCATGGAAATCATGTGTTTAGACTACCTAATCATCTCATTCTCATGTAATTTCCACTAGTTTTCTTAATAATCATAAATCAGGTAGCAGTTAACCCTCTCGTTGTCCTCATATTCAGAATGACCTGCCTTCACTAAACCCCCAATATAAAGCAGTTTAACTGAATTTTAAAGACCAAATCGATTTTGCCTGAAGAAACAACTTGTCATTAACCACAAATTGAGTGAATGCCTAAGTTTTCCCTCGTCACATGGCAGAAAGACTGCAGGAGACATCACTCGTTTCTATGACACTGTCAATTGTATTGTCTTCTACTGTATAGGTGGTGAGCAATACTTGTATAGTATTTCTATAGACTTGGAAATGTGCAAAAAGTAGTTCTGAATGCATTTTTACCCCAATAAGTCAGGGTTTGTTTGTTTGTTTGTTTGTTTTTTGCTACTGAACAATGTAACAAAATATGCAAAACAAAAATGTGAACATGTGAACCAAACAACATAACTCAGTCAACTAATTAGCACATGTAGGGAAATATACAAGTGCACAGCCTTTGTAGATATATTTATTACACCTGCAGCACACAGCATGTGCTTTACAGTCCTTCTTCGGCAGGCAAAACTGACACCTCTTCCTCTTGCTTGCTCCAGCTGGGGCAGTGGCTATGGCAGCTGGATCCTCAGATCTGGTCACAGGCAATGCACTCTGCCGGAGGAGACCACATGTCTTGTCATATTTATGTCTGCTACCGATCGATCTTAGACAGAACAAAAGCATTCTCACATTTTTGTGGTGTGTAACTGACTCTGTGGCTGGGATTTCAACTCAATTTGACTGTCGGGTCATTTTGACCTGAAGACAATATTAGTACCTTTCTTTGTACAGCTTACATGGACATATGAATAAAAGCAACATTTAACCTTTTCTAATGTTGGGGTCAATCGAGGAAAAGTCATGAAATTTCAAGTTGAAAAAAAAAATGTAGGGGATTTTTCTCTGCTGTTAAACACAGTGGCAGGTCATTTTGACCTGAAGACAACAGGAGGGTTAAGGAGAGCATTGAAGGAAACATCATCAAGTCCTGTGTATTCTCCTGCAGGTTCTCCAGGGCCTGGACTACCTCCACACTCAGTGTAAAATCATCCACACAGACATCAAGCCGGAGAACATCCTGCTGTGTGTGGAGGAGCAGTCCCACAAAGCAGCAGCGGGGGGCAGCAGCTCCTCCCCTATACTGATTGGGAAAGAAGCCAAGTCCACAGGCACAGTTGTTTTTGTTTTTTTTATTATTATTATTGCTACAGATGCTTAAGATGTTTAAGAGTCAAGCCTCAAAGCAGTTTATAGCGTCGCTGTATGAGTGACCACACAGGGTTCAAAGGTATTTGCATTTGGAGACAACTTGTGTGCTCTTGTTGGACTTTTAATATACAAAGTCTCTGCTCTGTGCATACGTAAGGCATGCATTGTAAATATTAGGGCTCAACACATTTGATGTGCTGATGTCTATACAGAAAAAGAGGAAGATATCAGAAATAACATTTGACTCAAAATGCAATCAAGCCAATGTATCCTACCCATAATATCAGCCCAGTAGAACAGTCCAGTCCAGTATTTATTTTTATTATAGAACACTGTTATTGAAATCAGTAAGACGTTTGAGTACTGATGGTTGATTGTTGTTTCTTACAGAAAGGGAGCAGGTAAACCCGGACAGTTTAAAGGAAATCACAGTGAAGATTGCTGACTTGGGCAGCTCCTGCTGGGTGGTAAGTGCTTCCTTTATACTTTACATACTACAGTTATATAGCTCTGATATCTTACATTACCCTAGAATTTAATTTATGTACCAACAAGAAGAGTCTTTATAAGGTGGATATTCTCTGGCATTAGAAATGATCCTACTGTAAATGTTAATATTGTGTTCCAAAATGGTTCCTCATACCCCCAAGTGGCCAAAGCTCATTTAATCTGCTTCACTGGTACTGTGTGGGTGTAGTTTGATCAGATTTAGCCAAGAATGTATTAAGAGAGCTGGATACGACCCACCACCACTCGGGCTTGCTGCCAGTGGCCACAGTATTAAATAAGGAAAATGGTGAAAGCATTTTCCTCAAAGCCCATCATTTAAAAAGACACATCCTTAACACTGTAGACAAGAGACCTCACTGCAAACAAGGCTGATTTTTGCTTTTTTGCATTACGATTGGTTAATCCACTGATATTAACATTTATATTATTCTCCCACAATCTGGAAATGTAATTTTTATTTGTGTAATGTCATTAAATGTGTAAGAAAAGCACAGATAAAAACACAAACAGAGAAATCTCTCAATTAAAATGTCCCAAACTCTTCTTTTTTCAGTACAGTGTGGATTTCAATAATCAAAGTAAGAATCTGAAGAGCAATATAGGTTTTGAGAGCAATAAAATCAACCAAAACACATACACATACACAAAAACTGCTGATTTTGCAACCATATCAAGAATATTTATTGACCTTGATGTACATTACACCCTGACAAAACAAATGTAATGTTTTCTGTCTGCTGTGTGTCTCTCTGTCTTGCACTAGTACAAGCATTTCTGTGAGGAGATCCAGACCCGTCAGTATCGCTCACTAGAGGTTTTGCTGGGATCTGAGTACGGGCCGCCTGCTGACATCTGGAGTGTCGCCTGCATGGTGAGAGATACACCAAACCAATGTGACTATTACACTCTGAAACAGGCAAACCCAGGATTTTATGTTTATAGGGCAGCACTATTTCATCAAATGGAATGACAGTCTTCGAAATAATTTTATGTAATCCTTGAAAGAATCAGCACAATAATATCGTTGGTACTTCTGATTTCCTGTATAATTTAAAACAAAGTTCAGTATATTTCACCAAATTTTGCTGCATAGAAAAAGCCTGTAGTGACTGAGGTGGCTAGACACAGAAGCAGAGATTAAGAAGATCCCATGAAATGAGAAAACAACTCCAGAATAAGCCACCTCTACTCTGATCCACGTTTTACTTGACACTGTATTTTCTTGGATCCCCGGCAATAAACCTACCGAATTTGAAGTGAATCGGATGTACCGTTGTCAAGATATGTGACAAACAGACACACACACACACACACACACACACACACACACACACACACACACACACACATACAGATTCTTTAATGATTTAATGAGTTAGTGAGATAATTATTGTGACTGTTTTATAGTTGTTTAATGTACTTCCAAACCAGGAAGTTATGCATGGAAGTAGAAGTGAAAAATATAAGTGTATCATGACTCTTGATTTAAGAAGTTCTCAGTGGAGTTTAACAGTTTTGCTTTGACATAGTTTAAAGGGGGTCAGCCCTGTGTTGCCACAACCCAATGGTCCCACAGCCCTATGATCCCACATTTAAAGATTATTTTTCACTGAATTTACATGAAGGGAAATCGCAGATATTTCCACGTGGTTGGTCACTCCACAGAAACTCCATATTGGAGTAATGGTGTTGAGCTCGAGAGAATTAGGAAGCTTGCTCTCTCCTTCAAATCGCCAGCCACGGGATTGAGTGGCAAACCCCTGACTACCAGGGCTAGAAATGTGGAAACTGTGAACAGAGGGCCTAATTTTGAAAAAAAAAATCTTAGAAATGTGGGAACATAGGGCTGTGGGAATATAGGCCTACGGGAACATAGGCCCACTCCCGCTAAAAGTATCACATCACATTCTGTGATGCTCAATTTAATGAAAATCAAACCAAATCTTAGTTTTATTTTCACCAAGATGTTGAAATTGGTCTTAAATTCTAACAGAACAAAATAAATGTGTATCATCTACAAACATGTTTATGCTCGTATCTATAAAACTGCACAAACTATAAAAATGGGCCTAACTCTGTGCCTTGAGTAACCCCACAAAAAACTTTTATTTCTGCAAGAAAAGGAACACCAAACGTTTAAATAACACTTGATTTTGATCCTTTCCAGTTGTTGTGAAACCACTGTGATAACTAGCCAGTGCCTTTGGCAGCTTCCAGCTTGCAGAATTATTACGTGGTGGATATGAATGTGTCAAGAGATGACAATGTTACATTCTTACAAATGGTGTGAGGGTGAAGAAGAAGGTTTAACATGCTTCTCCTGTAGGAATCATGAATTTCAGTCTAAATTTGAGCCCCAGTTCATCTAGAGGAAGTGGTAAGATTTCACTGGATAACTTCAACATGCCAGTGGTGTGTAAAGATTCATCCTCCAGGTACCATTAAAAACTTTACAGTAATTCATAAAACTATTGCTGAGATCTTTTAGTCTGGACCAAAGTAGTGAGCACACCGACCATGATCATTCCTACAGCTGTGTGCTAATATTACTAAAAAACATGTTGCCAAACCTCCCCCAGAAGTTAAGTGTTTTGCTGACATTATACTCTTAACCACTCATCTCATGTTCTTGTGTTCTCCTGCTTTCTTTCAGGCCTTTGAGTTGGTCACTGGAGACTCACTGTTTGAACCCAAGGCCAGCGAGTCTATTTCCCTGGAGGAAGGTATGTCTAGTGCCCTGTGCCGACACTGACCGGGGCGTGACGAGCGCTGACATGGGATTAGCTGCATTGTAACTGTTGATGCAAACTGGTGTGTTTCATGCTTGTATGTCTTGTCTCCTTCCACCTCAGACCACATCGCCCAGATCATGCAGCTGCTCGGCAGAATCCCACCAGCTGTTGCCTTGTCGGGTAAATATTCAGCAGAGTACTTCAGCCGCAGGGGTAAGCGCAATTTTAAAGTGACCGCATTTGAAAACGAGTTTACTTATCTTCTTCCTAGCAAAGCCATGTGAGCTTCTGTACTGTAACACTGTGATGTTGTTTTTTTCATCCAGGTGACCTGCGTCGCGTCGGTCCACTGAGGCACTGGAGCCTCTATGATTTTCTGGTGGAGAAATATCACTTTCTGTTGGAGGAGGCCTCTGGATTCTCAGACTTCCTTCTTTGCATGTTGGATTATCACCCAGGGAGGAGAGCCACCGCTGCACAGTGTCTCCACCACCCTTGGCTGACCTCCTGTTAGCCTCCTAGAGGCCCTAAAGCCTTCAGCTTCAGCTTCATCTGCAGTCCTCCCATCCAGATACTTTCAGCAGCTCGAACTCCTATATTTAGGGCATCTTTGAATTTGAAAGGGAACTCCTGTAGAATGTGATGTTGCTCTCATTCAGCATCAGGCAACAGGATGATCTTCTCCACTGGAGTCCTGTTAAGCACTTTAAGCTTTTTTTTCTCATGTTAGATTTTTTTTTTCTGTTTGATTACCAGACTTTTGAAGCCTTTAAGAAGCCGCTCTAATGAAGAGTAAATTCTGTAGTGTCTCTTTCTGCACTGATAGGCCTGACACTGCTAGCCAATGTACAGTTGCCAATCTGATGCAACCCTAAAGTGCAGCTATTGTTCAGTAAATTTGGATGCTATGTTTTGTCAGAGAATTATACGAAATGTATTCATTTGTTGATCTTTCATAGGGAATGGACTTTTTAGTTTATCTTTTGTACAGTAAAAATGAACAGCTTTAAAAATTAAAGTCATATCAAAAGCAGTGCAAATGTAAGCCAGCTTTTATCTGTAAATCCCTAAAATGTACTGATTCATCCCCAGTTCATTCTGCAACATGACAGCAACCCCATACAGCCAGAGTCATGAAGAACCATCTTCAGCTACAAGAAGAACAAGGAGTCATATACTACGGCCCCCCAATGAGCTTTGATCTCAACACCATGGAGTCAATCTGGGATTACGTGAAAAGAGAGAAGGCATTGAGACAGATTAAATCTACCAAAGAGCTGTGGCAGATTCTCCCTGAGATGCTTGGAGAAGTGCACAGTAAAACATATCAGATGTATGAGCAAGATATTTTACGGTACCTTGATGCTTGGAAAAATGTGTGGAAGTGCACCCAGTAGAACTGTCATTAGTGAATTTGTACAAACTTAACTGATCGATTGGGTTGGGTTGTTTTTGTTTGTCTTGTTAGCTTGATGCTACTTTTATCATGGTTCAGCTTTCTCCAAAGACTTCACATCAAGGGAAGCTTCTGGCAATGCAAACAATCAGCGCTCAGACTGTCGGTATCAATAGCTCCTTTAATGCAAATACTGTTCACTTCCATTCCACCGTAAGGCAGCGTGCAGCTCTGTGCACTGCAACGTTTGACTCTGTACAAGTTGTGCTGTGGCACCTGTTATTTCTTATGTATCCAAGGCTTTAGGATGCAAACCTCAGGTCAGAGAACACATTCATGCTGGACCTAATGACTGGAAAAGATCTGATTCCAAGTGTTTGGTCCAGACTGTACCAAGCTTTGAATTATGAGCAAAAACACAGCTTAAAAGTAAAATAATATCAGGTGCAACAAGCATGGAAAGCTACATAAAATATGGCAGCTAGACCTTGCTTAAGACCATAAGCATCAAATAACAGATTTGACTTATCCTCATTTAAGCTTTTACCATTAATATCATCAAGGTAATGTTGTCAGGGACACCTGTATGACAGCTACACTGAGCATTTTGATCATACATTATCCACATATTAAAAACAGTGACTTCTCCCAGCGTGTCATCCTATCCAGCTGTAGGCCCGACACTCCATCAGTGGGTTTTCCTTATAAACGACCGTATAACCACACTCTGTCCTGAGCCGACGACACTTCTTGGGCCACGAGGTGGGCTTCATTGGACTGCAGAGGAAGAGGAGAGAAGAGTTTTCACGAGACTGAGCATAAGCAAGGCTTTTAATAAATCAATAAACACAACATGAACTGAAAAATCCACTCACGCAAAACAGTAGAAGCCAAACTCATGACAGAAGCATTTGTCACAGCCTCTCCGGAAAGAGTCTCCCGGTTTGTAGAACTTGTCTTTGTATGAGCAGATGCCTGTGGAAGAAATGAGCACCGAGGTGATGTATCTACCACATCTGTGTTCACATTTTCAAGCTTTTCTCTCCATTTGAACCTTCCAGGTATGACCCCGCTGGGTGAAAATGTACTTTTTCAGGACAACAAAACTTTGCAAAAGCCATAAGGGTCTGTCCTCTCAGCAGAACGCATAAAGCCCTGCTGCAAGGGGTCAGGCACATTACTGGCTAAATCCAGCGTCCACAGTGAGCTCTCCTCCCATTCCTGCAGGCTGCGGGGAGCTATCCTCATGTGGTTTGTCTGTCACCTTGAGAAGGGGATCAATAGGAACACACTGATCTGCTGTGAAGAGCCCCATGGGGCTGAATGCAAGGTCAGGGACAGAAAGTTCGCCGTTCACCAGTTGGGGTTGGTTTAACAGCTAGAGCTATCATAAGTCACAGTGCATGTGCTGATTAATGTGAAAAGCAGTAACCCCGGGGCTGGGCAAGGGTATAAAAACACATGATTTTCAATGATAATTCTGCAGGGGAACAGAAGTGGTTCTTACCTTTTTTGTGATATAGCGAGGCTTCCGAGGATCCGTGGCTCAACAGCAGGATGAACGAAAAGCACAAAGCAAACACCAGCGATAGAGGGCATCCATATACACTTTTTATTGGAAGTGACATTTTGAAAAATAGAGAATGATCAACTCCTTTAACCTTAATTCTGTCTATTAGTCTAAATCTAATGTGACTCTCCAGTAAAAAATCAAGTCCTTGTGATGGCCTCAGTCACAGACACTGGCTAATATATATAGTCTCAAAGGGGGGAAAAAAAGCATCTCCACATGTTTAGTTCTCTGGTTTCTTCCCAGCGTCCAACTTTTGTTTCAGAGCGAGGTGTGTTTGGAGTTTGGCTGTGTATCCATGCGTCCCTAAATATTACCTTTGGCCACGGTTTGCTGCATTAAGGCTGCGTGGGTGAAAGGACGAGCCAGCACTCTGACCTGGATTGATTCAGCGGCAGCCTCCGAACAGCTGGACCCTCCTGCATCTTTTGTTTGCCTGTTTACTGGCTACCCCCATTTTATCATTTATTCTCTTCCTCCTGCTGCACACAGATGCTGACTATTAAAGCTAAATCTATTTTTATGACTGCTGACGCCGCCAAAAAAATAGACAACTCTTTGTGCTGACATCGCCCCTTGTGTGAAGGGCCAAATTATCACAAAGCTGCATTCCAAAACACTGTGAACTTCAAAAATCTATTTTTCTCTGGAGATGCAAGGATCCTGCAGCAGCACAGTGTGAGCTTCCTTCTCGGGAAAGGAAGCAAACTGCATCTGATATTCAGACAGAGTGAGGAAATGATGGCAGTGTCACGGTTTGCACAGGACATTCTCTGGTTTTATTTTGTTTACATATGATGCCGTTCATATAGCATGAAGTAAAGACTGTAATGTTGCCAAGAAAGCACGTCACATAGTGAGTATAATGTCAGAAATACAGACCTATAATAGAAAGCTGTTGTATCTATCTGTCTCTGGGTCACACACACACAAACACACACACACACACACACACAGAAGTGGATGTTGCTGGATGTGTAAACGACCGCAGGACAGTTTGTGGTCAGTCCCTTCCTTCCTGCCAGCCTCAGGCCAGCATCCAGTCGACACATCACGCTCTGACAAAAGCGAAAACAAACCGGACATCAAGGGACTGGAAGGAACTTGTGGTGGCCGAAGGGCGCTGCGGATAGAAACCACCAGCAGCCTTCAGTCACACAGGAACACTGAGAGCTGCCCGGCGGCTTTATGTGTGGACTTTTGCATGTTCTTCCTGTGTCGGTATCGGTTTTCCAGGTGGCCTCACAGCCAACACATAGTAGGTAAAATGGAGATTCAGAAACAAGCTGTAGATGAGACCACTAGCTGAGAAGTGATGACGGTGTTATAAGACACAGCACCTTGTGGTTTGTGTCCAGTGCCACTGTACTTCAGTACACTGCAGTGAACTTGAAGACCTCAGTTTTATGTGTGACTCTCTCTTTGCTCAAATTTAACTGCCCAAAAAAGGAAAAATCAGGTTCTCTCAAATTAATGCTCACTTCCATCCATCCATCATCTATACACTGCTTAGTCCTCTGTAGGGTTGCGGGGGGGCTGGAGCCTATCCCAGCCGACTTGGGCGAAGGCAGGGGACACCCTGGACAGATCGCCAGTCTATCACAGGACTACATGTAGAGACAAACAACCAAGCACACTCTCATTCACACCTATGGACAATTTAGAATCATCAATTAACCTCAGCATGTTTTTGGACTGTGGGAAGAAGCTGGAGTACCCGGTTAAAACCCAGGGAGAACATGCAAACTCCACACAGAAAGATCCCAGGCGTCCTAACCGGGATGCGAACCAGGGATCTTCTAGCTGTGAGGCGACGCTGCTAACCACCGAGCCATTAATGCTCACTTTCATATTTCAATTTTTTATCAGACGTATTGTCAGATCAGGTTGTAAAATGTTTCCAAAGTAATTATTAACTTAAAAATGTAAGGAAAAGACAACATTGTGACAAATGACAGAGCAATTCTTTGCAGGGATGCAGGTGGCGCCACCATCTCCATGCAGGCACCGGGATTTTTGACTCACTTGCCTGGAAAGTAGTTTGTTATAAAAGTCTAGTTTGTTCTCCACAAACCGTTGTTGTTTGTTTCTCTTTTTTTGTATTTTTCTCTTTCTTCTTTCTTTTTTTTTATTTGTGAGGAGTCTGTGTTGCTGTTTGGTTTCACCAATCAGCCAGAATCCAAAAAAACGTGGGGAGAACCGTGCGTAAGATCGCCCACCGTACAGCAGCCTTCTCCATCGCGATCCAAGTAAGATTTGAGTACTCTGTGATTTAAAACAGCACAAAAGATTTTAAATAGATTGCTGTTATTGTTGTTGTTGTTGTTGTTGTTGTTGTTGTTGTTGAATGATATATTGTTGTACATGACTAGGGCTTTGGGCGAATACCAATTTGCAAATTTGTTCTCGTTTTAAATGTCATTATCTGCTGCAGTGAATACTTTATCTTTTATTCAACTTTGGCTTAACCACTGTGACACCATTTAGACCAGACTGTTCGGATCCAAATGAGTTTGGGGATTTTTACAGATTTTTGTCACTCCAATAAAAAAAATCATAGATTTTAAATCGCAGCTGATCTCACTGAGAGTTTATTTTTTAATATTATTATTACTTTTCTTAACTTGATTATAAAATGTGCAACTCAACACAGCCTTTGGGGATGATTGCTCCATTTAATATGTCCTTTTAAAAAAATAAATGAAGCAATAAATAATGAGGTCAGCTGAGTTGATGGACATCCAGTAAGGAAACCGGATTTTCTATTCGGTCACAGACGTGGAATTAAAGTGCACCTTTTCATTAACTTGAACCACATTCTTTCCTGAGCCATTAAGCAGCTGTTTTAGTGCCTAACCCCGACCAGACCTTAACCGTGCAATTACATTTACCACAGTCTTTCTTTAACCCTAAACATTCTGCAGTAGCCATGCACAGATCTTTTAGAAATGAAAAAAATAGGAAGAATATTGATCCTGGATGTAATTCAGAAGTTCACAGATCATCTGAAGACAATGCTGTGTGGTGGGATAAGTGTTTGACCTCTGTGACCCTGTACAGGATATTTACATATTTACATGCAGATATTTCTGTTTGATTCCTTTGTACCGGCAGCAAGAGGCTTGTATTTCCTGCCATAACTTATTGTTGCAACAGTTCCAGGTGATACTATTTAAAAAATGCTTCCAATAGAGCATTCATCATATTATTTTATTTTAAATTCTACTGCGGAATACTTTCATTGTTTTGCAGTTAATTTTCTTTCTTAGGTTCTTTCTTAGGAATCTTAGGGTGAAATGAAATAACTCTGGCTGTTGATCATTTGTTGTTTCATGAACATTAAAAAGAAAAAACCCACACACAGACAATGACCACAGCTTTAGCTGCACTTTGTGTTCAATGCATAAACGCTGATGTCAGCATGCCAGTACAGTAATTAGATGGTGAGCCTGCTAAACATTATACCTGCATTTAAATCGTCTGTAACAAACATCTCTTTTCACCAGCTCTTTTCCTGACAGTGTTGTGTATAAGTGATAGAGATTCTCAGCTGAGGGAATACGTCGTATCTGCAAACCAGTTGTGCTGTATGTTAGTAATGCCACTGAACGAAGCCATGCAGTTACAAAAGACAAGCTATATGCATCATGGTACCATGGCAACCTACAGGCATTCAGTAGGTGATGCAGAAAAAGCATAAATATGTTTTTATGTTTGGTCCTGATTTCAATTTGTAGAAAACTGAGCAGTTATTATTGTATGAGTTAAGTCTTGGTGTTACTGACAAATTAGATTCTTCTCTGTTCTTGTGAATTCAAAATATTGGAATCATTTGATTGTCTGACTAAATACATTCAATCTTAAATTGTCTTTAGTGACAATACAAGCAATGTGTTGAGGCTGCTTTTCTTTGGAGAGGATTGCATGACTGAGGCTGGACTGACACTACTGCTTGTAGTGATCTCTCAATGAATTGACATAAATTGGTATTTGATCCTCATATTCAGTTAGCAAAGTTGCTTTATAGGCCCTCAGATCATAAGACCACTTTGTGTGGTAGATGCACACACAGTTTGTCACCAGATAGACATCCTGTAATTTGCAGGTTTCTTGAAAACCCCAGAATCATTGTTTCACATCCTGACTGATCTGGGAAATGCTGGCGGTTTATTTGCTTACTTCAGTCAGAAGTGAAATTTGATAAATAGCTGACGCACTGTGACACAGTGTGGTTAGTTGAGGTCAACAGATTCTACATGAGTGAGGCTGACTGTGGTAGGTTGGATGTTAGAGTGTGGTAGGTCCACAGACTGCTCTCAGACTTCTGCAGAAAAGGACCACACAGACACACAAAGCACTGATCACAGCTTTATTACCTTTTCTGTGAGCCTCATCTTCTCTAACCTCCACAAACCTGCTACTAAGTAGTACTAATTAGTAGTAGTAGTACCAGTGATTAGTTGTTTGCACCAGCTAGTAAATGGTAAACAGTCTGCACTTATATAGCGCCTTTCTACTTTAGTGGTACTCAAAGCGCTTTACAATGTGTACTGTATTCATCCATTTACACACACATTCACACACCAGTGGCGACAGAACATGCAATGTGCCTGCAACTTGGGGTTCAGTGTCTTGCTCAAGGACACTTTGGCACAGAGAGACTGGGATCGAACTGCCAACCTTGCGTTCAATGGACAACCCAGTCTACCAGTTGTGCCACAGCCGTTAAATACCACTTGTCTGAGACAGCTAATGGTCTTTAAAGCTGTGATTCATCTGATCTTCTGGAAACTAAGACAGTTGTTTAATGTTCTGGATGAATATCCATCACAACTTAACTTATCTATCTGGGTTTGACTTACATTTAATCTCTGTTTAAGTTTTTAAAAAAATGGCAGCGTGGGGGAATCCATGGATCCATGATTGTGTGTTTCAGCTTTGGTTAAGGATTTAGATTATCCTCTTTGGAAACAACAGACCTCAAATCATTTCATTCGCAGCTGTAAAGTTAAAGACCATTATGGCTTCAGTGCACCGTCTACAGATCGTGTCTTTGTTGCAAGTCATTCCTTACCTCTCTGTCCCCTCCCAGCTAAGATAATTCATGGATAAATTGTTGAAACCGTGTTGTTTCTTGCAGTTTATTTGCAGATGCCACGCAACCAGTCTGGCCTACAGCAATGTTGGTCAGTGTGTCCCTCACTTGAAATATCTCAACAGCTATTGATTTCTCTGAGATTGTATACATTCATGGTGGTCAATAGATGAATTCCAATGAGCGTAGTGATTCTCTGACCTTCCTGTAGTGTCTCCATGTGTGTCAAGGAGATATCATGGCAGCTGTTTGAAGGTGAAATTAGAAGCATACATTCATGCCCCGTTAAAGACGAATTGCAACAAGGTTAGTGATCATGAACCTCGGCTGTGTTTTGTGTTAATTTGCTAATTATCGGAGGTAAGCAGATCTGCTACACCTTAAAATAAGATGGTCAGCATGATAGGCAATATTATACTGTAACTACACTTTAAGGCTGGAATTGCTCTTGATTAAATCAAGGGCACAATTACAGATAATCTCAGAGATAGTCATATTACAGAACGAATATTAGTAAAATACACCAATAACAATAAGGGAGATATTTTCAAAATAATAGTCAAAACCAAAGAACCTGACAAGAATTGATAAACTAGATGATAATGATAAACTAGTGACAAAAAATAGAAAGAAGTAGATGTGTGAAAGATGTGTGAAATCTGGACAAGTTCTACCTTTTTGTTTCACATATTTATTAAAGTAAATAGTAAATGGTCTGCACTTATATAGCACCATTCTACCTTAGTGGTAGTTTCTACCTTTACAATGTGTTCTACATTCACCCATTCACACACACCAATGGCGGCAGAGCTGCCATGCAAGGAGCTAATCTGCCATTGGGAGCAACTTGGGATTCAGTGTCTTACCCAAGGACACTTCAGCTTGTGCAGGGGCCGGGAATCAAACCGCCAACCTTGTGATCAGCAGACAACCAGCTGTACCACCTGAGCCACAGTCACCCTTCCATCTCCTGCTGTAACATGTGAATTTCCCTGGTGAGGGATCAGTTAAGTTGATCTTATCTTACCTTATCTTATCTTATCTTATCTTATCTTATCTTATCGTATCTTATCTTATCTTATCTTATCTTATCTTATCTTATCTTATCTTAAATTGATACAAATCTGTTGCCAATGCCAAAAGCTTGTTAGCAGCTATAAGAAACATTTGATTGTTGTGGTGACAAGTAAAGACTTTGCCACATATTACTGAGAAGGCATTTTTAATAAAAATTAACATAAACTATAGAAACAATTCAAAGTTAGCATTAACATCTCTAACATCATATCCAGCCAGAATAAATCCATTGCGTACATTAAAAGTTGACTATAAATCAACATTTGACAGGGGTTTGTATCATTTTAGGCTAAAATTCAAGGTTTTTACATCGTAAACATGTCTGTATGGTGATTTTTAAATCCTGGAAGATGCATCAAGAGTGAAATAAGCAGTCAATGCTGTGGCTGAGCATTTCCTCCTTCAAACAGCAGTCTCAAAAACAGATTCAGACTTCTGGGGTTTGAAACATAACAAATATAATGAACCAGTGGAATTGCTTTACAAACTGAATATGCAAGACTAAATTAAATCAAAATCAACAAATTCAGATTGGTAAAAAAAAATTTATAATGACCCATCCAGACAGAATACAACAACGGCACTGTTGCACCGCGAAACCCATTTTTTCCAATGGCTTGTGCCGCCCAGAGAGCAAGCTGGTTGGTGCAATAGCCAAACTTCAAATCAGTTGACTTTGGCCGCTGTGCACAGTGATGAATACCCACACAGCCAATAGAAGCAAGCATCCGGCCAGACATGGAAGACAAAATGAAGGAAAAGATGAGGTGAGTGAATTCTCTGAATTATGACACAAGTTTGCATTTCTAAAAAAAGCCAGATCTTTCCATTTTAAGGTGCCATTTCTGGAGGAAGGGCTTCCTTGTTTGCAGCCTCTCAGCCCATGGTGATGTGAAACACACTTGACTGTGGACAATGATACCAGTGTACCAGCAACTTCTAGTTTATTCCTGACCTGTTTTTTTTTTTCCTTTTTTTGTGATTCCTGGTTGACTCTTGACCAACCTGACCAATTTTCTCTCAGCAGGAGGTGATGGCCTATGTTGACACAACTGTACCATTCACTCTATACAAACAGACAAACAAACTCTACAAACAGTTGTTTGCACAGTTGATTTTGGAATCTGTAGCTTTTTTGAAATGGCTCCGAGTGACTTTCTTGACTTGTTCAATCAATGATTTGCTTCTTCAGATCTGTACTCAACTCCTTAGACTTTCCCATTGTAGTGTTTGTGTTGTGAATCTAATGAGTTTATCAGAACTGCCTTATTTAAATTGGCTCAGAGGAGTCACCAGCTGTAGTCAATAGCAGTTAAGAGGCCATGCCATGAAGATTATTTGTTTGACACAACTTTCTACATCACCAAACCTGATAATTCACATTACTGTATGTATACTTTTGACCCAGGAGATTTTTTCATCTTTCAGTTATTTCATCATATATATCATTTAATATATATTTATATGTTTTTACAGGGGTGACACGGTAGTCAGGTGCTTAGCTGGCCTGGGGCCTTTCTGTGTGAACTTTACATATTCTCCCTGTGCCTGTGTGGGTTTTCACTGTGTACTCCGGCTTCCTCCCACAGTCCAAAAACATGCTGAGGTTAATTGGTGCTTCTAAACTGTCCAAAGGTGTGAATGTGAGTGTGTTTGGGATGGACTGGTGACCTGTCCAGGGTATATCTTGCCTTCACCCTATGTCAGCTAGGATAGGCTCCAGCCCCCCACAACCCTACAGAGGATATATAATAGATAATGGATGGATGGATGGATGGATATTTATATAGTCAGTAGTCAGGAAGCTTGTTGTAGGTCAGCAATATGTGTAAATAAAGCTTAGGATGTGGTGTTGAATTTTTGTAGCTGAGGTAATGAGGTATCATTTGCATCTGGTTTGGGTCCCAGGTTGAGAATCATCTTGCTTAAAATGTCAGTTCCCAACACAAAAGGCGGTAAAACATTTGAGGCTTCTAAAAGTAGAGTTTTGTGTTGAAGTGAAGCCAGCTGTGTGGTATCTAAGTCTCAACGTGCTTCACAAATGGACACAACATCGAATTCAATAAATAACACTGCTGGGTGACCAGTGTGTGGTAGCTGCTGAGAGCAGACCACACAGAGGAGGAACCCACTGATGAATTACAGGTACTTACTGTGACAGGCTGCGGATTCTTCAGTCCCAGGCGGTCTCAGGCTATGCCACCCTCTTAGTGCGCATCTGTGTGCAGTGGCCCTGTGTGATATTTTTGGTTGTGTGACTCACCCTCAACACTACAGCAGAACTGGGTGCTCTGGCTTGGCTGTTAATTACATAAATAGTCCTGATTCAGCCACAACTTCATGCACAATGATGGATCCAAGCCTCAGCACTCTTTATATACAACCAGATGTACCAAACAGTGTTTACTGCTTTGCCTTAAATCCACATGATTTGATGCTGAATTCATTGATACAGTCAAGATAATGAATATAAAGATGTCTGAATGTAAAATATCTTTATTCGACCTTCTCAAAATGTGTTTCAATAACAGAAATTGTCATCATGGTGAGTTGGAATACTATTCACAAATAGGAATTAATTAGACATTGTAATTTTTCAAATCAAAATCAGCATGTCACCATAATCCATGAAAAGCAACGAGCTTCTTTCAGAGTCTGTCCACTTGTCCACGTTCAAGCAACTTCATAAACAGACTTTTGTACATTTTTGGGTGTTGAGATTTCAACAAGCAGTCATCCATTAGTGAGTCAAAACTGAATCTGAGATGTTAAGTCTGATGTGACCGACCAACAATCGTCATAGATCATACCAAAATACATAGAAAGTAAACCATAACAGAAAGGAGTCTGTAGGAACACATAAAACAAAGATCTCATCAGTATTACTTGACAAATATCAGTATATCATTCTTTTGTTATACAAAACCAAAACTGTTGTTTATCTTTTTTTTCTCATGATAACACTTGATGATGTTGATGGTATTTTGGCAACATCTGCATTTCAGGAGTTAACAGAAAGTCAACTATTATCATAACATAAGTTACTGGACATTATTCATCGTCGCACCCAACCCATCCCACCCCCAACAATATGTCTTTATACATGATATTGCATGATAAAAAGAAGATGAAATCATTGACATATCAATGACATTTACATAGTCCACAAACATTTGGTTTGCGGCTAGAGATTGAAATGACTTCTCATTGACTCTTTTATTAGCTTTTCATTCTTTTTCACGTCTTTCGATGATCCTGTAAATCCAGACTGAGGTGAATTCAGCTGTAGTCCAATCACAAACTGAAAACAAATGTTGGAAATATCAAAATGTTTCCCCAAAGCAAGTTAAATAAGTGGGCGGGGAAATAAAACTAGCCTTAGTTATTTTAGGTTCAGTGTTTCGACTTGAAACTGAATTGACCTCAGATCTGCAGTAAAACCCATCTAGCTTCAGAGCTCAGTCCGAGTACGTAGTCTTTAGTAGAAAAAACTACAGTGTCACTACTTGTTTTGCTGGTTCTGCACCACATCTGAATTAAATCAAGAGTTCTTAGAGGCACCTGGAGTGGTACAAATATGTGCTCATCAGGGTTAAGGTATTGTCAGTTCCTTGTTAAGGTATTTTTCAGTTCGTCGTCAAGTCCTCAGGAACAGAGTACCCGGAGAAAAGACCAGACCAATGATCACACAGGTAATGATGCTTGGAAGCCTGGCACGACCACTTAGGCCTCAGGGCTTTTTTTTTTCCTTTGTTATATTCTTTATGTAGATTTGTTGTAAAATATGTCCTGGGCCCGTGAAGTATTCCCAAATGAGAGGTGCAGGATATGGAGATATTTAAATCACAATATATACTGTGTGAGAGGCATCGCTGCCTGCTGTATGCAAACTTTAGATATAAAAAAAGTGTTCTGATTTTCTCAAATGATCACGTACATATCAAAAGCAAAATAAATATGTCTTGCTATACCAAACGGATGAGGTCTGTTTGAAGTGTGTGTTTTTTTTTTTAATGTTTGCACAGTTAATTCAAGGTTAAAGTGAAAAGAAAGGTTTCTTGAATGAGGGCCCAGCACTTCTACCCTAAGATGGTTGATAGATGTAGGCCAAAGGTCTGTGCAGAGCCTGCATGGACAGCATCATTAGATTCAGCATAAGGGCTGTTTTCATATTGTCTTAAAGGCCCAGCTTGGAAAACCAGTGTAGTGCTATTTTATTCAAAGCTTTACCGCTGCAGAGCAACGTGTCATTTAAACAACGACCTCATCATGAGAGCATCAACTCAAAGTCTGGCTCGTGTGTTCAACTTGCTTGTGTTTGTGGATCATTTCCGTTATGAGCCTTTAATACAGTACTGTGTACACAGCTTCCTGAGAGTTAGCTAGCTACCATTCTAAAAAAACACACTGCACATCTAGCTATCTGCTCATTACATGTATAGAGTGTAGGGATGCACCAGTAACCCACCCAGGATGACCCACGGAGACGATCTCCAACACACTCTAGGCCTCTTATCTTATATTAACCCATTACCCAAGTGTAGCAGGTTAATTGGACTGCCTAATGTCGATGTAATGGTGTCGTCTGATAGTTTAAGATTAATTCTTTGACTTGTCCACAAGGAATGTGTTAGCAGTGCATCCCTAACAGAGCGTAACATGGATTACAGTTAAATATAATGCTGTATAATGAGTCCCCCACTAGGCTGTATTTTCCTCGCAGTGTAGCCCAAAATGTCGATCACCTTGTTGTGGTTGAATTGCTCAGACAACTGGATTTAATTACTTCCTCGGGTTTACAGTGTGATCGTACCATTCCCCTTAAATGGGCAGAGCATGCCAGTTTCTCATATGAAACAATTATGCGTGTGCACAGCTAATTCCCAGGCTTTAGGAGGTTCAATTACAGTATGTCAGCCTGAAGTGCTGCTCTGAGAGGGATAAAAGCCCCATGGTGCCCTGGATTACAGCAGCCTCCTTTGTCGTACCGAGCAACCGCAGCTTGTCACGTTAGAATCCTAGTTGTCACTGGTATCATAACAATCAGTGTCACTGATGCAGACAAATCAAGTGGCTGGAGCTTACAGAAGCCATAACTTAGCTCCCGGGTGCAATGGTGAGTCACACAACTCACATAGGCAGCGCCATCAGCCCGAGTATAGAACACACTTGCAGGTTATTATCGTATTTTTAGATACATAATGGTACAGCTACCTCTTTTTTTGTTGTTGCGAGTAGCAGAAATTCCTATGATCAAAATCAGGAAGTACAGAATACTGCTAGTTACCACTTAAGCTGGCAAGCTGGTGGCCTCCAGGTCTGCTTTGTGCGAAATATACTATAGAAATAACATCTTTTTTGTTGCTGGTGTAGCAGTGATCACCCTCCTAACTGTCACCATGGACAACAACAGATGACACTAGTGTGTCAAGAGCTACATCAAGTTACATTGTTGGAGGAACAATAATCAGGGGGGGTGTTGGTGGCATGTCACAGTAAGAATGCTACATGAATCATACTATTTAGCTCAGTGTATTAGCTATCACTGAGGATAGTGAGGTTTTGGCATTTGAATTTCTTCGGGGAATTAAGCAATCTTGGGGGATTTGCACCCCCTTCTTGTAAAATCACTGTGTCATCGCTGTTTTATCTGCTGATTCCGGTACAACTCATCTTAAAGGGCCTCACGCAAGAATCATTTGTGCAGTATAAATGGATTTAGATTTTAAATTTTAAAGCTTGGCATGAATGTCATCATCTGCACAAGGATCCACAGGGAACGCACCAGCTTCCACACAGCAAGTTACACCGCATGGGTACGAGCAAGAAAAGTAAACTGGATGCTCGTTTTGTGCATGACCATGTTCTTAAATCCTTCCACAAACATTAGAAAGCAGCCCTTTCTCTTGCTGTCAGGAAATCGCCTTCATGTTTCCTAGTGGGCATGTGTGGAATGCGACTTTGTATAAAGGCACGTGTGTCCAAACACAGACCCAAGACCCATAAAGGGAACACTTCAGCCTCACTCATTGTGTAGTCAAGCGCACTGAAGGCTGTAAGTAAAAGCCTGCCACTGGCCGCTTATTAAAGGTTCCTTTCACTACAGGAAACAACGACAGCCTACCACACTGAGAATTTCAAGTTTTGCCGAGATTGCTGTAAGGCAGCCCTGCTAGTTTTAATGACAGCATTCGCCTCCCTGCATATGCAAATGTTTCCCCCATCACTATTTTGAGGGAACACTGAAGCTGCACCACTGCTTGACTCCACCCATTGTGATTGGTTCAAAGAAATACAAACAAGCCAGACTGTTTCTTCCCCCTTGCAGACGGATAGTGAGGTGCAGCCAGACTATTTTGTACTACAGAATGGGCTGCCGACGTGAGACTAGCTATTGTATTGTCTTCTCCCGTCAATCTCCTGTCACTTTGCCATGACCGCCTCCCGTCTAAGATATTTTTCAGCATGCAACTTCACGTCAAACCATTTTTCCATTGTCTCTGATGGCATGTTGCCAACTAATACCCCTAATACTACAATGGCAGCAATTTCCAACTGCATAAGATCCACGGTGGGAAGTCTTTCTTGTTGCTATTGGTAACATTTTGTGAATGAAACTCGCCCACCAATGAGCTCATTGGGTTTAAGCGAGCTTTTTTGCAACAAGCATCAACTCTTATATGACAAACCACACCGAAAAAGGCAATATTCAAAAATGTTCTTGCGTGAGGCCAAATATTACAGAAGTGCACAGCAATCTCAATGAATTAAAAAATGAAGATCTAATCCGGTAATAATGACATGATCGTAAGGTGAGTATCAGTCCTTGCTATTTTCTATAGAGGATGGTGATTCAACGTATTGAATATGGGCTTGAATATCAATAGTTTTTCAAGTGTTTTAGAAAATGTCACACTGAAAATCTACATAGACTTTTTACAGCAAGGTATTCTGGATAATTACTTATAGATAATAATAAATTATGGATACCAAATTAGCTATGAACAGTTGTGTTTGCCTCCTACCACAGCCTGCAGTGAAAACGATCACTGATTTGCTTGTATAGATATGCAGGAAATCAAATTCCTGATGATTCTGGGCACCAGTCTAATGTATTCTAGCATGTAATAATGAGTTTATTTAAGTCAGTTTTACCAGATACAGTCTCCATTTTTCTTTTTCTTTTGGTGAGTGCAATGCGCTTCTGTAAAATGTGTTCCATTTGGCTACTTTTAGGCTAATTTATTTCGTGAACGAGTGCAATTTTTCTCAAATCCCGGCTACAGCCCAGCCCAAAATGACAAAAATTTATATCTAGTACGAGTGGAAGGTTTCGGTGGTAGAACACCATCTAACACTACATCCTGCTGACCTTCCCACAGAGGCGATGTTTCGAAGTGATTTTGTACTTTTTAACTTCATTTTCTTCGCAGCGATTGTGTCCCACTCATGACTCCTGTGACTACTACTGCAAGCAGCGTTGCTTCTGCAAAGAGGCAAATAAGTGACATCACCTTAAGACAATGCAGCACTTGGAGCCGACTCGAAAAGCCATATTCACACAGTCTTAAGACATCTGTAGAGTAAACGGATCACTGTATGCTGGAACCATAAACTGGAGTAAACTGCACACTGGAGGATGAGATTGCAAGTTAGTACAAAGGAGTGAACTCAGACAACAACAACAAAAAAAAAGTAGAAACCAGATTTCTAAATGTGATGTGATAGCTGCAGTTAAATTCAGCAATTTAAAATTTACAACGTACCGAAGGGTGAAAAACTACAATAAGGGGCTTCTTTTGAGGCCACGTTGATGCAGGGGAAGTGTCTCTTCCTTTTTCTGTGTCAAAAAAATTGTGATCGTACACAATCACTTGGATTCACGGTGCTCTGCTTCCCAGTGGAATATCCAGCTAAGTTATCAGATTCATTCCCGTCTGTGTAATCCCACCAAATCAGCAGTGAGGAGTCACAGAAACCCAATGAATTAGCACATACTTTTGATGCTCTTCCAGCACGAGGAACACTGAAACCAAGGGTAGAAATACTATACTCAAATGCATTAGAGTCAGATGAGGTTTTGTTGTCGGCTGTTTTCGTCAGCAGTAATGTTATTTACATTGTTCAGTATGTACAGTAGAGAATCTCCCAGAGATGTTAGGTTCTGTAAAGCTGCAATGGGGTACTCCTTTGAATTCCTCACATTTGAAAGTCCTTAGATGAAGAGCCATACGAGTCCCTGTTGAAGCGATTTGGATGTCTTAATAATGGACTTGCTGCTGTATTGCGAGTCTCGACTCTATCGCGGCACGAGGAGGATCAACAATCTGCTCTCTGAAGCTATGAATGCACACAACACACAAACTCAAAGTTGGTAAATAGCAAGATTAGAAAGAAACCATTGTAAAATCATAGATGGACATTATGGTTCTTCATCATAAGGATTGGATTTCTCACACAAATCAAGACTTTAAATACAGTAAATCTTTTTTTTTTTATCATAAAGGTATTCATTGAGAAAGTCGAGTGTTAAATGCACTGTACAACCTTGTATAATTTTTTTTTTTCAAAATATAGTTTATCCCAGTGTGTTTTGTTGTTGTTGTTTTTTTTTATATCTTACAGAATCCTGTACACTTGGTGTCTGCATTGAGATTGGGTGATATCCTGATCATTGGAGAGAAGAGAAGAAGAAGAAGAGAGCAGAGGGGGAGAAGAGAGAGAGGAGAAAAGAGAAGGAGAGAAGCGGTCGAGCGCCGTTGTTGCCCTCAGTGAAGACGCTGCACTCCGTACCGTGGCTCTCTTCTATCCCGCACCTCGATCTAGAAAATGCAAGACAGAATTAAATCAGTTACTTTTCCAGAGATAGATTAAAACAAGATTACACATTGATATGTAAATATTTCTTAATAAAGAACTGAATATTTAATTGGGTGTCCTGATTTTTCCACATGACTGTAGTTCTGTAGTGGTCGTGGAAAAGAAATATCCAAGGTGAGATTTAAAGTGGAAATCCACCGATATACACAGTTGCCATGTAATGACTAAGCTCATAAAAAGGAAAGTGGCTGTTTGCTACATTTACTTAAGTGTAACTGTAATCTGTACAGTGTAATTTCATATTTGAACAAAGGTAAAACATAGAATTTGCATATATTCAACAATCACAGTAAAAAATGTTGAAATAAAAGGAGCCAATCTATCGTACACACAAACAAATAACTCTTTAAAAAATTATTGAAACTATTTCAACACAAAGAAATAACTTTCTTTCCACTTTTAGCAATTATGTTAGTTCAAGTTAATGTGCTTAAGTTGAATCAGTTGATTGCTTTCAAAGTGTTTGATCCAACTTGATTTAATCAGGTTCAGCCAACTAAGGCTACGTTCAGACTGCAGGGTTTAATGCTCAATTCGGATTTTTTTGTGAAATCCGATTTTTTTGTGAGTTTGTTCTCATTTCCAATTTAATACACCTTGTATGTGATCTCCTGTGTGAACTTCATGTGACCCAAAGTGTCCCGCATGTGCAGAAGAGGACACAACGACGTCACACAGCAAAGCTGCTATCCAGCAGTTCTATTGGCTGAACGCTGGGTTTATCTCCCAAAATGCGGTCCAGCTCTTCGTAAAGTGGACCTTCAACATGTCCATGGCCGCTTCGTTTGTTTGAGTCTTTAGCCTCCTTATATTTGGCTCGGAGGCTCTTTACTTTTCTTTGGCATTGGAGCCAGGACCGTTTACACCCACGCTCGGCCATTTCTTTGGAAATGTTTTCAAAAACTGCCCAGTTCCGATGAGACCCCTCTAGTTTGTCCTGAATAGAGCTGTCCCCCCAAACATTAAATAACTCTGAAACCTCCACTGACTGGACTCCACATTATCATCTGCCATGGTTATTGTTTTTGTTCCTGCTCCTGCCTACTTGAACACAGAATAAAGACGTTTGTCGTGTATCACTGACGTGTATGTCGGATAAATGCGACCTGGCCGTTCAGACAGAAGTCACACTGCAAAAGATCAGATACGTATCGGATTTAGGACCACATATCCAAGTGTCCTGGGTCGCATTTGAAAAAATCGGATCTGTGTTGTTCAGACTGTCATGAAAAGGTCAGATACAGGTCACATAGGGGGGCAAGAAAATCAGATTTGGGTCACTTTAGCCTGCAGTCTGATCGTAGCCTAACTGTCAAGTGTTAAAAATAAACTAGTAAATGGAATTGATCCCACCTGAGTCAACAAAGCGGGCCCAACAGAACTGCTGAATGTTAAAAGACAGCTATTTCACTGTGTGGAAATAGCTGTCTTTCCACATGAATTTCATGAATTTATTACATACGTTCAAAGAGCTTTTTTTATGTGTGTTTTCAGTGGAAACAGGAAGAAAGCAACCCAAGTGATCTCATAGTTGTGCTAGGGTTGTCTTGGCTCAGAGGCAAAATTGTTTTAACATAATTCCACGTTATAATTTAGGGGCATGGAGTTTAAAGAACTGTTTAACAGCTGTGGGGCTGGATCATGGAAAGCACAGAATCCAGTGTAGCTGGAGCTTGACCCACACTAAAGACTAAAGGTCAGGATATCTGATTCTCTGTTTTGACCTTTCTTTTAATGAAATACAATATTGCACTGAAGACTGGACTGAGGTTGTTTGTTTCCTAGTTTCTTCACAGTAAATTTTCTGTGTAATAAAAAAAAAATCACCACATCAAACAGCAAGGTGATATTTACATCATTTAGAATTTCGTATCACGTTTTACCAAATCCAAATCACTGTATTAACAAAATTATTAACATTCTAACTAACAGAGGAATCTAATTGGAGAGTTAAAAAACAATAAATGGACAATGTCATGTGAATGAGTTTTTATTTGTCAATATGAATGTGTTAACTAATATTACTGTTGAACAGAATAAAAGAAAAGTAATCAGTGTTTAGTATAAATTCACAGTTAATCTGCAAATCTGCACAGCAACACAAAACAGCCAATTTGCTTTGAGTAAAGTCTGTTATTGCACTTACAATTAACAATAGTCAACATATGTCAGCTGTGATATACAGGATGTGACTGTATAGAGAGCTGTCATGGAAACAAATGTGGCTAAAACTGTACCTCAGCAATAAAAGTGTTGAGGATCACAGTCTGTGACATTGTTAATGAATGCTAGTGAGAAAAATAGAGGCCTTCGTGAGCACTGTCAGCAATATGGCTGGTCGCTGTGCTTTCCGCAGACAGATGTTAATGCATTCTTTAAACATGATTCTTCAAACATAATGCATGCAGCAAAAGTCGACTTACCCTCGACACAGCAAAATCTGCAAGGACAGAAAAGAACAAAAGTGTCGGCACATACAGAGCAAGACAAGACCAGAGAAAGTGCATATTTGTGCAAAACATGAATGTGCTTATGTAGGTATAAGTTCAGCATCTAGGCAATGATTTAATTCTGAGGAATGCAGCATTCGTGTCCACGGTTTGTTGTTTTCATCTACATATAGTCTTACTTAAAGTTGTCGTGCAGTAGGGTTGGTCATACTTCACAGCATAACATGCAAAAAAAATATGTTCGATAAACTCTTAAAGATCTTAATTTAAACCAACTAAGCCTACCTAGATAATTTAACTTACGAAATTAATTTGAATCAGCCAAATCGAAAACTTGTTCTGTGTTTATCTGCATGCCTCCATCATTGCTCCACAAGGAAAAGATTCACCAGAATTAAAGCAAAATCTGATTGTGAGAATGCACAAAATGCAAAAGGATATAGAGTATTTTGGTAAATGTATATCCACAGTCAGCAATGATGCATCTATAAACATCATCTATCCAACACCATTTGCACTCACACAGCCCCATCTCTGTGCTTCACTGTCAGGTCTATGCGTTCACTGTGGTATGTTGGTGTCACCTGACCAAAGAGTGTCTCCCAGTTTTCATCATGCTTTTTTCTTGCATTTTGTCCAACAATAATCCTCCAGGTCAGCATTAGTGTCAGTATAAAGCAAGTTTTTTTTCTTAGATGTCATCTATAGAGTTTGTCTGTTCAGTGGATTGTGGAAGAATTGCACTTTCAGTAGCATCATTTTAGTAGCGTTTGACTACTGCAGCTCTGATCAGTGGTACTGCGACTAGTTCTATACTTTAGATTACTGTTGTAATTGTGTTTACACTGATTTTCAATTGGTCACAGAACTCCCTCTGTATGCTTTTCCAGCTATCTGACCTCTCACAATCAGGTTTTTTTTTTTTTTCTTCTGGCAATTCTTTTCGATGTGGAGCCATGATGAAGACATCCAGACAGACACAACCCATTGGTCCAAAACTGTGAAAAGCTGTGGTGTTCACAGCTCATGTTATGACCATGTTCATGCAGTTAGGCTAATGTGAAACAACAGCTTTATTTAGTTTTGTTTCAATCATCACAAGTTTCCTGACTTGTCTGTCAGTGATCACAGATTCATTGACTTTTGATTTGATTTTCTACTTTAGGGCCTGTAGTTTTATTCAAGTTTTCAACGATCAGTTTTTAAATGTTCGTAAGAGGGAATACTTTACTTGTCAATTTAGAATTACTGAAGTCATTGATATGGTGATTGCACAGGGGTGTACTCAAATCTGCTGTTTACTGTAAATATAAACATTGATATTTTTCTTTCTGTGAAATGCAGGCTTCATTCATTCATACTTTTCTGACACTTTTAGAACAACAAAGAGTTTCATGAACTGTCCACAGAACAAGATGAAGGGACGTTTTTCTCATGAAGGAAACGTGAGTCAAAAAGGAAACTTCACTCAGCTGATGAAGCATCAGTTGTGTTGAATGTGTAAAATCACCGAGACTGTCAGTGAGGTTAATCAGATAAGAACAGAAAGACACGCCCACGCTCTGGAATATCTCCAGTTACCATGGAAACCATCGTGGAGATAGACCGTCGGAGAACCGAGACATCTTATGTCACTATTCTCTCTCTTTATCTCCGTCTCTTCCTCTCTCCTTTACTCTATCTTGCTCTCTATCTGTCTGTACATCTCTCACGCTCTCAGTCTGCTATGTCCTATGTCATAGATCTTTTTCCTTCTGCCTCTCCTTCACCTCCACTCTGTTTCTCTTCCGTTGTGCTGTTGTACATTGGGTTTATGGAGTCAGATCAAACACATAATCCTTATATAAGGAGACTTTTTATTGTTTTGCATTGTATCTTTTACTCTCGCTCCTCCACCGCCGCCTTCTTCCATTCCTCTCCTCCTCTTCCTCTCTTTTCATACAGCTGAAACAATGCGATTCAACCGTCCTGATGCAACATCATGCAAACTGTCAGAAAGCCTCTGGAGGACTCTCTCCCACTCCTGAATTCAGCACTGAAAGCAATTTGGCTGGAGATACTGAGGTCAGGTTGGAGTGTATTCATTTTTCTACCAGGCAAATCTTGTCCATGTTAACGGCCTCACTGTTAATGCCTGAAAATGAGAGTTGGAGGAAGATTGATTTGGCCAGCCCACCTTTAAAAGCACTGAGTTACCATTAAACTATTAAACCTTTTTTTTCTGTTTTCCTACATTTGTTTTTTGTGCAGGTTCACAGAAAGGGGATTTTTAAAGGTTCAGCATGATAACTTAGATTTCAATAAACACAGGTAATAGTTATAACACTGCAAAAAGCCATTCTTCTTCTGATGGATCAGGATGGTTCAATCTGTCCTCTAAACTAACACTCCTATCATATCCTAGCAAGTTTAACGAGCTTTGAATTTCATTGTGTGATGAAGCAGTGGTCATGAAGTTGCAGAAAAAGTGACGACATACGTTTGTTTCACGGTGCTGTATTTTGCATTTCATTAATGAAAAGGATTCAACATTGTTTTCATGTCTTCTATAAGGTTTTACCATTAGCATATATGACGAAACAGTAAAGAGCTTTTGATAAATGGACTGAATAATTTTCAGTTTAGTTGTTACTTTGCATTAATTTAAACTTAAAATAGTTGAATTGTTAGAGTGTCCAGCCAGAGTTATGTTAGAATGACAAGAACAAAGCTGCTCCTTATGTTAATGTCTTCTTCATGGATCATCAAATGCTGAGGACGCAGACGTTTTACCAGCAAAGCTTTAGCTTCATTCTTTGAGAACTATATCATGTTCGTAGCCATCAAGTGCATATTTAAGTCTGTTTTACAGGGTTCTTTCTTTCCAAGAGTTGAACTGAACACATAGGAAATTTACCATAAGAAGGAGATTTCAGAGAGGTCATGGTGTTGGCATCACCTTTAAGTTATCTCAATCTGGCTGCCAAGAGGTTATGACCTCTGCCAGTGACGCTTGTTCATGGTTACCCACTCCAAATAGGACACATGCTTTTATTTAATTTCTATGTTAAACCAAAGGCAAATTTTCACAGTAATTCAGCCTCAGTTAATATAACTGGCATTTATCTCGTGTGTCATTTGTGAGCTTTAGGTGTAGCTTAGTGGTCAGTGGTCTGCAGGAATTGGATCAATTGTACATATCAGACCAACTGTTCTACTATTCTTTTTACTTTTGTTTGGACCACCACTAGTTATATTTGACTGCTTGTCTTCTGTTGTTCCATACAATAAGGTATGAAATATAGCAATACACAACTCAGCTTTAAAGTCAGTATCAATGAAATAAGAAAAGTCAGAACAAGCTAAAAAAATAAACAGAAAGTAAATGAATTAATCTCATCAATAAAGGTGTCAATAAAATTGAAACGTTTAGGGTATCATCATCTGATAATCATTATTTTTCATCATTCTCCTGCTTACCTTTGTTGTCTGTCTGTAGATCATCGAGATAGAAGTCTGTCTGCCGGTTGCCCAGGACGAAGGCCAGGAAGGAGAGGATGAGGGCGTCCAAGATGCCCATGATGGCCAGCATGTAGGCCCAGCGTACAGAGCAATCCCCCAGGGAGTATTTCCCCGTCTGCTCCCCGCACATGTCCCGGATCACCTCGGCGTCCCATCCATCAGGGAAGATCATGCAACCCAGCACCAGGCACACTCCTGCAGGAGGACAGAGAGGAGGGGAGGGTTAAAGCCATGCAACAGCAAAGATGGGGATGAAGGTAGAAAGGACCTTTGTGTTTTGTTTTTTGTTTTTTTTTTTTATAAATGTTGTAGGCTGCATTGGATTTTGGTCCACTGAAATTGCTTTTACTAAAGAAAATCATGAGTGGGACCCAACAATGGATTAGATGAAAACTCCAGTCATCTGTGGGTCCAGAAATATAAGGCAACTATTTCAACAGCACACATGAATCTTAAGGTAAAAACTGCACATAACCACATTGTAGCACCATAAGGTGATCTATTTAAAGTTATAAAAAAATTCAATATCTCTCTCTGTGCTGATTCTAATCCCTGCTTTGAGCTGTCCAGGAATCTCTGTGTGTATGTGTGTTCTTCACACATTTATTTTTTATTTTTGTACAACCAATCTGCTTCCAAATTGGTGGGTGTATCAGTGACCGAAGGAAGTGTAGCGTCCAGTTTCAAGCATGTCGTATGAACAGGGGCTGCCTGTGGGTGGATCCCCTGTTGCTAGGCAATATCATCAAAGGCAAATGTACAGTGTCAGGTGAAAATGTCACATTCTGACAGTGCCACTGCACCAATATGTTAAGATGCCATTTTGTAACGCAGCTGCCTACCTGTGAGCAAACTGGGATATCACATGATATGACATTTGGGATGATTTGATGTCATTTAACGATGGACATCACTGATTTGTTCAGTGATCCCATCTAGTGTTGTATTCATTGACGCCACATTTATCCAGTTGGGGAGACAGTTTGGTAGGTTGGATAAATAATGGAGACATCTACCTACAGTGTTTGGTCTTTTGGTCACTTTTAATGCCAATTTAGTGATTTGTTTTTAGCTTTTCATTTAAAAAAGAAGCCATCTTTCAATAAGGGAAGAGACAATATTTCTTAGTGAATGTGCTCTTGCAGCATGTCCAGTCCACCAATCAGCAGCCATACACTGCGCATAGAAGCAAACACTCATGGATCCCCATTGTGTATCCTTCTATCATCAGTTAAATCTAAGGTTTTGGAACTTTGAATACATTTGTAATTAGTGAGGTTATTCCATCACAGATATGCAAATTAGTATGTCGAGACATGCATTCACATCAGCTACTCTCCACTGAAAACGCAGGCAAAATTGGCGTGCTAGCAAGCTACTATAGTAAAAAAAAAAACTTAAATCTGCAGGGTTTTTTTCATTATCAATTACAAAATATTACTTAAATAATTAAACTTAACTGCTTGTAGCAACCACACCTGCAGTTTCATAAGCCCAGTATGTGGTTGAATAGAGTCACTTAACTAAACACTGCTGATGTGAGCAGAGTTTCAACTGTGTGTGTGGAGTGGTTAGTAGTGATACAGTAGAAAGATGGAGTACATGGCCCGTACACATTATTCACCTTGAGACAATTGAGAGAGGGTAGGAATTTAAAGCATACAAATCAGAGCTGGAAACAAAAGAGAGTGTATGCAACACACACACACAGTACAAAGCCCTCTAGGGAAATGCATACATGCAATCTCGACACCACAACCAAAATGGTAATCTATACTTTACACCTCTGCTCATTCATCAAAGTGAGCATCACTGGGGAGCTGATTGTGCCATATTCCTTGCTCACCAGCACTGTTTAAATAGCAGTCAGCTTGTGCCTGAGGGGCTGTAAGTAAAGCAATGGGGATCCACTGGGAGATGGCGAACATACATGGCAGACGTCACACTGAATCTTCATTTCAGACCAGACATGTCTTTTCCACGGGCAGCATCACTTGTGATACACATGAAAAGTCAGACGGATTTGGCTGAGTTGGTGATTATTACGCTTCAGTCCAATAAATGTTCGAAAGATTTAACATCCAGAGCTCAATTGGTGTGCAATTGTGAATGTTTAAGTGTGCCGCATGCGTGCTGAAGGACATTTGGCAGCATTCAAACACAGTCGCTGCTGTGTGGAATATGCTGTAGAGTAATACATACATCACAGGGTTTCCAGTAAATTGTGCTGATCAACATATCAATAAATTGACAGCTGGAGGCACACTGAGACACAATGTGAAGAATCTCCTGTTGATACATTGACTATGCAAACTAAGGACAACCAGCATTTTGTCAGACAATTATAACTATAAATGGTAGGCAATGGCTGGGCTGAAGACCATGAAAAAACACTCAAAATGGCCACTGCTCACTGGATTTACTTCAGTCTTGACATTGCACTTCCTTGGATTCCCAATAATACACTTGCCAAGATTGAAGTGAATTGAATGTACAGTTGTCTAGATATGCCAAGAACAGACACACACACACACACACACACACACACAGGCTCTTTAATGCAAGGGAGAGGTTTTTAAGAAATTCTATGTGTTAATTAGCTTGGCAACTGACACCAGCAGTGCACTTTGTGAATATTTGCATGGTAGCGACTTTAGCGAGTCAAAGTGCAGCACATAATGCTAGGGAGTTCAAGTGCTGAGAGTTCTGCTCTTGAAACATAATGGTAGTCAAAGTTTTTCAGGTTTCTGCTGTTAAGCATTGCACATCTTTCAGGTGGTGTGGAGAGGTTCACATGCTTTGGTGTAAAAGTTTATCTATCAATTGCTATCAATCAGACTGCAGCAGCTGGTCTCACTGAAGTCTTCATTCAGTCAGAACTATGTTCTGTCCACAGATTAACAAGCAAACAGTTGACTGTCAAATGTTGGTAAATGAACAAATCTAATAATCATCTCCAAATGATTTCTTCAGTATACAAGATGTTAGACAAGTTTGGTTTGTATAGCAATTGTTGAGAGTTTTGGAGCCATGCTGGGTTTGGGTGCAGGGCTGTAGTGCACCCAAGGGGGGTACTCACAAGACTGAAAACTAGACTAGAGGCGCAGGCTTCCTCGGGGAAGACAGACATGAGACAGGTCAGGAACAGTGGCAGGAATAGGCTGGCTGGGGGGGCAGGATCCGGGTAACGAGTGTGTAGCTGGAGCAGAGGGTTCCGGTGGCAACGGCTCATGGGAAAGCAGGCAGGAGACAGAGTGAAAGCAGGTAGGGAAACTGGTTGCATGGTTTATGGTCTGGCAGAGACTGCGCTTTTATTGAAGGAGGTGATTATTGGCAGCTGAGCTGCTCCTCGCAGCTGCCTCCAACCCCAGTAATCAGGGAGCAAGCAGAGCTTGGGTGAAGGTGAGGGAGACAGTGAGGGCAAGCAGAGGTAGAGAGAGAGGGAAAGCAAAACTGAGAGGGAGAAAGAGAGAGAGAGAGAGAGAAGAAAAGAGTAAGCATGAAGAAAGTAAGAAAGAAGAAAGTAAGAAAGAAAGAAAGAGGGGGACAGACAGGGCTGAAGTGGGGATTATGACACCCGGACTGGTGAAAGTCAGCTAAACTTTGTCATGCTGCCCTATTTTGTGTTTGCTGGCTGTCTGGTAAAGCAGAGAGGGCAAAAACCACGTGTGCATGTAACTATTTCCTGGATGCAGCATGTACCAGTGTAAGCCAATATCTATCAAACTCACAGAAATACCAGAAGAAGCAGCTTGTTCACTCTTTTTCGGACGCCACTACCACTAAGCACAAGCATACGTACAGGGCAGGATATGACACTGCTCAGTGGAAAGAAATCAACTTTTGCTTTATTTCTTAATGCGTCAAGTCAAGATTGGAGGTTGTTGGTCTGAACATCTCAGGAGTTTGGTGTATACATTTACTGTAAGCAGGAAAGCGGCACAATGTCTTGGTCAGGTACCCTACCTAAAGCAAGCTAAATTTTATCACACGATACTCATGTCAGGTTTGTACACTGTTTCAGGTTGCTAGATATGATGCATAACGTGAGACCCATCCTGATGTGAGGCTGTGATTATTTTCTGGAAGTCATATATACCAAAAATGAAACTGTGAGTTTCTGTGCCTTCACTGGACAGCTTTCAGTACAGAAATGGACTGAAAAATAATTCTAGACTACAATTTCAACCTTATTTTCTGAAAAAAGACAACATGGAAATTCAGTTTTTTTAAAAAGTAGTTTCATTGGACTTAGAAAATATGAATGAATTTCAATAATGTTAGAAAACTCCAAGAAATTAAAATATGTTGTGCATGTGGGGTCTTTAGGTGATGGATGTGAGTGTATTAAAGTGATATCCATTAGTCATATTGTTGAATCCTGTCACATTAGTGATTCCCGCCTGGAAGACCCTGTTTATCACATACTAACCATCCATCAGGAGAAAATGGTGGGTGGTGAACAGATGAGGGAGGATATGAGATTAGTCACCACCTCTCTGTGTAAACATGCAGACACGAGGAGTCTTATTTTAAGCTGAGACGTACAGCATTTGAAAATGTGACCGCTCCTCTGACAAAATTATTGCAGGCGTAATGAGAGAATGTAATGAGAAAGAGAATGTAATGATGATAATACAGTAAGTAATGAGAGAATAGAAGAGCAAAGGAAGCAATCATCGTGGGAAATCACCACATTATTAGCTTCTTTATAGCCTTTATGCAAGATATTAACTCAGATGAAAGGTGATAAAATCATTAACTGAGTAATGAGTGTCAGGTAACGTGTTTTATGGATTTTTGATGGATGTTTCCCCGTCTGGAAGGAAACTTGTCCAAAGTTATTGAATGTAGGCTTTTTAAAAACATGGCTGCAAAGCTACTCATGGATTCCTAATAGTTACAGTACATTAATTAACCAGTCATTTTTCTTTGTGGTAAATATTCTTCTCTTACTCGTGTGGTGGAGCAATTTTGTTCACTAATTATAGTGTACTAGTGCAATGCCCACTGCCAGTGGTTAAAATCTGACGTCTTTTATCTATGAAAACATTCTACATTGTTGTCTTTGATGATGATGTTGCCTGGCAACAGAGTTACTTAGGCTCCACCCACAGGCAGCCAAAAGTCAGACTGAGGATCACATTCGGACCAGAAAAATGGCCGCCGCTTATCAGATCTGCTACAAAATCAACAGTGCGTTTTCTTGGGGGTCCAGCCTTAAACCTGCTGAATATGAAGTGAATCAGATGTACATTTGTTGAGATATACAAAGAACAGACACACATACATCATGAAATATTTGCTATCAGCAATTATTGTCACTTTTTTTGAATCAAATCACATTTTGTCATGAAGTGAAGTCTTACCATGTGATTAATGATAGTTAACTAAGATTTGGGTTTTGTTATCGAAGCTCCAGATTTTGTTTAGTCATTACAAACTGCTGTCAAAGCCACTGCTGAGTTCTTAGAAAAGGGTAACATAGTTAACACCCATCACAATTTATATACAGATATATTTTGCTATTAAATAGTGCAGGGTGCCCTGTTGGCTTTTAGCATTATTGCCACATTCAGATCTCAGCAACTACTATTTTTTAATGTGTAAAACAGCTATCATTACAGAGACAGCATTCATTTTTCTTCACATAGTAGCTATTCAAATTTGTACATATAAATGAACAGGGGTGGGGGGTAACATGTCCCCTCATCTAGGGCCCCTTTCATGCACTCTGCATCTTGCAACATGAGATCCTGTTTTCTCATATTAACTATGAGGCATGCATATCATTACATAACAAAGGATTCTAGAATTTTCTAATTCATCTGCATTTTACAAGTGACAGTTGGGAATGCTGGTATCATTAGTGATCTGCTAATGAGTAGTAACGGACCATAGGGCTTATATTTTCCACCTGTGTATGTTAGAATGAGGCAGATATCCAACTTGGTCAGGTTTAGGGAAAGAGCAGGCTGAAAAAGGATCTTTATCATCATGTTAATAAGCTGTTAAAGTTATGGTTTAAAGAAACCGATCCAAACAATTTTACATGTCTTTGTAGAACTACAATTTCAGATGGTTTTAGATTTTATGCATGTATCAAATTCGACTCAGGGTAAGACTGGGTGTGTTCAGATCACAAGATCCATAGCCATAGATTGTGTAGTTTGTTTTTTTCTAATCTAAGTTAATGTATTTCCAGTCAAATGCACTTCAGTAAATGAAAATGATGTTATTAATTGATTCAGACCATCTGCAGTTAAGGATTAATAACTCTGATGCTCGCTGTTAATTACATCATGTTTCCTGTGGCTATCATGGTCTCTTAGTCGGTGTTAAACCAGGAAGCTGACAACAGTGTATTTAGTTCCCCTGAAAGCTACAGATTCATTCTAGTTAATGCAGTTTGAAGATCACCTGTAGCACTCAGTTTAAGTGCACCTTTGCCAAACTGTCATTTTCAGTCTCCTGAGTCATTCTGAGAGCATCAGGTATATTTAACTAGTAGCAAATACTGAAACGAGAACTTTGATGGCCGAAGCTGAGAAGGGTCCATGTGAACAGCAGTAGAACATGGGATTAAAAATGAAGAAATTCAGTTAGATCTGACCAATATCTCTTTTCAGCAGCAACATTGTGATGTGCACATGTACAATATTCATGTTGCGAGAAGTGCAATGTGTAGCGAGGCAAACTCACTCAACACACATCACACTACAATTTTACTGAAAGATGATATTATAGGAAAAGAAAACTTGCACAGTTCTCATTTTTCCATGACTAACCTACAAGAGAGATCTGTCTGACAGAACATAATTTACTCTGTTTTAAGGGTTCCTGGACAAACTGAGTTTTTTTTTTTTTTTGACATTCATGTCTCCACATGGGCACAGCAAAAAAATAAGACATGCAAAGTCTGTTGTTTGGCTGCCCAATTAATATAGTACTATTCATGCTCATGATTTTGACCTCTCATATTTAAATGAACCACATGGACTGCAATACTGACACTTAAAATGCTCTGCTCATCAAAAACAGCCCATGGAGATGAACCATGTGGTTTCAACTTGGGTAAATCTAACATTAGGACTCATTATTTCACTATTTTCAAAGTAATTTTTGGTCACACATTTGTCATAGGGCTGCACGGTGGCTCGGTTGTTAGCGGCATCTCCGGTTCGCGTCCCACGTAGGACACCTGGGATCTTTCTGTGTGGAGTTTGCATGTTCTCCCTTTGCATGTGTGGGTTTTCACCGGGTACTCCAGCTTCCTCCCACAGTCCAAAAACATGCTGAGGTTAATTGATTATTCTAAATTGTCCATAGGTGTGAATGAGAGTATGCTAAGTTGTCTGTATCTATATGTAGCCCTGCGATAGACTGGCGACCTGTTCAGGGTGTCCCCTGCCTTCGCCCGAGTTGGCTGGGATAGACTCCAGCATCCCCGCGACCCTACAGAGGATTAAGAGGTGTATAGATAATGGATGGATGGATGGACATCTGTCATACAGTACCTGATGTAGAGATAGCCTCTACCATAGCCTGCACATAAGGGGTTCTGAGTACAATTTTATCTATATTTTGCCTCCAGGAGATGGACTGAATCCCGAGGGCTGTACTACGAAGCAAGATCGACAGAGCCCGGCTTGCTTTGTGTAAATCAGGTAACATTTATCACAAAGGTGGTTATCAATTTTCTTTGTTAACTTTCTGCTTTAAACTCTGTGCACGCTCACATGAAACGGGTCTTCAACAGTCCATGTGACTCTTATTTAAACACAATATTGTACTGAAGCGCATTTAGGTCTGACACAGTCCCATAATGCAGGATGTTACTTCAATTTGTGGCCAAGTCAAAGTGAAATCAATGTTACTGATTGAATTCTCTGAAATAAATACCAGTGGCATAATCAATGTTCTAATCTGTGTTCTATCAGCAGTGTAAACGATCTTGGCAGCAAATCAGGATCAAACATAAAAACATATTTATTTGATTTTTGCATCACCAATGGAATACATGTGAGGGTTCCCATGACAACGCGTAGATACACTGTGCAATTCTGTAACTACACGGCTTCATTCAGTGGTTTTAGTAGCATACAGCTCAACGAGTTTGCAGATATTCCCTCAGCTGAGAGTCTGTATCGCTCATAAATAATCGTCAGGAAACGCTTTGGTTAAAGGGAAACGCTTCTTCCAGCCATTTTTATTCTGAACATAACCTGCTCCCAACCAGGTTAGCTCCACAGCATGGAGATCCACCTTTGTGAAAACTCTGACTTTCGGCTCAACGTACCATGCTCGTCCACTAATCTCGCTTTGTAGTGCAGCACTCTGGTACAAAACCCCAAGTCTTAATTTGATGCAGACTTGTACCTCAGCAGGAACATAGCACAACATGGAAGTGAAAACAGAGCTCTGTTTATTTCAGTGTCAAAGTGCAACAGATATATTTCCTGTCTGAGATCAATGAATAACTGTAATAAAGCCCAACAACAACACATTAATTCCAAAAATGGCATATAGTATTTTGGAGAGACGCTCTTTGTGCGCTCTATGGCAGTATAACAGTGATGACCGTGTGACATGGTCTCTCAGGGCGCTCTCCTCCATCTGCCTTTCTCCTCCATCTTCAACTCAAGCATTTAAGTGGGCTAAAAATAACCCCCACCTTCTCACAACCCAAGAAAAGCCCTTTGAAGTTGTTGGGGTTTTTCCCTCTTCCTTCCTCCCCTCCGCTCTCTCAAGACACTGCATTCTGAACTTGGAGGGGAGGAACTTCAAAGGCGGAGGGATCGAACAGAGGAGGAGGATGGGAGGGGGCGAGGAGAGACGGACGGAGCAGAACAATGAAAAGGAGGAGGAGGAGTGGTATGGAGAGGGGGAGCAGGAAGGTTACAGCTGCTTCACTCCGCTGTCATTTTTTTTTTCATCTCAGTTCATCACTTCCTGTCATTTCTTCTCAGCGCAGCATTCACAACCTGTCAGCTGTTAGAAGACATCAAAGCCAATCAAACCAAAGATAACATTTGGAAACACACTGCTTGGAGACTTTTGTGATCCAACTAGTTAAAATGACTGTTAGTCAGTTTATTTATAGCACCCTAAAGGTATTTATAGACCTGTTACGTAATGATTTTGTCAGACTGTCTTATCTACATGTCTACACAGATTCTTTTTTTTCCGTTCTTGACAAACATCCAAAAAGGATTATATAAGAGCTCTAAAAATACCATCAGTGAGTTATATATAAGTGTGTGTGAAGTATTTTTGATGGGAGCAGCTCGAGGTTCCACACAATTCCTCCTGAACAGCTTGACTCTGGGTTTGCTGTGTATACGGCTGTGATGCCATCCAGCACTGGTCCGACTGAGTTGTGGGTTCAGTCCACATGTCTTTGATAAGATGGTCACTGTGTCAGATTAGGTGACAAGTTCTGAATTCTTGCTGTGACTTAGCCGAGACACGTGACAGACTGCATGTTGGTCCCACTCATAGCCTGCCATATTTCATGGCCAAAATGATGTCATCAGTAAGGAGCTGGAAGGGACCAGCTTTCGAAAACAAGGAATAGAATAGGAAGTGGTGTGTCTGACTGACTGGCTGACTGTCTAGTTGTAGAAAAGCTTTAAAAAGCAACTATGAACCTGTATGAGGGTTGAATCAAGATTAAAGTTTCAAGTTCTCTATCTGTCAGCATGTCTTTGGCCATTGTTGTGTATGGATGAGCATCTGTGCTCCAGCTGGTCAACATCGCAGAACACATTGTGGAAGTTGTTACACTACATGAGAGAATGTTATAAAGAAAGAAAATGAATCATGCAACCTTTTTGTTTAAACATCATGAAGAGTCAAAGTTTAGTTGTTGTCAAATATGACAGATTACATGTAATGATGACTGGTCATTTACTGTACGACCTAATTGGTAGGTACTTCAGCATTTAGTAGTTTCTGTGGTATTTGGTTGAGTTTTCTAACCCTAACCCTTCCAGTTAAATAAATGAGCATGTAGGTCTTTCATGTTTTGGCAAGCAGGTAACCTGAGGTTGGTTGTTTCAGATTTTCCACTAGCAATCTATATTTGAGGGGTTTTTTCAATGAGTGCTCTTACAAAGTGTTTGACTTTGTGCCGAGACAACAGGATCTTGTGGCTGATCCTGTTTGTGATATTCTTGGATGGGACCTCAAAGTGTGATTAGGTTGAGGAGAGTCTCTAAATTGGGCACCTCAGGGTTGTGTCTCTGTTTTTTGCAGATGATGTGGTTCTGTTGGTCTCCTTTAGCTGAGGCCTTAAGTGCACAATGGGGTGTTTTACAGCCACATGTGAAGCAGCTTGGCTGAGAGTCAGCACATCCAAGTGAAGCCATGATTTTCTAGCAGAAACTGCTGCAGTGCTCCCTCTGGGTTGGGGGTGACTTATCCTCAATAAATGAGTTTGCGTATTTCAGGATCTTGTTTATGAGTGATAAGAAAATGGAGTGTGAAGGCCAATTCATGCTTTTTACATCAGCATATGCATCTGCGTATACTGACACAAGGGTACACATGGATCATCCGTGTGCAACACAAAGTTTGTGACTGCACTACAAGCAAGTTGACTGAGCATGTACCAGGAAAAGCATCAGTGGTTAAAACAAAAGTTGGAATAAGGAGAGACCATACAAGAAGATTCTCCATCATCCACACCTTTGTAATGTATCATGAACAGAGTTTTAATTGAAGTAGTCACTGCCGGGCGGTGGAGGAGCTTTGTCTGTTCATGCATTCATCAACAGAGTCAAACACCGCAGGAAGTCTAACAATTTCCACAGATATTCTCTGCTGTGTTCACGCACTGTGTCCGGCACACTGCAGGAATAATTACTGATACAAGGCTACAGCATCAACTACTGTTTGTCTGTGTTTCTGTATGTTTGATATGAGGGGGAATGCAACCAGTCGTGTAGCAGACCAACGCGGCTGTGTTGTACTGGACTAGACAAAGCTCTCAATTTACCGGATGATTTACTGTCAAATCCTCATCTATACAGTATATCTATGAGCTCTATGTGACCGAAAGAATGAGACTGCAGATACAAGCGGCCAAAATAGGTTGCTCTTGCAGGGTGACTGGGTTCAGCCTCTAGAGCTGGACCGAGGAGCTCAGACATTCAGTTGCTAGTCCTTCATGTCAAAAGAAGCCAGCTGAGGTTGTTTTGGCATCTGATTAGGATGCAGCATGGATGCTGTCTCTTGAAGGTTTTCCAGGCACATCCGAGTGGGGGAGACCTTGCTGTAGACCCAGAACTCATTGGGGGGATTACATACCTCATCTGGCCATGAAATGCCTCGGAATACCTCACCAGAAGCTTGAAAACAGTGTTGGGGAGAGGTTTGCCTATAGTGCCTTCCTTAGATTGGATGGATGGATGGATGAATGGATGGATGGATGGATGGATGGATGGATGGATGGATGGATGGATGGATGGATGGGTATAAAAGTATATAAACATCCACATACTAACAGACAATTATGCACCATTTTCTCTCAAATGTTCATTGATGCATTTGCTGCTACTAATGCAAATACTGCTGCTGCTGCAAAAAAGCAAAAGTGCATTGCTTCCCCTTGATGACACTATGACTGGGGCACTTTAAATTGAATAATTGAGTGTTTGCTATGTTGGGAATATTGAGCATGTGGATGAGGGACATACACTGTTATTTTAAATGGCAAATGGTAAAATGCAGTATGGAAGAAGCACATATAGCACTACCTATGTCCTCCCAGGAAAAATGATAGTATCAGTTATTTCAGGAAACCATTATTATTATATAGTATGTTTCAGATGCCCCCTTATATAATTTTAATATCCAAGTATAGATTAGTATTTACATACTGCTCACATGTCATAACTTTTAGCATCTAGAAGTCATCCCAGAAGTATAAAAGCCAGCAACATAAGTGGATACTATAAACTCCTGTAAGTAGTTCAAACCCTTGGCCTCTTTGTGACAGCGAGAGCCTGCAGTTTGAAGTCCAACACAGAGCAGCGGAGTGGAAAGGTGTGAACATGACTGCATTAAGAGATCACCATGTCCTGTCCATAATGTAATAAAGCTGTCTGAGGTCTGCCCTTCCCTCTGCTACTGTGTCTAGACCTTGGCCTGGTGTCCTCCATCTATCTAATGGACAGCTTCCTCGCTGATATACAGAGCTTTTATTAGGGTTGAGATCAAGCCTGCGTGTGCGTGTGTGTGTGCGAGTGGCTGTGTGTGTGTGTTTGAGAGTGTGTGTTTGAGTTTGAGTGTGTGGATTGCTGAGGGGGCACTTTACAAGATGTTGCTGCCGCCAGGGTTCACTGGCCCACTTGGCATGGAGCTTTCCCTCTTTTTTTTTTCTCCTTCTCCATTCTGTCTTTACACTCGTTCACTCCTACTCGCTACTGTAAATTCTCTGTACTATTTCTACTTTATTTATTTATCATTTCTTCAATATGTTTGGTATATTTGTCTGAGCAGCACCATACTATACTGTCCTTACTTTCTGATTTTGCTAATAAATACACACATTATTCCAAATTGGTTACATTGCATAACACAGTAAATGTGGCACATTTATCATACTGAATTTGTTGTGATGCCCTGTGATAGGCTGGCGATCTGTCCAGGGTGTTCGCTGCCTTCGCCCCGAGTCGGCTGGGATAGGCTCCAGCCCCCCCCCCATGACCCTACAGAGGATTGAGCGGTGTATAGATAACGGATGGATTGTTGTGATTTAAAACCTCCTTCTTGCATTCTCTTTATTTTCACTCATCTGTGTGTCCTTCACTGGCTCGGAAGGAAGTGGCTGGCATGAGTCCTGAATCTGGAAAGACAACTGGCAGGTGTATGGATGCTTGCTCACAACCATACCACGCATCGTTATTCACTGAGCCACAAGAAACAGTTTTGTTATAGACTGAGGAATCAGTGAGCACCTCCTCTGACAATCCATCTACTTCATAATTAAAGGAAGAATATCATACTGAAGCAGAACTGATGCTGAAACTACTTTTCACTGAGCTATACACCTTACCACACGAGATTTCAACCAGGTTGGTGAATGTGCAAGTCCACTAATACAATACAAGACCCCTAGTTATCCCTATAAAGAGTTGGTGATGGGGTGGCATTGTCAGTCTTTGAACTTATATTAGTTGTTGGTGGTGGTACTACACAAAAACATGGAAGCATTTCAGTATAATGCAGTTCAGCACAACAACGCCTGTAACTTCAATGATAAATATGCAGTGTCAACCAAGACACTGAGAAACATCAGCAAGGTAGACCAGTGTAATGATTATCCTGCACCAACATGCATAAGTTGCCAAAACTGCAAATACAGCATTGTTTGAAAACTATTCATTTCAAAAATGGGGAATTCATCCTTTTTTTTTTAATCTCGAGGACCATGTATGTCAGCTATCTAACTATAGGGAACTGCTCTGTGTGCATGTGTGTGTGTGTGTGTGTCTGTTCTTCACATATCTCGACAGCTGTATATCCAATTCGCTTCACACTCGATGGGTGTGTTGCTGGGGACCCAAGGAACTGCAGTGTCAAGTGTGAAGCAGTTTACATAATTGGTGGCTATTGTGGGGGGCCTTTTTTGCCTATTGGTAGAGCTCCTGAAGCTAGGCAGCATCATAAAAGGCAAATGTGTGATATCACTGATCCAAAAAAAGGGTTGTCGATTGAACCTCTGCCAAATTTGCACCTCCAGCTTAGCAACATCTTAAAGATAAGAACATCAAAGGCAAATGCATGATGTCACGTGATAATGTCAATGTCATGATAACGTGATATTTCATTTTAATCATTTTATTCTGCATGTCTCTCTTAAATGTTTAGCAAAAATACATAATTTGCTTTTGCCAGATGGTTAAAAAAAATTGCAACTAAAAAGCCGCCAGTAACTAAGCCGTGACCAACACAGTCATGAGACAAAAATTCAGGGAGTTTTCTGCTGAACTGCAGGCTGTGTTAACACAGAGCAGAGAGGAGACAAGTATGGGAAAAAATCTAAGCAGTAAAATATCTCAAGTATGTAAAGTCACCACTTTTATCTAGTATTGGTGAGCACTTGGAAACATGTTGCACACATTGATTCCATAATTTTCAAATTTCCATCCAGAGTTTTTTAACATAAATGTAAGAAATTCAACATTCTTTTTTATCTTCTTGTTTTAAGGATTCTTGGCATTATAACTGATAAACTATACAAAAACATCTTGAGTTCTCTCCAATTCTAGCTATCAGCATGATATAGCAGGATCTATATGTATCATACTGCAGTATAAAATGAGCCGACAGTGAGCAGGAACAAAACAGGGGGTTAAACAAAAAGATGAATTGAAGATGAATGGGAAATTCCATATATGTTGAGAAACAGCATAATGCTGGATATGACAACAAATGCTCACTTTATATATCATACCTTAGGATATACATCCACCATTCAATGACAGTGCGGTAAACAATTTGTTAATTTGGTCGACCAATACTTTAGCGGGTAAGAGAACACAATGACAGGTTTGATCCCCACAGAAACAATCTGCCCATCAACCTCCAGCTGTCCTTTCATTGTGCCCTACAGCAACACAACAAGCGCTGGCATGCTCAGCCATCGCAGACTGCTTTGAAATCAAGTACCTAAAATGTAACATGCAAACGGCCTTTTTCGCCTAATTATTTATTTAAACGCACAATTCCTTCGCATGACACCTGGTCAAACACGGTTGAACGAGTGAGTAAAACTGCAAATCACCATCTTCACAACCGATAATGACGATGTTGTTCATGAAAGATTACATTTTAATGAAACACGGATGATGTATAATGAAGCGTTTTTTGTTTTTTTTGCTCATGCTTGTACATCTTATCAACCAGCTCCAGGGTCTTTGTTCCTCTCTCTTTCACACACACACACACACACACAAACTGAGTGACAATGATGAGAGGGGTCAAAGGAATCCATTATTCAGCTGTCAGGGTATTTTTAGAAACACCCCAGTGACTTTGGAATTATTTATTAAGTGCCTGATAATTAAAACATGTACGTTCGGTTAGGAAAAGCCGACCAGAAATCTCAGAGAGAAAGAGAGAGAGAGAGAGAAAGAGAGGGTGAGGGGAGGGGGAGAGGAAGGGGGGGGAGAGGGAGAGCAAGTGAGAGGCAGGGACATCCCCCGGGGAAACTCTTCTCTCTCTCTCTCTCTCCCTCTGTCTTTCTATATATAACTCGACCACTGCAGCATCTATTTAACTCCTGTTGGAAACCCATGCACGTGGGCACATTTTTCCACCACACATATGAAGCCGTGTGCATGCCCACACGCATACACAAACACACGCACATGGTCTTTACACATTTACTAGAGCAGCGAGAGAAAAAAAAAAAAGAAAAAAAAAACACCACCCCACTGGCTCCTGAAAAAAAAAAAAAAGAAAGCGCTCTCATTAATAATTCAACGCTCACACCATCACGTACGCATTCACCCGCTGTCTCACATGCTCACGTGAACATACGAGCATATCGTCAGCGTGCGCAAATTAATTCACTTTGCTTCGCTCGCTCGCATTCTGTGTCTCCCTGCTTCACACACACACACACACACTCGCTGGTACACACTCTCTCTGTGGCTCTCCTGCAGCATAAGAAGAAAAACCAACGACAAGGAAAAACGCATGAAGCCCAGAAAACACTGAGCTATGACTGAGTTATGACTGTCGTCTGTCAGGAGTGATGGTACATGTAGGGGAGCATCATTTGCGTTTGCCCATCATCCACTGCATGTTTATATTTGATGCGTCCACACTTCATGATTTCCACATCCATAACTGTCCATGTGATGTAAATTTCCTCATCCACCCATGTCTACAGACCAGCCAGGAAACTGATACCGAGAGCACTAACAACACATGCACCAGAAAAGTAAACTAGACACGTGTTTCATGCACATAATGACGTCCATACTCCATTCCACATCCTTGGCCCTGTTCTTGCACACAATAAACAATGGAGCTCTTCTTCTTGCTGCCAGGAGGTGACTATTATGCTTTCTACTACTCTCATGTGGAACATGTCCATATGAACAAATCCAACACTGTAGTATGTGCAGAAATCTGCGCATGTCCGTTGATCTGATTTAAAGTTCACAGCTGTCAGTGAACATGGACGCAGAAACCATGAACTGGCCTGAAGAGAGTGGAAGCTGCAGTTGTGGCGAATGAATGCGTAACTAACATTTGCAGATCAACGACCAAACTTTAATTAATTTGTTTTCGTGTACAAATATTGCAACAAAAAAAAAGCACACATTTTAAAATAGCTGGTAATAGACCAAGAAAGAAGAACCTTCCAGGGGGGAGATCAGAGTGGATCTATGGGACAATTAACAGTGCGACACAGCCACAGTAGAATGCTGTTTGCATCCCGCGGCTCACTAACTGCCAGCATTGTTTCCTTTAAAGCGTAGATGATAGGGGCGATGGATCAGAGAAGGTTTGTGAGCGTTATTTTGGAAGGCTATAACAAACAGCTATTTTTTTTTTATCATTCAGTTTGGAGGGCTTGGAAGAGGGCGGCATTGTGCAACAGTGGTAGGTAGTGGTCTGGTTTCCTCCCACAGCTCAAACACATGCATGGTAGGTTAATCAGTAGGTGTGAGTGTGCATGGTTGTCTGTCTCTGTGTTGACCCTGGGCTCACCTCTTGACCAATGTTGCTTGGACAGTTTACAGCCTCCAGTGATCCTCTACAGGATACAGTGAGTTTAGATAATAGATGGATCGACTTAATCTAATATTTTTCAGTGGGAGTAATGCTGAATACTGGGTGACTTCACACTTAGGGTCAGATCATTTATGTAGTAAAGACATGAGCTCTAAATGTTGTGAGGATGCAGAAGTTGTGTTTATTAATATACAGTGTTTGTCAAGAATTAAAACGTTTCTAACGGAGAACAGTTTTAGATTATGTCTGCTGTGCTTTACTATATTGTCATCCAATGTACATTTATACAGTAACCTAAAGTTATGGATGGTCACAGGAGGAGTTTCAGTTCACAATGCATTGGTACACGCATCTGCAACTAAATGATGCAATTATAGGTTTTTTTAAATATATGTTTTGTTTCTAGGTGGGGATTTTCAGTCAACTGTTAGCATTGCTTCACAAACTGAGGATAATGATAAACTGGTGAAAATGAAATCCAAGTGGGAAATGGTATTTTTGGCCATACAGTTATAGAGTATTGCCATTTCTGATACAAACCACCCAACTAAATACCTGCTGGGCATTGCCAGACCACCAGTAAGCAAAAAGAGAAACACGTCATTTGGTGTACGCATGCCTGTGTCTTGCATTAGACTCCCTTAGATTCCAAACCTTAACATCCATGTATGCAAGTGTAAGATTTAAATGACATTTTAGTTTTGCAAACTGCTCATTGACAGATCTGCTGTGGGTCATCTAGTGTGGTTCTCTTCGCCTAAAATAAGACATATGAATGTGAATGAATGAATGTGGACATTAAAGTAAGTATGCAATGAATATGATCATTGCTCTGTTGCCAGATTTTACTGTCCCTGGCTATAAGGGAGTGCAGATTCCCAGTTAAAGCACAGCAGCCACTTGTCAGTTAGGCAGGACGATGCTCCACTCGAGGGCACGCAGAAATGGTGAGTAATGGTACGCAATCATGAAGTAATGACGCATTCCTAGTAGCAACTCGGTGTGATGCACCGCTTTACTCAAGGGAACACCAAAATAGCAACTAACATGCACATGACAGGGCGCTGCAATGTGCCGTTTAGCAGGTGATTTAGTGTCAGTCACAAATGTTTAGGCCAGAGTCATTATGCAGATTCACTCATGCAGGAATGAATCATTAAATATTGGTTCATTGACATACTATCCTTAGCAGGAGTCAGTGATTAAGTAACTTACAATTTCCTACAATAATTCTTGATTCAGCGGTAAGTGAGGAACCATTTGAAAGTGACTAATTGGCATTTATGTCCTGAGGCATTCCTAACTTTACCCTGTGAAAAAGACTTATGGAAACAATTGTTTTAAGGCAAAGACTGTAAGACTATTCAATGTCAGAATCAGAATCAGAATCAACTTGTCATGCAATTGTTACATTATAACTTGTTCTTTAACCTTTCTGTAATCTTTCTATAGTTTCCAGAAGAGCTTTGAATGTAGAGAAGCCCTAGGTTGGCCCAGGTTTATCCACATAACTCAACATTAGAGTCATTTTTAACAGGTGACCAAACTGCATCATAACCTCTGAGTCACTGTTTAATGTTTGCCTTAAAGCTGCTCTCATATACATTGTTATATTAAGAACTGATGAAATTACTGGGCATGTGAAAGTCACACCACTCTGTAGATTTACCTCAGCAAGCTATTTTAACTGAAACAACTCTATTAACTAATTAACTGTGAACTAACAGATAGCAATTAGCAAGGGGACATAATGGAGCATTTACTAGCTATAAAGATACATATTTCAATCAGGTCTCAGTTGAAACTAACAAGGCTAAAGGCTAAAAGAAGATGTGGTGTGATCAAAAGAGTCACAGACTGTTCCTGGTGCACAGAGTAGGTCACAGTCACGCACATCCAGCATGTGCAAGCAGGAACTGCTGTGAGTCAGGAGACAGAGTGACACCATGCTATCAACATCAAGATCTGTGTTATACATATTTTTGTGACCACCAGTAGGTGCCCATTTGTGATTTCTCCATGGACCGCAAACTGGAGCAGAGCAAACACAACGTTCTCTGTCAGTCAGCAATCAAACGAGCCAGACTTCATATGGAGGATCGTTACTGGTGATGAGAGGTGGATCTGCAGCTACCACTAAGAGAAGAAACAACACTTTAAACAGTGGAAGAGCTGCAGTTTCCGGAATCAGGGAAAGTCAGGAACACACCAGGAGCACGTTCATTTTCTTCAACATTCACGTGGTTGCACCTTGGGAATTAATCCCCCAGAGTGGGACAGTCAGGGGAGAGTTGTGCAACATCCTGAGGTGTCTGAGGTGGAACATTCGGCGCAAATGACCCGAACTGTGGCACGAAGGCATGCGAGTGCCCCAGCTGCACTGTGCATCAGCTCACAGCACTGTAATTAAGCACAGATCTTATTTGGCCACAGTCTCACAATGGTTGCTAAGCAGTCACCAACACGCTAGATTTGGCTTCTTGCAACTTCTTCCTCTTGCCTAAAAACATTTTAATCTGAAGGGTCGCCATTTTGACACATACAAAGAGATTCAGTGCCAATCACAGATGGTGCTTGAGCATGCTAACGTAGTGGGATTTACTCAGTGCTCCAGTTGTTACAGGACCACTGGGAGGCGGTGTGTTGCTGCACAAGGAGGCTACCTCAGTGAGGATGTTGGGAAAATTTAAATCAGGTATGGTTTTTGAATTTTGTAGGCACAGTCTATTTTTTAAATGCTTCTTGCATTGGAGTCCATACAGTTTATAGTAAAAAACATGACTTCAGTGTGTGTCAGTGTTGTTCTGTGTATGCATAATGTGATGTGTTTTCAGCTAAATCTGCTTTCTCCAAGTGATAATAAAAGTATTTTGTTGGCAAACATGATATCACATCCTCTACTACGGGATGACTGGTAAAATGAACCCAATGGCTCCACCCATTAAGAGCTTAGCTGCACTCTGCCTCAGAGAAGCTCTGCATTTTGCCACTATAAGTCAATCTGTCTGAGTAACTCTACTTGTTGCTCATTTTCACATTGTTTAGTTGGGTTTTACTCTCTCCCACAAGCAAACCAAAATACATGCTACAGTATGTTCCCTTCACCACAGACAAAGTCCTCTATAATCCCCAAACACACACACATACACACGATCTCATTCCATCTTTTGGATTGCTTTTCATTCACACTCTATTCCTCCAACTCTCACACTACTTCCATCGTTTTTCTTTCTCGGTTTCACACACACACACACACACACACACACACAAACTCTCTCTCCCACACACACACACACACAGAGCGCACAGTCACTGACAGGTCGTTTCTCCCAGGACAGCTCCTCCCCTGTGCCACGGCCCATGTCCTGCTTAGTTCTGTTTAATATTGCAACAGACAGGGTCAGACGTGAAGGAGGGATGGAGGCATGAGCTGATGGAGGAGAGCAGGGAGGAAGGGAGCCATCGAGCTGCAACGTTAGAGCGCCGCTGAGCTTTCCTGTAGTACCTCATTTCTGCTGGAGGGATGGAAGGAAATAATTAGAACTGGTGAACGATGGAAGAAGAGATTGAGCAGAAGACGATGGGGGGGAAGAGACCTCGCGATCTCTGTTGGAACGAAAAAAAAAGTTGAATTTCCTCCGAGCTTTTTGCACTAAATTCGTCTTTGTTCAAATAAGGTGAATTAAAACTAAAGCTCCTGTAGTTTTCCCGGGAGCATTTCCCACTGAATTAATCTAAATCCAAGCAAAGGTGCGAGCAGCGAAGCTCTTCACAGACCTAAGGTCCTTTTGGGAAATCTCCTCTCGTTCCTTTCGTGGAAGAAAAAACTCTGCTTAGTCTAGATTCTAAGTGCAAAATGACCCCATTATTCACTTCCCCGTTCAGGTGTGACATAACTGGGGGGAAGATAGGAGGAAAGTCACCTATTAGCCAGACAGCTGTTGATTCGCTAATGGCCTAACCTAACCCACATTCAGTCGCTTTTGGTTTGTCGCCTACTTCACCCTGCTGACCTCATTATCGTCTCAGATTTTCCTGATAACGAATTTCATTTGCCCACTTTTAAACCTACTAAACAGCGAACTGTCGATCATTCCCGGGTTGTTGCTGCGTTATCCCTGCTGTCCATGGGGCCTGTATCACACAGCAAATTGAGCCAAAGCCCCATTCAAACTGGATTTACCTCTTCAGGGGAGGTGGGGAGATTTTAATATGAGCCGCCCTGGTCAGTGATTTTAATCCCGCCTGGAGCACACATGTGAGTCATTTTTTTCACAGCGTGCCCTCTAATAATCACAACCATAATTGCCCACTGGTTTTTAAGCTTCTGTAATTTAACTCCCAACTTGTGCAAACTTTAAAATCCCAACCAGAACAAAGTTGAATCACCAGATAGCACAGGGAAAAGTGTGTCCCCCATCTCCTGCTGTAATGTTGTTGCCATCTAAGCCTCATCTACTTGTTTTAAATGTACATTGGAAACACTGATGACCTGTGTCATGAAGCTGGTTAACATTTTTTTTTTTTTTTTTTTTAAAAACCAAACTGTATTTTTTGATTTAGCTTTGGACATGTTCACGTGAAAAAGGAGTTAGCTATTATTAAGTGTGTGGAGTTTTGCATATTAAATCTAGTGGCATTTTCAGGTAGTGTAGTTTAGTTTAGTTTAGTTTAGTTCTCGATGGATTTAGATAATGAATCGGTTAAACAAGTGGATCTTCCATAGCAACCGATTTTTTGTTATAGGATGAACAAACTTTTAAACATAAATAGGACTGTTTCTGTCTGTGAAAAAAATGATCATTAAACAAAAAAGAGTTATGAAGTCGAGAACTTGACTTGCATGTCATCTGAAGGATGAAGGAATCTGAGGTGTTCAAAGCAGCAATAGTTGTTTCTATCTGAGACACTTCTTCAGTGTGTCCTTTATAGGAGCCCTGTGTCCCAAAAACTAAACTTCATTCTCAAATATGTTTTCAGGGAAACACATTTTCTTCCACTTTATGTTCATTTTCAACAACAAAGTTTCTGGTCAGCTAATTTTTTCAAACTTTTGCTCTCATCAGGTGATCATATATTAACCTGCGCAGAATTTACATCCTATTAAATCAGAAAATGGAAGAGAGGCTTCAGACAAGTTGAGAAAGGGTCGGATTTTAACCCAAAGCATGATATTTTCCTAAACCTAACCAAACAGTGGGTGAAAACAGAGCTTAGTCTCCACTCTACGACCTGTGGAAAGTGGAAATACTGTTACCTTCGCAGGAGAAAATACATCTCTGTGAAAGAGCGACTGAGGTGCAGGAACATAGATGGAGAAGGAGAAGTTTTAGACACTGTTCATCCAGTGTGCATTTAATCATACTAGACCTTGAACAATATGTAGGTGTTTTCAAATGAAAGGTGACAACTTCTCGTTTCCAGTGACTGTATTGTTAAAAAAGCATTCACACTGTATGCAGCAATGTGTGTCATTCATTATTCTGCTGGTAAACTACCAACGTTTTCTTAGTTGTCCCATTTTAGTCCCAAAGGGGAAACATGGCTGTGTAAAAAAAATGTTTTCTATAGCATGATAATTACAGAGAATGTTAACATCCTAGGGTGAACTAACCCAGTGAAGTGAGCCTGCTTTGTGATACTGAGTTAAGCCCAACGATAGCTGATTGGAAGCTACTACATAGTGACCTTCCTTCATGACACAGACCCCTGATTTATTACTGCAGGGTTTTGGAATCAGTTCCTCAGCAGTGCAGCATGCATGTAAAACCTTGAGGTTTTCCTGGCTCTGGTTTACTTCCTCGTTGTCCTGCAGCATTGCCAGTAGTTCTGCAATCAGCAGGTCAGTATAAACCTTCATTTAGGCCTATTGGTGCATACAGTCAGTCTGTATTGCCAAGAGTTATGAGTGCCATCTTAAAGTCCTTTTCAAGTGCATTAACCTTATTCTCATTTGGTCAGTTCAGCATGCATAGAGGCCAACACTGGCCTGTTTTCAGTTTATGGATGCCAAGACACACTGTGTAAATCTGCACTGCCAAGAGTCCTGCATCCCAGTGTTTTGGCCCGGGTTCCAGTTTCTCCTCTCATCTTTTATTTAACCTGTACTAAACCAATAAGTCTCCCCAGTTAGAGGAACCACTTATCCAGAATCTGACATGAAGCTATGCCAAGAAAACTGCTGCCCTGTGTGGATGGTCAAACTTTTCTCCAGTTTCAGCTGACTTGACGGTGAGTAGATAATGACAGAATCTGTACTGGGTGAACACGTCTGTTCTACCTTCTTGTTCCTGTAGCACACACGAGCTGACCACTGCGATCTGGGCGCAAACTGCTCCCCTAATTGACACTTTCGGTCCATTTGGCCTAAATCTGGGCCACCGACGGTTCAGATTGGCCCTTACTGTATTTCGTATGGTACCCTCTGTCACTGTGCCATGCCAGGAGACCTGCTGCCGCACCCAGCAGGGCAGAGTGGATGATTAAACGACCATCTCCAAGGTGGTGAACAGCATTAGGCTGTCTGCCAAGCCTATTAGACAACTTACCGCCGCCACACATCATACATGTCCACTGTAAGGACAGTAAAACCTTCTGAAGTTTCACAAACTCTGACAAATTAGAAGCAGCACTGTTGTATATTTAGTTGGGCAATGAAAATGACAGATGCTTTATTACGCTGAGCACTGACTGAACACATGTGGGAGGTCAAAAACCAAGCTGATATGCTGTTACGTTTCTGTTTTTAAAGATTTACTCACACTATGTAGAAGTCAAACAGAAGACGTTTAACATTGCAGACTTGCAGTTCTTATTGATTTTGTCCAACAAAGCTGAAATTTGCGTCATCCAAAGCCGGTTCAGGTAAGCAGGAAATGATGGATCTCAATATGTGATGCTGCAGGTGGTGATGGATGGTGGGACTAATGTGCTACAGACTCAGTAGATTCACCCTGATTTTATGGAGCAGCGCAACATAGCCTCATCACATAGGCTTCATTCTTACTGTACCATCTCTGTGTGGATTTTTATCCTCCCATTCAGCACTGGTGAGGTTTAAACCAGCAAGGTTTTTACAGTTTCACCTCTTCACACCAGTGGTGGAGAGTAACTGAGCACAAATACTGTACTGAAGTATTCCTAAGTACATGTACTTTACTAGAGTATTTCCACTTATGCCTCTTTGTCTTTCTGCTCTGTCTCTTCAGAAGGGAATATCGCTCTTTTACTCCCCTTCATACATTTGGCAGTTGGAGTGATTTGTCCAATTACAGTTTCAAGTTGGAATCATTTTTAAAGACGGTACAGGACATTGTTAAAGATTGTGACTTCTACTGACAACAAGCTGTAGCAGGGCTTCATTACATTGCAGACGCTGCTAGTAGTTGCACAATAGAGCGGATCCATTTACCTCTAAGACCAAGATTCAGCCTATGTGGCGATCCTTTGGAAAGACTGAATCACTGAACTACTGAACTGTTTATAGAATCTTTATTATCATTGTTGTTATTATTAAGTACTTTTACTTTTAATGCTTGTACATTAAAAATAATAATTTCCAGTCACCATATTCCATAAAAAGCCAGACACAAAGTATTGTCTATCTTACCGAAGGTTTATTATTAATCTGACTGGATAGCAGCCCTCATTTTTCCATCTGTGGAAAGTTAAAGTGTTAAAAATGTGAGCGTGATGCCTGCTTTTAGGATTCTCTTTTGGGTGGTGGGAGAGAATGGAGCTCTGTGGCACAGAGGAATGATCTAAATCCAGCTTTGTTGACAAAAAGAAAATAACTCCAAAGTTATCCTCAGAGTAGAGTCTTAACCCTTTTCAGCCCGGAGGTCACGGTGCCAGAACCAGGCTGTGACACATGTACTGAGAAGGCAACCAGTTGAAAAGGGATGTAACACTGTTTGTCGTTTCTGTTGCATCAGAGTTGCAGTCGGATCAGGTTCGATGACATCAGTGTCACCGACTCATTGTTGGAAGGCTGTTATTCTCTCTCTAATTTACAGTTTTAATTAGGTGGAAGTAATAATGTCAACTTATGCTGGAGTTTTTCACATCTCACTCTAGGCTGGTGATAGGGACGAGAAGACTAAAATGTCTCTTATCCATTGCTGCTGATTGAATTTAGGGATGTGTTTTCAAGTGCAATGAAAAAAAAAACAGCCTACTGCAGGACATTTCCTCTTTTTTTGCATTATGTACTTCAGGAGAGCATCTGGACACTCCTTCTGCCAGCACTTCATGTCATTGTTTTTGCTTGATTAATGGCGTGTGGGAAGACCCGGGTTCAATTCCTGTTAAGTCATGAAGATTCCGATGAAGAGAGCAAAAGCTGCACCTCTGCTATTCTGTCTGATTCGTGCTGATTGTAGAGCAGCAAACCCTTTCAACGCACTCGGCAGAACAGAGGACGGAGTGGGCAGATGAGGAAAAGAACAATACAGAAGGAAAAAAAAGTGCTGATCTGTGTGTGTGTGTGTGTGTGTGTGTGTGTGTGTGCGTCTTTCCCTCCATCTCATTCAGTATGCTGACTGTTTCTGTACAGAGAACCGACTCCCACGCTATTCTGCCTGGCCTATTTATCACATTGATCAGCTTATAAAGAAGTTGGATACACACAGGAGGCTCGCTGGAGATGCGCGTATCAGAGGGATCATGGTGTTTTTTTTTTTGCACCTTCTCAGATACACTACATGGTGCTACTCACAGGTTAAGTCTTGCTTACTTGGCATCTAATGATGTCTCATCACCATAAATACTCTAGTCTCTTTCTTACACAACAGTCTTACATTTTGTGGCAGTACCAGCACTGGAAATGAGCACGGAATTGAAAAATACAGTCGGAATAAATGGCAAGAAAATGAATGTAGTGTTGACTAAAAGATTTCCTTATCATCAGTCATGTCAGCTGGAAACTTTTAGGTTTATACTATTGTAAAAAGCCGCAACTGGACTCTGAATGGGAGCTTGTATTGTGTTTAATTTGATGGCAATGTCTATGTATCATGTATTCAGTGCGATAAATATATAAATAATGAATCAAATTAAACTTTCCCCCAATCTGGAGAGCATAACACCTGGATATGTACTTTTGGTAATCAGTTTCACACCCACATTCCCTTATAATGACATCCTACATGCTCACAAAGCCCCATATTTCCAGCATCTTCGTGGATCCATATGAACCATCAAAGCCCCCATTTGTAGATCCCACTTTCCTCCCTCCACAAACCATGAAGGCAACACGACTCATTGTGTCCTACATGCCTTTACAGTTTGTAGAGGCGATTGGGGACAAATGGGGGGGTTTTGTAATCTACCCACACGACAAAACATCACCTCCGTGAAAACTGTAATCCAATCGACCTGGAATCATCCCTCAAAACAGCAAGAGAGGCCGATTTAAGGCAGCAGCGGCAGGAATCCTCCGTTTGCAGCGAACACATCACACCATCACCACCACTATGGATGGATGGATGGATGGATGAATGACATTTGCATTTCATCAGCATAAAGCAATGATCCTGCTGCCGCTGCTTTCTTTAGAGATGCAGTGGTGTATCCTCAGAATATCAATGGTTACGGGGGTGTGGGGGAGCTCCGGCTCTCTTACTGCCTCCAGTAATCGCTAAAATGTATTCCTTACTGTCTCGGTGCTGTTGTTGCAGGAACGGGAAATCTGTACAACACCCCTAATTAGCGGTAACATGACAGGGCCTATATACCCTTAAGACTACAGCGTATTGATTCCAGCGCACTAAAAGACAATGGAGCTGCTGCACACACACCTTTCACCTCGATTCTACCCAGTCACAGGATATTCCTCAGATGTGGCTGTAGAGCCGGTGGTAGCTCCCAAATCCCCTATGTGTGCAGGAAGAGCATCTTTTTCCATTTTCTCACATTAGCTCGTTTGTATTATGTCCACTGCTTTCCAATAGAGAGCAACAGATTTAGGTTTGAACGCATCAGTTAAGGGAACCACCTCGCTAGAAATGTGGCACAAAGACATGACAGCTGCGTAAAGGTGTCTATGAAACAGAGCTGATCACTGAATTTTAGGTCGGTTTCACCTCCTTTCATGACTTAAATACACATCCTATCCTCAGCTATAGGCCCACATAAGAAAAGAAAGAGGGGGGGAAATAGATGTGGAGGCTTCCTACCGCACAGCAGCTGCATCCAGGCGCAGGTCTTGTAAACGGTGGAGGTGTTGCAGAAGAAGAAGAGCGCCATGCAGGCGATACAGCTGAGGATCAGCACCATGGACAGCAGCACGAACACCGAGGCCGCCTTGAAGGCTCCGGACGGGATGGAGCTGAAGTCGGAGAAGCTGCCCACGCAGGTGAGCTCCCGGCTGGGCGACGGCCCGGTGCCCACGCAGTAGTGGAAGAGGCCGAAGTAGCCAGCCTGCGGCGTGTTGACGCTGTCGCCGATCCAGTAGGGCTGGATGAACACCACCACGTTGACGATGGCGAAGCAGATGGTGAAGATGGCCCACAGCACCCCGATGGCCCGGGAGTTGCGCATATAATTGTCATGGTAGATCTTGGAGGCTTCTTGGGAAGGCAACATGTTTGTTTGTTTGTTTGTTTGTTTGTTTTTCTTCTTCTTTCCTCCCTATATGTCTTATTACACCCCCGTCCTGCTCTACTTTAGACTCTTACAAGAACAGAAAAATGTAGATTTGTAAAAAATAAAATAAAATAAACCCCCTCACAGCTCGACACCCCTCACTATCCAGAGCTTTCTTCTCTATATAAAAGCTTTCCTGCGTAAAATCCCCCCTGCTTTGGCTGTTGTGTGTTAAAGGCTATCCAATGGGCCTACAGAACCACACGATAAAACCTGCAAATGTGTGTATGATCTCACAAGACTCAACATTGTCAAGATGAATGGGGGGGATGCTACATTGAAGCAATAAAAAATCATAGCCCACCTATACCTCTAATGAATAATTTACCAACACCAGTGATTCAACATTGCTGTCTGAGGCTCGTTTCCTTCAGGCTACACCATAAATGATTAACAAAAATCCATCAGAACAGGATTTTTCTTTTCTCTCTTTATTTCACAGTCGTCGGGTGGAGGGGGTTAAAGCTGTGGTCCATCCTCATCCATCAGTCCAGAGCTCTCTCCAGGATGTCCTTTATTCCCATCCGTGGGATCTGATGCGTCTTGTTGCCTGTAGCGCCAGCGGTGGACCCCGTTTTTACCTTCCGAGGCATCCGTGGGGTGCTCCCCTTCCTGTCCTTTAATGTCCACCCAGCATGTGGAAACCAAAACGCAACGAAACGAAAAAAAAAGGAAAAAAATGGACACCAGCTTTCAACGCGAGCCCTCTGTCAAATTTCAACAGTCCTTTCTCGTAAATCCGACATCCTCCACCGCCTCGACTCCATTATCATCATGGTTTTTGTCGTAGCCTTTATCCAGTATGTCTCCTCTCTCTCTCTCTCTCTCCCTCTCTCCCTCCCTCTCCCTCTCTCTCTCTCTTTCTCCGTCCTCCTCCTCCCGTTCCTCTGCGCGCCCCCCGGAAGATGCTGATGTTGTACTGATGACAGCGATGGAGCGCGTTCACGGGCGCAGCAGCAGCAGCAGCAGCAGTGGGGGTGAAATTTGCATCAGAGCGCGCGTCCGCCGCCTCTGTTCACCTTCAATTTGAAATGAGACCAGCGGATATTCCCTCACGTTTGGACCGAGCATGGACGTTTCCCGTGACACGGACCGCGGAGCGCTGTTTGAGAAGCGTGTTGACTCAGGGAAGCCGGTGTGAGGAGGTGTTTGTGGAGGGGATGGAGCCAGACATGGAATCAGGATGCTCCAGTCCTGTTTCATTCCTGCTAATTGGCAAATACCTTTACTGACTGCAGGGATGCTTAAAGTGGAATAATCTTTACAAAAACTATGCAAGAACTGCTTGTTTAACATCTGGAAGCTTAATTTAATTTAATTTTTTTGTCTTCAAGGAGTTTTTTTTTCATTCAAAGTGGTTGCTGAACCATGCATACTTACAGTCGTGAACAGGAGTTTACACACACTTGTAAAGACCATGTGCGTCATGACAGTCTTGAGCTTCGGTTCTTTCACTGATTTATTATAGCTCTCCTGGAAAAATCTGCCTGGTCAAAAAATATTTTCAGATTCACCATTTCAAATTTTCATGATGTCTTCTTGTAAGTGATTGCAATCGACTACAGCTGGTGACTCTGAGGCAAATTAATTGGGGCCCATTTGACAACAACAACAATGGTCAGCACAAATCTGAAAAAGCAAATCATTTGACTTCAACAACTCAAGAAAGTTGCTTCAAAGCAGCCACAGATCCCCAACTAAATATTAGCATTTATGTATGTGTATTTTTGACCCAGCACATTTTGTCATATTTCCAAAAGACCTTTAATAAATCTATGAAAGCACCACAATCCGCAAATGTTTTTTGCTTGCTTTTTTGTTGTTGTTGGTTTTTTGTGTGACAAAGATGCACAGGTTTCAATGATTCCATCACAGAAAACTCAGAGTTATAGAAGTCATTGGAAACCCAAGGCTGTCATGATATATATGGTCTTTACAAGCGTATGGAAACTTTTGTTCCTGGCTGTATAGAGAGTACAGGGTCGAATACAGAGTTCGCAGGGAGACTTAGTTTCAGGGACCAGAGACAGAGACATGGATTGACACTCTACACACTGGATTTCTTGTTACTGGAGACAACTTTCATTCATCCCTGATCCCACCAACGTAATAACATATGTGAACTACAGACTGAGGCCCCTGATTCCCCAAGAAAAAAAAAATACTATCAAAAAACAACTAGCAAAGTAAAATGTTGCCTTATTTCTTCTTAAGACATCATTAGTTTGTAATTAACCCCTGTGGACCCCAGACAGTTCCTGGGTGATTCTTCCCATGGCTAGAAAGAGAGAGAACATACGTTTTTCTTTGATGTTTCATTTCACAAATATTGACAAAACTGGAATCAGCATGTCCAACATTTTTCCAAGTGCCCACAAGTGTTACCAAAGCTAGGGGAATAAATGGTTACTACCTTTTACTATCGACATACTGGTTTCCTATCAGCTCTGTGTAAACACAGCCTGCAGTTCAATGGGTTCATGTTGGTTGCAGCTGAGTCGCTAATGGTGTCTGTTGAAAATCCAGCAGTTCTCTCTGTTTGTATAGCGTCTGGCTCTGATAAATGGTGTAATTTTGACAGTTTTTAAAAAGGACAACATGCCTTTCAAACCCAGTGGTACTTTTTGTGGGTTCAAGAGGGTTTATGTCATCTGAAAAAAGAGATCGTGATTGTTATTATTTTGGAAAAGTTGCAGTATATTTGAGTATTATGTATAATAAAAGACTTTTCTTGAATATATTTTGTAGCTTTTAACCCAATTAGCACTCCTCTTTTGGGTCTGTCTTCTTCACAGAGACTTATGAGTCACAGCCTCAGTGCTTTTTCCACAGAGGAAAATGACATGTTTTGGTATTTTTGATAAATAAATGATTGAAAAAAACTAATTTTCCTTGTGGTTAGGGTATGTGGTTGTGTTCAAGTATACTACCCTTTTCTGCCTTTCATCCCTTTCATCTATGGGCACTATATCAGAGGATCACATGTTTACTTATCCAAATGTGTCAAAAAGAGCCAACAATTTCCATGAGATATATTTATGTTTTACATGACTGTGCACATGTGATATATATTATATAGGAATCAGTCATATGTGAAAAACATTATACAATATGAGTGAATACATCAGGTATAGAATGAGCCGTAGTACCAGCAATCAGAGGTGCAACGGACATCCTAATAAAATGACACCACATTGCTCTAATTTCACAAACTGCCTCTAAAAATCGGACTTTCTGTGACACCTCAGACATTGGGAAGGACATTGTATAACATGAACCTCTATGAACAGCATCCTAGAAAAAAAGTCTCTTACTTGTGCATGAGCACCAAATGCGAGACTTTCTGGAATTTCATATAAAGAAGCATGGTGAATATTGGGAGCACTTTCTTTGACCAGATGACAATGAGACCAAGACCAATTTGTCTGACTCAGAATGGGTAAAGCACTTTTGGTGTACACCTAGTAAGGACTACCACAGTGCATGCATAGTCATGACAGTGAAGCATGGACTTGGGAGTGTGATGACATGGGTATGCATGAGTGCAAATGGTTTTAAGGAGATGACATTTATGGATGGCACATGAATGCCTGTGGACATACCAAAATACAGGCTGAAGATGATTACCAGTCTGCAGACGTTTAGCAGAAGAGAGATATCTCAGCATGACAACCATCCAAAACAAACAAAAATCACATAAGACTGAAAACTATGACCTGGACAAGTATGTTACCTGCCTTGAATCCAATAGATATTTGGGATATTTTGGAAGGTGAAGCAGCATAACATTTCCAGCAAAGAGCAGTTAAAAAAATGTTTGTGAAGAATGACAGAACATCTCTCCAGAAATTTGGCATCCTCATCACTGATTTATAATTAGGACTTCTTCCCAGAGAATGAATTTCAGCTGTGACCACAGAGCGAAACCAACTCTTGGCACATCCTCAGTTATGTACCTCAACTTCATTGGGTGTTTCGGCCCTTTATCACAATACACCCTCTTTTGAGACAGGCTCACCGCAGGCTGATCAGACCTGGAAGTGTGTCGACAGGTTGGTTCCTCCCTCCGTCACCTCAGGGTCCAGACAGGATCCTAGGTGACGGAAGGAGGAACCAACCTGTGTTGTCGACAGGTTGGTTCCTTCTTCCGTCACATAGGGCCCAGACAGGATCCTTCCTCTTCATCCACAGCCAGTGACTGCCTCTTTTCACCATACTGGCCAGAGCTTTGATGGCTTTTCTGTGGACCTGCCCACTGATCCCAAATTCCTAAGGAGCCTTGTCGTGAAACTGGCGATAAAGCCTCTGCAGCCTACTTCTACTGGCCGCACCTCAGTCTTCCAGCCTGTTGTCGCAGCTTCAGCCACCACGTCAGTGTAACAAAGCTTTTTTTTTTTTGTTCAAAGACCTCCACCATGGCATCCTCCCAAGGGACCTTCAGCTCTATAAGGAAAGCATGCTGACGGGACTTAGACCAGAAGACCACATCTGGTCGTAGATTGGTTGTTGCAATCTCAAGGGGAAATATGAGTCAGTGGTCTAAGTCAGCACACATTTCCCAGTCCATGGTTCCGTGTAATTGTCTTGGCCCAGGAGGTAAGGAGTTTGATGTTTGTTTTTCTCCCTCCCGGACAAACAATATGGTCTGTAGGAACTTGTCTTGGGTATGGAGAGGCATAGTGTTGAGGTTACTCTCTTGATCTCAAGCTCTGCTGCTAGGCACCTTAAAACTTGATTATGCCACCAGGTGTATCTGCCCTGAGTCAGGTCGTCCTTGCATCCTACCAAGATGTGCTTGAGTGAGGCTGGCACCGAGCACAGTGGACAGGCTGGATCTTCGCCCATCCAGAATTTTAGGTTGGTAGGAGTAGGCAGGACGTCGTATGTTTCTCTGATAATGAAGCTCAACACATTCGACTCCATTCCCCACAGCTCAGTCCATGTGATCTTTCTCTTCTCAATGGCATCCCATCTTATCCAGCAGCCTTGCTTGTCCGGGGAAATGGTTTTGGCACATCTATCCACTTCCTCTTGCCGGTGCACCTCCTCTACCATCAAGAGTCTGCGTTCTGTGAGATTAGCTTTTTGCCAGGTAGTTCTTGTTCCTCCAAGGCCAAATCCCTCTCTGCCCTTGCTGGATGTGGCCCACTGTGTCTCGATGCTGGAGGGCAGCTTTGCATCTGACACTGTAGCGGCTGGGTCCATTTTCTCCCTGTCGCCAGGGTTGGTGTAATTTTTCTTACCACAGGATCCCGAGATTCAGTGAGTGTCATCTCCAGTTTTGTTTTAGCACTCTTGTATTCTTCGATGAGACTGGAAATGGGCAATGACAGGGCTCTGTTTCCATACAGTCCAATGCTACTAAGGCACCTCGGCAGCTCAAACCACTTCCTTACCTACGTGTTTACCAGCCTCTCCAACCATTTGGCCTGAGACAGACTTACCTCATACACATAGATTGGTCACATGAGTCGGGGCAGCAAGCTGAATTGGAGGCACCAGAGCTTCAGCTTTCTAGGGAGGGCAGTACTGTCAATTTGCTTGAGGCCACTGATGTATTCTTCCTGAGCTGCTGCACTTGCTGAGTATCTTTAAGCTCGGCATTATACTACCTTCCAAGGAGGAGGATTGCATCTCAAGTGGTAAAGCAGGTTGTCCAGTAATTGCAAGGTTGATGGTTCGATACTTGGCCCCTCCATATGCTTGAGCAGCCTTGAGCAAGACGTTGAACACCAAAGATGCTTGATGTTCAAGTGATTCTGCATAGTGGGATATTAACTTCTGCTGCATATTGTTTCTCAGCCACAGCTGCATATATCTAAACTCATCACTGAGGCTGGATTACCAACCAACTTCCCAGGTGTCTCCACAAATCGGAATAAGCACTGTCATGCCCCAAAGTGGTCAAAAGACCCCTACATTCAAACTGAGAAGTTTGAATGTATCAAAAATAAATATTTTTTTAAACCTTCTTCACATGGTTTGACACAGGTAAAGATATCCAAAGTAGGTTTTTCTTTGGGTGGATTTAGCTTTGCACTCATCAAACAGAGGTTTGTGGTGCTGATTTAAATGGCCAAACAAAATAGTCATGTTACCCTGTTCATGGCAACAATTGCAAAATGCTGCTGACAGATGTGTCTTGGGTCAACATCATCCTTTCTGAAATATTTTTATACATCTGGCATTGCGTTTATGTTCGCAACAAGATCTTGCTTTTCAATGTTCCTCTCATGTTCCCATTTTACGAGAGCCTCCAGGCCTACAAACTCTGTGTTGTAGCCTAGTTAAAAAACAAACAAAAAAAAACCTAATGTATCCAAGAACCTTTAAATCAAAATAAATGATGTTCTATCAGGCAGACTTCTCTTGTAGATCAGTCATGAAAAATGAGAGCTGTGCAACCATTCTTTTTGTATCAAGCAGCATAAAAAGCTGTAGGATGATGCTTTTGAGTTTATGAGCCTTGCTTACGCTCTCTGCAATGTGCCAAATACACATGTGAACATCGCAATATAAGTGCTGACACCTTATATTGTGCACTTGTAGATCGAAGATTATGTGTCATCATCTGCGAACCATGCATCTTGGTGCTAACGCATCTATAAATTGTTGAGATACACCTACAGGTGAACGCACTGACGAGCTGGTGATGGTAGAAGAAAAGGAATAGGATCGTCAAAAACAGTAGGGTCTATCCTCTGGGAAGCATGAATGCCTGTGAAAAATAATCATGGCTATTCATCTAGTAGTTGCTGAAATATGTCTGTCTGGGCCAGGGGATGGATGGATGGATGGATGGATGGATGGATGGATGGATGGTTGGATGGATGGATGGATGGATGGATGGATGGATGGATGGATGGATGGATGGATGGATGTTCTAGTAAAACAAATTATTTTCTTTTTCGTTCTGCAATAGGTAACGAGTTAACACTACAAAATATCTACACGATAAAGCGTAAAATGACAGCATGTTCTTTATTCAGCAGTCCTGTTTCCTTCGGGGCCAGATGTTGCCTTAACTATTGAAGCCTTCATTCTCTGTCCATTAAAAGCTCTGTTACTCACTCTGGGGAGAAACGCATCTGCCCCCAAGCTAGTATATTCATGGAAAACTAGGCCAAGACAGTGGTATGTGAGTGAGTGTATGTTTTAGAGGAGGGGACAGATGAAGGCTGTCGTGTACAACGATCACTACAGGGCCCAAATTTGGTCTTCAAGGAAGTCGTATTTGACTTGAAATAATTAGATGAAACAAACCTTCTTAGAGGAACCTAAAGAGGCAAAAGTGCATCCCTTTATGTTTCCACATGGCTGATAATTCTCCTCTCTGGTATGTGATTAATAATGCACTCGATTCATTCTTTCTGTCACATCTTCTGGCCGTGCTGTACACTCAGAACACACGTAGCACATCTGGATGCTGTCTAAACAAACATGTATTTTTGCCCTCTGCTTCCACAGCACTCTGACTATCTTTCTTCATCCCGAGGCCTCCTGTCATCTGTTAGCAGCAGCGGGGGAGTTGACAAGCTGTGTGTGTGTGTGTGTGTGTGTGTGTGTTTACGTGTACGTGTATTTCATGTGCAAGTATGTCTTGTGTGTGTGTGTGTGTGTGTGTGTGTGTGTGTGTGTGTGTGTGTGTGTGTGTGAGCTAAAATTGGCAGAGTGAGAGCAAAAGGTGCCATGTAGCTGCTGAAGTGAGGACATGTCAGTGGAAGAAAATAGACTTGTACACAGCTAGGGGATGCCTCTTGAGGAATGAGAGGTGTTTTCATAGAGGGTTTGTGAATTCCATGTGTCCATCCGCACAGCTGCATGCATGTGTGTTAAAATAGTCCGAGGCAGGCAGTTGCCGGCTGATTTGAGGGCAACGTGATGTCAGCCTCATGCAGCTGTAAAACACCTCCTGAGAGTAAAAGCTGTTCGTGTCCATGTATGATTTTCTTGTCTTTTCTAATAATATAACATTAATTATGCATTAGACATTCTTAGACCTCATAGTAGATGTATTTCACACACAACCTTTTCTGATGCCTGCCTCCACCTCACTGCACAGGATTTGATGGCTGTTCACATAAGTTTGTATTAGGTTGCCATCTATTGGAATTAGGGTGAACTGCAAGCATGCAGTGTGAAAAGCAACAACCTAGAATGCTTGCAGGTTAAGCCCGTGGCTGCTGATCAGAAGGTCAGAGGATTGAACCCCCACTGTGTTGGGCCCCTGAACAAGGCTTTCCCAGACTGCTCCCCATATGTATAGTTAAGGTTAACTGTGAATAGGATGGGTCAAATGCAAAGAAGGAATTTCCCCAAGGGGATCAATGAAGTGTAGAATATTCTTCAGAAACTATTTTTTTTTCTACTGCTCTTTGCTGGAGGGCTTATGCTACCCCACCTTTGTCTTTAAAATCCCCCAAAAGTGTTTTATTTAGATTTAACTCACGACATACTTGATCAGGTCCTACTTTGAAATTTTATCTGCTTTTGAATTTTTTGTGTAATTTTAGCAGTGTGCTTTAGATCATTATCATGCTGGAATATTGCTCTTCTGCCAAGCTGCTAAAGACCAGTGTTAGCTAATATTGTAGTATATCAATAGTTTTTAATGGTGCCATCTATAAACATCATCTCCTCAACACCATTTTGCACTCATGCAGCTCTGTGTCAATAAACTCCCCCCTCTGTGCTTCATTATCAGGACTATGCATTTACTGTGGTAGTCCTGGCTGGGTTCACGCCAAACATGCTGGACTCCTGAGCCAAATAAATTATCTCGATCTCACCTGACCAGAGAATGTAACCTTGTCCATCTGTTTCTCACAGATAGACTGTGCAAGTAGTGTACTGTATGGCTTCATTTTAGGAGGATGGTAGCTCTGATTAGTGGTACTGTAGCTCATTTTATGCATCCTGACAACTGTGTTTCCACTGATTTTTACCTGTGTATTGCTTTTCCTGTATCACTTTTCCATCTTTGTGAAGTCTCACAATCAGGTTTTTCTGTTCCTCTGCATGTCTGCATCATGGCTTTACATGGAAAAGAAGTGTCAGACAGACACAGCACATAGGTTGAAAAGTGAGAAAGGTGTGTAGACTTTGTTGAATTAATTTTATACTTTATTCTGTATAAGTTTCCTGAAGTGGAAATACTCTTCCTGTCAACTTACAAGTATTCGGGCATTAAGTGGTAATACAATTTGACAGTTAAGAGATATTGATCACTTCTGCTATATATATATATAGTCAACTCAGATAAACCACTGTGTTAATTTTAATGACAATAAAGGAGCATGTCACCCACTTTGAGTGTGGCTGATTTTTGTGTCATCAGTTTTTAATAACACAATTTTGGTCCTCAATGGCACAGAAGAATAAGACGTATCAAGCTCTGGGTACATAGAGAAAACCTATTAGTGGGATTAATCAGTTGTTGGTTTTATTTTGTTGTTGGACCCCTGTTGATCCCACACCCTACTGTGTTTTGTTATTGTGTGTGGGTGTTCCCTGCCCCCACCGGGTTCCCATTAAGTAGAGTGCACACCCCCCAGATTACAGGCTCTGCTGTGGCCTTATTGTTAACTCATCTTTTACTGTAAACAAGAGTATAAATGTGTGATAAATGATGATGTAGAAGCTCTGAGGCTTGTTTCACCCCTGTGACACATCTTGTCTGACACTGACTGATGATGTAAGAAGCTTCAGACGTCACTGGTGCTTCTGAATGTGTTTCATTCAGTCTGACTGTTTTGAAAGTGCTGCAGATCATCTATGTGATAGGCATGTCGGTGGAACATAATGGAGGATTATGGTTGAAAAATATCTTACTGTACACTACAGAGAAATAATTATAGATGTCAGAACATTTCCACTTGATACCAAGTAATAATGTAACAAAAGTAACAGACTAATATAACAAATATTCTCTGGTGATTTCTAGGCTTTTCAAACAGTGAGTTTATCAATTATATAATTAAAACAGTTTTATCAAATGGGCAAAGTAGGTCATATGTACAATCTACAAACTTTTCTTTGTCTGTCTGTCAAGTAACAAGGCACAAGGAATTTAGAAGGGTTGTAAGATGACATTCTGACTATCAATATGTCTGCCAGTTGTTTTCTGTCATAACTGATTTATTGCTTCTTGTATAAAATGGCATAAAACTGGAGAAAATTGCCGATATTTTTGTTCCTTAAGATATATATTAATGTATTCAGATTTACACGCCAAAGTTGTTAAGGTAAAAAAAAAGCAATCATTAATATTTGAGGTGCTTTTTTATTGCTTAAAAATGACTTCAGTTAATTAGTAAAATTATTTCCAATTACCTCTGCGGGTTGGTGGAGAGGCCCTGCCTCAAATGGAGGAGTTTAAGTATCTCAGGGTCTTGTTCATGAGTGAGGGGAGGATGGGGTGTGAGACTGACAGGCGGACCGGTGCAGTGTCTGCTGTCACGCGGTCGTTGTATCAGTCTGTTGTGGTGAGGAAAGAGCTAAGCAGGAAGGCGAAGCTCTCCATTTATCGGTCAATCTATGTTCCTATTCTCACCTATGGTAATGAGCTTTGGGTCATGACTGAAAGAACAAGATCCCAGACACAAGCGGTCGAATTGAGCTTCCTTCATAGGGTGGCTGGGCAATAAGCCACCAGGGACCTCCTCAGTCACCAGGGAGGAGCTCGGAGTAGAGCCGCTACTTCTCCACTTTGAGAGGAGTCAACTGATGTGGCTTGGGCATCTGTTCCAGATGCCTCCTGGATGCCTCCCTGGGTAGGTGTTCCGGGCTTGTCCCACCAGGAGGAGGTCTTAGGGAAGACCTAGGACAGAGGTGGGCAATCCTGGTCCTTGAGGGCCACTATCCAGCATGTTTTAGATGTTTCCCTCTTCCAACACACCTGATTCAAATGATCAGGATTGTTATCAGGCTTCTGCAGAGCCTGATGATGAGTTGATCATTTGAATCAGGTGTGTTGGAAGAGGGAAACATCTAAAACATGCTGGATAGTGGCCCTCAAGGACCAGGATTGCCCACCCCTGACCTAGGACATGTTGGAGGGACTATGTCTCTTGACTGGCCTGGGAACGCCTCGGGGTCCCACCAGAAGAGCTGGAGGAGGAATCTGGGGGGCGGAAGTCTGGGCCTCTCTGCTTAGACTGCTGCCTCCGTGACCCAGCCCCAGATAAGCAGAAGACAATGGATGGATGGATGGATGGATGGATGGATGGATGGATGGATGGATGGGTGGGTGGGTGGATGGATGGATGGATGGATGGGTGGGTGGGTGGGTGGGTGGATGGATGGATGGATGGATGGATGGATGGGTGGGTGGGTGGGTGGATGGATGGATGGATGGATGGATGGATGGATGGATGGATGGATGGATGGATGGATGGATGGGTGGGTGGGTGGATGGATGGATGGATGGATGGATGGATGGATGGATATTTCCAACCAATTTATCAGTGAAAAATCTATTACCCTGAGAATTACTGAGATGTACATTGGGAATCAGTGGGACGCCTACAAAAAAAGTTTGGCCCAGAGTTCTCTAGAAGGTTATTCCAGCCATGATTTTCCACATCAGTGGTGGGCAAATAGTGGCTTATGGGCTGATTCTGGTCTACCAGCAAAATCATTAGGCCCCTGATTTAAGCTCAAGTTTCACTTGTTTGCAGAGAAATGTATACATGCTTTTTTTTTTTTTTTTTTTACAAATGTACTATCAATGAAAATACAAATATAAGACTTCTGTAAGTAACAATTAATACGACCATGTAACGTCAAATACCACCTCCTCTCCAGTCTCCATGTGTAACACCGATAACGCATCTTCATATGAGTCATTTTTGCCAAAGAATGGTTAACATCCATCACTGTAACTCAGATACATCCTTAAACAACCAGTTTTATCCTTACATGAACTAAAAAAAATCCTGTGCATCTTTACCACACATGGGAAACATCTGCATCCCCCAATGAAATATGCTGAAGAAGTGGCGGATGACTGAACCTCTTTGTTGACCCCTGAATTACATTTAAATCAACAAATCTGACCAAATGTTTTACAGATTTTTGTCATAACATACAGGGCTACTGGAGTTTTATTGGACACAGATGAGACAAACAAGGATTTGAAGGGCTGCAGTAGGTTATAAAAGCCACCAGATGTCGCTGTATGTACTGTTTTTGAGGTCCTAAAGCTTTCAGTCATTGTCATGCCACAAACAGAAAGGGAGCCGCAGAGATGCATAAGGAGCTTTCTGCCCATCACTACTGGCTACAAACACTGAAATAAAAGGATCATGTGACCTGAAGCACAATATCACAAAGCATCATTTCAGCCACTTGCGGTAAATACGACATTTTGGAGCAGACACACACACACATTTCCCAAACTACCAAATCAGTGACACTGCTACAGGACAGCAAACAGCAAACAAAAGCAAAAACGTCTGCTTTAAAATGTTGTACATCACTGGTGTCTGGCCTCATATAGACGATTCAAACAGAAAGATGTGAGTTAATGAATACAGAGCACAGGAGGGACTGTGTGTGTCTAAATTATGATTGTCTTAAAAAATATAAAAGTAATTGATTCTGGAGAAATTAATCTGCTTGAACTGGTGGAACTGGTGAGAGATTTATGAGTAATTTAGGTTCAGTTCACCTGTTCGGTCAATTATTAAATTCAGCATTTGAAATTACAGTAACTGGGTTTTTAGTATCATTTCATTATCATTAATTTAACTTAAAAATGTAGACTGGAATGGCTAAATGTATGCTATTATGTATGCTAGTAATAAAAGCAAAATGCAGTATGCTTCAGGAAAAAAATCTTACTGATAAATGAAAGAATCTGTGCGTGCATGCGTGTGTGTGCGTGCATGCGTGTTCTTTATATAATGTATCTTGAAAATTGCCCATCCATTCCATTTGGCAGATGCATCACCGAGGAAAATGAAAGTGCAGTGTTTTGATCAGATGAGTGGGGGCTGTTTTGGGGTATTCTAAGGGTCCTCAGTCTGAAATAAGCACACACTGTTTATTATCAACAGAAATACACAAAGCAATTAGCCTACTGTTTCCATGCTCACCATGGTAACTTATGCTGCTGAACTACTTCAGAGGAGGTTCTGTTAAAAGTCTGGGATTTAAATCAGCTTTTGTTGCACAGATCCTTCTTTATGACAGTGTTCAGACCTAAATGCACTGCATGCTGAGGATTATATTTAAATGAATGAAGTTGAAAGTTAAGAGCTTTAATGTGCAGCTGTGCTTAAATAAATATATCAGCATCATTACATGATTAAGTGTCTGCCAACATTCCTCTCCTGTATCATTTCCAGTCACAGCACTTTTCACAGCCTGTTCATCTTGACTGAAGCAGGCATCAAACACCCACTTTTATGGAGGTGCACACAGAGCCTGATGAAGAAAACCTGGTTAACAAAGAATATTATACCCATTATCTGTGACTACGGTTTTAATCTGACCATGCCAAACTTGCTTCATGCACCCCTCTGATCATACCCATATAAGCTGAGAGATTTGGCCAATCAGAAGGTGACAAAGTGCTGCACTGTTGATGAGTGAATGTAGTCCAGACGAAAAGTTGATTTGCCCCCCGTTTAAAAATGCCAGTGAAAACAACGATCCCTTCATCATATCACAAGTTAATGAGACTGGTTAAGCAATGCAAGCTAGTTTTCACATTAACTGTTTAGTTAAAAACAAACTCCAGGCTTATGGTTTACACTGTTTTACAAAGCTTTCAGTCGTGTGGAGCCAGTCTGTTTAACCAAGCTGTTATATATTCTTACTCTAGCTGCAGCTGCCCTCAGCATCATATCTATGAAAATATTAGAAATGCAGCTCTTTACTTCCTACATCTTTATGTCAAGCACTTTGATCTGTGTGGATAAAACATGTAAAGGCTGCTGGTTTCACCTTAGCATTGCCTCAAACTAATTTAAAAGTACATACTGACTTTAATGACAGCACACTGACATCCATATTTACAATAGGCAATGGAATAACCATATCTACAAGTTCGTTTTTCTCTCTGTCTTGAAATAAGACGGCTAAAACTGTTAAAATGTGAAATTGCAGGGCTGTAATGTCATTTAGTAAACACTAGATGGAAGTATTTTATCAAGCCTGGTTAGGTTATAAGGACTCATCTTAATTTTCAAAGACCTTCGCCTCTTACAGTTACGACCACTGTGGTATTACAGGGTATTCTGTTCTTTAAAAGCAAAAGTAGAAGAAATAATACTGTTCTTCTGTGTTAAGTCATACCTTACTATGTTAAGCGCTATGAGATGGCATATGTTGTAAATATGTGCTATATAAATAAAATAAAATTGCATTGAATTAAAATCATGTCACTGTCATTTCATCACAGATAGTGAAAGCAGCAACTCCAAATCAAATGTTCCAGTGGCCATGAAAGAAACTCAGTGAGACAAATGGCTGTGTGGACGCTTTGACTCCTGCTTACTTTCAGCGGCACGTGGACAAAATTGTGCACTAAGGTCACCAAGATTCCCATCAAACTCCGACCTCTGACACTGAAACAATAACCTAGAATCCACCATGAACATACTGTCTCCTACCCTGCTCCGTTTTTCTGTCTCAGAGGGTTTGTGGAGCATCCAGTGTGCAGAGCTGTTGTTCCAGTTGTCTCCTCTGCACAAGGCTGGTCCAGATGATCACAGACTGTTTGCTGGCAGCGACTGTGCTGAGTTTGGGGCATTCGGACACGAGTTTTGCAAATCAAATATGCTGTCACATCATCAAAGGCATTTCAAACTGGGATTCCATCTGGAAATGGGAAATAATTGCATTGTGCATGAGTACATGCATGCTCAAACCCACAAGTAAAGCCAAAGGTCCATTCATTCATTTCTGAAATGAGGAGCACGACTTTCACAGAGCACTTACTTTTAGTTTTATAGCGTTTTCTACATTAGTTACCTGAATCCTGCTCTCCTTTTTAGACTAAGTCACAGTCATAAATTATGTGTAACTGCTTGCTCGGCTATAATCAGCATGTGCTTGTGTGTATTTGTGGGTAGACATGTTGGCTGCAACCATGAAGCATCTCATTTAGCACACTCAGACAGGCTTATCAGATCCCAATCAGAGAGAATTGTGAATGGTGCAGAAATAAGACGGGCTGCAATTTACAACCCCTGATGCTGGTTATGTACAGTACTGAAGTGATTGGTAAAAAAAAAACAACATCTCACTAATAAATTAAAGAATCTCTTTCTGTGTGTCTGTTCTTTGCATATCTCGACAACCATGCATCCACTTCAGGCTTTGGCGGGTGAATCACTGGGCACCAGAGGATGTACAACGTCAAATTTACAGCAGATCAGATGAATGCGGCTGTTTTTGGAGTCTTTTTGAATAGCATGTAGACTTTTATGCTTGATTTGTGATCTCATAGATGATGTCACTCTCCTCTGTAAACCTCACAATGGTGTAACCAGATCAGATAACATACACTATATTGCCAAAAGTATTGGGACGTCTGCCTGTACATGCACATGAACTTTATTGACATCTCATTCTTAATCCGTAGGGTTTAATATGAGTTGTTCCACCCTTTGCAGCTATAACAGCCTCAACTCTTCTAGGAAGGCTTTCCACAAGGTTTAGGAGTGTGTTTATGGGAATCTTCGACCATTCTTCCAGAAGGGCATTTGTGAGGTCAGGCACTGATGTTGGACCAGAAGACCTGGCTCTCAATCTCCGCTCTAATTCATCCCAAAGGTGTTCCGTTGGGTTGAGGTCAGGACTCATGTCTCCAGTCAAGTTCCTCCTCACCAAACTCACTTATCCATGTCTGTATTGACCTTGCTTTGTGCACTGGTGCGCAGTCTTGTTGGAACAGGAAGGGGCCATCCCCAAACTGTTTCCACAAACCTGGGACCATGAAATCATCCAAACTGTCTTGTTATGCTGAAGCATTAGGAGTTCCTTTCACTGGAACTAAAGGGCCAAGCCCAGCCCCTGAAAAACAACCCCACACCATAATCCCCCCTCCACCAAACTTTACATTTGGCACAATGCAGTCAGGCAAGTACTGTTCTCCTGGGAACTGTCAAACCCAGACTCGTCCATCGGATTGCCAGACAGAGAAGTGTGAATGGTCACTCTAGAGAACATCACTGCTCTAGAGTCCAGTGGTGGTGTGCTTTACACCACTGCATCCAATGTTTTGCATTGTACTTGTAAGGCTTGGATGCAGCTGCTCGGCCATGGAAACCCACTCTGTGAAGCTCTCTACGCACTGTTCTTGTGGTGGGTAGATCAATCTAAAATACTGATGTACTGATACCAACATTTATTGTTGGTATTGATCAATACTTGCATGATGGGATCAATACTTAAGTTTCAGTTTCTCTTCTCTACGTTCAGTACACAACTCCTGTTATATCATAGTGTATATTCAAACACCACTCCTCTCACTCACTTCGCTCATGCGCAGTCTGCTCCCCTCTCTGCTATACTTCGAGTGTTCCTGGTGTGCAGTGACGTAACTCAGCAGCGCACTGTTGCTGCATGATGTCGGAGAAGAAGAGGAGCCCTGTTTGGTGTTATTTTACAGCTGCAGACCAAAACACTGCAAGCTGTGATGTTTGCAGAAAACAAAAAAAAGGCACTGTAGCAACACCAGAGATTCATACAAGCATCTGAAAACAACACCCAGAAGAGAACTCCGAGCTGCAAAGTAAACAGAGGGAGTAGGAGAGGAACCCCCAAACCACAACCAGACCCCCTGGCAAAGGCAGAGGCCCTTCAACATGGCCAACAATATCCACGTAGCCGATTTATAGGAGTGAAAGTAAGATTTAGTCATCAACAGCACAACTTAATGTAATTTTTCAAAGTGTATTTGGTCTTCAGAGTAGTAATTTTAGCAGACCAATTAAATGCAGACTATTCAGACACTCATGTAATATATTCAGCCAGTTAAAATAAATCTAGATGAATTGTTTTACTGGAAGTGAAAAATATATTCCTTCATAAAGAATCAACCTAAACTATGAATATGGCTGAATATAATAACCCTTTTTGTGTTAACTCTCAAAGAAACATTGGCATTCCTACATTTAGGCTGTTGATAAAATTGCAAATATGAAGTTAGCTAACAACAAGTGTTTTTTTATTTGCCTACAATCTTTGTCCTGTATTTTATTATGATCATAACCATGATAAATAATGAAATGAAAAATCACAAAATTATTCTATGATAATGAAAGTTTTATTTTGCTTTTTCATTCAAATTTGCATCTTGACGTTGCATTTACTTCATAAATACTGGTACATTGCACTAATCTAAACAAAAGTAGATTAGCTGCTTTTCTAAGTAAAAGTATCGGTATCGGCAGTACTGGCCCTGTATTTACTTGGGATTGGATCGATACCAAATTTTGCAGTATCTCCCACCACTAGTTTGGAGGTTTGCAGCTGTTGATTCCGCAGAAAGTTGGTGATTTCTGCCCACTGTGCTCCTCAGCATCATCTGACCAGCTCTGTGATTTCACATAGCCTACCGCTTCATGGCTGAGTTGCTGTTGTTCCCAGTTGCTTCTACTTTATTTAAAAAAAACCTCTAACAGTTGACCGTGGAAAATTTAGTATTGAGGAAATTTCATGACTGGACTTATTGCACAGGTGGCAACCTATCACGAGAACATGCTTGAATTCACTGAGCTCCTGAGAGCGACCTATTCTTTCACAAATGTCTGTAGAAGCAGTCTGCATGCCTTGGTGCTTGACTTTATGCACATGTGGTCATGGAAGGGATTGGAACACCTGAATTCAGTTATTTGGAGGGGTGTCCCAATACTTTTGGCAATATAGTGTAGATCATAGATAAATATCTGAATGCAAATATCAAGGCAAGATTCCAGAATTAGACATCAGTTTTTAATCACTATCTGTGGCATCTTTTTTTAAGCAAGTGCAAACATGCCTGACAGTGGGTCTACAAAAGCATGAAGTTGTTAGAAATTTCTATCACCAGTAAAATGAATTGGTAGAATGAATGGATTTTTTTTTTTTTTAAATATGCTTCAAATGTGTTTGAATAACTTGCTTTGTGGTACAAAGTTAAAGATCTATTGAGACAAAATGAGTTGCACTGAACTCTTGCATATTGTGTAAACACATGGCCAAACGTAAATAAACTTATTTTTCATTTTTGTGTTCATCAATTTATGTTCAGATCGTAAAACAGCTATACACAAGGTGACCCACTTTCCCCACAACTTTGTGCTTTAAGGTATTTCTTTTTCTTTTTGCTGATGACATTCTAACTAACCTAGAAAAAATCCATACGGGGCTTTGATTATTATTATTATTATTATTATTATTACTATTATTATTATTATTATTATTATTATTATTATTATTATTATTATTATTATTTAATATTCAGTGATTATATATTGAGAAAACAGAAATGTGAATAGGATACCATAAAATTATGACACATAGTAAGTCATGTTTAGGTTGTCTAATAAGCAACAACAAGCTTCTACATTTTTATTTTTGACTCAAAAATATAAAATTGGACTTAATGGATTGAAAGAGTGAACTGACTTTACTGGGAGAATCAGTCTATTTAATTTCTATTCCTATCACCTCCCTGGTGCCTGGTGTATCCCCCATTAGAGTGGCTTCTGCAGCTCTACGGGTCATGCTAATGTCTCACTCTCCACCTCCACTGTTAGAACTGGAGGTTCACACAAAACCGTGAGCAAACACTGTACTGTATATCAGCTTTCCATAAAATGTGACCTTTACATGCATTATATATTTAACAGGCAAAATCTGAGCTTCCAAGTGAAAATGCACAAGTCTAAATGCAAAACCTCCAAAAATAAAGACATCATTAAACTTGATTGGCAACATAGAGAATAAAAGAGTTTTCTATTTTCTTCTGCTCTTATTTATGCATGTGCAGTGGGGAAAAAAGTGTTCGTCCATTTGACAACACAAGTACTGAGAAGCAAAAAAAAAAAATGCTGTAAATTGAAAATGCATACTTCAACATTGAAGTCGATTACATAGAGTTACAGAGAGATAGAAACTGTAAAAAGAAAAATACTCCAGCATGTCACTTGTTAACATGTCCATCTATGTTTTTTTCTCAATGTGCTCGAAGATCCCGATATAATTTCTCAGCTTCTCACAAACACAGCTGCCAAATGTGAATCAGACTGGACATACAGTTGCCGGAATATCAGAACACACACATAGACACACACACACAAGGATATTTTCTGATTTAGTGGCGAGATTGTCTCTCTCTGAGACCTTCGGAGCACTGCCGACCTCAGATTGGACAGCAGACATAATAAGGAATGGAAAAGAAGTAGGCAAAAATAGCCGGATATCAACAAATGAGAAAAATATCTGTTGTCTTTCTGTTTATATTGTTGCAAGGAGGACACCTGCTTTGTGAAACGGAAACTAAACAGGATTTCTCCCCCCTTGGATAATTAGCTGCCACTCCACACACACGCTCCAAGCCACTGTCCCCTTTATCATCCGATTACACATCCTGTTATAGATCATCCAGAGGCAGGAAATAGAGTAAATAACTCGACTTTCTCTCCTGTCCTTTGCTTCTACTCTTCAGTCGACTCCGGCTTTCCCTCCATTTCTGCCCCCGATCGCTATTTTCTCCGGCTGCTGTTTTCTTCAGCCCATGAAATATTTCAATTTCTGCCTGATCAGCTGCAAAATTGACTGGATCTGCGGACACACAAGCGCACACAGTGAAATGCACGCACACACACACACATGGACACGTAGCTGAGAATAACATCTATTTGTCATTACTGGGCCAAGAGAGAACTAGAGAGAACACACTCGATGTCCATTATCTGTGAACTAATCTATAGATGAGTCTGTTTTGAACAAATAATGATTCGACCTGTGTGTTCTGTAAGAGATCGAGCTTCCATTGTCTCTTTAGTGTGTTTATCTGAAAGCCTTTATGCTCCAAGCACCTTTCATCTCAAGATAAATGTTAACATTTCTTTTGATTTTGCTCCTTTTTCCTTTGGTATTCGCAAAATATCCAGGCACTCTCCTTTGGTTTGTCTGATGCTCGGAGACCTTTGCGGCTTTGTTTTCCAAAAATACAGTTTTTCAAAACACAGCTCTTTCTTTTGCGGGAGATGAGACGGTGAGGTCACAGTGGGAGGCTTTAAAGAGTGTGTCGTGTTGCTTTCAAGAGAGCTGATTAATGGAAAATTACTGAGTAGCCTTTCCAGATTTAGAAGCGCAGACATCTCATTAGAAAATGGCAGCTTGTTTTTTTTCCCCCGTTAAGTTAATTGACCATGTGTGTGCGAGCCTGGCCGTCTCATCATTTGCTCCTGTGAATATAAGTGGAATGTGATGTAACTGTGCCTTTTTTGTAAATACAAGCCTCCCTGACAGCCAGTGTGGCTTAAATGTTAGAGGCATGATGGGAGTGATGGTGTTTCCTGTCGAGGGTTGCCATAAGATTTGACAGGCTTTAATGCAATACATCAGATTGTTGCTTTTTGCTTAACTTAAGAATTCCCAGTGGAAAATTTAGTGCTCCACACTCCCCTGCCATGTGTGGACTGAGCTTTTGCAGGCTAAAAAATGAACAAATTCTGTTACAAATGTCTCGATTACATCAAGTAGTCCCATGGAATGCAGTTGTTACCTCAGCTAGGAGGTTATGTTTTGGCCGGCGCTTATCTGTTTGTCTGTCTGTCTGTTAGCAAGATAACTTAAAAAGTTATGAATGGATTTCAATGAAATTTTCAGGAAATGTTAATGGGACAAGGAACAGTTGATTAAATTCTGGTGATGTTCTGGATTAAAATCTGGATCCAGGAATTTTTTTGAAAGAGTCTTTATCATTATTACAAGCAGAGATGGCTCGCCCATTAGGCAATATAGGCTAATGCTAAGGGCGCAGTGGCCTCCAGGGGGCGCCACATTGGGTAGGTCCAGCTCTGATTAAGAGAAAGGACCATTTTCAGCATATGTGCATATAGATACATGACAAAAGGTAAGATTGTTTTGCAAAAAATACAGGCTACGTTCACAATAGCTTCTATAAAATATCAAAATATGATCTGGATCCTGGCAAAATTCTGGATTTTATGATCCAGAACAGAAAAAAATATGGTGCATGCACATTTTTGGGGCACTGTGAGGTAACAAATGAAGATACAAACATTCAGTTAGGATCAAATTGTAGCTGAGAGTATGCTGAAGCAGTACAGTGTAAACAGATCTGTTGTAGCTTTAATAGTTGTGGAGCTAGATCCAGAAGAATACCGCCATGACAGAAAAATATAGATTTTCGTGAATAACTATTAAACTAACAACAACAACAGTGATATCAACGTGATTCCAAATGCTAAAGGTATGTTTTGATTATCAGTTAATTTAATAGTGTATCTAAAATGAATGTAGGACTATAACATGGGGTGGACATCACAATATGGGGTGAAGTGAGCTGTTTGGTGGAGGTCTGCACTCTGCTTTTCTAGTTTTTAATGTTTTCATGCCAGATTCACTTTTAAACTTTCTCTCCAGTTGTTGATATAACCAATAAAAACTCATCTTAGCACATCTAAGTCACATGCTTCAAAGTTGTTTTCCCAATAAAACAACCCTGTCCTGACTTAAATGTAACTCTACACCTTTCCCTTCACTAGAATGTGTGGATCTATGAAGTTCCTCTCCACCCGCCTTGCTGCAGCTCCAGCACACCAGCTCAATTACAACTCTGCTCAAACACTGTACAACTACTAATCCTCTACGCTACACTGTGGTTGAAATACTGGAGTAATTCAGTCATACAGGTATGAGCCTAAAACTGATTCTGAAGAGAAATATTGATGCAGAAAGCCTCGCCTTGCAAGCTGACAGGATTGGCTCCTTAGGGCTGTTATGTATTAAGCCCCCTAAAATCTGAATTTGTGTTTTTGAGACTGTCATCAGCTTCAAGGTGAAAACGCTCAGCCATGGTGCTGACTGTTTTATCTCATGTATTACGTCTCCTAGCATATAAAAAAGCATGACGTGGACATGGTAACGATGTAAAAAAAACTTGATTTTCCTCAGAGATGGTTGTTAAGATGCAAGTTGAACAAAGCAAACTGAATTTAAAAGTACGTTTTGGTAGAGAAACAGAATCATCATCTTTTTAATCAAACGGCCATTCTATAGTCTACAATTTAAACTGTGCTTCATCATGATGATATTGCATGGACCCGTCTCTCTTCATCTCACAGAATCTCGTCTCTTATCTATCACATTGTGCTGCGCCTCATCTCAGCTGATGCGTTTCTCTCTTACTGTTTCATCTTATACAAAAGGTGTAATTGTCCTCTTAACAAACAGAAAGGAACCGTGTTACAGCTTGTTTATTTATAAAACTGTCTGGGTTTAAATACTATACTGCCTATCAATAACGCTATGAACATCTGAGGGCACATTCTCTTATTTTTCTGGAACATTTGAAAAGTCTCTAACAATGTGTCTACAGTTTGGAAATGTGTGTGTTTAATGTATGTCTGTGGATTACCTGTGTGTCTGCCTATCCTCAAACTGTGTATGTTTATGTTTTTCTACACATCTCTTATTAAACAGAGATTTATTTTCAGTGATTCCAAACCCAAAGTCCTCCAGCCTAAAATGAGCATATAAGCTTTTTGTCCCTACTCTTTGATATAACCCATGGGAACATACTGGGGACAGAATATATACCGCACACACACACACACACACACACACACACACACACACACACACACACACACAGTTAATTAAAAGTTAGTATTAAAAAATAAATAATGAAACATTTTAAAGTGTGACAAGAAGCAAAGATAAAGGCTTGGCACAAAAAAAAACTTGGTTAGGTTTAGAAGATCATGGTTTTAGTCCTTTTTTTTTTTTTTAAAGATTTATTTTTGGCCTTTGTGCCTTTATTAGATAGGACAGTGGATAGAATCGGAAACGGGAGAGATTAGGGAAGGACATGTGGTGAACGCCCGAGGTCGGGGTCGAGCCCAGGACAGCCGCTATGCCTCTGCACTTGGGTCACGCGACATAACCATTAGGCTATCAGGGTGCCCCAGTTTTTGTACTTTTTAAAGGTTAGATGACCTTCAGTCATTACAAGTTCATTGTTTAAAAACAGGAAAAAAACAAACAAATTAAAAAACCCAGCAGTCGTCTGTGTTAAAAATCCAATTATTTGTTGGCCCATCCATCCACCCTGACATCCTACAAATATGGTCTATATGCTCTGTAATGTAACCTGACGTCCTCCTTTTCAATGCAGCGTGACATTGTGAGGCATTTGCTGAAATGACTGATGTTGTCTCATGTGGGTACTAGAGGTGGCTGAATTATAAAATGTAAATATTGGTCATAATAAGGAGCTCAAACAAATGACTGTGTGTTATTATGGGAGAACAGTTTCAGAGATTCAGAGACTATACTAGGGGAAAATTACAACCAAGCCATGGTCTTTCTGTGTATCAGTCACTTTGTAATAATTTCATTAAACTTGCATGGAGCACATTCTAACGTAGGAATCAATGGAACACAAACATTCTGCATAGTTATGCTGGCTCTAGCAGGGTGTGCTTTGTGTCAGTTCACTTCATTACCAGGAGATGGTTTCACACAAATTTTTGGAGAGTCTGGACTTGTTTTTGTGCAGATTATTTTGATGATATGCAAGTGAATTTCTTTATCACTCTTTTTTTTTGTTGAATTGTGTACATAAGGATACAAATCCAACGTCATGTTATCATAACGACTATTTTGTTCCAGAACCATTTTTACCTCCGCCAAGGAGGTTATGTGATGGGCGGTGTTTGTTTGTTTGTTTGTTTGTGTCTTTGTTTGTGTTCAAAATAACTCAAAAAATTATGGATGGATTTGGTTGAAATTTTCAGGAAATGTGTGAAATGGGACAAAGAACAAATGATGAAATTTTGGGACTGCTCTGGATCACCGTCTGGATCCAGGATTCTTTTTGATGTAAGTGTAACAAGGACAATTAAATGCGGTTTATTCTAAAAGCCACCAGAGGGCACTCTTGTTTTTGGGCCCCTGTGACCACATGAGATTTTGGGGCCCCACGCGACAGACAGTGACAATGACAGAGTTCTCTTTCCTTCCTGAGCGACATACGCACGGTTGGGCCGGCATTCTTATCTCTGGTTGTCTAAGAAGCTGGGAGGCTGTTAGGAACTGCTGCACTAGAGGCCGCGCCTGTTCATTAGGTCGGATGGGGTGAAGGCCGCATTGTCAGTAGGACATTTGAACTGTATGTAATTAGGGCCCGAAGCACTACAGTGCGTAGGACCCTATTGTTCCTCTAGTTACATTTGTATCTGTAACTGTGGAGCTGAGCTGTGGGCTGCACCCACCCTGTCTGAGGTCAGCAGGTGTGGGTGTGGCTTCCAGCAGCAGGCAGCAGACAAATGTGCACCAGGTGAGCACCATTCAGTGATCAGGAGGCTGGAAGCACTTTGACAAAGGAGTGTGTGGGAGCCTGGTGGAGAGAGTCTGGACAAAGAGGAGGCTGCATGCTTGAAGCTCTACAAAGAAAAGAAGAAGGAGCCTGTGAGATTTTAGCTCTTTTCTGTGGGTTTGTCTTGTGGATGTCAGTGGAAATACATTAAAATTGTGGTGCATTTTAAAAGTTAATAGTGGTTTGATAGGCAAGATTTAAAGTTAAAGTTAAAAACTGTTAAAACGGGTAAGGTAAAATCATTATGATACAACACTTTAAAAAGTATTTGATTCATTTTGGGTGCTTTAAAAATGAGTATTTTCTGCTTATTTTCAAGGTTAATTTCTAGTAGTTTAAATATGAAGTATTGATTCTGGGTTGTGTTTATTGGTTATGATTTCGTGGGTCATTTACTTGAATTTCTTTGTTCTTACGTTAAGGTTTTTCACCTGTAATGACACTGGGAAACATTCAAATAAAAGAGGGAAAAGAAATACACCTGAATCCTGGTCATTTGAGTGAATTCCGGTGTAACTTCCTGATGCGAGCTGCCCTTTCAAGTGAGGGCCGCAGCCTCCACCTCACAACAGTGAGAATCACTTGCCAGTGAAAAACCGGTGTGAAGACTGGAACAGAAAATCCTGAACAGCAACCGAACTGGTGAGGCCTGGAAGTCCAGAGGCCTGGTATTACACTGCACAGCACCCTGCCTGAGCCTGCTGGGAAAAGATGGCTGACTCAAAGCCACTGGAGCAGCTTAAAACCAACAGGACAGCCGCAAAGCGGCAATTCTCCCGGCTGGGCAACAGCATTGTCTGGATGCATGCCATGATGCCAGAAGAGGAGCTCAGAGACAGTTTCAGGAAGCTTATAATTGAGGCCAACAAAGTCATAGAGGCAAATGATGACGTGGAGGCCCAGTACCTTGCAGAGGCGGAGCCGGATGCGGATACTGAAGAAGTTCCCAGGTTGAGCGAACAGCAGAAGGCCGATATTGGGAAAATTGCAAGTGAGTGTGAGATGAAACTGAAAGAGCTGAAAGACCTCGTCCAGAGAACGCTCTGGGCCAACTTCGGAGAAGAGGAACTAACAATGGTGGTCAAAGCTGCAGAAGAGGAAGTAGAGAGGGTGACGTCCTTTGAATCTGGCAGAAATAAAGAGACCTTCGACTTCATGTTCGACTACATGGAAAGACTGGTTAAGAGGGCAAAAGAGCTGCACATACGGTGGAAGTGTTGGGCCCCTCCTGCTGAGCAGAAAGACTTCCAACTACGGGTAAGAGAGCTTGAGCAGATAATTCCCAAGTTAATGTCCAGAAAAGCAGAGTTCATTGATGCGGAAGCGAAAGAAGACGCTGGGAAAGTTGTGGGTGCGGTTTCCATCAGCTACCCAGCACCAGCTGTCAGGCTGAAGCCAACCCCCCTCCCCAAGTTTACTGGCATCAGACGGGACTTTCATCGCTGGAGAAAAGACTGGGAGGCCCTCCAGAGGCAAGGAGAACCCACCGGGTCAAAAGAAGTCAAAAAGTTCCAGCTTCTTGACAGTTTGGATGAGAAAACAGTGAGAGATCTTCGATTGATGACCTACAATACAGCAGATGACATCTTTCGTGTCCTGGAGAACAGGTTTGGAAACCAAACTGTAATTGCCATTGAGATAGTTGAGGAACTCCAGAGACTTCCAGTTGTCAGAAGTCACCAGCCCAAGAAAATTGTTGAGCTCATCCAAGCTGTTGAAAAAGCTCTTGAAGACCTGACTGACCTTGGTGACACTGGTGCTTTAAAGAACCCTCTAGTGACGAAGTCCATTGAAAGCAAGCTTCCTGATGCATTGAAGAAAGAGTGGCTTCTCTATGCAGCTGAGATCAGTGCTGGACCAGAGAAGCGCTTTGACAGTCTTCTGACCTTTCTCAAGGGTCAAGAGAGCATCTATGAACAGCTGGACCAACTGAGGGATGAAGAGCTGCCAAGGAGGGAAACCCGACCTGAGCAGAGGCAAGCCAGGACCAGAGCATCAAACCAGCCCAGTAGCGATCTCTCAGGGTGTGTTGTCTGTGGGGACATCAAGCACAAGAAAAAGCTGTACTTCTGTAAAAAGTTCCGTGTGCTCAAGCTCACAGAGAAGAAGGATGCAGTGCGAAAACTGGGAGCCTGCTGGAAATGTCTGGAGGTCCATGATGTCGATAATCACTGCAAAACCTCATTCCTGTGTAGAAATCCTGAGTGTGAGGACAAGAGAGCCACAGACCACCACTACTATCTGTGTCCCAATGCTGAAACACCCAGAGGCAACATGGCCCCGAGGAGGAGCAAATGCAGCACAGTGGGAGGTGGCAACAAGAGGAATTACACCGAGGCCCAGGAGGAATTCTTCAGAAAGCTCTCACCTGAATTAGCCCAACAATGCCGTGAGGCCTTCTGCAATACAGCAGCCAGCACCTTCCATGTTGCAAAGAGTCACTCAAGTCTTCTGGCAGACAGCGGCCTAGTGGAGTGGCCTGTCATCATGATGCTTTTGGAAGTAACGGCTAATGGTGGGCAGAAGATTGGGACCCTGATTGACCTAGCTTCTGACACCAATTATATCACTCATGAGGCAGCAGGTCGGCTCAATCTCAGAAGTGAAGACATCACGCTTGTGGTCCATGGTGTAGGAGGCATGAAAGTCTTTGTCAAAACAAAGCGGTACCTTCTGAAAATCCGTGTCAGCACCTCAAGAGGCACTCTCAGGTCCCACCAGCTGGTTTGCTATGGCCTAGATAGCATTGCAGACATCCACAGACATGTGTCGGCCAGAAAACTGCAAGAGTTCTTCCCAGATGTCCCACTCAGTGACCAGAAAAGACCAAAAGAAATCCACCTCCTTGTAAGTCACAAGGAAGGTCAGCTGGTTCCGCAGAAAATCCGCACTGTGGGGGACCTAGTGCTGTGGGATGGACCAATGGGAAAGACAGTTGCTGGCACCCATCCTGAGTTGTTTGAAGAGGTCACTGTATCAGCCCACACATCGAGAACGCACTTCGCAAGGTCTATGAGGACTGCTGCTCTGATGTACGAAGAGCGCACCTGTGCCGTCCCCATTCTTCCTCTACAAAGCCAGCAAGCCCCAATGGCCATCCTACCTCAGCTATCCAGTTGCGCAGCTACTTCATCCAACTTCCTCGAGTGGTGGAGGTGGGACAGTATTGGTGCTGGCTGCGTCCCGAGGGGCTGTCGTTGTGGTAACTGTCAGCCAGGCGGCAAAGAAATGACCCTCGCTGAAGAAAGGGAGCTGGAGGTGGTGAAGAGTGGCCTCACATATGTAGGTGCTGATGATCACAGTGAGAAGCCTCACTGGCATGCCAAGTACCCCTGGATAGAAGATCCAGCCACATTACCATGCAACAGGAGTGCAGTTGAGGCCACATTCCTCAGGACGGAGAGGCAGCTGTCAAGAGAGCCAGAGTGGAAGGCTGCATATGCTGCTCAAGTTCATGAGATGGTCGAGCGCAGGTCTGCGATGAAGTTGTCTAAAGACGTCCGTCGTGCATGGACTGGACCAGTGTGGTACATAAGCCACCTTATCGCACCCAACCCACACTCTGTCACAACTCCCGTGCGGCTGGTCTGGAATAGTAGTCAAAAGTACAGAGGGGTGAGTCTCAATGATCTTCTGCTGAAGGGCCCTGACGTCCTCAATTCCATTCGTGCTGTACTTCTCAAATTCCGGAGGGGAGGTTTTGCTGCTTTGGGAGACATAAAGAAAATGTACAATACAGTATGGCTTGAAGACCAAGAGGTGCATTTGCATAGATTCCTGTGGCGTGACTCTCAAGAGGAAGAGCTGGGTGAATATGCAGTCACAAGAGTTAACATCGGAGACAAACCAGCAGGTTGTATCGCCCAACTCGCCATGAGAGAGACAGCTAACCTTCCGCAGTTCGGCCATCTTGAGGAAGAGCGTCGGGTGCTATGGGAAGACAGCTACGTGGATGACCTCTTGACCTCTCATGACAACTTGGACCAGCTTAAAGTCATCACACAAAATGTGGAGCAGATCCTGAATGCAGGAGGATTCGAGTTGAAGCCGTGGGTTTTCTCCGGTCAAAGGAAGAGGGAGTCTGTTGGAAAACAGGAACAGGTTCCAACTCCAAAGACGGTGATCCTGCCGAATCAGCTTAAAGAGGAAGACAACAAAGCTCTTGGTCTCGGCTACACTGTGGAGGATGACAAGCTTTATGTCATGGTTGGGATAAACTTCTCGAAGAGAAAGAGGAAAATGAGACTCGGCCAGGATCTTCAACTGGAGCAGGTGAGAGCTCAGACGCCAGACCCACTGACACGACGGGAGTTGCTCAGCCAAGTTTCTGGACTGTATGACCCAATTGGTCTAACGACGCCTGCAAAGCAGAAAGGGGCCATTTTAGTTCGGAGAGCATTTCAGGAGGCCAAACCCAAGTGTGGCACCATCAAAGACATTTGGGACCTTGCGCTGTCAGAAAAGCTCAGACAGGATGCCATCAGCCTTTTTGAAGAATACGCTCAGCTGAGCAAGATCAAGTTCTACAGTGCCTTGACACCAGTGGGCGCCCCGGCTGAACCTGATGCAATGACCTTCTCTGATGGCAGCGAGGATGCTTATGGCGCCGTCCTGTACCTGCGGTGGGCCTGTGATCAAGGCTCTACGGTGAGGCTGGTGGAGTCTAAAGCTAAACTTACTCCCCTAGACCACAAGGGGGAAGCAGTCAAAGCTGAGCTGTGTGGAGCAGTGTTTGCCGCCCGCTTAAAGATGTACTTCGAGCAGCATGGCCGAATTCAAGTCAAGCGGTGGTACCATTTCGTTGACAGTCAAACAGTCCTTGGTGCGATTCAGCGTGAGAGCTATGGCTTCCAGACCTTTTTTGCCAACAGGATTGGAGAAATCCAAAGCAGCACACGACTTCAGGATTGGTGGTGGATCCCTGGGCCACTGAACATCGCTGACATCATCACTCGTGGGGCTGGCCCTAAAGAATTGGACGAAAATTCACCATGGCAGCTAGGACCAAAGTTCCTGAGTCTACCGGCTGATGAGTGGCCAATTAAGTCTGCAAAGGAGGTATCAGCAACCGCCAGAGAGAATGTTGGAAAGATGCAGAAGAAATCATTTGCTGCTGCAGTCACAAGGGCTCAGGTAAAGAAAGAGCCACCCGATCGGAAACCACGGAGACCACCTGCTGGTGCTGCTGTCCGAAACCTGGTGGATGAAGGACGGTTCAGCAACCTGACTTGTTTGCTTAAGACGGTCGCCCAGGTCTGGAGGGCAGCAAAATGCTTTGCACGTCAAAATAGGATCTTGGGAACTCCAAAGTGGGAGGCAGTTTCATCAGCTGGCATCATCACTGTGACAGAGCGTCAAGATGCTTTAAGAGACCTCTTTCTTGCTGCACAGGAGGGCGTGACCTTTCCAACCACCACGACAGACCGGCTGGTAGTCTACAGAGAGGAAGAAACCGGGCTGCTGGTGTGTGGTGGGAGAGTCCAGGCTTTTAATGATGACAGAGTTGGTGTTCCCCTCTTACCTTATAGCGCCTGGATTTCGACATTGTTGGTCCGAGAAGCTCACAGCAAGGGTCACGAGGGAGTGGCCGCAACTCTACTGAGGGTGAGAAAGAGAGCATGGGTCATCAAGGGTCGAAGAATTGCTCAAAAGGTCATTGAAAACTGTGTGATCTGCAAGAAAGCCAGAGCTAGAAGATGTCAGCAAGTGATGGGTGAACTGCCTCAAGAGAGAACTAGGCCAGCAGCCCCATTTGAGTTCACAGCAGTTGACCTGTTTGGACCGTATCAGGTCAAAGATGATGTGAGGAAGAGAGTCACGATGAAAGTTTGGGGGGTCGTATTTTGCTGCATGGCCAGCAGAGCGATCCACACAGAGCTGGCCAACACCATGTCAACCGAGAGCTTCCTGATGGCTTATCAGAGGTTCACTGCAATTCGAGGGCATCCCAAAAAGGTTTGGTCTGATCCAGGGACTAATTTTGTTGGTGCCAAACCTGTCCTGAAGGAGTTCTATCAGTTTATGGATGGCCTGGACAGGTCTGCTGTGGAAGAGACTTCAGCTCAAAATGGGACCGACTGGCAGTGGAAAATCCATCCGGCTGATTCACCTCATCGGAATGGCGCTGCTGAAGCAGCTGTCCGCATTGTAAAGAAGGCGTTCCAGAGTCTGGGAAGAGAATCAGGGCTCAGTTACAGCGAACTTCAGACAACACTTCAGCTCGCCGCTAATCTTTGTAATGAGCGCCCTATTGATGCCAGGGTGCAGAGCCATGAAGACACCATGCAGTACATCACACCCAATACACTGCTGCTGGGACGGGCATCATCAAATGGTGACTGGAAAACATTTGACTTTGCAAGCTATCCCTATAAGAGACTTCAGGAAATGCAGCACCAGGTTAACAAATTCTGGAGGTCCTGGAGCCAACTTGCCGGTCCTAATCTCTTTGTGAGGAGTAAATGGCACACCACACAGAGGAATGTTGAAATTGGAGATATTGTTTGGCTGTGTGACCAGAACGCATTGAGGGGCCATTTTAAGCTTGGAAGAGTCGTCGGTGTCAACCCTGATTCCAGAGGCATTGTACGGGATGTGAATGTCAGGGTTGTGGCAAGCTCCTGTATCCCGGAGGTGAGACCTTCAACATCAGCCTCCAGGCGTCCTGTCTCCAAGCAACCAGCATTCAGTTCACAATTGTTCACCGGGACGTCCGACGGTTAGTGGTCCTGCTGCCAGTGGAGGAACAAGCAGGAAGCTCAGGAGAGAGTCTCTGATCGCAAATTCGCCGTGTGCGATCTTTCCAGCGGTTTCCGTGGAAAGATCGAGTGGGAGGTGTGGAGCTGAGCTGTGGGCTGCACCCGCCCTGTCTGAGGTCAGCAGGTGTGGGTGTGGCTTCCAGCAGCAGGCAGCAGACAAATGTGCACCAGGTGAGCACCATTCAGTGATCAGGAGGCTGGAAGCACTTTGACAAAGGAGTGTGTGGGAGCCTGGTGGAGAGAGTCTGGACAAAGAGGAGGCTGCATGCTTGAAGCTCTACAAAGAAAGGAAGAAGGAGCCGGTGAGATTTTAGCTCGTAACTTCCTGATGCGAGCTGCCCTTTCAAGTGAGGGCCGCAGCCTCCACCTCACAACAGTGAGAATCACTTGCCAGTAACGTTCCATACAAAATATGTGAATTGGGAGATTGTGTTGGGGATGGACTTAGCGGATGTATGAGCTCTCTGAGTGCTTTTCTAGTTAAACATGTAACCAGCTTACAGACAGTGCTACCTAGGCTTGCAAAAAACTAAATGTGTTAGTAAGTTGTAACACGGTCCTACAACTAAACCGGCCGAAGAGTTTTTTTCTTCCTACAGAATGACACATCAGTCTATGAAACTGGACTTTTCAACTTCCAAACAATCTTCAAACATTCCAAATAATGGCTCATGAACATGTTTTTACTCCCTGATTTTCATGTTTGTGTGCTGACTTTGTGCTCAAAAATAAATCTGTCAGTCTTTAACACAGTCTCTGGTCAATATTTGTTTATATTCTGATGTGGATGTGTGATAGGTTAGAAAATGCAATAAACGCAATGTGAAGAACTGTAATAAATAGTTATGCTTTTGAGAACATGATGTATATGAGAGGCTAAAAGATAATAATATGTTGGTTAAAATACAATTCATGATTGTTGTCATAGCATATTATGTTTAAAAACAGAAGAGTTAAAAAAGTTATTGGAAATGCATAAGTATGTTAAAACTACAGTACAGAGCTACAAGTCAGAAAAATGTGTGTTAAAAAAGGGTTAAGTAATTAATGTTTGATTTCATGGAGTTTATCTAAATCGCTTGTGTTTACGTTATGCCGTGATTGACGGATCTGCAATCTGCCGTTGTGCCTTAGTTGATGTATTTGGGTTCAATTGCTCATGTCTCCGCCCAGTCTGAGCGGGATCGTGTTGTTTTTTCCTCGTTCTGGAAAAGTACTAAGTAAAAAAGAACGCATGCAAAATCACGGCTGTGATTTATTTTTACTCCCTGTTTTCAGGGGTGTAAGACATGTCCAATCTTCTCTGAATATAATCCATTTATCTACAGCCATCGGTCAATCCATTTGAATATCCATCAGTGAAATACAATGCTTGATAAATAAACCTGTATGGATATCCATCAATCCATCCATAGTATTGATAGAAAGACAGATGTCCATATCTGTATATCCATCACCTACTATTGATGGGAAGAGATGGATACTTAGTTAACATCCATACCTCTATATACATATCTGCCATCTATGCATTGATCTTTCCATCCATGATAGCCAGATTGTTAGATGAGGAGACTGATAGATGTGGGACTATCATATATAGATCCACAAACAGTATCCACCTATAGCATACAGGTGCTTTTCACAGGTGATTCAATGCAACAACAGTCTAAACTTGAACAAAACATAGTGTCTTATTGCATTTGAATGTAAATATATTTATTTCAGAATGATCTGTATTAAATGTGAATATCTACGCAATAGTACTATCCCTTTTCGAAACCTAATGCCGAAATGTACCCAGTGAGAAAAACTAGCTGACTTTTAGATTTATTCTGACCGTGCAAAAGTAAAAACAGGAAACACACAAGTATAATTAATAACACCAGTGGTGACCTCATTACATGTAGCTTTGTCAGTTCACTGTAAATGAGTCATTGGTAAAGTCACCAGTTCCATGTGGGTGTTCACTGCTCGACAAATCTGATCTCATTAATGGAGCCACAAGAATCAGGACAAAATCTCAAAGTTTGTCCTGCTCTCCACGTGCAAACATGAGCTCATGTGCAACATAGATGTGCAGGTTGGTTGTAGAAAATACAACTCAACTATTTTACCTGCTACCAGAGGAAAACACTGATATTGCATTACATTATTGACACTAATATCACTTTCTACAATATCATGCTTGGCAACTCAGGTAAGTGGAGTTTAGACGAGGAAAAATGCAAATAAATTATAGTTAGGGCTAGGCAACTAAATCACTTGGAAAAGGTTAAGGAGAGATCAAAGTTAATGTTATTAGAAATACAATCATCAACTACAGGTCTGTGATGGAAGTTAAATTCCTGTCTCATGCATAGAAGTCAGACATGATACATCACCTTCAGCTGCCCCAACCTCCACACCTTTACATGTTAATAGAAGCGTGCATAACCTGCACACAGTGGATAAATTCTGATGTCTTCTCTTTGTGACAACATTCTAGAACCTTGCCTTTGATAATGACGTTGCCTAACAACAGGGGCAACTTTAGCTCCGCCCACAGGCAGCCAAATGTGAGACTAGGGGACTGCAACACGACGCCCCCAAAACAGCCACCGTTCATCAAGTCTACCTTAAATTCAACACTGCACTTCAACAGGTCTGAATCAATTCACTCACCAAGTCTTAAGTTGATTGGATGAAGAGTTTTCAAGATAGGTGAAGAACAGACACACACACACACAGACAAAGATTCCTTCATTGTTTATCAAATGAACATATCTATCGAGTTCATGATGCTCATAGAGAATGTGTTTTTCTAACTGTTTACAGAAGATCTATTTTTGTTTTCTGTGATCTACAGAGACGTAAAGTTTCCTGTGTGTCAAATACTTAGAAAGCTATAGCAGTAAGGTGACTTGTATGTACATGACACAATAAAATACATGGTGTAACTAACTAAATCACATGCTTTATGATTATATTCAGACATTAGACAATAGCTATGTTCCATAATACATGTTCTTTAAATCTAATGTATTGACATGTGTAGAAAGGTGTAGAATTTTAATATATTTATGTTGCATGTTTAAATACATACAACAGTAAAATAACATTAAATGGAAAAGAAACTTGTGTGTAAGCACATATGTAAAAACAGAAGTTACATAATTATGTTGCTAATTGTAGAAAGCAGTGAGCTGTGAGGATGCAGCTTTAAGTCCATTCACTTTCTGAAGCCGTTGTTTTCCCTGCCGTTGTTATATTCACTGAACTCAAAGACTGCTTGAGCTCGTACATCACTTCAATTGCAATGCATCTGTGGTAAGGCTTCATACATACTGTATATATGGAGGAATTGCCTAATTAATGCATGACTCGTGCAAATAATTTAATTTATGAATAAATGCAGGGTGTATTATAAATTATTCTTGCACACCATTTTGTGACATGAATTCACACCTCTCACCGTTATCACTGACTGCTAATTCACAGTTACATACATTAATTGATATGCTACCACAGCTGGATTGCATTTGCAAAGAAAGAGGTGTGTTTGATCAGTGTCTGAGAGCACAACAGGGTCTGGGTTGTGTTATTTTAAACGAAATTGGTGGTCAGATAAAAAGATCTGCATGTTGCTGCAAGAGCCAGCTGGCTTTTACTACTGCTATTATGCATTACGTTGATTTGACACACTCACGTGCACAAAGTCATCTACATTGTTTACCAAGCAAACGTTTGATCCTTTTCGAAACAGTGCCTAGAGATAGCTATTTTCATAATTTGGATAGATTTAAAAGCAGAACGGTCATGTGGATGAAGTAAACACACCTCTACACTTCTCACACCTTAAAATCCATCAAATTAGGTCCATTGATGAGAGCCTCCTTAAGAAGAGACAGGTGGAATCTATCTTATTTAAACCCCTGACATCTAGGCTCTGCTGTTCGCTCTGCTATTAAGGTGTGTAGTGTCATGCCAAGATCTAAAGAGCTCCCTAAGGCCTTCAGGGGGGAGAAAACATGGTGTGGATGCCTGTGAGTCTGGCAAAGGATTTAAAAAGATCTCCAAGTGGTTTGAAATAAATCATCCCACTGTGAGGAAAATTACGTACAAGTGGAGCAGATTTCAAAAGACTGCCAATATCTCCAGGATGAGCTGCCCCAGCAAATCAGCCAAAGGGCTTTACTTCTATTACTTAAGTAGGTTATATCTTTGTAACTTAAATTTAAAGTATAACTGCATTATATTTTCAGTTGACTTACAATTATCCTAACTGAGAGTACATCATCCTCTCATTGCACATTTTCTAAATTAAAGTAAGTCAACTTCCACAACTTGAATAGTAAGTTATCAATAGTAAAAACAGGAGAAAGGTGAATGCATCAGTGGGTAGAAGAAATCGTGTATCGGGTGCTCTTCAGGATCCGTGGGAAAAAACCATTGTAATAACAAAAGAGAGAGGTCCGAGGCACTCCAGATAAGTTACTTAAAAGTCCTTTAATAAATCATGGACCGCAGTTAACGCGTTTCGGCCACCTCAGGGCCTTCATCAGAACATAATGACAAAAAATACAGGGCACAGGTGTGCCTAATGAAGATCTCCACAGTTTGCATTTAAAAGGGCCCCCACACTCAAAGACAAACTGGTCAAAAACTATCTTCCTGCTATGAAATTACAGACATTTCTTGATAGACCTATGGGCACTTACCAGTGTGGATCTTGCAACCATTGCTCACACATCAACAAATCCACTACCTTTACGGATTCATCTGGACTCAAAACTTTTCATTGTAAACATTTTGCAAACTGCAATTCTACACATGTCGTTTACCGTTTGGACTGCAAATGTGGCTGCTTCTATATAGGACTTACTAAAAGGAGACTGAAAGACAGATTTTCAGAGCACAAATATGCAATAAGGACAGCAAATCTGAATTACCCAATTGCCAAACACTTCAAAAACTCTGTTTGCTACAACCCCAACCAACTCACTATGATGGCAATTGAAGTGATCCCTAAAACCAACAGAGGTGGAGACAGACTAAAAACTCTGACACAAAGAGAAACTTTCTGGATTGAGACTCTGAAAGCCACCATCTTCCCTGGCCTCAATGAGGAGGTTGATTTTTCAGTGTTCTTATGACTTTGTTGACCACCTTGTTCTCACACTGTCTCTTATTGTTATACTAAGTGTGAATTCTGACCTTTGTTGTTTCCTGATCATTTAGGATTGATGTGTATTTTAGATTTGCCGTATGCTGTGCACAACTGCTTCCATTTTTAAAACGTTGTGGTGACATGGGTATTCTCTATCATTACTGCATTCTTCTGGTCCCAAAAGAATTTTTTAAGTTTCTTTTGCTGTTTTTCTCTGCTGCTATGCCGTCACCATATAGTGATGCCCTGCTATCATTGTGGTGTGGTCATGTGACCTGATCTACTCTTCATTAGGCACACCTGTGCCCTGTATTTTTTGTCATTATGTTCTGATGAAGGCCCTGAGGTGGCCGAAACGCGTTAACTGCGGTCCATGATTTATTAAAGGACTTTTAAGTAACTTATCTGGAGTGCCTCGGACCTCTCTCTTTTGTTATTTGAATAGTAAGTTGTTTATTGGTGCACCCAATAAAGAGAAAATGCTCATTACATTTTGACACAGAAGGAGAATTCTCTTTCGGGACGAGACAAAGTCAGAGAGAGGAGACGAAAAGGTCTGAGGATTTGTGTTGAGTTGGCAAGTAGAGCATTTTGTTAATGAAGAATAAAAAAAAAAGTTTCTTTAGAGAGACTATATTGAAATTACAAGCCAAAAAATAGAAACAAAATGCAATAAATGTTAATACGCAAGTTGGAAAACTATTAATCACTGGAATGAAACTGAGCACACCTGTGATTTCATAATAGCCTCACTGCATTAACATGGTTATAAAATGACTGCATGTCTGTTTCATGGATCCACATAGGGAAAGAATTCCCACATGAACTGAAAAATGTGACCGTGAGACCTCACAAAGATAGAAAAAAGGTTATACAGGAAGATCTGTGACCAACTAAAAAAATCAATAGGAACACAGTGGCAGCAGTAATCAAGGGATATAGAATGAGCCATAGTGGCACTAATTAGAGCCACAGCAGTCGTCCTCTTAAATGACACCGCAGACAGTGCACAACCCAGCTCGGAACAACAGATGGGCAACGTGCCTCAGACTGGGCCCGGTGGTTATCTGTGGAAATTGGTGTTTCTGTGACAGCTCAGAGAGTGTGAAGGACGTAACATAAAGACAAAAAGAAAATCCTCTTCTGCACTAAACTGCAAGATTAAACATTGGTAAAATGCATAAGAAGAAAACAGTATTCTGGGAGCACATTTGGATCGGAGCAGGAGGGATGTTTGGCTCAGATGGGGTCCAACATGTACGGACTACCACAGTGAAGGCATGGTCCTGACAGTGAAGCACAGTGGTGGGATGTGGGGCAGCATGAGTGCAGAAGGTGTTGCTGAGAGGACATGTACAGATCGAACCAAGGATGTGCTGTGGATATAGCAAAAACACTGGATGTCATGATGACTCCCAGGAATATCCCAGGATGATAATCATCCAGAGCACAGTGCCAAAAGAATATATTGTTGCCTGAGAATGAGGAAAAAGCTCATTCTGTTTGGACACAGGAGATGAAAGGTCTGAAAGTTTAGGTTGATACAGACTTATTTTATTATTATTTTTTTTGCCATTTCTTTTCAGAATCAGAATCAGAATCATGTTTATTGCCAAGTAATTTTTATATTACAAGGAATTTGTCTTGGTCTGTTGGTGCAAACAGTTAAAAAAAAAAGTTGTTTTTTTAATGAAAAGCAGATAGCAAGAAATAAAATAACATTAAGAATATAAAAGACAGAAGAAGTAGAATAAAGTATATACAGATAAATACACTAGCATATGTGCAAAATGTCTGGTGGATAGTGCGAGAAAGGTATTTTAAAGGTATGTAAGCCGAGAATACTGTTCAATCTTAGTAACAGATGATTGCATGCAAGTGAATAAATGACACATACAGATGCACAGAGAGAGAGAGAGGGAGAGAGAGAGGGAGGGAAGGAGAGAGAGAGAGAGAGAGGGAGAGGGAGAGAGAGAGAGAGAGAGAGAGAGGGAGAGGGAGAGGGAGGGAAGGAGAGAGAGAGAGAGAGAGGGAGAGAGAGAGAGAGAGAGATCTCCCTGCTGTTGCCGGTGCCTCCGGTTGGCTGCGCTCTCCTCCCTCCTCCTCAGCGCCGGACAGACACCGGGAGCGCACGGCGGACGCATGAAGGATGAATGAACTTTAAATCTGCCTCCCAACTTTCACTGCCTCTCTCTCTCTCTCTCTCCCTCTCTCTCTCTCTCCCTCCTCCGCTGCTCCAGAAGCAAACACCCAGAGGAAGATCCCCTACAATGGATTTACTGCCATCACGTTGCCATTGTGAATGATCACATCTCCTTTTTTTTTCCTTCTTCTTCTTCTTCTCTCTTCTTCTCCTTCTCTCTCCGCGGATGCTCACTGGCGTCGTGAGTCGAGATGATGGCATCAATAGGGGAATTCGATCCTCTCAACACCAGAGTCCCTGCAACTAAAATAGAAGTTACCGTGTCCTGCAGGTAAGGTCAAACTCTCACATGCTCCCGGCTCAGAGTCTCGTTTCAGCCACTTGGCTTCAATTTATTGTGATGTGGAATCCAGACTGAGAAGCAAAAGCAGCAGTTTCATACAAGTTCACTGGATGTGTGGTGAATGGTTTTCTTTTTCTGATGTAACACTGTTGATATTACTCCCTAATCTGTGTCTGCATCTCAGAAAACAAACCTCAGTTTCTGAAATATTGAAAAAAAAAAAATTGCATTTGTGAAAATACCATCTATCTATCTATCTATCTATCTATCTATCTATCTATCTATCTATCTATCTATCTATCTATCTATCTATCTATCTATCTATCTATCTACTTTGTGATGCGCTTTGCTTCCATCATCTTCCTCCAATATGCAACAAAGCATTTAAAAATCCTGTACAATCTCTGCTCACCAACCCGCCACACCGCCACTGATGTCCACAGACATGCATCGGGGATCACCGATATTGCAGGTGAACTGTTTGTGTGATGACACCATACAGCAGTAATCATTTCTAACCCTGGTGCCACTCATATGTGCCTGGCTCCACTATTCTGTGGCTGAATGCCTGGCTAACTGACTGACTGACTGGCCGGCTGGCTGAGCAGTAAAACTCAAGTCAGGGTTTTTCCAGACCGTCAGCCTGCTTGCCTGCCTGGCGGTGCGCTGACTGCCTTTCCAATCCGCTCCTGAATAATGAATAGCTGTTGCTCCCGTGTAGTGTCCCTCCTGAGATCAGCCCGACTTGAAGTGTCCAGACACCTGAGTTAGACAGAGCAAAACCTGGGAGGGCCGAAAGTGAGCTCAGGTGGCGATGAAGTTCTCTGTGTTTCACCTTGAGTCTGCACTACAGGGTGTTCTAAGTGGAGGTTCTTATGCCGCCCTTCGATTATTGTGTTTTTGTGAGGCGTAATGACAAACGCAACAGCCAGCAGCTTAATATAGAAACCTGGAAGCAGCTTGGTTTCTGTTTGAAGGTGGCAAAAAAATCTACTCAGCATCATCATCACATCTCAGTAATGAAATATTTTATGTCGTTTGTTTATTCTGTGCAAAATCTGAAGTGTAAAAATGACAAATCGTGGTTTGATGGGACTAATTAGGGACTAATGGAAGAAGGAGGGGACTAAACAGGCTGAACAGACTTGTACATAACGCCCTCTGATGGACTTCAGAGCTGGCAGCCAGAGGCACCATGCATTCGTTTTCTTGGTGGGTCACAGTTTCATGATTGCAATGCATTGTCACAGAAAGTTAGAATTTATCATGCAAATTTCGCTCTCCTCCTCAAGATAAATGAATTTACTCTCCAAGTAAAACAAGTCTGTTGTTGATCTGATGAAAGGGATAAAAGGTCAGGCATGTATCGTTAACACTACTCATCAGGGCTGCACAATATATCAGATTCAGCATCAGCACATGTGCAATGAGAAGTAGGCAGCTGACCTCGAACACAACGTGCAACAACTCGAGTCAGTTTTTAAAAATGTGAGTGAGTTTTTTGTTCCACATGTGCACAGCAAAATGAGCGAGGAACAGTTGAGCAACACTGGAAATGAAGATTAGGTTGCAAAAAGGAACGCGGCATCAATCAAGTGGAAATATTTCCGCTACTGAGCGGATGTTGTTGACCAAAATCACCGTCTTGAAACTGCTGCCACCACCAGAGGCAACTCAGCTAATTACTTAGACTATTTAACCCCTTAACGCCGGTTGTCGCAAATTTGCAATGTACCGCTGCAGCTGACATAGCGTATGCATTTCCCCAATGCTGGTTTGTGCATATTCAATACATACCTAGGAACCTTTTGCAAGCACTGGTTTCTCTTAGGACCGGTTTGCATGGCATTTGCGGCATCAATAAAAATTTTTACCATTAATGTCTGTTGCATTACACCTTTATATCTACTATATGTGCTATAGACAAATTAACAATCTGCACTTAATTTAACATCAACTTGAAATAAAAAACACATAAAATTATTGTTTTTATATAATTGTAAATAAATTCAGGTGTCAAGGGGCTTTATCAGCACCACAGATGTATGATGAGAGCAAAGTCATATCTGAATGTCATCCAAAGCAAAAAAGAAAGAAAAAAATCGATGAGAAATGTTCCAAACAGCTTTTTTGTGCAGATTAGGAGTTTTTATGTTTTACCTTCAGACTGAATCCGGCTGGTTACCTACCCTTTTTCTAGTCCTTATGCTAAGCTAAGCTTAAAAGTTGCTTTTTTTACCTTCATATTTCGCCTAAATGAGAGTGAAATCCACAGCAGCTACATCCAAACTCTGGCAACAAAGTCTAACTCAGCTGTCCATGTGGAGGCGCTGTAGTGACATCTTTCACATTTTGGTGGAAAATTATAAGAGAATTTTGTCCAGAAAAAGCCAATTTTAATTTTAATAAAGATTTTTTTTTAGTTCAAACCCATGGCCTCTTTCCATAAATATCATGAATGATTTTAGGAGGTCTGTTGGAGCCATGAATACAGGGACATGCCACTTTTTAAAAAGTTTTTACCTCATAACCGATTTGTTTTTTCATTTTTTCTTCTGAGAATGACTGAAACAAGATACAGCAAAAGCAAATAAGTCCTTAAAACTCCACAGAAAGGATCAGTTTTCACTTGAATCTAACCTTTTTTGCAACATAGTGAACATCGTTTCTTTATTTATGGTAAAAAAAAAAAAATTAAGTCAGTGACTCTATTTTCTTTAAATTTCCAAAATCATTAAGTCTGCACAGATATGTTCAAATACTATGAAAGCACAAGATTCCGTGGGCATGCAATGGTGTAGCTTTACATTTTTTTTTATTGTTGTAAAGCTCAGTTTAAGTCTAAGAACCGTAGTCACGTCCACATTCCAGTTGGCATTCGCAGCCGTTGTTTGCAGTAAGGAGTTCAATCAAGGCAAATCTTTTTTATTATTACTTCTCCATATTCTGCTTTCTGAGGGTCTCATCAACCTTTTACCTGTAATCAAGTGTTTTATTGTTCTTACTGTGGCTTTCGTCTCAAGGAGACGGTTTGCCGCACAGCATTTTCTGATGGTTGGTTTCACAAAATAATGCAGGGAGCAATTTCAATTCAATCTGTCCATGACCTAACTCTTCTGGGCTCGGCTGAGAGTCTTTGGAAACACTCAGGAGAACGAAGAACAAATGAGATAAAAATGGAATTTAGGAAATGCTAATGAGTGGAATAGATTTTCTCAAAACAATGAGGAGGGCTGAAAGGATTCATTTTTACCTGCACTTTTTCTGTGTCCACAGGAGTCTACTGGATGTGGACACATTCTCCAAGTCAGACCCTGGTAAGTTTCAGCCTTTTACTGTATGAAAAGCTCGTATTTATCATTTTTATTCGGTGTATTTACACTTTACTTTATAAATACTGAGAGACGCATTTGTTCCAATTGTCTTCTACACCGGCATTCTTCCTTACCAGCAAGAAAAGCATTAAGTTATAATGAACGGTGCTCCATTCTCCTCCGGCTTTTAGTAAATAACCCTGAAGGTCAGAGCTTTCAGTGGGTGACAACAAGGCTGATACAATACAACAGCGAAAAAAGGCAGAATAGAGAACAAAGACCGGACTGAGGAGGGCTGGAAAAGTCAAGGTTGAAGCAAGGTTGTGGTGTGAGGCTGGCTGAGGTTCAGCACGTTGGGTGGCAGGAAGGGGATGGGACCAGAATGAAGAGGAGAATGTCAGAGTTTGAATGTGGGGTATCAATACAACCATGTAAACACCCTCTACTACCAGCAAATCCCTGCATTAAAACTCTACTTATGTGAATATAAGCAAATATATTGAAAGTATTGAAATGGTCCCTCTGACTGATAAATTATTATGTAAGACTCGATTAGATTATTAATAGCGAGGCATCAGTGTGTCAGCAGCAGGTTACTGTTGGAGCTGCTGCAGGTGGAGCTATTTTAAACTACTTAACATACAGTTTTGCATACAGGGACAGGAGATAAATGTGAGGGCTCAGAACATGGTTTAATGTGAGGGGAAAGAAGGTGTGATCGGTTTTCAGTTTTTGGACTTTATTTCTAGCTGATTTCTGGTGACATGAAGGCTCATTTGAACACTGACTGAAATGAAGCCATGTGAGCAGTTTTGAAGCAACAATCACAGAGTGTTGGAGCTGGTAGCAACTCATAGACATCTGTTTTCTGTAAGAAGCTCCAAATGTCGGAACCACTAGTTTATTCTTTAACTTTGTGTTGTATTTTAAAAGCTTGTTCTACTACCCACTGTTTTAAAATCCCCACTTTAAAAGTAACTAACGCTGCTAGACACCCATCTAGATTGGTGTCTATAGAGGGGTAGAAAGTACAATACTTCCCCTTGAAATGCAAAATCAAAACTCAGCTCAAACACTCAAAACCTAAGTAAAGCGCCTGAGTTGAATGGATTTAATTAACTGCTTTCCACCTCTGGTATTCAGGGAAGGATATTTCTTTCATGCAGAGCTCTGGAGCAGCAAATGTTAACCGGGTAAACAGTGTTCTAGCGGTGGGATGTGCTTGTTAATCAGTTGCAGGATTACCTGTTCTGCTCAGTTCTGTATGCCTGGCTTTATGTTTGGGCTGCAGAATGAATCCGTCACGGTCACATGTTTTTTTCGCTGATGGTGTTTCGTGACGGATAAGAACCCATCCATCCATTATCTATACACCGCCTAGTCCTCTGTAGGGTTGCAAGGGGGCTGGAGCCTATCCCAGTCGAGTCGGTCGAAAGCAGGGGACACCCTGGACAGGTCGCCAGTCTATCACAGGGCTACACATAGAGACAGACAACCAAGCACACTCTCATTCACACCTATGGACGATTTAGAATCATCAGTTAACCTCAGCATGTTTTTGGACTGTGGGAGGAAGCCGGAGTACCTGGTGAGAACCCACACATGAACAGGGAGAACATGCAAACTCCACACAGAAAGATCCCAGGCATCCTAACTGGGACGCGAACCGGGGATCTTCCAGCTGTGAGGTGACAGTGCTAACCACCGAGCCACCATGCAGCCCATGGATAAGAATCTAAACACCTAAAGTGCCTACACACTGTATTGAATGTTTGACAGGAAATGTTCACATTCAGAAACTGATGATCTGTCATATTGACCTCATGACACAGAAAATCTCCGATGTATTAGTTCTTGAAAGGAGTGCTGAGCTGCCTGAGCATACTCAAGAAGGGAAGCTCTTTATCTATTTCTTTCTAAAGAAATCTCTGTATGTGCGTCTGTGTCCTTCACATATCTCGGCATCCGTTCGTCCGATCCACTTCAGACTTGAAGGTTGTATCATTAGAGAGGGGGAAGTGCAGGATCGAGGTTCTAGCTGATCAGATGAATGGGCTTTTGTGGTCTTTTTAAAAAATATTTTTTAGTTTTTTTTTCTAGTTTTATTGATAGAGGGAGAGACAGGGTGAAAGAGAGGTAGAGAGAAAAGAGAGACATGCAGCAAAGGGTTGTGAGCTGAACTCAAACTCACAACCGCTGCTGGTGGCCAGCGCCCACGAGGTAACGCCTTAACTCAGCGAGCTCTACAACGGCCCGGCTTTTGTGATCTTTTTGCGGTTGTTTAACCTGGCCTTTGGCTGCCTGTGGGTGGAGCCCCTGTTGCTAGGTGACATCATGAAAGGCAAATGTCCAGCATCACATGATAACGTCACATTCGGACCCACTGGCCACATTAGCTTAAGACTATCTAGAAAAGCCTTCCTGTTGCTGTTTTTACCTACAGCTTAGTACAAACATATTAATACAGAACAGCCAACAAACACCTGCACCAGTGGTAACCTTCTGAGCTTCTGGGCATTTTTTGTTCCTGTCACATTTTTATTCACTTTGCGCTAGTTTTTCTCTGCACCTCTCTGAAAACAACATGTGAACAGGTGAAGAGATGTATATTGTTATTTGTTTATATGTTCAGTAAACACGTTAGAAGTTTGCACTTAACTTATGCCTAGTTTAACCCCTTAATGCCAGTTGTCGCAAATTTGCAACGTACCGCTGCAGCTGAGATAGCGTATTCATTTCCCCAATGCTGGTTCATGCATATTCAGTACATACCTAGGAACCTTTTGCAAGCACTGGTTTCTCTTAGGACTGATTTGAATGGCATTTGCGGCATCAATAAAAAAAAAAATTACCATTAATGCCTGTTGCATTAAACCTTTATATCTACTATATGTGCTATAGACAAATTAACAATCTCCACTTAATTTAACATCAACTTGAAATCAAAAACACATAAAACTATTTTTTTTATATAATTGTAAATAAATTCAGGTGTCAAGAGGCTATGAGTGTGTGTGACTGTGATTTGATCACTGAGTGTGTTAATGGTGCAGTAAGAAGCAGTGAATTAGACAAAGTAGTTGACCTTTAATAGGCTTTTATACTACACAGAAGAACCTAGGAGGCCCTTACCTAGTACAGTGGGTAAGAGTGGGCTACAAACACAAACACGGCTACAAGTAGAAAGAACTCCGAAATGCTTTCTGTCTAGTATGACAGAGGTATAACGCCATGAATCATAAAGAAAAGAAATAAAATGAAAGTTGAATTTCTATTCATTTTACAACAAATGGAAAACAACCTAGAATCAGTGTGTGCAGCATTGTTCCAAATGTTCACAGCTGTTGCCAACACCGGAAAGAAAATAGCATCTCCACATACTATAGATCAGCTCTTTGACTTTTCCTCTCCACGGTGTTACAGTCTCTACAAACGAAGACATTTTTCACACGACTCTGCACATCACCCCTGCGCGGATGTTCCACCCTCCTGAATGTACCTTCCAAGTGCTCGCTGACAACTTGCTCCTCTAAATACTGTTTCTGAGCTGAGCTGTATTTATTTTATTGATCCAGTGTGTTTTATTTTCCTCTCAGTCTCTCCTGTCATCTCCCCTCTGCTCTGTGTAAACACAGCCTGCAGTTCAACCTGAAACTCTCTGAATTTCTGACTGCTGGTCACAGGTGAATCAGTCATGTTTTCTCAGTAACACTGCGGTGTGCAGACTTTTTTTGTTTTCCACAGAATATAGTGCAAGTGCTGTATTTTTTGAGATTTTTTCGAGAATTTGTGTAGAATAAATACCAACCAAGACTGTTGGAAAGCTGGGAATCTGACTATTCTTTCTGTTTTAGAGTGTTTTTAAACCTGCAGATGGGTTTTGGGGGTTCAGAGAGTTAAAATACACAAATCGCAGTAATAATTTATGAGAAATATTCTTTACCCCAGGAAGAAACCTCCCTGTTAGCTCAAAATGCAGAATTAACTATCAGCTCCAGCATTTCTAACAGATCCCTGATTTTATATGGTGCAAAGTGTTGGGACATCTCGGACAGTTCTACAAAGGAGCTGGGGAAAAAGAACGTGTGAAGATGAGATGGCTCACAGCGGGGAGGAGGGCTTTCTGTGCTTTTAACCTGAGCTGCCAGTTGATGTTCTGGGCGACTCGCAGTTCATTTCTCCCTACCTGCAGAGCTAACTTTGTGTAGAGCCTCAGCCATCATTTTCATTGCCACTAGCTGCCATGTCTCAGTGGAATTCAATGTGTCAGCCAGAGGTGACAAGCTAAGACAGGAGTGTGGCAACAAGTTTGGGAAATTCAAGGACAATTGTTGCATACAAATGTACTTAAACACTATTTTTGAGGGGTTTCCAGCAAGTTGCTCCATTGTTAGCAATCGCTATAATTGAGGTATTGTGACACCATGACTTGAGTTTATCTATAATTTAGGGTAGTAACTGGAGAATTTACATTTTGGTTTTATTGTGCTTGATTCGGTGTTGTCAATAGCTGACTGGGGCTGTGGATGTTTTTCAGCCAATCATCTCTGCAGGAAGTGGTTTGGTTGTTGTTGCGTCAACAACTCACAAGAAGCATGAAGGGCTTCTGAAGTATTCATGTTGTTTTCAAAGCGCAAACGCTTGCCCAGTGAGGAAAGTAAAGGAATAAAACATGTGAGCCACAGGAAGGCAGTTAAAAGACGTAAAGTGCCGAATGAACGAGAAATGAACAATCCCAAGAATGACAGCAAATAAACACAAAGAGAGTAGGAAAGTTAGATGTTCCCTCTCAGAACGCGATAAGAGCAAAGAAGCGCGGCAGACGAGGCAACAGAAAAATGCTAAGAAAGTGTTTTTAGAGGGAAGCATGACAACAAGACTGAGTGAAAAGGCTATAACAAGCCGAAGAGCTGTAGAAAGAAAATTACAGAGAGTGCATCTTCTGTGCGGCAGGCAATCCAAACTGCTCTGGCAGAAGTTTTCGGTGTTTATTCGTTTTGCCCTCCTGACACCAAAGCTCTCTTCAAACTCAGTCCAGTAAGTTCTTAAAAGAAAAAAGCAGTGTGGTACATTTGAGAGCCCATAGGGCACAGCTCTCTCAGACAAATGATACCCCAGATGAGCCAGGGAGTCAGGTTGTAAATGAGTTATACAAATCACAGCTGGAGAGCACATCTGTCTATCTGCTGGTCTTGAGGCTTGGCTGATAATGTGGGTGACTGATCACAGATGTGAGGGCTGCCTGAGGTGCTACTGGGCTCCAACCAGTACAGACAGGGAGAAGTGGTGCATGAGCCTCTCCTGCAGTCCAAGCACACACGAGCAGATGTGGTGAACAGCACTCCGAGCTGCCTGTTGCTATGTGCACTACAGCTGGAAGATGTAATTAAGAGAGACACTGTTATCAATTGTAGCCTAAGTAACACAGACGGCACAGGCATGAGGAAAGGTCGAGAGTCAAGATTTAAACTCTTTTGCTCGAGCAATAAGTTCAAGATGCACTTTATGAATAAACCCTTTCTGTTCTCTTTCCACAGAAAAAAATTACTGCAAACTGCACTTATTAGTTTAAAGTGCAGCAGTGAAAAGATTTTGCAAAATCGGAGCTTTGCATAAATCTGGTGTTCAGCAGTAGTACAGTATTTGTATATGGTAGACCTGAATGTGCAGAGGACACAGTTGGTAGGATGTGCAATATTAAAAGTAAAGTAAAAGAGGATTGAAAACATGCGGGTGGCCGTGGCTCAGGTGGTAGAGCAGGTTGTCCACTGATTGCAAGATTGGCGGTTTGATCCCCGGCCCCTCCGCTTGCCGAAGTGTCCTTGGGCAAGACACTGAACCTGAAGTTGCTCCCAAAGGCAGGGATCCCCTTTGCATGGATGTCTGCCACCATTGGTGTGTGAATGTGTGTGAAAGGGTGAATGCAAAACACATTGTAAAGCGCTTTGGATACCGCTAAGGTAGAAAGGCGCTATGTAAGTGCGGACCATTTAACATTTTACCTTTTGTTAACAACAAGACAAGTCGTCTCGTTTCGCATCAACCGAAATAAAAATCTTAAGTTCACATTAATAATCATGCTAAGCAGTCCTCAGACCCAGTGCATTCATTTGTACACTAATTCTGGTTAGTATTATTTCACTGGTCACAAAAACACCTTCCAAGTACAAACCTGCTGTACATGATCCCTTACTTCCTAAAAGGCACTAGGATACTGAAGAAGAAACAGAGTTATTACATGGTTTAAGAGTGTATACGCACAACTGTAAGCTGCAGCCAAAGACATATGAGATCCCATTTAATTTCCCTTGAAAAAGGAATGAAATCTATTGGGGGGGGGGAGTAAAAGTCGATAGTTTATTGTGAAATCTAATGCAGTCCCATAGTACAGCTCTCTCAAACATAGCAGCAATGTGTCAGTGTGGTCAGGACAGGAGGTTGATCCACAGTTAAAATGATCACAATTTGAAATCGGGGGTCTTCATAGCAAATACTATGTCTTTTTGTAGACAGTAACAGTATTTTATAATACAATATATAAGCTGTTGTTACTCTACTTATTAATTTATGTGTATTCCTTTTCTTCCTTACAGATCTGTGAAATAGATTCCATATGTAATCTTGTTTAATATACCAATAAACAAAAGGTAAAAGACTGTTGACATTTCTGGTGGGTTGTCAAAGACCAAAGTTAAGATTCTAGAACGTCATCAAATTCTGGAATGTTGTCATATGCCAAACACCTTAAGTCAACATGTGCAGATATTTTTGTGTTACCAACACTAGAACTTCTTGAGCCGTGCTGCACTTATGTACTTATTTTCTCCTCTCTGCTCTGTGTGAACACAGCCTGCAGTTCACCTGAAAAAACCTCAGAGTTTAATGAGATGGCTATGGGTCAAACCTGAATCAGTCCAGGCTTCTCACTTACACTGTGGTGCAGACTTTTTTTAGTTTTTAACATAATTTGGTGCATACGTTGTTTTTGGAGTTTTTCTTTTCAGTGAACCATGTAGAATAAATTAATTGTGACAACATATAAGGATTGTAAGTGTACTTTAGTTTATTTTTTTCAGACAGAAAAGCATGCCACATACGAGGGGTGACTGATAAGTTTTGAGCCTGTGACCAAGAAAAAAGTAAGAGCAAATTTCAACAATGCTTTATCTCTCAACATATTCCCCTTTCAAGTCCACACGTTTCTTCCAGTGTCTCTGTAGTGCCTTGACACCAGTGTCATAGAAGGTCTTATCCTGCTTGTAGGAGCCAAAATGCAATTTGTGTTTATTTTCACACATTCTTTCTTTCTGTTAGTATGTTTATATGAATGGGAGGAATGAGAGAGAGAGAGAGAGAGAGAGAGAGAGAGTGTGTGTGTGCAGGTGTGAAGGAAGCTGTAGGTGGAGCCTAAGGAGCCTAAGGATAAGGCTTCAAGAGCAGCTGCCACAGCATCTGGGGGGTGGCTGAGGAGGAAAAAGTTTTCTGACCGTGCGGCTGCATGAAGGAACAAGGCCTTCTTATAAAGACTCTTTAGTTTAAAGCTCTGTCATTTTATTTTTCAACTTATCTGTTCATTCATCAAGCAATAAATGGTCATTGGGAAAAACTGGATTCACCTCTACTCATCTTTATCTGCAAGTGTCAGACACGAATCCAACTCAGCCATCAGTAATAGCAAAACAGAAAACTAAAGGAGTTGGCTGAAATTGCTAATACACTGCTCCTGCAGGAAGTTGTTCACTGCAGATATGACGTCATTGTTAGTGGCATAGTGGGTCCCAGCAAGGTGCCATTTCATGTTTGCGAATAGATGAAAGTCAGATGGAGCCAAATCTGGGGAATAGGGTGGATGCTGCAAGAGTTCAAACCCACGTACATGAATTGCAGCCATGGCGACAACTGACTTGTGGACTGGAGCATTGTCCTGGTGGAACAGGACACCACTCGTGAGTTTTCCACGGTGCTTTTTAAAAAAAAAATTCTCTCACAGTTGCCGTACCAGGGAAGCATAATATTGCCCTTTCGGGACAGGTACTGTATCACAGCACTGTCACCGACTCGGTTCACTTTGCTTGAATGTCCTACCCCACCCTACTAGACTGAGGTATTGTACGTGCATTAAGGCACACGAGTTGAAATTCAACTTAAACTACTGTGACATGTTGCTCTCTCAGAGTACTGAATATTTTGATTAAAAAGTCTTGTTTTCTTGGTCAGGCTCAAAACTTATCAGTCACCCCTCGTATGATCAAGACTGTTAGAAAGTTGAACATCTGACTATTAGTTCTTTTGATAAGTTTCTGGCTGTGATAGATGGTGTCCTATGTCATAAGTCTAGATTATAGAATGTTGTCATACACCAAGATTCTAGAACGTTGTCACAGATCTAAGAGATTCCCAGTGAATTGATGTATATGAAGATGAAGCAGTAGCTAGATTTCTGTTACTGTTAGCCTCGGAAAAGGGTTACTTGCTGTGACATATCAAATTTACCATGTTCTGAACAGTTAGATATTGTAGGATATCTTTGTTTCTTGGTTTCGGCATTTTATTTACTAGAACCTCCAAAATCAGCACCGAAGCCTGGCTTTCTCTGCTGTTTCAACTGGCTTGAACTCTGCTGCAATATGGCAGCGACGGAGATGCTTACCCCCGTCCAGATGAGGTATCAAGGTTTGGACGGGACTGAGAGGGCTTTTTCAGCATGAACTACATACTTCCACTGCTGTGGCAGGAAATCATAAATATGGTGCCTGTGCCATCCGAATGCATGCACTTCTACGGTTTGCTTCTTGATTGTCAAGAGTTCGGATGAGATATCTGAAACTGTGTGAGTATAGTTGTCAAATTGCTTGATCAAACAGCTGAGTAGAAGCCTGCAAAGTCAGAACTATCATTTCAGCTGGTGTCCTTGTGTAGCATCTCATCTCTGTGGTACCTGAAACAACACACGCCCACCAACACCCACCTATACAACTTCCAACCGCTGTGATCTGAACGTCCTCTAACTCCCCCTCATGTAACAAGCTAAAAACATCTCCTCACTATACCTGCCAATCCATACTACCTGGAAGAGATCTCTGTCATAGGAAGCCGTTGTGACAGACAGTCTTAACCTGTTATCTGGTAACATGTTCACTCGGCTCCGGGGAACTGCAGTTACTAAGCTGGTCACAATGTAACAGTAACTCTAATGCGTCAGTCCATTAGAATATGTGGAGAGCTACTATTTGAGAATATATCTGAATACACTTGTCCACAGGTGCTTTCATGAGTTGGACTTTGTTAACTGATTTAGTTTCCATTCGCAGCTGCTGCCTGTCGTGTGTGTGTGCGTCCAGACTTTGCAACTGCCGAGTCTCAGCTGTTGGGTGTTGGGCAGCAAAGTTACATGGAGGCAAATGCCATGGCAGTAATAAGGCCACCGTGTGAGACAGGAAGGAAGTAATGAACAGCGTTGGCGCAGAGTCAGACAGAGAAAAACTGACCCAGTCAATCAGTCAGACATTCTGTCTCCACTTGTCATGTAAACATTTTAATCAAAGTGTACAATCAGAGCTACGGGTATTGCAGCACTGCCGACTGTGTAAACGCTAAATATAGTGACTTTAATAGACAGAGAGAGCAAAAATAACACAGCATGCAATCAGGTCAAAAAGAGTGTCTTGCCATCTCAAAACTGCAGGTAATTTCGTCACTTTAAACATCCTTCAGAGCTAATAGGTGGCGCTCAGTAAATGGGTCAGCTGTATCACTGAGGAGTCAGATTTTCATGACATGCCAAAGCTCGTTACAATCATTTTCTAGAAGGGAAGCGGTGGGACTGGTAATAGCAGGGCAAATGTTGACACATCACAGTCTGCTGTGTCCACCTGAACCTGAACCCATTAAAGTGCCTCGGCTGCTAAATGCAAGTCGTGCAAAGATAAGCAGCCAATTGTCTTTTTTTTTAACACCACAGGCCCTTTTAATTGGGCCAAATGGACATTACCGGGAGGCATGCTGGAAGTTGTGGATGGAATTTAGACTTTGCATGATTACAGGGATTAGTCAGTATTAAAACAGCAAGGTACATCCGTGAAAATCTTCTAAGAATAGCATATTTTTAAATAGACTAATTTATTTTGTGTAGCTATTTAAGTGACTTAAATATGTTTTGCAGTTAGCTTCCATGCTGGTCCTCCTGTCTGCTTCCCTGAACTGGAGGTGTGCTGACTGTGATGTACCATTAGTAATACACTGACTATGAGTAAGTACCTTACACAACCCCACTTGAAAGAATTACCTGAAGTGTGCATGTGCCAAACGCACGTGGAAAGCACAAGCCTCAAACCAATATATGGCTTTATTTTAATGGTATGAGTTTTTTTTTTCTTTTTTTCTTTTTGGCCTTTTGTGCCTTTATTAGATAGGAGAGTGGATAGAATTGGAAACGGGAGAGAGTAGGGAAGGACATGCGGTAAACACCCGAGGTCGGAGTCAAACCGGGGACAGCCGCTACGCCTCTGCACTTGGGTCACGCGACATAACCATTAGGCTATCAGGGCGCCCCAATGGTATGAGTTTTGATCCAAATTTAATGCAAATTTCAGAAAAAAAATATCCACAGAATCTCGAAACAGAAAATGTAAATTAATTCTAGCTTTCGTCCACTGCTGTCATGTGAAATTTAGCAGATTAACAGCTGTTTTTTTAGAAAATCTCCAATTCTGTGACACTGAACTATTCCAAAAGAAGAGGGTTCAACAAGGTGATGCTCACATGCTTTATAAATCATTATTTATTCACCAAGTCTATTTCCACTGCACCGTCTTTCTCATTGTGTTGATATTAATACGCCAACACGTCCACCTAATTTCAGCACTCTCCGATTCCAGCTTCTCAAATGTGAGAATCTGCTGCTGCAAAGAGGCCACTGCGCTCTGGTTTTTGTGTGTGTTTTACATCATGAGTTTCATATCCTGCGTTTTCAGTTGCTTTATTCATTCAGCAGTCAGGTTGCATAAATGACGGAACACGACTCGGTTTTATTTTTGCTCCACGAGGTTTTAATCCGTCGCTGGTGTTTTTCCTCCGTGTTGTTGTTCTGCCTGTGATGTTGGCACAGATACTTAATCAGGGACAGTAGAAGCAGGTGTGCATCATTAGGCCTTCTGAGCAGGGAGTGAGTGGGCACTGTTAAGTTGTGGAAGGAATGAGAAACTGTTGAGCAGGAAGTAAAATTCTGTTCAAGCCGGTGCTTATGGATGTGCATGTGTGCCCATAAATAAACTGTTATGTCAGCAGTAACTAAGTAATGTTAAGTGAATGTGTCATTCTGCGTTCTTTGAATGCCTTTGTCTTTCTTGCACACTCTTTGCTTATCTCAGCAGATGGTGCTTTCCAGGTTTAGGCAGTAAGGATGAGAAGGTGAGATGCTAGTCACTGACGACCAGTGGGACTGAATAGATGTCTTTTTGTTCTCGTTCCAGCTACCTCTTTATCATTTGTATTGTTTTTGAAAAAACACAGTTTTTTTTTTAGATTTCCACCTGGAAATATGTTTTTGTGCATTGTGTGGGCTTGTTTTCTGTTGGTAGCACAAAACCAGCCATTTGAAGGTGTCACCGTGGGCGATAGAAATGTTATTGCCATTTTTTTCCCGCCATTAGTAATTTATTTATGAAAAACAAAAACAAAAAAAGGGCAGTAGGTACTTCCAAAGTTCAGCTTTGTTGAATTTTTGTTGAATTTCCAGTGTTTCATTTTTACTTTTGTTCATTAACATATCTGTTAAAATGGCATCTTGTTTTGCATAGCCTCCTGCTTACAAGTTGCATATAGCACTGATACAGTAGCAAACAATTATTTACTATGTATAGTTATACTAGCGTCATGGTGTCCTCAGTTAGTGCTCTGCGTTTGTTGTTGTCCTGGCATCTCTGATCTGTTTCAGCAGTCTGTCCACACATGCATGTTAGTGCATGTGAGTCCCTCCCTTTGAAACTGTTGACCCTTTCTGCATTTAAAAATAGAGAGTGCACAAGCAATAGTGCAGTCCATTGTTCAGGCAGTGCCTCAAATAACCAAAGAACCAAAAAAACAAACAAAAAAAGTAGTTTATGTATTTTATTTATCTAATTTATGTACACTCTAGGATCTTAACTTGTGACAACATTTTATAATTTTAAGACATTCTAGACTCTTCATGTATGCCTGCTGTTTCTTCTCTGCACAATGGACTCATGGTGAAACAGACACCCATGGAGTGGAGTGGAGCAAAGTCAGGCTAAGAGAAGATGCTTTTACTCAAGTTATGTCAATTCACTATATTTGCAGTGTTCGTGTGGTTTCTGTCTATTATTTCCTTTACTGGCTTTTAAGTAAACAGCTCTTCTGGTTGTAAAATGAAGTGAAACGAGGGGGGGGGACATGTGGCTCACACGCTTTTTGTTTTCGTCTGGGATGCTGGTGCTCAAAAGTCATATGCAGCACCTTTAGATGTTTAATCCACCAGCTCTTGTATCGAGCTGGAGAAACTGTATAAACGAAGAAACAGAGCTCCTGAGTAAACTGCCAGCCACTGACTCTGATGATGAGTGCATATTATTACGCGAGGCTGTTGAGGGATCAAAGTTACTGATCAGTGACAGATCCACTTTACAAGGAACACAAGAGAGGTAACAACGCAGGAAGCACATGACTGCACATTTGGAACAAAAATAGAATCAGCAAATTAGAGACGCAACCCAAAAGCTTCCACACTTTGATGGCACTTTAAGATGATACCTGATGATATCCAGTCGGGATGCAACGGTATGTGTAAGTGTCACAAACCGTACGATGCGTGACATTTGGTTTGTTACACTCTATGAGTCACACAGTTATGGGACTGGTTACTACACACTGACCATTAACACCAAACCCCCGGTCGATTTTGTCCAGTGACAGTTCCATTAATGTTTTTTTTTTTAACAAGATGGCTGTTTCCACAGTGTTGGAAAAAAGAAAGTTGCAAAACTTGTGCAATGTTTCAAGCTGAAATTACACAGTTGGCTTCCACTGTTAAATTATCTTTTAATATCTTGTGTTGTTTTCATTGACACTTTGTTTTTTGTCCTCTGCTGGACTGAAAATGCACTGCACATATCAAATACAGTGACAACCCTAATAATCAGTGATCCAGTTACTGATACTCGCTCTCATTAATGCAGTGGCTGGTGTCACAGGCATGTTAGCATCAGCAAGTGTAATTGTCACAGTCAGTGATTATACTCTGATGTTTTTGCTCGGTGACAACTTTGTAGAATCTTCACCTGATCTTTGCTTTTAGAGGTTTATTTATGAACCATTTTCTGACTGGAGACATCATCATGAATTCTCTACGGGCAGCATGTGTGAGGTCACAAATGAAGCTTTCGCATAGCTTATGCATGATCCGAATGTGACACAATCTTGTGACATCACACATTTGCTTTTGATGACGTTGCCTAGCAACAGGGGCTCTGCTCACAGGCAACTAGAGTCCAGGTAAGGACCCCAAAAAGACTCGAAAAAATGTTCGAAAAAAACAGCCGCCATTTATCCAATCTTCTTCAAACTGCACTTCAACTCAGGTTCCTCTCAATACGCCAGCCAAGTCTGAAGGAGATCAAATGTATGGCTGTCAAGATATGTGAAGGAAGCACACACACGCACACACACACACACACACACACACACACACACACACACACATGCTCAATGCTGTATTGAAACACTTATTTGTTTCTTACACCTGAGGTAGTTTGAGCTTTGGCCCTAATTAGATTTTTCTTAAGGATCGAACAGAAAAGCTGCATTTTTTTCCCTCTGTGATCCTCTTTTCAGCGTTTCACTCATCTTTGCCAACAGTTTCAAGCTGCAAGTGTGTATGTTTGTGTGTGTGTGTGTGCTGCTTTCATGCGCTTGTGTGTCGCACCTTTGAACAAGAATGTGCCACGATGCCAAAACAAAACTCATCTCTTCAAGCACTCCTCCTTATCTAATTTATTGATGAGTCAGAACTTGTCCTTGGGGACGTTGTGTCACGTTGCCTGGTCATTGTGTAAATTGAATTTCAGTTTCTCTTACTATCTGCCATCAAATTACCCGGTGCCTCTCTCGGTCCGCCCACACATGGATGAAGGATGTATAACTTTGCAATCGATGCGCGCGCCTATGTGAGGAATTATTCATTTGGCTTGCAAAGAGTTTTGTTAGATATACGGGCATAAACAAAACAGAAGCGTTTAAAGCAGCGGGTAAACACAAGACAACACAGCTCCACTTCTGTGCTTTTTCTATTAGCAGACAAGAAATGTTCCTGGTCTTTTTACTTTGAATTTTTTTTCCCTTTTACTTTCATGCTGACATAAGTTATTTTGTTTCTCTCAATTGACATCAACAATTATCTTTTTTAAATTCGAGGTGCTTCAGAAAGACCATGAACTCCAGGCCTGCGGTATTCATGAAAGCAGTGCTCATATCCTCCCTTGGTTTCTATTTGAATGTGTTTTTTTCCTCATCGTGGTTGAGTACTGTTTTGGTCTCCTTCATTTTTTTTTTGCCTTTCTTGTGCAGATCAGGAATGCAGTATTTCCATTCCTCTCCAATTCTGAAATAGCTTTTATCCAGACTTTACCTGTGTTAATCTGATAAAACTAAACCTTTTTTTGCACATTTTTGAAGTGCTGGAATTTTCCAACTCATTGTAGCCAATGGCTGACACCGATATACGCACATATTGATTCCACATATTTGCAGAGAATACCGGGTGTCTGCTGTAGTGGAATTAACATATTATTATTATGCATTCTCTTATTGTGATGGCCCACTGGCAGAAGCAGCCGTAAAATACAATGCATTTCAAATGTACACATTCACTGTGCAAAATAAGAAAACTACTTCAGCTTCACTGTAAAACATGATGCAACGCTTTCGACCAAAACTGTAAACATTTAGACGGACAGGTGTTTTCTGCCTGTTAATGTTTATTTTTGTTCATATTAATGGAGGATATTGATGATGCCATTGTGTATTCTTTAGAAATTCTGGGGTTGCCTCTTGTTTTCTAATGCAACACTGTGCAGGAGCTGCTTCTGTATGGTAGAATATATATAAGAGTTCACTGGTAATACATTTGACATAATTAAAAATAGTAATCTGTCAACGAAAGACCAGTAAGCAACTGGTTGGTTGTGAGCCATTAAGTGGAGCTAAAATTAAAATTTTACATAGTTTTAACTGTTTAATTTGTCAGCTTTGTCACTGATTTATAGTTTAGATTAGCTTGATGACTCGTGACCTGCTTCCACATCACATTACATTCTTCATCAGAAGCTAGTGTAACTAACAATACAGAGACAGCGCTCAATCAGACGTCAATAACATCAGAAAATAAACAGATGGAACATCATCTGGGACCTGACAGATCTGAACTAACATGTGATGTCATCCATTTGCCTTTGTCATCATCACATGACATCATTCTGACTTAAGCTCCACACACACACAAGTAACCAAAGGCCTGAAAAACACCAATAAATACGGCCAAACCAACCACTGAACATCCGAACAGCATGACACTGCACTTCCTCGGGTCTCCAGCGACATGTCCTCCGAGTTTGGAGTGAATCGAATGTGTGATTGTAGAAATGTGCGAAGAACAGACGCAAACACGCAGATCCCTTCGTTTAATGTGAGACGCAAGTTTGAGTGGTGCTTGACGTATTGAACGATTTTTGAAAAAGCAGAGTCAATATTTTCACAGAGTGAACGACGGCTAAAGAGGCGGAAGAAAGGGAGAAAGTCATGACGCAACATGAAGAAAGTAAAGAGGCGAGTGCAAATGATCCCAGATCTGTAACAATACAGAGTGCGATTGATTTCAAGCACTTTAAAAAAAAAAAAATAGAGGCTGGTAGCTTCAGCTGTACTTTACCTTGGCCCCAGTGGGCTGAAAAAAGTAGGGTTTAACCACTGTACAGCTCTGCATCCTGTACTGGTGGCTATGTCACACGGAGACAGATGATTTTAAAGCTGCACTAATGAATTGATTTTTTAAAATTAGCAGCAGCAGGCAGGCTGTTGATGAACTGAACAGTGATTCAGGAGCTGCTGGAGACCCAAACAGAATAAAAGAGCCTGAGTAGAAAAAGTTCTGCACCAATGCGGCCAAAAAAAGGACTATTGATACAAATATAAAATCATGGTTACGTCTCCATATAACCAACCGAAGACAGACTATTATGAAGAATATATACATACATATATACATACATACTTATACATATAGTTTATTTTGTTTGGGCACTTGGTGTGAAAGTCATTTCAGTGATCATTGAAATTGCTTTAATTTGGACTAAATGTAATAATCATATCAATCAATCAGTAGCTGATTTTACACTAATATTTTGTCCACCAAGGACTGAAGTTATGTAAGCCCCTTTGGAAAGTATTCATGCATGCCTTGTACCAATTTAGGCTGTCAATCAGTGTTTTGAAAGAGGTGTCACTTTTTTTAAATGATGATGGATGTTTCATTTTGAGACAAAGCTCCTTTCACACATGATGCTTCTCCTTGCTGTGTGCCAGTTGGACGTGCACGCTGACCCTTCGCACAGTCGCGTTGAGCCCAGTCTCGACCGGATGTTAACATATTCCAGGCATGTGTGACCTCGACCACTTAGACGTCGCCCTTGGAGGGATTCAAATGGCTCTCATGCATTTCCCCCACGAGCGGGTAAAAATTCCTCTCCATTTGAACTGCGGCAGCTTAGAAGAATTGAATTCCCTGAAGAGATTACAGGCATGAAGAAATAAAAAGAACTTCTGTCATTTGGTCAGACACAAATGCATCTGTATCATATATTCTTCTGGAGCCAGATAAAAATAATGGAATTCATGAGATGTTTTTCTTCTCTTTCCTAATCGCTGAGACTGTACTGGAGTGGCGCTGAAGTGACCTTTTTGCATTTCAAAAAGCATCATTTTCTATTCAAATCTGAAATTACATTGATATCATTTCAGCTCCCCATTATTTAGTAAATTACTTGTGACACCGGATCGTCATGACTTCCAAAGTTTAGGAGAGGGCACTCGAAAAATTGAGATGATCTTTCAGCTGTTTCATGCTCTCATCGTGCCGCTCCTGCAGCTACACACCAGATTCGCCGGGCTCTTTTATTTCTATCCACCACCATCTAAACTGCTATCAGGCTCCCATATGAAACATCCCACTTCTCTTATGTAACATCATTTGCCGGTGGAGTACTGACAGTTTCCATCCACTTGCATGGGTGTTTCACTCCATTAAAATCTGTGGGAGAGGCGGCCTCCTCACTCCCACCAGTTTGGTCGTATTTAAATGTAAAATCAATTATTGAATCAATTATGATCACTCTTTGTAGCCTTTCATTGCAAGTTAGTGAGTCATGTTTAATAAAGTCAATACACTATGTGATACTTCCCTCACATTCATTTTGTTTTAGCTGCTTGAGGATTGTGACTCATCAGCAGGTAGGAGTTAATGTTTTGTTATAGCACAGCAGGTGTGGTTTTAGCTTTGAGAGTTCGTTGCCTGTCCCAGAGATCTGCATGCTGGAACACTACATTTACATATATATATATTATTAAGAACTGAGTTGCTTTTGGCGTCTTATTCACTTTTTTTCTTATATAAGAGAGGATTTTCTCTATGTTAGGGGTTGCTGCTGTAGGTAGACTAAAGTGGAAAGACAAAATTTTTGGGAAACCGCTGTCAACAAAGTGGACGGTCTGTTATGGCACCAAGGATGACTAAAGAAATTACATAAGGCAAGTGATTTTATTTTTTGCAGTCAAAACATTTTCCTTATCCAGTGTATCCGCTCTATGTTGAGAAGTTTTCACTTTCATAGCCTGGACAATTATAATTCAATGACGGCTCAGCGGTGGAGGAGAAAAAAGGTAAGGCCTGAGTCATACCTTCAAAATAAAGGTCACTGGTCTATAATTACCCCTGAGGTCTCCTAATGAGATCTGAGGGAAGCGCGGGCAACCCCCGTTGACTCACACGTTCATGGTCATCCATTGCACAGTCGCAACATTTGATAACCATGCCAACTTTGAAAAGCAGTTTGAAAGGTGCTTTTAGGTCAGTGGATAAAAGCGTCACACGAATATGCTGCTGATTTAGCTGCCATTATAGATTTCATCTGGGGCAGCTGTGGCTCAGGTGGCAGAGCGGGTTGTCGACTGATCGCAAGGTTGGTGGTTCGATCCCCGGCTCCTCCGCATGCCGGAGTGTCCTTGGGGAAGACATTGAACCCCAAGTTGCCCCCAATGGCAGGCAATCACCTTGCATGGCAGCTCAGTCACCATTGGTGTGTGAATGGGTGAATGCGAATCATGTTGTAAAGTGCTTTGGATAGCACTAAGGTAGGAAAAGGTGCTATATAAGTGCAGATCATTTTTTCCGTTATGAGTTTGTAGGGGATAAATGATTGATCAGCTGCTGAGTGTCTGAACCAGGTCTTAAAAATAGAAATGGAGCTGGACAGTATTTAGCATAAAGATTTGAAGGTTGGCTCCAGTGTGACTCACCAGATGTAGGTTGTGGGTGTAAGTCATTCATGTGGCTTTCTTCTCCTCTTCCACCATCTACGTGTTTTCTAAATCCACTTAACTACACGAAACAACAGCCTCCAGGCTAGAAACCTAGCACGCTGAACATTTCTAGTTTGGCTGAGAATTTGGATCGTCTAGTAAGTCAAATTATCTGTTTTAATCACACTTCCTGTCTCACTCCATGCAAATTTTTCACCAAAACAATTTATTTTTCACTGTTTTGATGGAAAACAGTGAACTCCGAAGCCGCACCTTTCACACAGCTCCACCCAATAAAATTCTGATTAGTTTAAGGAAACACAAGCAACCCATTTATGTATTTATGATTTAGCCCTTTGTTTAAAAGTGCTTCTGGGCCAGAACAACGTAGACAACAAAGTTGAGAATCTTTGTGGAGCCAGACTTTTCGGCCACACTGAGTGGAAGCATATCCTTAATAATGTAAGATATTACTGTGTGGGTTATATCTTTGTACTGTTTGGATGTTTTGATATATTGTAATGTTGAGTGTCCCTTCTTTGTGGACTGACTGTCGGTGGTCCTTGAGAGGTGGCTTGTGACTGGCTGCATGTTTTGTACTCTAAAGGGTAGAAGCGGTTAAGGTGATACAACAAATTGTTTTCCCATCCTTGGTCAGAGCAGTTTTCCTGCACAGCTGCGTTTTGGTCTTGATCTGAAGTTTAAAAAAAAACAAACAAAAACTGTCATATTGGTGTAAGAGGGCTGACCGATCACCATTCGTCAGAACAGAACACAATGGATTTGGATGTATCAGTTTCACCCAAGATATTTCCACCAAATCCAAACCTGTGCAATGACTCAAACATATAAGGCCACTAGACCTGGTCGAAAGCTTTGTCTGCATCGAGAGACAAAATAGAAGCTCTGTTAGTACCACTGTGATCAGAGTAAATAGTATTGAGCAGCCCCCTGACATTGAAAAAAGAGAGTCTGCCGGGAATGAACCCCGTCTGGTCAGGGTCAATGATAGAAGTCAAATGCTTGTTCAATCTAGTAGCCAGAATTTTAGTTATTATCTTACAATCAAAATTTTGAAGTGAAACTGGCCTGAAACTAGCAGAATCTGTTTTGTCTCTGTCCTTTTTTAAAATAAGACAAATGTTGGCTTCATAAAGGGTTTTTGGCAGTTTTTCATCACTTTTTAGAGTTCTGAGTAGAAGTGGTGCAAGGATATCACAAAATGTCCTTTAAAATTTTGAGCTAAAGCCATCGGGCCCAGCTGCTTTGCCCGATGGGAATGACTTTATGGCAGTGAATGCAGTGTGAGAGTGAGTGGTTGGCGGTGGTCGGAGGGGCTGATGGTGCAGACTGGCCTCTGTCAGTCTACCCCAGGGCAGCTGTGGCTACATATGTAGCTTACCACCATGGAGTATGGAGTGAATGAATAATGCAATGTAAAGTGTCTATGAGTGTCTAGAAAAGCGCTACATAAAACCAATGCATTATAATTGTTTATTAGTGATGACTTCCTGCAGGGCAAAGTCAGAGTCAAGGCCTGGCAGTGCTACACAACCTGGGTAACAAAAGAGAGTCAAAGAAATCATTAAGATTGGACTGTGAGTAAAGTTCACAACAGAACTCGCTTAAACAATGGTTTATATCAATAGGATTGGTTATAAGAGTGCCAGTTTTAGATTTAATGCTATGAATCGCTCTAGATGACTTGTCTTTTTTAATCCACAATTTCCTCTCTGCTTCAGTTGTTGTTGTATTGCTGATTGTGCAGCTAAACAACAACAACATGTTAAATAACTGGCTGTTTGGGTTATGAAGCTCCATTACTAAGGTATATAATAGGCTGTTTAGAGACAGGGAAGGAACCATCTGTGGTAGCTTATGCAAACAAACTTGCATCTGAAATTGCATGACCAGGCAGTGAAACTAGTGAACACACTATCAAACATTTTTTTCAGTTCTGTCAATGAAATATTTATACATACCGTTATCACTTTTTCACTCCGGCCTGTGTGAACTAAAGCAGAGACCTTCAAACACTTCATGTGATGTGTTAAAGCTCTGCTGTCTGGAGCACACAGCACAGAGGCGCTGGACAGTTGAACATATGTCATTTTTGCATGTCTGTTTTTCTGCTAATTGATCAGTGTACAACTGTTTTATGAGCCTTGACTGACCGCCTGCTGCGTACTTAACTGGTAATGCTCTTCTCTCTGCCTCTTAGTAAGAAAGTTAATGAAAAAATGAAGTGAGCTGTTCTTATCACTACTTTCAACTTAAAATTTAACTACAAACGAATTCTCACCGGTTGCCTGCACATTAAAACATCTCTTATCTCTTTTCATTTAGGTTTTGTCAAACTGCTGTTGTTCAGTCTCACGACTTTATCGGCATCATTGGATGGCAGTATGCACTAACCCACGTTTGGTCACATCACCTTTATACAAGTCCGCAAGTGTCTGGCTTCATCCTTCATCCTGTCAGGCCCACAAACTCCTAACACACCAAACTACAAGCATTCTGAACCTGACAGATTTAATGGTAACACAAAGATCCATTTTCTGCCATTATTACAAAACAGCAAAATGCGGGTTAGCTCGCTTGTGATACTGCCATCCAATTTTCAGCTGCTGCGGACAGATGTTTTCAGTGAAAAGACTTCTATAAACGAACCGCACACTGCCTTGCCAGCAACAAACTTCAGATAAAATTAGCAACTGAAGTGCCTGATGTTTCCCTAATGTGTGGGTGGAGACCAAAACTGAGCTAATCGAAGGACTTTTATTCATGAGGTGAAACCACACAGAGAACTGCAAATGAATGATGTCTGCTTAATATGAAAATAAGCCACTGTTTGTGCCATATCGGGTTTGTAAGATGATAGTGTATCAATGACATGTTTTGCTCACAGAACCTGATTTTGAGAACTGGGTAATTATTTTATCTGAACCAAGGGCGATGCTCTTTGTTATTGCAGCCTCATTTTGTGACTTAGACTGATAAGCAGGCTGGGTTTTCAAAGGAAAAAAAAGCCTTTTGGTGCAGGGTATCTCCATTTATCAGGTCCCAGCTGTGCAGCTTTGTCATAGCTGCTCCACTGAGGTTCAAGAATTAGCCTCCCAAGGTGTCTGGTCTCTTTCGCCTTATCCCTCTCTTGGCAGCAGATCAGTAGATTTGCAGGGATGTGTGACCACCATGCCTCACCTAAATTGCTGTGTGAGAGGTTTATCTGTGAAGGATTTCTGACAGCCAAGCCCTTAAAGCCTACCCCTTCTTCTCCACCTGAAAGCTGCTACCACCTGATTGTGTTGGGCTGGATTCCTAACCCGCTTCTATTTGCCTCACAATCATCCCTCCAACTCATCTCCATACCTTCATCTCCTCTATTTCCCCATCCAACCTCTCTATTGTTCTTATTCCTCTTCCCTCCCTTAGCTCCCTTTTAAATATTCCACCTTGTCCTTCATCAGCCCTCCCTTCTTTAGCTCCACTCCCCACGCCCCCGTGTTCCCACCACCCTGTGCCCTCAGCCTGGAAGTAAGCCTGTGGCATCTTGTCTTTGTCTGCTACTGTCTGATTATATTCCTGCAGTGCAAATCCAGGTGGTAGGCAGCAAGATGCAAAAAAAAACCCCTTCGCACAGGTGACTGTTGCTGTCAGCTCACTCAGCAGTAGCTAGATGAGTCCAAAAGTACACTCTGCCATTTCCAGTTACACTCAACACACTGATAGGACAGACATTAGAATACTGAAGGTGATAAAATGCCTCCCACTGTGCTTGCACATATTTACATACTGGAGATTGGGATATTTTTATCTTGTAGAAGAATCTATTAAAATGGTATGAATAAAGTCTATCACAGTGAATTATGTGGTGGCAGGTAAGTGCACATGTAGTGGTTTAAGTAGCTCAAGTCACTGTCCTCTTGCTGTTTGCCCTGTATATAATTAAATTATTGCAGTTAATAACAATAGAGCTATTAGTGTTGCTTTTGCTGAATATTATCGTAGTGTCCAATAGTAAAATCTACATTAACATAGATTGTATCTCCTTGTCTGTTTGACTGGTAGTGCTACCTTAGCACAGCATAGAAAAATAAATAAAGTAACTTACTTTAAATGCTGTGTTAGTTTTGGTAGAATTCAGCAGCTCAGACAGTTAATTTATTAACAATTACGACCATGAAGCATCTGTAATCCCCTGCTGTTCTGCTCGTTCCTCTGTCTTTTCCTCTAAAGCGACAGCACCTGCTGCTCATGGACACCCTGCATTATGTAGATTGGTCCGGCAGGCCAAACGGAAAGACAAAACTGGGCAGAAACCAGTTTGAAGTGATTAAAACTGGTGGCCATAGCGTAAACTTAGGATTGTTGCATTATCTGGGAGAGCCCTGTCTCTGTTTTTCCACATCACATCACATTAGAGATAAGAAACAAACTGATGGAAAAAACAGAATAGGAGAGAAACACCCGCCCACTTAGCAGCTCTCTACTCCAGCACAGAGTATAGAATCCTAGTACCTGCCAAACTGCAGCCCTTAAATCGAAAAATATCAAAGACTGCTTGGGAGTTTCAGGTCAGACACTCAGTGCTTGTTTGACCGTTAGTCTGTGGATCTTATTTCTGCTGCCTGCGGACTCTGGTGAGACTCACTGTTACAGTTTGGTTGATAGGCAGCCTTTAGTGCTAGTTCTGTTAGGTAGAGCTGGCTGTTAGAGCAGGTTTTCTTTGTTTTGTTTTTTTTTTTTACAATTAAATGCTTCACTTCAGTTGATAATGACAATTTCTGATAATTTATAAAGATGATGACAAGTCTGTCAGCACTTGGAGCAGGTCACCAAGCGTGCGTCACTTCGGTGGAGGTGATGGGGGACACGTGGTGGTGGTGTTTTCAGACGGTGAAGCTCGTGTCGTAACCATCCGACCCTGGGATGGTGACGCAGGGGGAAATGGCACCATTATCAAGATAAAATAGCTGTTTAGGAGGGAAGGGAGTACATTTGGGGTTTCTTCATGCAAGAATGCATTTTCTTAATGTGCTTTCATGGCAGTTTGCATCTGATGTTTTTTATAGCAGGTATTGAAGTGTCTATTGCCAGTTCAAGAGTCCTACTACTTCTAAGCATTGTGTTGTACATTGACTTAAATACTTGAAATCATCAATATGTTGATCATTAAAGTCATAATACCATAAATACTACTTAGTACACCATTATTGCTGAAATTCTTCATATCTACATAGTCCCTCCAGCGTGTCCTAGGTCTACCCCAAGGCCTCCTCCCCGTGGGACATGCCCGAAACACCTCCCCAGGGAGGCGTCCCAAAGGCATCCAGAACAGATGTCCAAGAAACCTCAGCTGACCCTCTCAATGTAGAGAAGTAGCGGCTCTACTCCGAGCTCCTCCCTGGTGACCGAGCTCCTCACTTGATCTCGAAGGGTGCGCCCAGCCACCCTGCGGAGGAAACTCATTTCAGCCGGGATCTGGGATCTTGTTCTTTCAGTCATGACCTAAAGTTCATGACCATAGGTGAGAGTTGGAACGTATATTGACTAGTAAATACAGAGCCTCACCTTTTGGCTTAGCTCCTTCTTCACCATGACGGACCCGTACAGCGACTGCATGACTGCAGACGCTGCACCGATCTGCCTGTCAATCTCGCGCTCCATCCTCCCCTCACTCGGGAACAAGACCCTGGGATACTTAAACTCCTCCACTTGAGGTAGGGACTCTCCACCGACCCGGAGAGGGCAAGCCACGTTTTTCCGGTCGAGAACCATGGCCTCAGATTTGGAGGTGCTGATCCTCATCCCAGTCGCTTCACACTCGGCTGCAAACTGCCCCAGCGCACGCTGGAGGTCCAGTAGTAGATATGAGAATAAAACTTGCAGCACTAACATCATGAGAATGTTACCTTCCCTCAAAAGGGTTTATGCTGCACGTCAGTGGAGCTTTAGTTGCCTCTATGGCACCATCATTAAAAGCAAATGTATGGTGTCATGTGGTGATGTCATATGAAAGCCATACAAAAGCCAAACTTGCTATATATAGAATTTTCTGGCAGATAGATATTATTGCCGTATTAAACAGTTACATATAAACCACCACCACGATGCAGTCTTTATCTGGAAAACCTCTGCTAATATAAACTATGAAATAGTAATCTTTTTTTTTCTTTGTTTTTCTGGAGCTTTCCTTTTTTTGTGAATCTTTATATTATAGTCAGTGTAGCTATTTGATATATTCCTGGAAGCGATTCGGTTGTTTTGCAAATTCCAGTAATTGTACATCAGTGGAGATGTACAACTGGAGAAAGGGAGAAAGAGCTGAGAGAGGCACCATCATAAGTGGGTATTTGGTTTAAACCAGGTTTCCAAACAGGAGACAGTTAGATAAATCATATACATTTATGGACAACAGGTGCATTGTTATCGATATTTTCCCTGAACATGTGTATAATGTGTATCATTGAATCAGTGTATCATCCACGAGTGTGTGTATTTGTGTGTTTGGATGAGTGATTTTGGTAGTAGGCCATAACCTGGAGGAGGACTTAGGACACTACATTGGGTATCAGGGTGTCTTTAAAAGAAATGAGCCACTGCCACTGAAAATATTGGTGCATGACCCTGTTCTGTAGTGCTTTCTTGCCTGTATACTGTTGAGCCGTGGATCCCCAGCTTAATATGATTTGTGCTCAATTGTGAATCATTCATGTTCTCAGTCCCCTGCGTGCCCATCCTGCACTCACACTATTGTCAGGACTTGTAGACGGGAGTCGGGCTTAGAGGGACATGGTGATTTGGCCGCCGTGTGGCCGGCCAGATGGGCTCCTTCCTTTCTCAGTCACTTTCCATAAAGCAGCCAATCAGTCAGGTTCTTCGGACGCGGCTGACACTCGTGTGGCTTTTCCACAGATTAGTCTGAGAGCCGTCAGCTGCTCTAACTCTGCAACCTTCTGGAAAGATCAAGGTCTTGTGACTTTGATCTCAGTCGCAGAAACATCCTCTGTCTCTTGAACACCATTGTTTCAGTTTAGCGGTTGACTTTCAGACAGACTGAATGAACCCCTGGGGTTCATTTGCCGTCACTGCTTTCTGTAATTCAATAAAAGGCTAATATGCGATTTGTCAACTGATTAACTTGTATTACTCAGATTTACAAAACCCATTTAAACAGCTCTGAATGATTCCAGTGTGGTTAACAGTCTGACAAAGGAAAATAGTTTTCTTCTAAACCCACTGGCCTAAAGGTCCGCTGTCTGCTGTCCCTTCCTTCTTATCTCCCCTCTGTTAATTGGTCATTAGCAGGGAAAATGTGGTTTTAATCGTCTGCTGGTCCAGACAGTCTGAAGTTCATTAGAGCTAATGTCTAAACTTCAGAGAGGCACAAAGTGGCTGATGCTGCCCGTCTAGACACAAACATAAACACTTGGCCAATTATTAATGCATCCCATAAGAGCCTTTAGTGAGTGCTGTTTGTTTGCTTATGCATAAACATATGTGTGGTTGGACCTAACATGACAACATGATAAATTTGTGCAGTATAATTGGGCTGCCTCCGTGTTATTGCATATTTATGCTGTTGTACTCACAGTAACATTTGCCCTCAGAAGACGAAATGTAATGTTGAACAAACCACAATGGGACACTGCAAACAGAATAATGACTGCTTAGGGCACCCAAAAAGTAACTTGGGCTTTAAACAAAACTAAAAGAACACAGCCATGCAGACAGCCTTGTGAAAGTGGTGAAGCTCACTGGAAAGGAAACCAATCTGGAAGTATACATTTTATTCTTGTGGGTCTTTATTAATTATGGGAATGTAATTGGCCAGATGATGATAACAGGATTGTAATAAATTTAAAAAACAGTCACATATAACAATGGAAAATGCTTTGCGAGCTGCAGAAGTGGTTCAGGTGATATGTTTCTATATTCTTTATAAATATGTCTTCCAAAATAAGTGCTCTTTAGTCATTCTAGGCTAAAACAGGTGCTCTGTGCCTTGCCATCTCATTACTATATCGGTTCACCACTTTAGTTCGACAAAATATATCTCTACAACTACGGGATGGACTGCTGCAGCATGCATGGTCCACAGAGGATGAATTCGGTGAAGGAGGCTGATGTGTTGGCTGTGTAGTGAAATATCTAAATTGGATGAATTGTTATTAAAGGTGACATAGATATGCATGTTCCTCAGCAGTTGTATTCTACTGAGTTTGCTTGACTTGGTGAGCTGCGTTTAAGGCGCAATATGCACCAGATTGATGCTAATATAATTTTTAAAAAAGTCTCAAATATCAAAGAGAAATAAGAAGAAGGAGAACTAAAACTTCTAGAATCAAAAACAGTGTCATTTCAAAAGCAAAAATTACAGACAAAAAGTTGTTTGTGTATTTATGCAAACTGTTGGTCTTTAACTTGACTGATTGTGATCAGGCTGGCAGCTCTCTCGCTTTTGCTGATTGAGTTTTAAAAAACATATATTTTTTGCACTTCTGACATAAACACTAGTGTTTTCTTTCATAAATGTGTCCCTGTTTGCTAATAAGCTTTTGAATGACAGCTCAGTTTGCTTCCTGCTGCTATCAGAACCTTTACATTTGTTTCCTTCTCTCCTGCTCCCTGTGCTCACATTTAATACAGCTGAATTCCCAGTAAAGCTCTTTCAATTCTTTTATAGTATTTTTGGGGGATTTTCTATTTTTACTATAGACAAAGAGACAGGGTGAAAGGGGGTATAGTGTAGAGAGACATGCAGCAAAGGGTCGTGAGTCGGACTCGAACTCACGACCATTGCTGGCGACCTGTGCCCACACGGTAACGCCTTAACTAAGCGGGCTATATGACGGGCCAAGCCGTTCCCATTCATGTATTTTTCTGTTTCTGTTGTCAGATAACAGAACAAGTATAAAGTAGTCACTAAAATTAAGGCTGCATTTTACAACAATCACTCTATTGACATTGGGCGGCTGTGGCTCAGGTGGTAGAGTGGATTGTCCACTGATTGCAAGGTTGGCGGTTCGATCCCCGGCCCCTCCGCATGCCGAAGTGTCCTTGGGCAAGACATTGAACCCCAAGTTGCTCCCAATGGTAGATGAGCGAATTGCATGGCAGCTCTGTCGCCATTGGTGTGTGAATGTGTGAATGCAAAACACATTGTAAAGAGCTTTGGATACCACTAAGGTAGAGAAAAGCGCTATATAAGTGCAGACCATTTACCATTGGCATGCTGTTGCTCTGCACTGCTAAACTACAGATTTTATAACTGTGATGTCATCTGACAAAATTATCACACAGGAGTTAAAGACAATTTTGCTATATTTCCATGTAAAATAATTACTTTATTTTTATTTTTTTTAATCTAACACTGGCCACAACCTCTGTCTTGGTCCTGTACAGCCAACTGAATAAGCTGCTCCTCTTTGCAACTCATCCAGAGGCATGCCTGCAGCAGGAAAACAAGACCTTGCTCCCCCATGACGTTACTGGTGACTCCCAAAGACAAAAGCTAACACTTGCTCAAAAGTCTCTCGATTTGTCGTTAGTTTTCTTTGAACAGAAGTCGCTGAATAGACGTCTGGGAATTGCTTAAATCTTGCAGCAGAGTGGGCAAGTTGATAACAATGGCTGCACTGAAGAACGTCCAGGGCCTTGATCTGTAACTCAAAACGTCATTGCTCTCAATGGAGATGGAACTCTGTAAAACACCTGCCCACGCTACCACGGCGGAGGTTTGGGTCAGAAATGCAAACAATGAGTCCGCCAGCGGAAATGAGACAGCTGGCTGGGTGCCTGTGAGGCTGACAGTGACACCAAAGTCTGATCAGTGAGAAAGAAACGCAGGAAACTGTGACCAAAAATAAGTTTTGCTTCTGAGGTGACGTTTTATTCTCTTTAAAACTCTGATTTTTGTTTGAAATTGAAGACGCAAATCTGACCCTCTCAGGCAGCAGTAGCAAGGACACTATTCAAAGTAGACTGTGATGTGGTCAGACTCCAATACGCAACCACGAGCTACTGTATATGCAGAAAATGTGCTAGTATAGACTTGAAGTGTTAAAATGTGCTTGAGGTCATGCTTATGGGGGTATATAAGATGTAAAACGCTCTTAGATTGTCTGTCTGGACAACTGGTGACTAAACAACCTCAAATCCTCCTATATAGACACTAATTTCACTTGTTTAATAAACTCATTAGCTTTAATAGTGAACCACACTTTCATTTGAGAAAAATCTAATTTTCATTATCAGTTAAGAATTTTAGGTTTAGCCTATTAGCATGAACAAGTCTGTCAACAATCAATCTGTCATTAAGCACAAAGGACAGCCTGGGTTGATGGGAATGCTCCTTTCACTAATAGCTTGTACACAGCAGTTCTTTTGTAATGACATACTTTGATGCCAGGGACAGACCTGGCTGGCTGCAAATCAGCAAGGCAGAAAATGTACAGACTGATTGCTCCTGCACTGTAATTTGTTAATATGTGTTTAACTGTGATGCCTTATCCCGGATGAATGCTTTCATCCTAAACCTAAATTGCCATTTTGTTAATAATGTTGTCGTGGCTTTTCATGAGGAGTTGCTCACTTTGCTTCTGGCTACACGAGATCTAATGGGACTGTGTTTTAATATCTGTCAGGTGCTGCAGGGGTCGACACGTACCGAGCAGCAGGGGTAGTCTCTAAACCATGACGAGCTTTTAATTTTTCTTCTTTCCTTCATGCTTCCTTCTCGGCTTCTCCTCCTCCTCCTTCCAGTGGTCGTGCTGTATTTGCAGGCTGTGGGAACCAAAGAATGGAGGGAGGTAAGTTAAGCAACCTTTTGTTCCCGACAGCAATATCCAATATTTGCGTCTGCCTGTCTGCCAGATGGGTGTTTTTCTTTTCTTTCTTTCTTTCTTTTTTTTTATTAAGGAATGCTATATATGAGTTTTCCTCGGTGCTAGTGACTTTCAATCAGGGCAAAAAGAGGGGGTTATTAAGATGAAGTCCAGAGGCAACTCACAGCAAACCCCTGAGAACATTGTTGTAGAAAATTGAAAGTGTCAACCTCTTCACTTGCCCAGAGAGTGTAACCAGTGTCTGAAATGAACTCAGGCAGGGGAGTGGGGGGGGGAGCTCCAGATACTTGACCTAAACTGATGAATTAATGGTAGAGGTTAGAGAATAAATTAGTAAAAAGGATCTCATAATTGTATGATGTCAGATGAAATGAATTCACATCATGACTCAAGGCAGGCAGGAAAAAGAGGGCGGATTCTTATTTGGCCTCATCAAAAATGCACCATCTGCTCCCCTTGACTCCTCTCTGCCGCGTCCTGCCAGTTTTTAAAGCCGGGTCACGTGACATTCCATTCATTTCCACTCCTTTGAATTCCCTTTCCTTTTCCACTTTTGCCATTTTCATGTCTCCTCTAATTTGCCCGTGTCACGCTGTTTTAGTCACTTTATTTGCCCGTTTGCAAATTCCAAGTCAACACCGATGTGTCGGTGAGGGCTTTTGCTGCCGCTGATCCCCTCACTTCAAGACACCTCACACCTTTTTATTCCGTGTGGCAGGGCTTAATCAAAAACACGGCATGAATTGTGCTGCAATCAGCAGAGTAAACATCTCGCTGCCAGCCGTACACATATTGACACCTTGAAAAGATAATTGTGCCTGGATGGAAACCTGACAAATCCCGTGTTTGCTTTTGACATCATGTTTTGCATAATGGAAATACTGGATATACTGTATAATGTGTACGTGCAATTTATTTAGAAATAGTTCATTTACATCCTACATTAACACGCAAAATTCATTTAAGTAACGTCATATCACTGTCACCACATGTCCCCAACCTCCAGTGTTTTCCTTATTTCAGCCATGTATGTAGGGGTTTTGTTATTTCCACTTCTTTTTCTGCATGTGTACTGTTCCAGCTGCATCCGACTGTGCACCAAAATGTTTTATGATCACGAGTGGTTCCATTTTTCCCAGGGGACGGCTATGATCCTCCACTCACAAACCGCAACAAATCATCAGTGGTATCATGAGGAAGACTACAGACAACTCTGTCTCAATTCTATCTGTTGTGATTACATGCTCTGAATCCAACATTAAAGGCACCAGCCACATCAGCACTGAAAACTGGACTGTTTTGGATGATATAAATCGCATTAAGTGAAATCTGCGTCTATTATTACATTTGCTGGAGAGCCCAAAATTTAGGACCTTGCTGTAGTTGTAACTTTTATTGAATCTCCTGTGTTGGAGTATAAAGTACTGCATGAAATAGAATCCTATGTACTGTTTTAAATTATGGTTCTGTTTGCAGCTAAGCTTGTTAGATGCAAACTTTTTATTTTCCACAGGATATAGCGGCTGGTTACGATGCCGCAGCACTGTGTCCGTGCTTATTCCTGAGATGTGCCAAGCAAAGAGGGCAAAATTTAGAACTTCCCACTGTGTTTCGGCACCGTCGATGGGGAGCATGTCCGAATCAAATCACTCTTTTAATACATTATAAAGGTGTGGATAATGGAGGAAAGCCTTGCACAGTATCCGCTCCTAAAAAGCATTTGTTTTAGGACCATTTGTTTTCATGCGTGAAACCAGCAGGTTTTCAGTGCGGACAGACTGCGCAATCACAAATTCACTGCCAAAGGCTCTGCATGTACACTTGTGGACTTTAGTATAGGACGGGATTTACATCATGCATACCCTTGCATGGAAAGCATGAATTGGCCCCAATGTGCATGCTTTATAGACCAAAAAAATTGCAAAAGTGTGCAGAACTTTCCTGTACCTCATTGAGGAAGCACACAAAATATTTAGCTACAGTAACTGAATAGTGTTTGCATGTCTCCTCTTGCTAGTGCAGTAAGCCCACTGGTGCAGTAGTTAGTAGTTACACTTCAGGTGGTTGGGAATAGTTGACATAGCCAGTGACACTGATGCTGAAAATGTGACGCCAGTAGTATTTTAAAGAGACACATGGTTGTTTAATTATGGGTGCACTCAGTGCTACAGTTTTTGAAAATGGCGGGGGCAACAAAGTCAATAGAAAACTAGTCTTTAGTGGCAGCCTTGGTTACAGCAGTTAACAAAGTAGTCCTCTAAGATCTCCACAGGCCACCAGTCTCCGAGAACGACATACTTTTTAATACATTTGACAGCTTTTACTGCAGCACTTTGCGGTTCAGTTGGTTGTTTGCATTTCAGGACATGGAAACATACCTTCTCAGTGACATTCTTACCATCACTACTGGGTTGCACACAGTTTTCAGCCCATATTAGGCCAGTTTTAGTTATTTTAACATCTTGATATTAACAATCAGCACTCTCTTGCCAGGCCCTGTTCATCAAATCTGCTCAAACCACACAGGCCCAGTCCTAATGAAACAGATTAGCTCAATAGACAGGTGAGCTCTTAACAAGCACAACCTGAAATACTGTATGGTTTGTTTATTGGTTTATGTAACCACGTCTGTTTAATGCTATAGAAAAATACTTTTATTTGAAAGTGTGTTTGAATTCAATGCCATGTTTTGATGGGCTTTAAGGTCATGTTCAGAGTAGGAATAGCTAAATAATGACCTCTATCACTCACCAGCCTCTTGAATTATTCGCAGCTTGTATACAGCCTAATCTGGGTTCTGTCCGGGTGTTCGATCTGCATAAACACCACCAAGGTTATGCTGTAGAACACAAAGTGCTAAGTTCACGGTCAGTTCACTCCCCCCTGCAACATCCATGCTGGGTTTTGAAGTTTGCACAACCAGAAGGCAAACAGATAAATGCCTTCCAATTATTACACCACGCACAATAAATGTTGCGGTGGCTGCTGCTGAGCTCTTATTGTAATATCCGTTAAATAAGCTACAAGACAGAAGCATTCAGGAGCCTAAGGCCTGCAGATTTCTTTGGCAACAAATCTGTGCAATACCTCAACAATAAACTGGTTCAAAAATGCTTTCTACTAATGCAGCTTTTGTATTGTAGTCTTTATAAGCTCCATTTCACTTACCCAGCCACAGTGAATGCAAATCTCACACACGCAGCACACAATAACTACGCACACACCTACATACACAGGGAAACAAATTTAAGGACAAATCCTTCTTTTGTGCACCCACGCTGCTATGTTTTAAGTTCTTTGGCCTCAAGTCAGTCCTTTTGTGACCTAATGAATTCCGACAATGAACACATTTTCCCTGTCAGTGGTTCACTGAAGAACAGAAATGAATGGGGTGGACTATTGAAAGAAATGCATTGTATCTGTAATAGATCCATTTTATCTATACAGTCCACGTTGAAACTAGTGATTGTGTTTCCAACTTCTCTAGGTATCCCACAACCAAAAACATCACCACCACTAGCAAAGTTAATACTTAACCTTAACCCATAATACCCCAGCACCTATTAACCAATCATGTCTAGATGGTATTATAAACCAAAGGCCCCCAGCCCCGAAAATAGAAACACCACAAGGAAATATCATGGGATTTTCCCTTTGGGTCGATATGGCAGGTAGGTCCTGACGTCCAATACACTCCCCTGCAAGGCCTTGGTAATGGATAGGCTGGGGACGCAGTGGATAGCGTGGATTATGTGCACTGGGCACTAAAGACATGAGTCGAGGTATTGAAGCTGTGGTGAGGCAGTGCCAAGATCAATAGCTCATTACACGGTGCTGTCGGGCCAGGCCACGGAGGCGAGGCCGCCGGTCCACCGGGGGGATTACTGGTGTGATTGTCAGGGTGATGGAGAGACGGTCTGGCCCAGGAGAGAGTTTGGGACTGGGCCTCTGTGGGCTCACAATGGCTACTCCTGGCTCTAATCTAGCAGCCTGATTTCTCTGGGGACACAAGATTTAGCACAGCAGAGCTCAGTGTGATAAAGCGTGGTCACATTTTTGCAAAGGAGATTCTGTATTTATGGATTCTTATTCTCTGTGAAATGCTGCAATGGTAATATGGGTTGCTGCTGCATCTCATGAATTTTATTCACTTGTGTCTCTCGTGTATTTTAGCTTGATACGGGCATAATAGCATACATTGACTCTTGAATTAATGCTGCTGCTACAACCAATGATCACTTTCTTTCCTTTTTTGTAGTTTGGCAGGACAGAGGTAATCGATAACACTCGGAATCCAGATTTCGTCAGGAAGTTTGTCCTGGATTTCTTCTTTGAAGAGAAACAGAATCTAAGGTTTGATGTGTAAGTAGCTGGACTTTCCTTTTTCTAAAGAATTTTGAATTCATTTAGTCCTGAACTGGGACACAACCCCCACCCTCCTATGTCAGTACTCAAATTTGGATACAGTAACCAACCACAGGAAAGCAATGCCTTATATCCCAGTGAAATAATTTCTCTCTCAGTAGGCTTTCAGTTTAGTGAAAACCTTATTAAATCCCACTGGGATAGATTAACAGGTCAGTCACTGATAGAATTAGATGGTTAAAGGCCCAGTGATGCAAGGAGATTTTTAAAAAGGTCTCTTACCAAGGCTGCTTTAGATTCCCACTGATTCAATTAGTCTTCATTTAGCCACATGTTCAGTTCACCTACTTGTTATCCTTAATCAATAGCAGCGAAAGATCACTGACATGCCTCTGTAGCTTTAATCAAGCTAAAGAAATGGGCTTTTATTACTCAGTGGGGTTTGAAAGGCAGCAGCTTGTACGTATTTATTTATTTATTTTTTTTGTTGGGCACTAAAATGGAACAGGTGCTTTGTTTGTGGTGATAGTGTTGGTGTTGTGCATCTTTCAGTCTTTACGGTTTTCTATTTTTCAAACCAAAAATGTAGTCCATTGCAATGCTTATTCTTTATTTTATATACTTTCTTGCAGCGAAGAGCGAGATTAGCTTAGCATAGCTTAGCTTAGCATTAATACTGGCAGCAGTGACAAGGATTTACAGTATACAACATAAGTGAGTACACCCCTGTGCAATATCGCAATAGCGTATTTGCTCTAATGTAAAATTAAAACGACTATTAAAAATGCAGGCCGCACATGTAGGAACTCAGTCACTACACCTTTCATTACTGAGATTTGACTCTTATTTTTCAGTACTTCCTATTTTACCTTTATTACTGATGACAGATTCACTCTTCCTCAGAATGGAGGAGAGATCTTTTTCAGCAACTGAAGGTGTTCTATTGGATTTAACATACTAGACCAGGCCATAGTTTTTATTTTATTCTTACTTATGTGATATTGGCAGTGTGTTTTGGAAGCTTATCATGCTGGAATGTTCCTCTTCTGCCAGACTTCTACAGACTGGGAGTCATGTTGTCAGCCAGTATTTTGATATATCCACAGGCATTCATGGGACCATTACACTGCCACCCTCACTGTTGGGGCTATGTATTCACTGTCTGATACCAAACACTCTGGATCTTATCTGAACAAATCCACCTTGGTCGCATCTGACCAAAGAATATGCTCCCAGTGTTCATCAGGCTTGTTGTCAAGTCCATTACCAAAGTTTTTGTCTTGCAGTTTTGTAACAAACAGCAAGGAAAGGTCTTTTTCCTATATGCCGTCTATAAAAGTTCAGATTATGCGCTGTCCTTTATGCTGCCTGAGCTGTCACAGAAACCCCAGTTTTCCTCGATAGCCCCTTTGCCACGTCTGAAGCACTCGACCGTCCATTTATCAGAGCTACATTGTGCAGGTAGTGCACTGTCCACGGCATCACTTCGGAGCAGCTCTGCATTCTTTACCTCCTGATTACTGCTGCAGCTGAGCTTTCTCTGATTTTTAGCTGGTCACTGATCTTCCTGTAACCTTTTCCATCTTTTTGAAGTCTAACAATCAGATTTTTCAGTTCCTCTGGCAATTATTTTCCATGTGAAGCGATGATGCGGACATGCATATAGACACAGCTCATAGGTCCAAAACTGAGAAAGTTCCGGTGTCCACATTTCATTTTGTAATTGTTCTAATGCAGTTAGACTAACTGGAACTGTTGAGCTTCTATTTGAGGCCTGTGTTTTCAATATAGTCTTTCTAAAGTACTTATTTTTGATTGTTCAAAAGAGGAAGTACTCCTCTCGTCAACTTAATGCAGTTATTGAGAGGCGATACAATTTAGAACCCTTTGCCATTTACTTGATATTGCACAGTGGTGTTCTCACGCTGTGTGCACAGTTCTTGCCATACTTTATAAATATGCCTACAAGCGTGTCTGAAGCTAGTAATTAGCACGTAATATCTCAGCGTTCAATCTGCATACAAAACAAAATGTAAAAAAAAAAAAAAGACAAATTGAGGTTTTATGGGAAGTTACTTGCTTGAAGCATTTCGCGTTGCAAAAACAAACAAGCAACAGCGTTACTAATCACCCCACAGCAGTATCATGCTAATTGCAGTGGTTCCATTAAATTTAAATCCATAACTTATTAACACAATACAGTAATGCGTAGCGTAAAATAAATGAAGGTGGAATTGGGGCATTGCAAACACACATCACCATTGTTTCTAGGACTAAAGTCATCGGTGGCATACATGTGCCTCCTCTGAATCTCTTCAAATGAAACCTCACGAGCTCCAATCGTGTCACCTGTTTGTTGCTCGCAGGTACAATGTGGACTCCAGAAGCTGCAACATATCCAAACACGTAAGTACAGTGTGTCGACCTCAAATGCCAGCTGTGACTCAGAGCTGACAGCTTCCGTCTGCCTTTAAATGTATCACGATATTCAGATTTACCCACTCAGTTGAAGCTAAATTCAGTGGAATGAGTGCAGCAGCTGTTGATGATTCAGTATGAACATGATCCACGTTGAATAACTTACATATCAGTTCTGTGACAATGTCTTCTGTTCTTTTCTTTCCCACCAAAATAAATCACTTGGGAGAGCAGAAGGTGAGTGCAGATGGTTGGCCTCATGAGTCTTGGTATTATTATTATTATATCCTTTATTCATTTCACTTTTTTATTTATTTTCCAGTGTATTTCAGCATCCCCCAGAACTGACTTTCAATTTTTATGTGTGTGTGTGATTCATTCGTTTTAATTTTATTGAATTTTTCTCCCATTCTTTCATCTCATTTCATCAAGGACAAACACCAAGAGCTCCCACTCGGAAAGCTTCCCCCCATAGTGTTGTGCCTCATTTTGTCTGTCTGCATTTTATCATTCGCTCAGGTAAAAAAAAAAAAACTTTCAGAACTGCACTTCAAAGTGAAAGCAGCTGTTGTTGTTTGAGGCAATATACTAAGAGCAGATTGCGGATGCGAGGGCATTTACCGGAGCTACACACATACTCCGCTTGCAGGACTCACACCTACACCCGCCGACGCCCACGCACCACAAACACCGACACTCCGGCCTTGTTGGTGCGCAGTTGTATTGTGTCGTGTCATCTCTGCTTTTTTTATGTTGCCATATGTTTTTTCTGTCCAGCATGTGGGCAGGTTGTAAAGTTTGGAATCTGTTGTTCAATAAAAATCCTGACGAAGGGGAAGCATTCTTCTCCACTCTGAGGACATTTGGCTTGTGCGCAGTGTTGTCCTTTTAGGAATAATCAACTGGTCAACAAGCAGCTGAAGGATGCGGCCCTGCAGGACTTCTTGGGCTTGACCTAGTTGGCTTAATGAATGCTTACATAAATGGCGGAATTAAACCGTAAAGCTAATGCTTAATTTAAAATGGCACTTCAATAAGATGAGATTGAACTTTAATGGAACTTTAACGACTTTAATATCTCTCTTACTATCCCTATTGATTTTAGAGCGTTTCATAATTGCTAGCGAGCCTTTTGTCTTTAGTGTTAACTCTGCGCAGAAAAGTGCAAAGTAACAAGTTTAGTGTTCGCATATTTCATCGGGCTGGTTCCCTTGCTGCTAACCCTAGTTGATAAAGTGGAAGAGCTCCTGAATTAAATGGGAATCTGACACCACTGAGCGCACCACAGTGTCTTGGAGATATGTACAATTAAGATCTGCAGCAGGCCTGCATCAAGCAGGGCATTATTATGTTATCTGCAGGTACTATTTACAATACCTTCCTGTTGATTAGAGCTTGTTTTGTGGCCTAGACTATCTGTCAGCCCCGTCAGCAATTAATTCTGTCTCTCCTATTTTTTTCTCCGCTTAGGACTTTCTGGGCCAGACCTTCTGTACACTTGGAGAAATCATCGGCTCCACAGGAGGACGATTAGAGAGGACCCTCTCGTAAGTCCCTAGCATCCTGTCTATTGTCTCAGTGTGAAATTACTATCCACTTTCTTTTTTTTTTTGTTCGTGCGTTGAAACATATTCATAATAGAAATTATGCACATAAATAATTTCTTCAGCTGTGCAGAATGAAATGATTCCCCCTCTGTCTTTTGTTCCATGTTTATTGACGGCTGCTGTGGAAAACAACACTATAAGAGCCATCTCGCTAACACACTGTGTGACAGACTCACCCGGTTTAAATAGCCTCGCCTATTATATTGTTAGATCAGAGTACATCAGTGCACATTGAGCTATTGTTGCTGAAGTATTGAGTTTTTATTCTGTTTGACAAAAGTACGACGCGACAGAAGTCAGTATAACACTGGATTTTGACTGACAGATACAGCATCTGTTCGTATTTTCTTCTCGGTGATATGTGGGAAGTGGAAACCAATGTGTTTTGTTTTTTTTCCCAGACAATAAAAGGTGGAATAGTGTGCCTTCTTTTTGAGCTGCAAACCCTATTTTTTACTGCATCTCTGCAGTGTTAGATAACGCGCTTTACTCCGAGGAGCTAAAAGAATGCCAGCAGACAGAGAGAGATGTGAGGTCGGAGAGGTCACGGCAGATTTGAACCCATTTTATTGCAGGGAGAAAGGTGTCTTCCTTTGTCTGCCTCTACACTGCCGAGTTCATCATACAGGATGCAGGGAAACAATTCTTCACCTCAGATGTCTTTCTCAGTTACACTTACCAGAGAGCAGCATTTCAACTGGAAGCTGTATCAGACAAGAAAAGAAGCATTTTAATTAGCTGGGGGGTTTTTTTGGTTTAGTTTGTACCTCTACTATCTACTATTGTGGCAAATAATTCCAATTGAATTAATTCCGGACATGAATTTCTTGAATTTAAATGAACAGTTGAATGACTTTATGACAAACTGTTATTGATTTTCTCATCCACCGCATTGACTTGTGAATGCAAGAGACTGAAAGCTCAATTCTTTAAACACTGAGGCGAAAACAGTCGCACAGGTTGAGTCAAAGTTCAGCAGAACAGAGGTCAAGAGGGCTGTGAGGAAGTAGATGATATTTTTGAGGTTGTGTGAGCAGACTGTTGCGTGTGTCTGTTTGCCTTGACTCTTTCAGCGGTAGCTCTGCCTTCCTCTGAAGCGTCTCAGGTGGTGATGAGCTGTGCGCCACCAGGTGGTCACCACCTGTGACACTTCTGAGGAGGAAACTGTCAAGGTAACCACACATGTAAGCCAGGCAGAGCTACAAATAGCTTATAAAGTATCTGAGTCAGACCTTGCAACTGTGAGTTACTATATTTACGGAGCTCCCTTCTAGTGCTGCAACTGCCAACTGTTTTCATATGGAGTATTGTGATGGTTATTTTTTCAATTGTTTTGACTTAAAGTGTCACAAAATTGGGGGAAATGTCATTCATCTCAATAGAAAGTCTTAAAATGTCTTGTTTTATCCAACCAACAGTCCATAACCAAAAGATTTTTTGAAACAGAGACACAAAAAGTATGTACACATATTTTGGAATTGGTACCAACATTTTTTTTTTGCATTTTTGCTTGAAATATTGATCAGACTAATAAAACAATTTCAACCAACTAACATAAACAATTATTTTGTCAGTTGTTCAAACAGTCTCACAAGACTTTCTCCTCTGTAACCATTCAAAAAAACAACAACCTCCAATAGCAACATACATGCTGAAAATTTCAAGTTTTACCAAAGGTTTGGATTGTGCAGTCATTATACTGCAAGGACACTGTTGCTACATTCTGGGCTTTGTGCTGCACAATGTGACTGTGATACAAATAAACCACAGCGTTTCTTTTTTCCCCTTACAGCAGAATAATAATGACGTGCAGCCATACCATTCTCCAGCGCTGACACAGGACTGTGAGGATGGGTCTGAATATACAAAAATACCTTATACTTAAAGGAAAGGATAGGCAAGCTCTGGAGGTTGAATATTATGGTCACAAATAAATCAAAACCGCTCTACAGCCATGACAGCTAGTTTGCCAAATAGCACTAAACACAAAGTACATCTGCTCCTGATGGGAAAGTCATTGGTTTTGCAGGTATTCGGTCATTCATAAAGTAATAGACAACTTTAAGCAGATGATGGCATGAAAGAAAAAGTCAGTGAATAACTCAAAAAATTACAAATTATCCTCTTAGCAACAATGAAAATGTACAAATGAACGAAATGAAATTAAATGAACCAATAATCTGTAGAAGTTGTTATATTTCAAAGGTCCAGCAACAACTTTGACATGCTGGTGGTGCTAGAGGGAAAGCTGAAAGTTCATCAAAGTCATGTGAATCTAGATTTAAGGGGATCGTGATTATAAATGTAGAAAACTTCATGGTGAGCCATGTACGTTCCTTTAGACCTACAACCCTTTAGACTTCCCAACAGTTCTGACATTGCAATCATTAGAGCCACACCAAGTTCAACTAAAAATATGAATCTTTTGACTCAAGGTCCACTAGGTTACTAGCTTTTTCACAAGAATTTGACTCCATCATTTTGCCTTCCTACACAGGAAGGAGTTTTCTCAATTGTTTCTGGTGTCACAAGACAGTAGTCCCACACTACAATGAGAACTGGTAAACTACACTATATTTCCAAAAGTATTGGGAGACCCCTCCAAATAACTGAATTCAGGTGTTCCAGTCACTTCCATGGTAACATGTGTATAAAGTCAAGCCCCTAGGCATGATCACCAACTTTCTGCAGAGTCAAGAGCTACAGACCTCCAAACATGGTGTGACCTTCAGATTAGCTCAAGAACAGTGCATAGAGGGCTTCATGGAATGGGTTTCCATGGCAGAGCAGCTGCATCCAAGCCTTACATCACCAAGTGCAATGCAAAGTGTTGAATGCAGTGGTGTAAAGCACGCTGCTACTGGACTCTACAGCAGTGGAGACGTGTTCTCTGGAGTGATGAATCACGCTTTTCCATCTGGCAATCCGATGGACGAGTCTGGGTTTGGCAGTTGCCAGGAGAATGGTACATGCCTGACATGCCTGCATTGTGCCAAATGTAAAGTTTGGTGGAGGGGGGTTATGGTGTGGGCTTGTTTTTCAAGGGTTAGGCTTGGCCCCGTAGTTCCAGTGAAAGGAACTCTTAATGCTTCAGCAGACCAAGACTTTCTGGACAATTTCATGCTCCCAACTTTGTGGGAACAGTTTGGGGATGGCCCCTTCCTGTTCCAACATGACTGCGCACCAGGGCACAAAGCAAGGTCAATAAAGACATGGATGAGCCGGTTTCTGCAGGCCAGTCAAGTTCCTCCACACCAGAGTTCTGACCTCAACCTGACAGAACACCTTTGGGATGAATTAAAGCGGAGACTGAGAGCTAGTCTTTCTCGACCAACATCAGTGCCGGACCTCACAAATGTGCTTCTAGAAGAATGGTCAAAGATTCCCATAAACACACTCCTAAACCTTGTGGAAAGCCTTCTCAGAAGAGTTAAAGCTGTTATAGCTGCAAAGGGTGGGCCAACTCCATATTAGTCATAAGTCATTATTAAGTCATTAAAGTTCATGTTCGTGTTAAGGCAGGTGTCCCAATACTTTTGGGAAGATAACATATGTTTGCTAATGAGGATAGTGAGAAACAGTTGAAAGTTCTGGAAGAATATAGTAAGTAATCCTTGAGTTAACTTCTCCTTGCAACTTTTAACTTAAACTTTTAACCTAAAATTATTTGTACTTCATTTTTTAATTCATTCCTCTAACCAGAATTTTTAATTGCTGTCCAAGTTTGCCAATAACTTAATTTGGCATCAGTCTGGGGGGTTTAGCTCAACCAACAGCAACAGCTTTGCCTATAAAAGCTGTTACCATTTAAACCCCAGTCTGTCAATAACAAGTCTGTGTGGGTTTGTAGTGTGTTTTTCTTGTCTATTTTTGCTTGGAATGGTAGTACAGTATATGAATCACTGCCACTCACTTCAGCTGGACGTGGTGATGAGTCAAGTCGGCTAGGGGCCAGTTTTTGGCCCCTGCAGCTGTCCCCTGCCAGTAGCACTATTGACATGTTTTAGAAAGCTTATCATGCTCAGACAGACCAAACAATCAGTCGGCTATGGTCCCCTTTCAGCCCAAATGCCACAGTGCTGGGTGAGTGAGGGAAGAAGAGAAAAACAGAAAGCTGGGAGAGTAGTAAAATATGTCATATTTTACATTTTAGCATAACTGGAATGTTAAGTGAATATGATACCAGTGTCAGAGAGCAGAAAGAAACAGAAAAATAGCCACTGACCCTACATCAAAATAAAATATATTGCATTTTACAGCCTTTAGCATGTCTTCTCTTAACTGCACAACCTCTGTCGGACACACGCAAACACACAAATATAGCAACATGACATAGATTTATCAGTATTTTCCACCTCAATGCACATGTTTTTGTAAAAAAATTAAATGGCTATTAAAGATGGAATCAATTACTCACACTCATCACAAACCTGCCGTAAGTTCCATGTGATTAATCATCTTTTCAGTGTATCCATTAATGGAATTCACCTTGAGGAGAAAAATGGGAAAAACTGATATAAGCAGAGGTTACATACAAGAAGACCTCTGTCTGAAGGGATTTTATAACGACTTATTCTGTGATTAATGAGGCATAAGCTGAATTTAAAGACACTGATTAGGGGGATTCCATTGTGCAGATAACAGCCTGCCCTATCCATCAGTTACAGGTATGGTTATAGAGAAAATATTTAGCGCTCACCTCACCTGTAAAAAATTCAAATCACATTTACTGACAAGCCTACACTTTCATTTAGGCAAGCTCATGTGAAACTAGGAAAACATTCACTATGGTTATTGCACGACCAGCTGAAAACTCATTAAGCTAAATCTCAACTTTATGAGGTTTTCAGACAGTACTCTTTATTGCAGTATTCTTTACGTTTCCAGGCAGCTCATCTTTTATTGCCTTCAACTGTTTACCATCAGATATTATGATGGGATTTTGGAAAGCTAGAAGTTGACATTTTCTTGGAGCAAAGGTCTCATTAGACTCCACGAAAAAGCAAACAATGCACACTCTGTCACTGGAGAGACGGCGGCGGAAGTCAGTCAAAGACGCCCTGCATCGTTGATAAGTTTTATTTTACTTAAGTTTTACTTCTTAGAATGCAATGTGTGCAACTGAGGCTAAACAAATTCATTAAAAAAAAACATTTCCTTCTATGCCTTCCTTGACAGTTGGCAGAAATATAGAGAATATAGAGATGTCACTCTGTATGCATGTGCACAAAACCAAATGAAGTCTGACTTGTGCAAGTTCTGTCTCTGACACCGATAATGTTTTACCTTGTGCCGATTCTGCTTGGGCTCCATTACCATTTTACAAAAATAAATAAATAAATAAATTATTGTTGATAAGCATACATAATTAAAAAAAACACAACAACAGACACAGTATACACCAGAGGTGAGTACACGCCATTGCAATATCACTTAAATGCCAAACGACCCAACACCATAGGATATTTGATGTTATGCAAAATTTAAAAACAACATTTTAGATTGACTATAATGAAATTATAGACCCCACAGTAGGAACGCAATGCAATAAAAGTCTTCCATTAAATTATTTTTTTCAGTATTCCATATGTCCAGCTTTACTTTTGATCACAGATGCAATCATCCTCAACATAGACGGTACTAAACTTCTGTTCTGACGTTGTGTTGCTCTCTCTTTAAAATACCCCAAAGTTAGGTAAACCTGATTACTGGCCCGGTGAATTGTCAAGGTCAGTATTTAGCATTTTAGATCATTTGTATTGTTATTTTTATTGACAGCAAAAAAAAGAATACAGTACTCTGGATCTGATGCCGAGTAAGTAAGTAAAGTAGGATTACCTTTCCAATGTGTTGTAGCTGACAGACAAGTTAGTAGCTAAGTTAGGAGGCAGCCACAGTTTATCATGATATACTCTGTGGAAAAAAAATAATGAATAATGCTTTAAGAGAGAAGATTAAATGGGAAATACAAGTAACAGAACACTAAACGATTAACAAAACAGAAAACAGCAGACATAACTGCAGGAGATAAACTGCTCAGTCTCAATCAACTGATCTCACAATAAACCGAGGATAGTGTCATGTACCTGTCTAATGCTATCATCATATGTACCATTCTGTTGTACATATTCAGTGATATTAATCCCCGTTAATGAAGAAGCCCAGTAATGAATCACAGGCTCCCCGATAAACCATTTAATGCATATTGGTTCTAAATATTGGTTATCAGCACTTCTTGATTACCAGTAATAAATATTGATGTCGGCCTGAAAAAAAAATGCAACATACTTCTCCAGGTCATAGTTTTCACTTCTGTCTCTCTTGTGTGATTTTGGAAGTGTGCTTTGGATCATTATCATGTCAGAATATTCCTCTTTTGCCATGCTGCTGCAGAGTGTGGGACATCTTGCAGCCAGGATCTTGGTATATCCTCAGCCATTCATGGTGCATCTATAAATGCCATCTCCCTAAGACCTTTTGCGCTCATGCATCACCATATCACCACCTCTGTGCTTCACTGTCAGGACTATGCATTCACTGTGGCTGTCTTGGTCAGATTCACCTCACCTGAGCTGAACAAATTTATCTTGACCATCATCTGGTTCTTTAGCAAAGTTTCATCTTGCAATGTTGTTCCAAAGTGCAAGCAAAGGTGTTATTTTTGGATTGGATGCTGAGCATAGAGGGTGATATTATCCAATATCCTTTACACTGTCTGGACTGACAGAGGAACTCCAATGCCCAGCACTGTGCCAAGTAGTTGCCTATCCATCTCTCAGAGCTAGACTGTGCCAGTAGTGCACTCCCCTGTGGCGTCATTTGAAAGGATCACTACCACAGCTGTGATTAGTGGTACTGCGGCTCATTCTATACCTCCTGATCACTTTTGCAACTATGTCACTGCATTTTGACTTGTTTTTAGTTGGCCATTGATCCCTCTGTATCTTTTCCATCTTTGTTAAGTCTCGCAATATTTTTTTCCAGTTCCTCTTTTTCCAAATAGAGCCATGACAATTAATTGATTGTAAGAGGAAATACTCTATTTGTCGACTTAGAAATGATGCAGCTACTGAGAAGTGATGCCATTTTGCATCATTTCACTGAAGTAATATTTCACAGGGGTGTACTCACTTCTGTTGTATACTGTATAGTCCTTCCACTAAAGACGTCAACAACAGACGTCAACAAAGCTTGGCCCATTGCTAGATCTAGTGGCACTCCAGAGGACTGGTTAACCTTAAGGCAACAAAGAAAACACAAACAAACAAACAAACAAAAACACTGGTTTCAGCTTGATTAAGAAGGCTAGATCGATTTTTACCCGTCGGCTCTCTTTTCTTGTTGTAGCAACTCCTCCCGAACACCATCACTATCGCATCTCTTAGGGATATGAAAAGGTCACCTGTCCTGCCACAAATAATATAACAATAATAATCTAACCGCAGTCAGGGGTTGAGGGTTTTGCTCAAGGGCCCAACAGTGGTCGCAGTGGGGGTTCGATCATCTGACGTTCTGATCAGTAGCCCAGGGGCTTAACCTGTTGGTTGGTTTGGTTGCTCATTCAGCAACCAAAGAGAGTCCCTGTAGCTTCAGTTTCTTCTTCTGATGTCAAACTTTCTTTTAATTTGGTGACCAGTGCAGATATTCACACAGCCCTGCTTAAATTACTGGCATCCAAAATCACAGTTTCTTGTATCCTGCTGCATGCTATAGCCACAGTAGTTCCGCAGCACAATAACAGCTGCAGTTTTAGTAACGGGTAACAGTCTCACCACGATGGATAAAAGCAGGTTTGCTCTTCACGGTGACCTCGCAAGAGTATGTGTTGATTAAAAAATCAATACAAAAAGAACTTCGACTTTTGTTGCTGCTTAAGGTACTCACTCGAACCATTCTACCATCAGTAATAGACTGTCACGGGACTCCAATACCAATTACATCATACATAAATTACTTCATTCTCCCGAATCAGTGCTTTGATGTCAACTTCTTTGCAAATGACACAATTTTCTATTCTTCAGCTCCACCTAAGCACTGACTCATCTTCAGTCTGCCTTCAGTGCTTTCTAATTATCGCTTAGTAATCTTAGTAGTCTTTTTTTTTTGCAATCAGAAAAGTCCACGTGTAGAATAACCTCAATTACTGACTCCGTCTTATCTTTAAAACTTTACAGAAAACCCACATTACTTACTTATGAATTTAACTTGACAATAGGCTGTCATTAAACCAACTCAACTCCATCCAACTCAAAAATGAACATTTAAACTGTGCTGTTTTTGATGGTGTTAAAGGCTATTTCTCCTTTTTTGTCATTGTGTTTTATGAATAACTGTTTTCAAATTTGTCTTTGTCCTCTGTACCACAAGCTTGAATCGGCTTTCTTACAGACAACAGATATTCATTAGCATAATCCTTTTTGTAGTGCTGTAGTAATATTCGAAATATTTGCAAGTGCAACATCAAAATACACTGTGGCATGTATTGCACTGTGTCCAATTGTACAGTCACAGAAATCAAACTGTAGTTGATATTTTATTTCCCATAATTCCAAGAAATACTTCCTTTCCCCTTTTTATCTCAATTGTTCTCCGCCAAGCATACAACGTCCTAAAATACCCGAGACAAAAATACCCGCTGGCCTCGATTCCTTTTAAATAAAAATGTTTTGAATTTACAAACCAGACCAAACAAGCAAAAAACAATACAGCAGCTACTCAGCTGTCAGATTATTCCCTAATGATCCCTCGATGCACCTCTTGTCCGTGACTTTGTCGGGAAAAAAAAAGAGAAAAAAACCCGTTCTCCCTCACCACCCCCCTCCCCCCTCCAAAACAAGCTAAGCAGTTTGTTTCTTGACAGCCCGAAGGATTAAGCGAGAAACAAAATGAAAGGGACCAAAGGCAACTCACTATACAAGAAGTGTTCCGGGGAAGAGGCTAAAAATGAAAAGGGAAACAAAACAAAACAAAAAAAGAGAACAACGGAGCGCAATCACTATTCCTCCCATATGGTCAGCGTCTCTGATGGCTGCCTGCAGGGAATAGACAGCTGTCTGGAGCTCCTGATAGATCAGACACAGCAAAAGCCCAGGGGGGAGAGGCAAGGCGGGATGAAGTGAAAGAAGTAGGTAAAGGGGAGATGGAAAATGGAGGGGAGGTATGTGAAGGGTGACAGACAACTCAGTGGACCAGGGAGAAAGGAGGGAAAGAAAGGAGGGCAGAAACTGAAAGGGAAAACAAACCCACTGTGTGGGGGAGATTGAAAATGTGCAAAAGACCGGAGAGAACAAAAGAGAGGAGAAGAGAGGATGATGAAGTTGGGATGAAGGGCTTGGTGCAATAGAGACGGCAAGACAGATGCGAGGAAGGACACATTTCCGGTGAGAGGCAGAGAGAGACAGATTCGTGTTTACTTTCCAAACTGCAGTTTCCTCTCTATGTATGTGCGCTGTCATTTAGAAGACTCTACACTTGTAGAGCAAACTGAGAGAACACACACACACACAAAGCTCGGACAAAGACAACTGCACAGATGCTGGATATATATATAAAAACTTGTAAGTGTACATAGGTTATCGATTTTTTTCCCCCTGCATCTGCTGTCATCAAACACTCGCACACAGATCCCGAACAAGCCCGGAACATATATGATTGCGGGTAGCCTCCTCACGTCGGTGGGTGTACATTTTTATAGGTCAACAGTTTTAGAAACGGGCTTCACGCTGCGTGGCAAACTAAGCACTCTTTTCCCACTTACCTGTGTGTTGCCATGGTAACCGATGGGGGCTATTAGCCGAGGCGGCAAAAGCGTAACAATGATCCAAAATGCACCCTTTGAAAAAATAAATGGGGAACTGAGCGGCATGAGTTTTATGGACACCCATCGAGTATGACCACATACTTGAGTTGCTTTTTTTTTTTAAACTGTCTGGAGAAATATAACCTGCGGTATATAAACACATCCACACTTATTATCTGTATCGGAAGCGGAGCTGTACCGAGCATGAGTTCAAACTTGTAGACTTTACTAACATCATCGCTTACAGCTGACAGGCGAGAAAGGAACCAAACAAATCACCCATTTGTAAATGTAATTTGAAAAAATGAGGCCCGATCTATTAACAATCCCACACGCTGCCAGCTGCCCAGATGTAGATTGATGAGGTGGATAGTGGACTAAATAAGCTGTCCACAGGAATGGCCATGCTGCTGGGTATGTGCTGGCAAACCAGCCTGTGTCATGAAATTGTACCTGTCTAGGATTTAGCGAGACAGTGGTCAATCTGTCTGTGCAGTGTGTCACAGGGCAGGGTGTGTAATTGGGGGCAGTTGGTGGGATGCCTTCTGCTCTGTGGCTGATGTCATACACTGTAGACAAAGACCAACACACACACATGGCACCACAAACTTTTGGTGAAAAATAAATTGTCGGCCAGGCAGAATAACACATTTTCTGCTCAGTGAGTGGTAGCAAACAGAGGCAGATTGCAGGCAGTATTATGTCCCCGTTACTGAGATGCTGCTGGTGGAGGAGCCATCTGCAGATTGTCTTATCCTATTGCAGCACATGGTAATACAGACAGACAGGTAGGAATACATTGCTGGAAAGTGACTTCAGGTGTGGTTAGCCATGAAACTCACAGATTTTCACAGATTTTCTAAGTGGCTTTACTGAGGAGAGACGTTCATTTCACAGTTATCCAGGGTTCAGCATGCAGTTTTATGCTTTTTAATTTATCAGAATTTTTTCCACTTTACTTCAGTGTCTCTTGTGAGGCTATTTTAGCCAATGTTGCAAGTATGGGGTTTCTAATAACTAATAATTATCCCTTTACTTTTCAAGCAATTGCAATGTTATGTCTAACACTTTCACACTCAGTCTTGACAACTAATGAATGGATTTTCATATAATGTGGTGCATACAGTCATTTGTGATCCCCTGACTTCTCCTGTAGCACCACTAGCAGGTCAGAGTATCTACCTATTCGGTGAAAACTCACTAATTAAGGAAGGACTGTGGTGTGTGTGTGTGTGTGTGTGTCTGTTTGTCATAGATATCAAGAACTATACATCTGATCTGCTTTAAACTTGCTGGGTATATCAGTGGGGATCTGTGAAAGTGCAGTGTTGAGTTTCAAATAGATCCGATAAATGGTAGTTGTTATGGAGTTTTTGAGGTCCTCAGCCTGGCATTTGGCTGCATGTGGATAGGGGCTAAGTAACCACTGTAGCTAGGCAACATCATCAAACACAAGATTCTAGAATCATCTCGAAAATCAAAGACATCCAAGTTTACCCACTGCGGACAACATCATTAATGGCAAATGTATGATATCACATGATGTCATGGTCTGTTAAGAGTCATACAGACACTAATATTCAGCTCAATTCAATTTTATGTGTATAGCGCATATGGACAGCACATGTCATCACATAGCGCTTTACATAGCAGAAAGAACAGAAAACAGAAAACCCATGAGCAAGCAGTCAATGACAGTGGGAAGGAGCCAAAAAAAACCCCTCGGATATAGGAAGGGGGTAAAAAAAACCTCCAGCAGAACCAGGCTCAGGGAAGGTGGCCATCTACCTCAACCAGTTGGGTTGGGAGTGGGGATTGGGGGGAGGGGCTACAATCTAAAAAACTACAATCTCAAAATCTGAGATGGATTGGCATAAATTGGAAAACACAGCTGCTGACTTTAAGAGTCCCAGGAGGTTGGATGTTAATGGCTGTAGTAATCGTCTGATTTTTGCTCTGGTACCACCAAAAGGCTGACAGTTGTGGTTTTGAGTGGAATTTCTTGATGGATTGCCCCAAAATTCTGCCATGCATGTCCTCCTAAGCATGAATTCTTTTAACTTTGGTAATCCCTTAGCATGACCTTCAATGCCAACATCACATCCATAATGCAAAACTGCATTGACGTTATTCTCAGCTGTAGTTTATGTATACTGCTTACTAATAAATAGTACCCATGGTAGACATGGTAAACAAGATACCTGCTTTGAGCATATGTTGACTGCCAGCATATTGATAATCAACTTTTGCGTCAATGCAATACCTAATATATGACACCACTTCCAAAAGCTCTCAATCTCACTACGAAATGTTATGGGGAAAAACTATTCTTGCATTTTTACTCAATGCACTTGGTCCACTGATGTTCAAGCTGCTAACCTGGAGTAACATCAGCCAGCTCAAAGTTTTCCTCGCCTTCCGTCTTTGATATTTGTTCTTGGATTTTGAAACCTCGGCGGACACACTAAGCCAGTACAATGCAAAAAACTACATAACGTGAATTTACATGACTCAAAGAGAAAACTTATATCACTCTGTCTGTGAACATGAATCCCTGCCTGACTGATGCCAAATACACATTCGTTCACAATTTTTGCCAAGACAACAATCTCACATTACATCACAATGTCATCAGACTAGGTAATTTGCTACTGTTGTGACTGAGAGACCCTACTGGTAGTAATGACATACTGTGTGTGTGTTTATGCGTGTTACAGTGTGCATTTTAGTGAATCTGTGAATTCTATGTTTAAGCTAAAACAGGGTGTCAAATTGCCAGATATCCAGTAAAAACAGTCATGCTAAAATTAAAATATGAGCAATAAAAATTCATCCACAGTCTGCCTCCCTCATTTGGTATTTATCTTTGTCACACACACACACACATCACTATGTCATTGTCTGTCCCCTGTGGTCCTCGTCAGAGCCGTCACCTGCCATCTGGCGTGGCGGTTCAGTAATCATATGGCCTGCTCTGCTCTGACAGCCACGACGACCGAACACTTCTCCCGCTCATCTTCTGTACAGAATGCTTAACTTTATCAGAGCTGAAATCGAAGATGAGACATGCCCCCTGCTGCAAATGTGACAAATAAGTATAGTTATCCTTGTCAATGTCAAATAATTTGGCTTCCACAGCACCTCTCAAAGCTCAAGTTCACCAGATACCACCCTGAGCCTCTGGTTCTTCCTTTTATCAGTTCCAGTTTCCCATTGAAAAACAAATCGCCCTCACCCGCACGAGGAGATGAATCAGCGCATATTTAGCATTGTGTATCTTCCAACTGGCAAGAGTTGGTTGTTACTTTATCTTGTAAAACCAAAGATCTGTTTGCAAATGGCTGTGTTTGAGCGTGCAGATATTAGCTTTGAGCTAGTTTCATGCTTGCCAGCTTTGAGCATCTTGGCGAAAAATGTGACAGTGTTGTTCTGTAACAGTCACGGATGCAGCCAACACCTCTAATCTGCTAGCAGCACCACTTGTTGAAACAACAAAGGACTCGCAGAAGGAAGAGGCTGTTTTTAGACTGAGTGACGAGACAGTTTTGGAAAAACAGCTACAACAGACAAACATTTGTTAGGTCAAGAGTTGTATTGTATCTTTTTTAGTACGCTAGTATTTGTTCTTTAAGTGCTGAACAAATGAGACCATATTAGTATTTTAAGTTGTACCGTTTTGCTTCTTCTACACTTTTATACAATCATAAAACCAAACTAAAGTCAAATGAAAGCCATGAATAGACATCAAAGTAATTTATATATATTACATTAAATATAAATTACTATATATAAAAAATTTTTGCTTTCTTTTATCTTTGTTTTTAACAATTCCATTAGTCATAGTTGCATCTGTCCTATAGAATCCCCCTGCTCTCTGTCATCATGAGCGCAAATTCACCTTCTGGCAGAATGAAAACAGCATTTAACTTTAAAACTTTTACAGAACTTACAGAACCTAAACTGTAATGCAGAAATAATTCCCATATTTGGTGCAGCGATGTGTAGAGGCCTTAATTGGTGTACTGTTGCACCCAATGTGACCCCGTGTCCTATACTGAGATTCACAGCCAGCTAAACTCTCTCTTGCATCACTTCCTCCAAGGAACAGGCACGTGTTGTATTTGGACAGGATTTAATGCAAAACAGTGTGAAATGGAAATGATACAAAATACATAAAAATACTCAGTATAAATTAAAATATGTCCACTTAAATCAAATAAACATTTCCTGGAATGCATTAGGTGCATTAAAGAGTTAATTCAAACTTATCAGTCTCACTACATGAACTTGAGATCCAACTTTACTATATTGACACATATGGAATATCAAAACATCTCAAACTTGCATATACAACATCTAATAATAAAACACAACTTGGAAACTTACTCATATTGCCACTCTAAAGGATAAAAAGGAGTGGACTGCATCGAATTGAGGAAGACACGCCATTCTCTGCTTGTCTTATGAGAAAACAGTACTTCCTGTTACAATACTCTATTTCCTGGTTGGTTAAACATGGTGAACTGGGCAAACCTGCACCCCCTATGTTCCTGGAGTAACAACATAAAAACAATTCCAGTACAATCAGATTAATCTGTATTTCAAAATATTGTAAATATCTTAATTACCCTGATATAAATCACTTTGCAGCACCTAATTTTGAAATCATTTTTTCAAGTAATGTTATTCAGCTAAGCAGCTTGTCAGTTTCTTACTGACACTCTGCAGTAACTTTCTTGCTAGTAAGAGGAATCATTTTCTCTGGCTGATACGATTTTCAGTATGTTGTTGAGGTCTTCATCTGGCTAATAACTGGGTTATGGTCTCTCAGCACAAGGGTGGCCATCAAATAGAATTGTGTTGTCTTTTCCTAAATGCGTTACCTTGACCTCATGTGTATGGTTGGTCTGAATAGCAATGTCTTTGCTCCGGATATTTGGGTCTAATTAATGACAAATATCCCGCGGTGTGTGTGTGGAGTGAGGGGGTTCTTTTTATACCAATATACCGATATACCAATGCTTCATGACAGTAGAATAGAGCCGAGGTGGCAGCAACCGGGGGGGTGCCTGCAAGTATTCGGATCAATGACCGATTATTCGGATATTCGGGTCCAGCCCTACTCACGTGACTTCATGAGGGAGAAGGAATAGGCAACTGCGTTAATAGGAGAGCTTCACTGAAACAAATAAGGCTACATAATTATGAGGTGACAGAGGCTGGTTTGGGTGTGTCATAGATGGTCCCCTTGAATGCTGCTGCTGCAAGAAATTGTGGGAGAGCAAAGGAAAAGAAGCATTTAAGAATTCAACCAGGTCTTAATGTGGCTGGCACGTAGATAGTTTCAAGTCCTTTTGCTCACAGACTTTACTAAGCAAGAAAGAATATTCCGCTGCCACCTAGTTTTTTGATGTGCTGTTTAATTACGTCAGACCCATTTTACTATTTCGCCTCCACACAACCAGCCAATCACAGTTACAGTCAGTTGCTGATGCTTCCCACCTGCTCTTATCATCAGACTTGGCTCCCTGTGACTTATCTTCTCTTCCTCTTTCACAAAATGAAATTCAAGTTCAAGGGTTGCCTTTTGGAGACAGTATAACAGATTCAGAGCCTAATGCAGATGCAGAAGCTCGACATGTTTGTTGAACAGGACTTCCCGGGAGCGTTACGAATTGCTGCAGAGCTGGGAGTGCTGTAAGGACCTAATCAGATCAGAAACAGTCTCATAACCTTTTGATCGATCCTTGTATAACCTAACTTTTGAATGCAATCCAATATAATAAACTAGAACAGATATTATTATTATTATTATTATAAAGTGTGTCAAATATGTTTTATAGATGTGTTCGGGCCAACGTATGTAGCATGTGACTAATACAATATGTTAAGTATGATATCCAGTAGGGGTGCACAAAATTCACAGTTCTGTTTGAGCTTTGGCTTTAGATTGACGGTTCTGTATGTTTGTGGTAAAGCAGAGAAATGAAAAGAAATGCATAAATTAATATGTTTACCTTCGCCAAGGAGGTTATGTTTTTGCCAGCGCTGGTTGGTTTGTTTGTTTGTCTGTGTTCAAAATAACTCGAAAAGTTATGGACGGAGTTGGATGAAATTTTCAGGAAATGTGTGAAATGGGACAAGAAACAAATGATGAAATTTCGGGAGTGATCCAGATCACCGTCTGGATCCAGGATAAAGATTCTTTAACATTGGGAGTGTTAGAAAGCCTTGCAGTGCTGTCTTGTAGTAGGAAAGTGCATTGCATATATATGGTGGGTGTCGGCCGCTCGTGCTCAACCACAGCAGTGCTACAGTGTGAGAGTGATTACTGGACAATTAACTTTTTTAAGGATACTTTGTCATTGGGAGATTGTGTCGGGGGTGGATTGAAGCTGCTTGGCGGAGGTCTGCGCTCTCTGAGTGCTTTTCTAGTTTTAATTTATTTAAAAAAAATGAAAACATTAAAAAGCACCAAATTGGCCATTGGCTTCATGTAACAGTGATGAGCCTTAAATGCGGCATTCTGTTACTCTCAGCTGTAAAATAGATCAAATGAAAAGTGTCCATTGAGACAAGTGCACCTTATATATTATATATAGGCTATTTATTCTCATAATTTTTTTCTAATGTTTTATGATGTATCAAACTTTATGATGGAGCAACACTGAATGTGAACATATGCACTTACAAGAAAACCAGCATGTGGGGGATGGGGTGGACTGCAGCACATAAACACAATATGAACTCTCTGTCAACACACATTGACATTATAACAACCTATTATGTTGTCTTTTTCAGAGTGGCCTTGAAAAAGAGGAAAACAAGCAGACAGGTTAACTGATTTGGGAATAACAACACACAAAGAGGGAGCTGGATTAATTGAATGAAAAGCACAAGAAATAAGTTTAGTGGTTAGGGAATAAACACGAGGAGAACATAACAGTACACTGATTTAATGAAGAAAAAGAGTTCCAAGGTCAGCCTCCTGGTTGATCTTTTGCTGCAGCTTCATTAGAAACACTCATAGTAGCAGGGCCAGCTAATCCATCCATAGCAGTGGTTGTGCTAAATAGACTAGTGTAATAAACTTAGACTGTGATGTAACTAAAGCAAGTGCAGCATCTACAGTCTTTCAGTTACTAAGACTGTCAAAGGAAGTGGATCACCAAGGCTTGTTGTGATCTAATTAAAGTCTAAAAACAATGATCTTACACGGAACTCAAACCCTGGTCTCTGCTGTGACAGAATTAGAAAGCAGATTGCTAAAGTTACATTACATAGACCCATAAAGGTTGTGGAAACCATTAAATACACCTCTCACTATCCAGGGCTAGTAACTCCAAACAGAAACCTCCACTCCCCTAACAATGAATGCATGCCACTTTACTTTACTAGCCAGAACGGATGGTTTCCGCATTATTGATGCAGACTTTTAAAGCGAACAGTGGACTCAGACATGTTTCTATTCATACTACAATAGATGTGTATCGGTCTGCTGCAGACAGTCACATTGCCCCAAACACAGAAAAGCTGTGACTGTACACCTCTTGCATGATATGGCCACTGGTTACAGATTGGACTGCAGCACATTGTCGGTGTTATCATCCCTGGGGTGTACAAGATTTCTAGAAAATTTCAAAATTCAGCTTCAAAGACCAGCAGTGACTACTTCAATTGCAGCTCCTCTTGCTATGGTTTATAAAGGTGTGGAAGACTGAGAATATCCTCATGCAGCCTCTGCTCTTAACAACCATTTGTTTTTAAGCCCCACTTGTTTTCCTGGAACAGTGCGCAGTCAGTGCACTTGAAATTTGGACAGTTTGCACATGGACCTTGGTTAGATGGCAAAATTTAGGTCCCGCGCACCCTTCCGGACCTTTGTGCTTTGTGAACACACAGGATGTGGAAAGCATGAATTGGCCTCAGTGCTTAGGCTGTCAGATTTGCCCCTTTCAGCCTTTCACAGACAATCAGAGTCCATTAAGTGCAGCCACTTATCCTAATCAGCCTCCATCATCCCCTTCCCCAGCAAACAGCAATAATAGTAACACTGCTAAAAGTAGTGCTGTTGGGAAGACTGTACTTTTTTTCCAACTAATGACAGATGCATGTGGTGGTGCAGAATTCTGCTCCTTGGAGATATGAACTCTTTAACTTCGTGCTTGCCTTTTCACATTGGTTTCCTGTTAGAAAAGTATATAGTTTTAAATGTTTTACTGATTCTACTTTTTTTTAGCACTCCAGGTTATTTAACTGTGTTACTGATTTGGCTTTTATTTTTTCCTGTTTTCTTTTCCTCACAATGCAGAATTAAGCTCTGATGTATTTAATCTGTGACAACATGCAGAACGTTGTCTTATCACATGATCCAAACTTTCGACTAACACTTGAAGTTTGTTTGCATGGGTGATAATGAGTCACAATAAACACACTGAAGCTTAGTCCATAACTGCACAGTTACAGTCAATAAAATGGCGCCGCACTAGTGGCAGCCAGTTACATTAGCTCCGTAATGTCTTAAGCCGAAAGGCGAAGCTCTTGATTTACCGGTCAGTCTATGTTCCTACTCTCACCTATGGTCATGAGCTTTAGGTCATGACCGAAAGAACAAGATCCCAGATACAAGTGGTCAAAATGAATTTCCTCCGTAGGGTGGCTGGGCACACCCTAAGAGACAGGGTGAGGAGCTCAGTCACCAGGGAGGAGCTCGGAGTGGAGCCGCTACTTCTCTGCATTGAGAGGAATCAGCTGAGGTGGCTCGGACACCTGTTTCGGATGCCTCCGGGACGCCTCCCTGGGAAGGTGTTCTGGACATGTCCCACCGAGAGGAGGCCCCGGGGGAGACCTAGGACACGCTGGAGGAACTATGTACCTTGACTGACCTGGGAATGCCTCAGGATCCCACTGGAAGAGCTGGACGAAGTGTCTGGGGTGAGGGAAGTCTGGGCATCTCTGCTTAGACTGCTGCCTCCGCAACCTGGCCCCAGATAAGCGGTACAGGATGGATGGATGGATGGATGTATGGATGGATGGATTGATGGATGGATGGATGGATGGATGGATGGATGTTGTGGAGAGATTTGCCAATCATGGAATTTATTTAGCCATAAATTGCAATGTTGTGGTGTCCGTGGCCTGAGATGTTGTTCAGATGTCCTGGTGTTTTTGGTACAATGGGCGTAATTATGACTAACTGTGTGGCAGCATTAAATCCAAGTAGTGACTGAATAATAAGGAACACTGCTGGTCTCTTTAAAACACTGTATGAGTGTAAAATATAGTTATAATGAGATCGACAGTGCACGACTAGAGGGGTTTCCCAGAAAAGATAAAGACAACAGGTCCATGCCCCAATGCACAGCCCTCTGCGAACTGTTTAAATGTCAGATATGACCTGAAGGTTAATCAGTGTTCTGTCAAGAACCAACACTTGATGTCATTTCTTTAATCACAGATGGCAGTTTAGTCTTGTTCCTTTTGAGATATTTGCTGCTCATGGAGTAGCTCACAGCTGCCTGTCTTTGACTGTATTTTGCGTAGGAGATGTGGTATTCCAAATCAATACACACAAACTGGGGGTTGTTTTTTTGTTTGCGATCATATAACTCAAGCTTACAGCGATACACACAGTGTTGACATCTAACAAGTCCCTGTGGCCTCTAATGCAGCCCATGATGAGAAACAACACAGGATAAATACTTGCAAAATCTAGCAGAGGAACAGTGTGTCATTATTATTCTAGAGTCAGCGAGCAGCCAAGGCTCGGACAGATACTCTAGAGTCGAGGTAGTTCTTGTATCCGGTGGGCTCGCTGGCGGCTGTGCAGTTGGACACACTGTGTAGATAAATTCATAAATAATTCTCTCACTGTAGCTGCCTGCTACAGCTGGCAGGCAGCTTGAGCAAGAGAATCCATCGACTTGAAAAGTACGTCATGGAAGGCTGTAGATTTATGAGACGAGGCGAGAGTGGCCAACACCTCTTTTCTGTCATCCTTTCTTCCTCCTCTCCCTCGTTTCTCCATGTCCTTAAATCACTTTTTCTAACGTGGTCTTTTCATTCTCCTTTTTTTTCTCTTCTACTGTCATTTCTGCCTTGCTGCTTCTTATTTTTCTTTAACATCAAAGCTAAATGAGTCTGTGTAAATGATGTTTTTGTGGGGCTTGCTGCATTTAGCGGTCTCTTGACACTGAACTGGGACACAGCTGAAACGTTTAGGGTGACTGGACAACAGCCCTGCCTCCTGGCTTTGCCTCAGGCCCCCCTGTTTCCAAAAAGTTGGATTTGGTTATGGCTGCGGAACACGGCGGCAGATGAAAATGTAACAAAAAAATGGCAGCTATATTAAAGGGATAATAACTTTCAGATGAATATTGCAAAGCTGAAGATTTATTTCTTCTTACTTTCATAACCAAATCATTATTCAAATTGAGCTGAACTGAATTACAATTCAACATCAGGATCTGTTTTATTCTCATGTTACGTGTGCTGCAGACATAAACTTATAGCAAATATTTGCATTTTGCATAAGTGTGTAGGTGATGTGGGCATGTGAGTGTGAGAAGGAAGAGGATTTGAAAATGAAGTATTGATATCAAGTCCCAGACACACTGTGACCATGCCATACAATTTAAACTGAGCTGTCACTGGAGCTGCCAGCTGTGGAAACAAAGGATGTCTCTCGATATACTTTTGAAACATATAAATAGGTCTAGTTTTTTCTTTCTTCCTGGTGCTGTGGATGCGGCTATTGTGGCTCTTTCATGCCAGTGTTGCACTCTCCACCTCTCTTGTAGCGATTCAGGGAAATGAGGAGCTTGTGAACAACGTTTAGTGGTGGGCAATTAGCATGAGTCTGACTGAAAGAACACAAATTAGCTGCCTCAGACGGACGTTGCTTTAACTGTATTAGATTTTACATACCGTATGGAGAGCTAAGTGCAAAGTTAGCTCTTAGAGCCACAGTAGTCATAAAAATAGGAATGCATCAGATTGAATCAGTCTTTTAGGAACAGCTTTAGACACTGTATCCACCAAATAAAACCAGTGCTTTTAGAATGTGAATAGGTTCAATTTTATCATTTACTAGTTTGTGACATGAGGATTCTTTACTGAAAGGGGCAAAATATGTTATTTAGTGTTTTTATGTCACTTGTGGTGCTTCACCAAAACTCTGCTGGCGTTAGTCTTCTACACCTGTTTGCTTCTCTCCTGCTCTCTGTGCTCAAATATACTATATCTTAATACAAACAAATTCTCAATACAGCTCTTCTCGTTTACATATTTTGCTGTTTCTGTTGGCAGAACAAGCATGAAATAGTGACTGAAACGCAGCCCATTAAGACTACATGCTCAACGGCAGTCACCTAAGAGTCATTTCCAAGCTACCGCTCTTCACTGCTAAATTAGACTGTCTGACAAACTCACCAAATACATGAGATAAAAACAATAGATGTGCTGTGAATTCACTAGAATTTCCATAAAATGTCTGCTCACAGAGAGAGTTGAAAGCAATAGAAAGTCCTGGCCTTCCACATTCATTCATGTATGTCGGCTGCCGTGTGGTCACCTGTTTTGCTCTGAGCTGTCAATCACAGATGCAGAGAGAGTCTTCTTCCTGAAGGGCTGCATGCACAGGAGCAGTTATGCTGCATTCAAAGCTGTAGACACAGAAACAACAGAGTTAAAACCAAGAGTTATACAGTCATGGTAAAATGAACCATCTTTGCAGTATCTGAGCTAAAGAATTGGAAGACACATTCTGGGGACATGTGAGACTTCCATTCATTTGCTGAAAAGGGGCACAATATGGGACTTTAAGAAATCAAATATCTGCTCTGTACTAAATTACCTCAGGCTGCTTTTTATCCCAGTCCATATTTTAGATATAAGAAGACTGCTAGATAGCAATGTCACAATTACTTTTTACATTTTTTTTGCATAGAACTATGAAGATAAACGGATGAAAGTAGCTTTGAGTCCTTCTTTCATTGTAAATATTAGTCACAATCAGCATTTGCAGTCTTTGATGCGTGTTGCTTAGATCCCAGATGTCAGAGCTTCCCACCAACACATGAAAGCACCACATGACAACAAGGGTCAGAAACAAACGCAGAGCAGGCTCCTGTTGCTTGTTGCTGCTCTTTTTCCAAGACCTGCTGCAATGAAAACCAATCTAATGTGTTAATATTATAATGAGAATCAGGCTTTTTGACCTCAAATCCGCCTGGTACCAGCTGATGTGAAGATAAGTTGGTGCAAGTGGAAAATGTCTCTTCAGCCTGTACCTCTTCCCTTTCCCTTCTCTCATCTTTCTTTTAACCCCTTTTCCACCTGCATGCATACCTCACCACCCCATCCTCCTCCTTCAACTCTTTTAAAAAGAATTTAAAGAAGCAGCGGGCAGGCTTGGCCCTTTTGTGGCAAAGTTAGCCTTCATTTGTCTCTTCTCACTCCCAATCTGTTCCCCTTCTCTAAGACTTCCTCTTCGATAGACATCAACAGTGTTTTTTTAAATTCTTTCGTTCCATTTCTCTCTCTTTTGTGACAGTTCAGTGAATTAGCCTTTCGCTGCAGTCGGCTCAGTCTCAGGTCTTTACATTTAATGGGAGTTAAATGTGAGAGAAGCAAAAGAAAGGGGAGAAACAACCTTTACAAGCCTTGAACACACTGTAGAGATAAAAAAGATTCAAGATGGAAGGAATGCATGCATGTGCACACTTGTGCATGTTTCGTATTTCAGTCATTCATCTGAACTAAACAGTTTTTCTAGATTTACAATTCAGCTGAACTGCTCCTTTTAAGCTGTTTACTCTTTGGCATGTTCCTTTATTAGATCCCAAAGCCTTTGCATTCAACACAAACAAACAGAAAGTCAGATCTACTTCAATCACTTCAGCAAATAGTTAATTGCTTTAATTGCTCCTGTCATCTGCTATTATGTGTCATTAAAAGCACCCTGTGGAGTTTTTGACAACTAATAGCACGATGGAGGTGCTTTGGGCTGCTTGTGTTTTGTTTGTCTCGGGTGCATGAGGACACCGGTGAGACAAACACATTGCTGCTGGAGGTTTAATCCAAGCAGAAAAAGCACAGTTGTTACCCATAACATTAATAAAGACTGTTGTGTTCGAGAGCTTCCTGCCACCTATTTTCATACCCTTTGGCCGTCAAATAAATGGATGCACAATTCTTAAAAAGTCAAGAAATGATGGTTACATGCATAGAAGGGGTGCTCCATCAATTCAAACAAGTGCAGTAGAGACATAGTAAATTAATTGTGGCGTAAATGACACATGTGACTTTGCCTGATGGGCCTGGGTAAACCATGTTGTTGGGCCTCTGGGGATCCTAAAATACATACCGCTTTCATTACTTCCTAAGGAACACAGGGAACTAACCAGCACTCTTGAGCTGAAATGAGTCGATTAGTCCTTTGACAGAAAATGAAATTGCAAATACTTTGATGATTGATGAGTTATTTATACAGTTGTTTAAGCAAAAAAAACCCATCTCAGCCACCAGCTTCTCAAATGTGGATATTTGCGAGTGCTTTTCTCTGAGACTGAATTCAAAATTTCAGACCAAAAAAAAAAAAAAAATATATATATATATATATGTCTGTGCTTGTGAGTGTGTCTCTTCTTTGCATATCTCAGTAACCGTGTATCTGATTAGTGTTGAACTTGGTCGGTGTATTGTTGGGGTTCTGGGGAAGCGCAGTCTTTTGGATGAGCAGTGGCCACTTTTGGAGTCTTTCAGGGATCCTAAACAGGCTTTTGGCTGCCTGTCAGCTGATCCTAAGTCACCCTCAGTGCTAGGCAGCATGGTTGACGTCAAACGTATGTTATCACGTGATGATGTCACATTCTGATAACCCAATTCAAACATTGGCACAGAAGGTGGGAAAATCGTATTGGACTTTTTTTTTTTTACACAAAACAGTTAGTTGTTAGGAAAATAATAAAGAAATAATTACAATATTATTTCCAATGTTTCCAAAAACATGTCTGAAAAATGCCCATCATACGTTCACAGAGCTGAAGCTGACACCTGTTTATGTTCAAAACCCAAAGTATTCTATGGTAAATGGTCTGCATTTATATAGCACTTTTTCTACCTTAATGGTATCCAGAGCACTTTACAATGTGTTTCTCATTCACCCATTCACACACACATTCAGACACCAGTGGCGACGGAGTTGCCATGCAAGGTGCTAATCTACCATTGGGAGCAACTTGGGGTTCAGTGTCTTGCCCAAGGTCACTTCGGCATGCGGAGGGGCCGGGGATCGAACCGCCAACCTTGCGATCAGTGGACAACCCGCTCTACCACCTGAGCCACAGCCGCCCTAATGTTCAGTGACATGTTGCAGAGAAAAGCTGCTAATCGGCTGATTTAAGGGCTGGAAGCAGAAAACATTTGCCTTTTTTTCTTAACGGTTGATTGATTAACCCAGTAGTTTCTGGTTATTTGCAGCAGGTAGCCTCCAGGTCTAAAATATGAAGCCAGTGCAGAAATGCCGAAGAATGCACTCTATAGTTAATCAACCCTGAGCTTTGGCTACATACCGACAATGGTCACTGTACATGACATGCGTTGAAGCCCATAATTATTATAATTAATTATAAATCATTACATCATTAGTATATGTATATTTATTGACTATATCTGAAATGAGGTGACGTCTGTCCACAGTGGTAACAGTGTGCCGTCCATTAAAATCATGAACCTTAACTTTACTTTCGAACAGTAGTTTTTATCTCTCTGTAGAAAATATTTCTGGGGTAAAACTGTTGGTGATGGGAAAAAGAAAAGAAAATAGAATTATTTAGCTAACCTGACCACAAATATGGAATGTTAATATTTACTTTCTCGCCTGAAAAAAAAATCATAAAGTGACACAACAACAGTCCTAGGTTGAAAATTCTAGCTCCAAGTCTTAACCCTTGCTGCTGTTTGGTGTGAAATGTACTCCCAAATTCACATAAGTCAGCTCCTGAAGCATCCTTAATAAAACAGACACAGTGCAAACACACTTCCACTAATTTGATCTGCAAGCAGTCTTTAATTGGAGCATCACTATGGGTTGTGACACAAGAACACGAGCACAAAGAAGAGCACGGAATGAGAGCAGTCTTATGTAACTTTGTTTTCAATGTACTCGGAGATTTTAAAGCTGCGGCTTTACCTGCATTTGTGTGACAAGCATTACTTACTATTGATAATGTCAGCTAATTGCCACTTGTAGCCATTTTTAGAAACGGCTTGCAGGTCCCTGTGTGGGCTTTTCCAGGAACTGCTGATCTGCATACGGGGCTGTCACCAAGCACAATAACAGCTTACAGCTATGAATGACATCTGCTTGGAACTCGCTACTTTTATTATTTATGCTATGCTACAATTACCCTATTTTGCACTGTTTCCCTCTCTCTCTTACTGCCTCTCCTTCACTCTCAGTGGGATTCCAGGGAAGAAGTGTGGAGTGATTATCTTTGCTGCAGAGGAGCTCAGTAACTGCAGGGTCAGTACGCACACATGCATGCATGCATACACGAGGTCCAAAATGTTGCCGGTCATTACCACAATGTATGCATTTTTTTATTCCCTCTGGTACTGTCGTATCCCCACGTGTGCGCACACACACACACACCTTCAAGTTTAGTTTTTAAGTGTTCCGTGCCGATGAACACTTGAGGTGTTGTCAGGAAGGCCACTCAACAGTTCTCCAAATGTGTCTAAGATTAGCTGTCAAGATGGTTTCCTGCCGTGAACGAAGTGATTTTCTTTTCCAGTTTGGCGATTCCCCTGCCACTATAACATATTAATACCAGCCAGCCACTCAGATGCTAACAGAATATCCTCTATGTGTGTGTGTGTGTGTGTGTGTGTGTGTGTGCGTGTGTGTGTGTGTGTGTGTGCGTGTGTGTGTGTGTGCTCCAGAGACTATTCTGTGAACAGGCTTATCTTGGTTGTATTTACCATCGTTACTTTGGGAGGTTGTCACTCCCGACAAGTTTCAAATACTCTTCAGGAATTTTGATAAGTGTGTTATGTAGATGTGCGTGTGTGTTTGTGTGTGTGTGTGTGTGCATGTGCGTGTGTGAGCCTGACAACCCTTATCTGTCAACGGCAAGCTTAGGCTTCCCATGACACCTTCCCACAGGTGAAAATGACTAAAAAGCCTCATTATCTATTTATCTATCTATTCTTCCTTCCTTCCTTCCTTCCTTCCTTCTCCTGCCTCTCCTTTCCTAAGCATCTCAACACGAAAGCAGGAATTAGACAGCTCCTCATTAACTTCTATAGCCATTAATACATATGTATGAAATGCTCCCTCTGCCTCTCTGAGTATATTGCAGACATCCCATAATAAAGTAAATGTCTCCCACTAATAAAATGTGCAATTCAAATGACACAATGGACAGCAATCACTGTGATCTGTATGCATGCATGGGTTATTAGCACGTACCAACTGCTCGTGGATGACTGCTTGGGGTTCTGATCCACATTTGCATCACCAGTATGCATGAGTTTTAATGCTGCCAAATACTTTAAATCCAATGGGATGCTTAAAAACTGTTGCGCCCAAGTCCTGCACAAACCACAGTTTCTCTGTTACCAAGAAAGTCCTGCAGTAAAGAAGTTACTGACTTAGAAATGGTATTGCATCAGAAAAAGTGTAATGAAAACTGCTTGTCTTCTCTGACAGGATATTGCCACCATGCAGCTGTGTGCCAACAAGCTGGATAAGAAAGACTTCTTTGGCAAGTCTGACCCCTTCCTGGTTTTCTACCGCAGTAATGAGGATGGAACGTGAGTGTGGGCACTGGGGGTCAGCTCAAACAATCACGCGTCTTTAACAATAAACCAGCCACACAATGGACAAAATGGCAAAAAGAGAGCTTTTCACATTTTTAAAGATCGCCTCTAATGAAAATGACGTGTTTTACCTTGTTAACATGTCCATGTGGGCTTTTTTATGCCAGAAGACTTATCATGAGCGAAGTAGGTAGTCAACACCATGGTTGAGCATTTCCACCTTAAAACTGTACTCTGCTGATTGCAGTCTCTGCAATCACTCCACTCCATTGATAGAATTTGGATTGTGGGGTTCAATCTGATATGGGACCAGTTGTTGAGGTTTGGCTACTGAAGAAACTGAATGGACCAATGAGACCACAAGCAACTTATTTGGACGACTTCATAGAAATGCTTTAACCTTAATTTTACAGTCACAGAACAGCCATAGTACCATAGCATCATAGGGGGCTGGAGTCTATCCCAGCTGACTCTGGTGAAGGCAGGGGACACCCTGGACAGGTCGCCAGTCTATCACAGGGCTACACATAGAGACAGACAACCAAACACACTTACATTCAGTTTAGAATAATCAGTTAAACTCAGCATGTGGGAGGAAGCCGGAGTACCCGGTGAAAACCCACGCTGCACAAGGAGAACATGCAAACTCCAAACAGAAAGATCCCAGGCGTCCTAACCGGGACGCGAACTGGGGATCTTCTAGCTGTGAGGCAACGCTGCTAACCACCGAGCGACCGTGCAGCCCAGATTTGAATCATGTATAACTGAATTAGTCCAGTATTAGAACAGTTGTGCTGTTACTGTTGTGTAGCAGAGTAGAGTCAAAGGTGAGCCGGTGTGCTCCAGATGCAAGACTACCATTTCTACATCCCTCTATTTGCACACAGACTTAATTTAAACTAAGTCTGGACTTTTATGGTTTTCAAAGATGAGATTCACATAAAAATGAGGCTCTAGATCAACAGAGTGCTTTGTTAATCTGAAATGGAAACTGCCGCGAGCCTCTGCAACACATTACCACTATAGCAGTGGCGTCTTCCCTGAGGGGGCAATTATTTCATCTATTTTGAGTATAAATGAGCTTCCATTATTAACCTAGCAAATAACTAGCGTAGCATTACACAGCTAACTGCCAAGATGATGAAAGGTCATTAATATGTGCATGTAATATATGTATTGATAGAATACAGTCTTCTCTTTTAGGTTGTTCTGGTCATTTTCAAATAAGAATACCCTGATGACAAAATATTACCAGTACAGTGCAGACAAATGAAACCGCCGTCTCCCACACTGTAACAATGCAAAATATTTTTGAAAGCTTTATGTCCTGAATTAAAATATAGCCAGTGCATCGTTTTATTACTAAATTTAACTCACGTCAGTTTGTTCAGCTATGGGAATTCTGGGGTAAGGCTGTTGCTACAAATCACTTGGAGCGCATATCCTCAAGTGCCGCCATTACTTTAAGGTAATGCTGATCGAAGCACTGAACCCTCAGCAGATACAGTGGAGCTGTGAAGTAGAAAGCGCACTCTGGCTGTAAAGTGGGACACTGCTGGAGATCACGGGCAGAGTGCAAGCATTGTATTGGAAAAGGAAACATTTGGAAAGGTGTTTTGTTGGAGGGGAAGTCTATGCATATATTCAGTGATACCAGTTTTCACATATGCTTCTCATTTCACTTGTTTTCCATACAAATTAACTTTGCTGCAGGTTTTTTTTTTTCTGGATCAAGTGGCAGCATAAATTGAGGCCCCTATCATCATTTTGGATTATTACTTCCTTCCACTGCTGTGCCTTGGAGGGATGTTTGTAGCAATAAAGCTCCACCTGGAATGTTGTCATGCCCCCTAGATATACTTAAGCAGATATAAAAAGACACAACAACCTACAAAGCATTTTGCAGAATTGCAGAGGGAGATAAGCGAGGTTGGATTATCTTCACTGTTACAATATGAATGTGTTCTCCCTTTGGGTTCCTCATGTCTGGTGTTTTGCCGGCAGGTTCACCATCTGCCATAAGACCGAGGTGATCAAGAACACGCTGAACCCAGTGTGGCAGCCCTTCACCATCCCTGTTAGAGCTCTCTGCAATGGCGACTACGACAGGTCAGAAAACATTTTCCACGACTCTATTACGTGTTCTAATACAGGCTGAACTCAATGCCAGTCTTAGTATTTAATCACAATTTAAAAACGTGTAGATAAAACTCCATAGCGCCAACAGTGCGTTAATCGGCGACAAATATTCTCTGATAAAACGAAGAAAGAAACACTTAAGAAGCAGCTGTTGCTGGGGCGGTCAGAATAATGCCAGCAGTCGGTCATGGTATCCCAGGGACCAGCACTGGTGTTATTTAGACTGACTCAGTTTTGGCACGCACTGTGTTAGATATATAAAGTAAGGCTGGACTAGAAGCATCTGTAATCACCACTTGCTGTCAGGTACACGCTGCACACAAGAGTGCATACAGAAGTGCACAGTGCCACTATCTCAGTAATTGGAACTACTATCCTCCTCTTACCCCTTTGTAGGTTCTTGTGAATTTGTAATTCTTTTAGACTTACAACACTTCAGGACAACAGATGCACCTGTGATGTCTGGTGTTCTATGTTGGAGGCTTTCATGTGGGACTATTGGACACGGGTCAAACCATTATTGGGTCTGGCTTTGAAACATGCTGACACTGCTGGAAGTCTGAACAGTGAGCATGGCAGGTAGAGACCACCCTATCAAACCTTACTGTAGCAGGTAAAACTCAACAATCACTTTTTTTGTGTAAAGCAATTATGTCATACTCACAATACAACTAAAAAGACTGAAAGACAACCCATGTTTAGAACCATGTTTAAGTGAAAATCGACCCATGTCACACCCCGGCTGAGATGAAGGTCAGGCTAAACCATGCACAGCCAGTCCCTTTTCATAAACTACTCTACGTCATAGTACAACTCCCATGGGTCACTGTTGAGTGTTTGGACAAGTAATTGAAACCTTTGGACAGAGCCAGGCCAGCCGTTTACCATCTCCGGGCTTAATGATAAGATATCTCCTGGCTTCATATTTTACAGACAGAAAATAGAATTGGTATTGAACTTCAGAGCCAACTCTCAGCTTAACTCAGGCCGTCTCTAAATCATAAGATATCAACATAAGACTTCTTTTCGTAACCCAGAGCTGCGTCATAATTGTTCAATAATTTCCTAAAACGGTTGGGCAAAGTCATGCCGTTCATATTCAATTATCAATATCCTCATTTTAGGGGTACTGTGAGAGCGAACTGTGTCAATTAAGAGATGTGAACAGATGTGGACAAATGTTGCATCATCTGTGTGACAGAACTAGAATTCCTGTTCGTGGCAAATAAACCTAAACTCAATAAAATGTCCAGCAGTCACATTCATGTCAATTACACAAGATCAAAATCTCCTTTCTGAACAAACCCTCTCAGAAATGTGTCTCTTTTGCTGGTCGTTTACAAGCTAGCGACTTGGTTTCTCATTTGCAGTCACTGTGTAAATCAGCAACCTACTACTTTCCCCACAAATGCCATTTTTCATCACCCATAATGCCCTGCTAAGTGATTCACCTGCGCCCCGCAGAAGATAAATGAGGGGTTGTAAGTCCTTGCAGTGAAGAGTTTTGCGCAAAAGCAACTCCCATCATAGCTGTTCTAATGACTTCCATTAACCTGTAACATTTTGAACAAATAAAGCCTCATTCATGTAACACAGACCGACAGAATACAGTTTATCTGGCTCTTTACATGAGGCAGGAATGAAACATTCATGGTAATGCATGCAAACTTCTCTCCCACATGTGAAATTGATCGTCCTCACTGACTGGAAGCTTGTCTGCGCAGAGTTCACATCACGACCTGTACCTACTGTGCCAATAATCCTCTGCAGCGTGACGCTATTGAATCAGTGAATATGTAATTGCTCTACCTGCTTCCAGTGTGGTGGAGTGAAAAGATTTTTTTTTTCTTTAATTAAACATAAGTTGAGGTTCTCCTTTGATTGACAGGAGATGATCTGGTAAAGAGCAGATCTTGAGAAATAAGACACTCTCTGTCTATTTCAGGACTGTGAAGGTAGACGTCTATGACTGGGATCGAGATGGAAGGTAAATGCATCTGCAGATAATCACTCGCTAATGACTCACATTGATGCCTCCCAAATTATATGCCTCGTGTACATTCTATGGATGAAAAATAGCTTTGCCAACTTGTGCAGATACTAGGAGATCGGTAGGAACAAAGATAGAGAAAGAGATGTGGAGAGAAAGATGCAACAATTGGTCTCAGATTATAATATTTGTGTTCATGCTCGCCTGTCTGTGTGGGTGTTGTTTGTCTGCAGCCATGACTTCATTGGCGAGTTCACCACCAGCTACAGAGAGCTGTCTCGGGGGCAGAACCAATTCAATGTCTATGAGGTGAGGCATGACCTGGGGGTGGTTTGTTGTTTCTCACTGCTTTCATCGTATGAAGACCGTGTAACTGTGACACTTTAACTTCCACTGGTTGACCCTCCAAAGGCTTGGGAACGCCGCAACCCTTCCAAAAAGCTTATATGACCTTTTCTAAACTGGAGGACTGAAGCACAGGTGCTCCAATAGCTCATAAATATAGATGCTCTCAAGGTGAAAAAACAGAAAACATTTTGTAGATGTAATGCCAAACGCACCATGTTCAACAGATAGTTTCCCAAGTAAATACAGAGCATAATACCATACAATGGAGGGTCTTGTATTGGTCCGTTTTTTATGATTTTGTTATTGTTATGGTAATAGCACTATAATGATGCAGTAGCTATTGTGCACATGTCCATTTTTCAAAAGAAAAATGGGAGTTCTGCAGGTCCCTGTCTCCAACAGCGCTGTTTCCCACTAGACTTTACTTTTCAAAATATAATCAGCAGCTCACACACGCTTGCACTGTGTTTGTCCAGCATTACAAAGAGGAGAGGGTCCAACTTGCATTAGCAGCCACAAGTAACAATAATAATTATCACCAATCCCCAGTCATGTAATCATCACATAGGTTTATGTTTTGACCACCAGTTTTGATTATTTCAACTTTGTTTCTGAGAAATCATGTTCTGTCTGTGACTTGAGCATGTCCAAAGGGTGTGAATACTAGACTGACCACAGGCCTTGTCGGCTGTGTATCAGAGTGGTAGCAAACTCAGAACCCTTATAGCTAAACACTTATCATGCATCCTTAATTGCTGAACTGATTAAAGCTGCAGATTGAGCTTTTTCAACATTGAAGCTCTTAGCTATTCATGGCGCTCATCACCAATGGTTAATCATGGTAAACCATTCTTGCCGAAGTGCACTTTGCCAGTTGGAGTTAAAGTGCACCTTGAAGTTTTTAACTCCACTGGCTTATACTTTAGAAAAGAACCAGTTATTTGTTAACAGAGCTGTTAAATTTTTTACTGATGATTTGACCAGGAGACTTCCATCACAATCCAAAAGTTAAAGTAGCCAAACTGTGAGTTATGTACTAATATCTTTAAGAAAATGATTTTTACCTCCGCAACCACCCTCCACCATCAAATCACTAGGGCTGGTCCAAATAGCATCTGTATCTGTGCTCTGGATATTCGGATCCGGTAATTGTCGAATATTTGAATATGTGGTTCGTACCGTGGTGTTGGCAGGTAGGGGGTGACATCGGAGCATGACACCGAATTTGGCAGGTCCCCATACTAGAACTACGGCGGTGTTGTCGAGCCTCGGCGACACTTGGCAGCACACTACAGCATCGGCAACGCTCAGCAGTGTTCAGCGACGCTTGGCGACATCCGAAAGTGCACTACAGCTTCTGCAACACTCGGCAACGCTTGGCGACGCTCGGCGGCAGCGCGTGCGACTACAGACATATCAAAATTATTATCCAAATACCACCACAATGAACGAATATTTGAATATTCGGGATCAGCCTTATAAATTACAGTATTGAACTTGTCAGTGTGAACCAAAATCCATTCCCCCTGGAGAATAATAATATAAAGGGTGCTGTTGCAGCAGAAATTTTTATTTTTGGTAGTTAGATTGGCCAGATTTGTCAAAATAACTATCAAACAAACACCAGTGGTGTGTACCCATAACTATTAGATGACTTGGAGCACTGTTCTTTAGTGGTTCTTGGTGGAGCCATACTGTGGTATATTCTTGAGGTTACAATCATCAAGGTTTTGCTGATTCCAAGCTGGTTTTCGATGTCTCTCTCTCACTGTGTCTGTGCAATTAACTATTCTTAGGCACTGTACAGTGAAAATTTAGTTTGGATTTTCTGTTGATTTTACATACAGCGGGGAAAATAAGTATTGAACACGTCAACATTTCTCTCAAAAAACATATTTCTAATCGAGCTATTGACATGAAATTTTCACCAGATGTCGGCATCAACCCAAGTAATGCACACATACAAAGAAATCCAAACATTTATGTCCATAAATTAAGTTATGTGTAATAAAGTGAAATGGCACAGGGAATAAGTATTGAACACGCGTACTGAAATTTATTTAATACTTAGTGCAAAAACCTTTGTTGGTGATTACAGCCTCAAGACGCCTCCTGTATGGAGAAACCAGTCGAATACATTGCTCAGGTGTGATTTTGGCCCATTCATCCACACAAACTGCCTTCAAATCTTCAAGGTTCCGGGGGTCTCTTCTGTGAACCCGGATCTTCAGTTCTTTCCAAAGATTTTCAATTGGATTCAAGTCTGGTGATTGACTGGGCCATTCTAGCAGCTTTATTTTCTTTTTCTTCAACCAGTTGAGTGTTACCTTGGCTGTGTGCTTGGGATCGTTGTCTTGCTGAAAGATCCACCCTCTTTTCATCTTCAGCAGCCTGGCAGATGACAGCAGATTCTGATCAAGAATGTCTCGATACTTTTCTCCAGTCATTATTCCTTCAATGATATGAAGTCTACCAGTACCACATGCTGAAAAACAGCCCCACGCCATGATGCTCCCACCTCCAAACTTGACTGTTGGTATGGTGTTTTGGGGGTGATGTGCAGTGCCATTTTTCCTCCAAACATGTTGTGTCTTATGACATCCGAAGAGTTCAATTTTGGTCTCATCTGACCAGAGTATGTTCTCCCAGAATGTCATGGGTTTATCCAAATGTTGTGTCGCAAACTCCAAACGAGCTTCAACATGCTTCCTCTTCAAAAATGGAGTCTTGCGTGGTGTGCGTGCATGGAGGCCATGGCGGTTGAGTGCATTACTTATTGTTTTCTTTGAAACAACGGTACCTGCTGATTCCAGGTCTTTCTGAAGCTCTCCACGAGTGGTCCTGGGCTGTTGGAGAACCCTTCTGATGATTGTTTTGACTCCTCTGTCTGAAATCTTGCGAGGAGCACCTGGCCGTGGCTGGTTTATGGTAATGCCGTGTTCTTTCCACTTCCGGATGATGGCCCCAATGGTACTCACTGGAACTTTCAGAAGTTTAGAAATGCGCCTGTAACCAATGCCTTCAGTGTGTTTTGCAACAATAAGGCTGCGTAGGTCTTTGGACAGCTCTTTGCTTTTACCCATCATGCAATGCTTCTTGTCTAACACCTTGCTGGTGAGAAACCTTTTTAAAAGGCATTAATCAGGACTAAACCAGCTGATATTACTTTGCACTAATAGGGGACAGGTTAACCTTCTAAATACTGACAAACTCCAGCTGCTTTCTTGGCTTTCCAGACCTTTTTACCCCTCCTTTTCTTCATGTGTTCAATACTTATTCCCTGTGCCATTTCACTTTATTACACATAACTTAATTTATGAACATAAATGTTTGGATTCTTTGTATGTGTGCATTACTTGGGTTGATGCCGACATCTGGTGAAAATTTCATGTCAATAGCTCGATTAGAAATATGTTTTTTGAGAGAAATGTTGACGTGTTCAATACTTATTTTCCCCGCTGTATGCAACTTATGCACAAAATAATGTTGGAATCTAGTATAAATTTTAATGTTTTTATAGTTTCAACATAGTTAATTGCACATATTAAATGATTGCCTTGTAATCATTTAATTACAGGGTAAATGATTAGCCTGTAATTATTTAATCACTATGAAAAAATTCAACCAAAAAGATCAATGTTGAAGTCCTGTTGTGTCGACAAAAGAAAATAATAGTTGGTCTACAAGTATTCCAAAGCCGTATTTGCTGTTATACCAGCATAAAATTCATTTTAATTTTAGTCTGACAATGAGAAGAGCCAATAAGGAACAAGGACCACTGTCATTTTTAAAATTATGTTTATTTTGACCTCGTACTCATTGTTAATATAGATACACAGTTTTTATATACTATAAATATGGTGAAAATATATATATCACAATTATATGAACAAAGGACCCTTTGAATCTCATCTGTATAATAGGGAGCCTTGACTGCTCAGACACAAAAGGATAGCAGAGAAAAGAAAGAAAGAAAGAATAATTTACTGCCAAGAGCTTTGTTGTGCTGGACAAAATAAGCATACATACACATATCAACCATTAGCAATTAAACTCTTGCAATGCAAACTCCATTATACCACCATCTTATTAAAATCTGCTTAACAAAGGAATACTTTGTATCAAGCTAACAAACCGACATCAATGCAATGAATGAAGAAATCACAAATGTCTCTGCAGATCCTCTGATCTGAAGGAAGAGAGCAAGTTTACTGATCAGATTTGTCGAGATGATGGGTGGATGGATGGATTTTCTGCGCTCTCTATGTAGACACACAGTTAAACATAATACCAGCTTCAATTCATGGCCTGCCGCTATTATCAGGGATCTGCTGAATTATTCATGTTCATTATTAAACATCATTGCAGGGTATAAAGTGGGTTTTTTTTTACAAGTATGCTCTCTATCACAAACTTACTCTGTCCATCACCGGCAGGTTTTAAATCCCAAGAAGAAAGGAAAAAAGAAGAAATACATCAATTCTGGAACTGTGAGTGCGCCCACATCACCCTTATCTGCCTGTCATTTCCTCTGTATTGGTATTTTATGTTGTCTTATATATTTATATAGTCTAAATATCATCACCTCTTACATCTGCTTCTCTCTCACTGACTCCTTTTGCTGTCTGGCCACCTGCTTTGCCTTCCTGCCTACCTGGCCCTGGTCCCTCTCCCACCTTCTTTCTCTGTTTATCTGTGTGTGTTTGTGTGTGTGTGTGTGTGTGTGTTTGCCAGGTAACTCTGCTGTCCTTCAAAGTGGAGTCCGAGTATACCTTCGTGGATTTCATCAGAGGAGGGTGAGTGGAATAATAATTAGCCCACACTCACAGTGAGTGTCAGTAGTTGTTTGTGTCTTTGTGTGTGTCTGTATATTGAATCCCCCAAAAGCTCTTGAGTGAGAAACATACTGAATTCATATTGGCTTTGAAAGGGGGACGTTCGGGGTAGTTTGCATTGGTAAATCTCATTTGTAAATACCTAATTTATTCAGTTCATTCACTTTTAATTAACAGTTTCATTTGTTTTGCCCAATTAGACCTTCAAGATGGTGAAGAAAGTATGTCTTGACATACTAATTAGCCAGTCAACCAGTGCACTCATAGGAGCACCGTTCATTACATTGGTGTGTCTGTGTGTGTGTGTGTGTGTGTGTGTTGGAAATTGTGGGTATCAAGTGTACTTTAATGTGTGATGCTCTTTGTTGTTTCCTCACTTCATATGCAACAGAACACAACTGAACTTCACAGTGGCAATAGATTTCACAGCATCCAATGGTAAGTGACTGACTGGAGCATTTTAGATACATGAGGTTCACTTGCAAGTATCTTCATTTATTTCGATGTTTACGTGATGTTACATTGGGGTTTGTAAGGTGGAGGGGCGGGTGGGCTCTGTGGTCTCAGGATTACCATGCAACAGTGGCAGGAAAAAAATATTTCGACATATAAAGACCTATATTTGAATCAAAAGCAGTTTATGGATGTTAAAGAGCAGGTCTGTGCACACTGCCACACTGAAAGCAGATAGGAGTCAAACGACCAGCTGAAGATGATAAAACCTTTTTCAAAGTGCTCTCTCCTGCTTCAGATACAAGAATGGTGGTGTTAGGCTGCCACTAAAGGAAGAGAGAATAATAATATGGATGATGTGCATGAACCATTATTTGAATAACTAAACAAACAGGGAGTTTGAAAGCTTGGAAAATAATGAAAGCAGTGTATATTAGCAATGGGGTTATTTGAGCTGCTCTGATGTTCAGTTCAAATTGCACGAGCTGTCTCAACAGTTTTAATTCAGCTTGAGCCAGCTCGATTTTCTTCTGTTTTATAAAAACTGCCACATGTTGTTAAAGCAGAATATCAGACCAATTTTTATTAAGTTAAATTAATGACACCTAATGAGGTATCCATGGTAGTTTGACCATTAGTGAGCTTAAGAGCTTGGAGTCACACTAGCTATTTTCCCCTGCTTCCAATCTTTGTGCTAAACAAATCTAATCTTCTCATATAATTCGACAAGACAGCATATAACTAAAAATATGAAGCTATTTTTTTATTCTAATGCGGTGTTTAGGTTTTCCTGTTCAGGCACAATAGCTGTAAAGTAGCTAAAGCCAAGCCCAGTTCTGCAAATCCACTGTCATTTTTACACTGTCAATCATTTAAGTGTAAGATAGCTACAGTGTGGAGTCCCACAAGGTAACTGATTGGGCCCACTCATATATTCCATTTTCCCAGCTAAAATATAACAAAGCTGAAGTGCCTAATGCAAACTTCTACAAGTAGAAAAGACCACTGAGGTTTTGGTGAAGGTGCAAAAAAGTTGTAATTAACAAAATGCACGAGTCAACCAGCAGTATGCTTGGCTCTTTTTTTGGTTAGTTTTTAATGCACTTCAGTCTACTTTAATAGCATGTGCTCGAGTTATCCTAGTCCCTAGCTGTGCTCTTATAACTAGTTTTCTCTGTGTGAAAGTTTTACTTTTTAGCACAGACAGGAAAGAGTTTGCTTTTAAAATGTACCACTTTGGTGTGAAAAGCACTTGTCCCTTTTCCTCTCTCTAATGTAATGTGACCCTGCATTTTCCATGGCAGGCACACTTGAACTTGCGATGTCAAGTACACCGCTGCCTTGAATAGAAAGTTACACTGAGGTTCTTATTTTCACATGATGGAACGTGCAGTCACCCGTGCAAGGTGCACAGGATATGCTGAATGCGTTTGGTATTTTCATGGCCAGAGGCGCTCGGTACACCTGCGGCGCAGTTGGAAGCTCGATGGGATTAGCGGGAATACATTATCAGTGGGTGTGTTGGAGGCAGGCATCTTTCGTGGCTAATCAAATCACCCCCCCCCCTCCTTTCATCCCCTTTAAAAGCAGGGCACTCCTTTCAGAAGAGAGAGTTCAAACCTTCTTAAAACAAGGGGAGAACAGAGAGCTGGCATCCAGTCCCATTTGACTAATCTCTATAGTGCTGGCAACACTGCAGCAACTGTAGCCGACATTAACAGGATTACATAAACTGATAACTGATTCTTTGATTTTCGGGAGATAAAGTATCTTGTCTCTTTCCTGCAACTATCAGATCTTACAGCTAGCCACTTCTTTCCACATAATTTATCACACCCACAGTCTGTCCTTGATGAAATTAAAATTCAAATGCTGCATGTTACTTTAGGGAAACCTGAAAGAAAAAAAGAATGAAACAAATTATATTTTTCTTGGCATTGATCATCTCTTGGTATCCCTCTGGTGATATAGTGTTTCTTGTGTTTCACAAAACAAAAAAGGATAAGAGAGGGAGATAAATTATCATTCATTGTATTGTGTGTCTTCTTCTAAGGTAACCCATCCCAGCCCACCTCCCTCCACTATATGAGTCCCTACCAGATGAATGCATATGCCATGGCCCTGAAAGCGGTGGGAGAGATTATCCAGGACTACGACAGTGACAAGCTCTTTCCTGCCTATGGCTTTGGAGCTAAGCTGCCCCCTGATGGCAAAATCTCCCACGCATTCCCACTGGTAAGAACGCACACACACACACATGAACGCAAGCAGTTTACACATACAAGGCACGTTTGCACTGTTCACCCATAGCAGGGTGTGGCTTGGACCAGGAGATGTAGCTGCGACAACAGCTGGTCGCACAAGTTGAGAAGTTGGCTCATCTGCCAGCCAGCAGGAATCTCCCAGCACCCGCTCCACTTCCTCCCCGCGCCCTCCTGAGGGATGCAGGCAACCAGTCAGAAACTGCTGGATGCTATGCTTAACTGTAGCCAAGAGTCTGCTTGTACGCTGGATTACTACATCCACCTTGTGTAAAAGGTGCCCCAACAGACAGGGACAACTGAGGCAGGAAACACTATACAGTTATAAAACACAGAATGTTTAATTTAAGCATTTACAGAAAGCAAAATAAATCAATTTACTCATTTAACAAATCGTTTCCCATGTTTACATCCAGTGGCCTGTACTACTAAGCAACCTAAACATACCCAGGGTATCTTTTTGTGATCTGACTTGACTAAACCAAACAACCACAGTCAGGCTAGGTGATCCACAAAGCTGGTTATTATTCAGTCCCTCCAGGATTTCTAGGGCGTTTTTCAAAATTGTTGCGGCCTAAAATGCCTGAATTCACGGGAGCTTTTCTAAAAAATTGCGAAAAAAGTTGCGATGTTTTAAGCGTATTTGTTGCGATAAAATTGCGGGAGACAGTAAAAAATTGTCAAAAAGTTGCATTTTTTTTCTTTGTTTTGTATAATTCATTAAATTTTAAAAGTTTAAAAATTTAATTTCACATCCTGGCACACGCGTGTTCACACACACACGCTCACAGTTTGTCACGTCTATTAATTAATCTAACTGACCTCCATTGTTTCAGTGCTGCCACAGATCTGGATGCAACAGCTTCATCACGGTGGTTTGTCTGATCTGTGGTCCGCTGGTTTCACCCATTCTCCTGATATGTTCACGGTAGAAAAATGTTTGTCAATCGATGAATTTCATTTGTGTTCCACCTCAATATTGCACGGGGTGCAAAACAATTTAGCTCCGCTTTGGTGAAGAACATCAGGGAATTGTTTTGCAGTAGTTTTTGTTGCATACGTATCTGTAACTTCAAACCATAAACAAGGAAGTGAATTCGGTGACATACGTGCATTACGTTTGCGCTGGGGACTGCTATGATTGGTGGAACTCACGGGAGGCGGGACAAAATTGCTGAAAGGTGCGCTGATTGGACAAAATTGCAAGGTTGCGCAGAATTCATGGAGATTGGTTGAATTTGCATTAATTGTTGCGATCGCAGCATCACGAATTCCTGGAGGGACTGATTAAGGCAACCCAGGTTTTTCAGATATAGCCAAACATGTTCGCATTAAAAGGCAACGTTCACATTGACATGTGACCATTCACAAACATGGACAGCAACCATGTGGACAGCAACCATGGACATATTCCTCACATGTACAGCAAACTTGAATCCTGACCCAATATGAGGAATCTCAAACAATCAAAACTGTCCAGTGGTGCTGCTACAGCCAAAACCAGAAAGGAAAGCAGCCAAAAAAATTACAGACTGTGTGAACATGAATTAATAAGCTCATCGGTATCACTGCACCACATCAGGCACAATCTGATTAATGTTACTATTGTGCAGACATTCCTCAGATGTGAGTCTCTTATTCAAGTTTGTATCACGGAATTACAGATGTAGTCCCTTTATGCTATTCACAGAATAGACAATATATCCCCTGTAGCCTTATTAGAATATAGCAATTTTCATGGTGATGTGAAGGATGAATTCAGTAATCTCGTACTGAATCTAATTTTTATAGCATAAGACAGTTTCAGTTTTATTCTTTCAGCTGCACCAGTCGTGGTGTTAAATGATTTTGGGAGCAAGTAAAGAACAAATACAAAAACATCATTCAAACCGATGACTATGCTTGCTGCACATCTGTTGTAGGATTATATCGTTCTACAAAGGCCTCGGACAAAACAACCAAAAGGCTTTGAAACCGCTCGGAGCTTTCAGAACTCCCGTCCTCCTCAGGAACCCTCCACTCTCTGTGCATCCAGCTCCGCAGAATCTTCTAGGAATGGTGATGCCGTTTTCTAAGAAAACCGATTAATCAGCAGGCAGTGTTTTTCACATGTGGTGATTTGTTATGTGGAACATAACCTGCCCTGGAGCAGTTTGGGGATGCAGCATAAGCTACCACAGCGATGCAGCCCCATAAGAATTGGACCACCGTTGTCGTCTTAAAAACCCAGAGGTTTACCTATAGTTACCTTGTTATCCTCTAAACCTGCTTTGTAATACAGACCCATGTGTACCAGTTTGTTTACAGTGTCCGTAACATGTCTATGATTCATTTACTTACTGACATATCACATAACTCTTGGCCATTTTATGTTCTATAACCCTGAGTTTCAGAGCTTGTATTATTTGACCAACACACACTAGACCCGAGGGACACTGAAGCTCTTCCTGGTGCCAGCAGGATGCACAGTAATCACACATAAAAGCTGGCAGATGGAGATGGCATCCAGCTGGCCAAGATGGTTTTGTAACTCATACAAACGGTTTGGGTGACCCATTTTGACATTTGACAGCAGTAGAAACTCATTACTGCTGTCAAATGAAATTGACGACTTTTCCTAAAGTCTCCCAAAATACACAAACACACTTTTGTACAGGTGCGACATTTTTTTGAACACTGAGGCTGATCTTCGTCAAATCTGACCTATGTCTATTTTCATTAGCATTTAGATCCTCTAGAGGAGGTAATTTTAGGGAATCTTAAAACTGTGAACCTGTACATGCCACGTCTGTGTGTATATTTTTATGGGACAGTAGCGACAGATTTCAAGGGGGACTTCTGTGTCACGGGAACTACCTGCGTTCTCCACATGTGCCCGGATTCCCACAGAGACAAACACCTGTTGGTCTTTAAAGAGGCTTCAGGTAAACTGCATAGGGATGATCATATATGGCGCACATGAGGAACAGAAGTCATGCAGAGGTCAGACGGTGCCGTGACACAGTCCGGTAAATCTCCTCCTGCAAGCACAAGCACCTGCAATAGAACAAAAATAATTAACAAGTCAGAATCCATTCATTCAGAGCTAAGTGAGATCGAAACACTGATCAAAAGACAAGATTACGGAAGTACCTGAGCAGCCATTTTAGTGAGTGAGGTTATGAGAGGCCACTGATCGGATCTGTCGAGATGAGGAAGCAGAGAGTGATTTGGGGGGAGGACGTGTCAGAGCAGGAAGACGACATGGAGGGAAATCTGATTACAGCTCCTCTGATGAAGATGACTGAGGGAGAGGAGCAGGTAGCAAGGGAGACATTTATGTCGACGGTCAGGACAACCGGCTGGTCCTCACTTCCACATCGGGTTGAAGCAGGATGGCAGCAGAAAATGTCACTGAAATGACTCCAGGACCCGCAAGGCAGGCCGCTTCCCAAGCCACTTCCAGTTCCAGATCAACAGATTTGAATCATTATGGCAGTTGTGTTTACATGTCTTTGATAAAATAAGTGGTAAAAAAAAACCTGAAAAACATCCTCTCCTTGTTCTCTGAAACATTAAATAAGGATTAATCATCTATTTATTAAAGTCAGACATGCTATCTAGACACTCTAAATAGTTCAAAGTTTGCTACAGACACTTTCTATGAAGGAATTCAACCAGTCAAATTTTACCATACTGTGAAAGCCTAGAATATGACCAGTATTTAAAAGTTAATTTACAAGCACCTTGGAATGAAAATATTAAGGGAAAGACATCCCTAAAAGAAGCATCACAGCAGGTCATAAATCCTTGTCAGCAGCCATGTGAGTTCACCCTCTGCTTGTTCTTTATACCACTGGTTGTATCACATTCCTTACTTGCTTATGCACAGGGTGTCAAATAATGATAAATTACAGTACGTGCAGTTGGATAAGATGCTATAATAAGTGATAGCAGAATATTTAAGACATATTTAATTGTATTGCAAAATGCAGGCCCATGCCCCGGATGGATTCATGTTTACTGCGCTGCCCTCATTGTTACACCAGAGGAATGTACGTCATGACTGTGCTGTCTGCTGCAGAGTGGCGACGGTGATAATCCAAACTGTGTGGGCATAGAGGGAGTCCTGGAGGCCTATTTCCAGAGCCTGAGGACGGTGCAGCTGTATGGACCCACCAACTTCGCACCCGTCATCAACAAAGTGGCAAAGTAAGGTTTGAAGTGCATGTGTGTGTGTTTATTAGAGATGTATAAATACACGTCTTTGATAGATTTGGCTGTTTGTCACCCAAACCAGAGAGATACTTCTGTTAATTTTCTATTTATATGCGTTGATTATTTATAGGCCTTGTAAGTGACATGACTCATAAGCAGCTTCTTCACCAGATTAGAGATTTCGAGATTTATTTATGAAACACTAACAGTGGGGGGCCAAGTCAACATATGCAGGATTAGGGAGGTTACAGGCTGCCATCAGCTAATAAGCAGTTTCATACTGCCTCAAAATGTGGCATCGGAAAATAATATTTAAGGGAGCATTTTATAGGTTCAATTAGGGAAAGGGTGGATATGGATTTAGAGACCTTACGCTAAGCCTCTGTTGAAACCGCCTCGTTCATGGCGAAATTCTAAAGAAGGCAAGTAGAATAAAGTGATTTTGATGAGCGGATCACAATTTAAAGATCAGATTTAGCTGAACGTCCTGACAGAACGGCACCAAACCAGATAAACGGTGTGATTTTTGAGATTTAAAAAGAAAAAAATAACATGCCCTTCAAACCTGCCCATGGGTTCTGAGGGTCAGGAGAGAGTTTGCTAATCTGATGTGTCCTGCATAAATAGCAGAGAGAGTGTGTGTGAAGATTCATGGGGTTACCTTGTAGCAGCCTGGTGTCATTTACACACGATTTAATGAATCTCAACACAGTGGACGCTTGTACATACTGGAACTGGGCTCCGGTACAGCACGTCTCAAACTGAAGGGTGCTAATTTATTGTCAACATTCATCAGCATCAGGCTCTGAGGCTGCTTTAAATAGCTAAATAGTCCATTTACATTTTAAAAATCACTGTTTGCTGCTGTTGTCGTAGTTATGAATAAAGTCACCAATAAGACTACAGATCATGTTTTCTATTAAATAATCAAGTCAAGACAAGGAGAAGACATTTCCCTGGAGGTGTCAGTGGTTTCAAAAAACTGGCAAATGAACGCTTGAGAGGTGTTTGATTCGATTAGGTGAGTTCTGAGTGATCTCCCATGGCAGGCAGTGTAGAATATTAAAAGCAGGGAATTTGTTATTCTCACCACTGTAATTCCCAAACACGTGGTGTAAAGTAAACTCAGGTATTTGAATTAAATCCTGCAAATGGCACCATCTTTTTACGACACTAAGCTCGGGCTTTCTCTGCATAGCACTCTGTATACGGTGTCCCCTGCTGAGGGGACTTGGGAATCTTTTCATTAACCTAACTGTTGTGCCATGTCATTATCGGGATTCATAGCGCGACTAGCAGTCTTCTGTCATCAGTCTGCATTTTAGAGCTTGTTCGGCTTGTTTAGTGTATGGACCCAGAACCCATGCAGGTTTAATATTTAAAGTTCGTCTCGCATCATTGATTAAACCCCTGAAAACTCATCTCTGTGTATCAGAATTGGTTCCTGAGGTGTGGTACTATTAAACCCCAGAAATCTAAATCTGCGTTTTTGAGACTTCCATCAGTGCACTGCAGTGTTAAGGTGGAAATGCTCAGCCGTGATGCTTCCTCATGATTGGCCTTCCACTGCTTTTTGCGTTGTCGCTGCACTGAATGATTAGCCTCTTTGACACCACTGTGTCAGGTGTCAGAAGGTATAAGAGCAGCATAAAGATCAGGTCATTTACTTCAGCAGTAGGTAATTTGTTCTTTCACACTCATGTATATTAAGGACGGCAGGTTAATAAAAAAAAGATGCACTCTTGACATTTTGCTAACAAGGAGGAAGGCATCTCCACTCGTCCTCCCTCAAAACACCCACTGCCTGTGGAAATTTTAGAAAACACACTACGGAAACTGCTGCTAACACACACACAGGCTCATGCCAGCTCTGTGCTACAATCCCATTTATAAGACGTCACACAGAAACACTGACTCACAAATCAATATTATGTGCAGCCAGGTAGAACAAGTAAGTCACTGTTGTTCGAATCGGCCTCCTCACAAGAAAGACACAAGCAGCAGCTGAAGGAGACAGGCTCACACACACGCCCATGCACACACACCTACGCGTTAAGACACTCATCTGGCACCATTCTATGAAGTCAGAGCCGGTATTTTTCAATGTGGATACATTCGTTTGTTTTTTTTTCTCATCGAACCCGATGCTGTTAAAGGAAAGCAGAGGAGCTTTTAAGACGAGGAACAGGGCTGCGGTTTGTTGTTCTCAGGCAGGGTTTTTTTTTTGCTGCTTGTTATTTTTGAAGGGTCTCTCTGTTGCTCAAGGTTGTAGTTTTGGGTTGTTTGGTTGTGAAGCTCGGATATCTATTGTATGGATGTGGATCAAATCCACGTTAATGTAGTATGTTGGTTATACGAAAAATAGACTTTTGTCATTGTCTAGATCGCAGGAATACCTAACGAAGAATAACACCACCTCCACGCCCCAGTTCTAATCATGTGTCCTCCTGGTTGCAATGTGTAATTTTACATTGGAATTATTTTTGTTCCTTCCTACTTATCCCAAATTAAATTGTAATTCCATCCATCCATCCATTATCTATACACCGCTTAATCCTCTGTAGGGTCGCGGGATTATAATTCCATACACTACTATAGTTAGTCCATATGCTCATTGACCTTGGACAAAGTAACAACAAAGGTGCTGGTGCTTTAAATTTCATTTTCTTAATCTGGAATTACATGTTAGTATCGCAGCAGTTTATACAAAATACAAAAGTTTTCTTTGGAGAAAAAACAACAGCAACAATATGTAGATATGCAAATTTGAACAAAAGAGGGGCAAGGACATGTGCAAAAATACATGCACCTCTTTTAAATCCCAACAGCGATTATTCGCCCAATCTACTTCAAAAGTTGCAAGGCAACACTGTGAGAGACAAATGTATGATGTCACATTCTGTTGAGACCCAAACAGATGTAGGTTGAACTAGTGTCGTACGGGCTCTACAAGTTTTTAGGTGCTGAATTAGAGGCAGGTGTCAGTCTTAAATCATTCAAAGTTATGAGTTTCCAAAACACCTCATAGAAGGACTCATTAAGGGAGCAGTGCTGGTCTTTACATTTCACAATACTAGTGCAGCGCCCGTCATCAGAAGGTGAGGTCATCATGTGACACTGTATATTTGCTCTGATGCCACCCACAAGCCACGATGAGGACCTCAAAAAGATCTCAAAAAGACCCCAAAACAGCCCCTATTTAATTTACTTCAAACTCAAGGAGAACACCAGACCCCTTTTATAGACGTTCTAATCAAGGGCATCTAAACTGGAACCACTGAGCGCAGGGGTGGCCTTACATTTTTGTGTCTTTTAGTGTATCACCTTTGTCTGTAGGCAACATTTCAAAGCGGAGCAAGGTTTTTCTTGTTCTGGAAAAGCCAACAACATCTACAGGATGTGGCTTTGCATGACTGTACCGGATCTACCTCAGTGGGAACCACACCATCAGCAGTTTCGATTGCTTTTGCATTATGTCTGTCTGCAGACAAATTTTTGCCAGCATGATGGCGTCTCAGCTGTGCCAGGTGCACTTTACAGGTGTGTAGCTGTGGTCAAAACAAAGGCCAAGTTCACGGAGAAGTGTAGTTCGACCCATGAATGCTGAGTACTCAAGAGTACGCACGGCTCAGAACATCAACACGCTGACAGGTGTTGTCACTGGTATGATTCCACTGCAAGACGATTATACTTATTCGACCATATAGTTATGCAGGCCCATCAGTTTAGCATCTTTGCTACTGTATCTACCAAGGGGTCATAATTTATTAAAACCCTTTGAACCCTTCATGAAAACTAATTGAGATAGAATCACTTTACATGTACATGACCTGTATTATAGTTTTATTTCATATGTTTGTGCTGTTTAAATGTGTCTAAGTATCAGCTAATACTGTCTCCAACCTCAAAGTGCACCATAGTAACATTAATAATTCAGTTGTTTGTTATTCATCAGAGCCTGAATCAGCCTGTGTGTCCTGGGCTAGAGTTGAGGCAGGTGCTCTTGTGTTTTCTGTGCACAGGGCAGAATGTCAGCTCTAACTTTGGTGTGTGTGTGTGTGTGTGTGTCTGTGTGTGTTCCCCAGCTGTGCAGCAGAGATTACAGATGGCTCCCAGTACTTTGTCCTGCTGATGATCACAGATGGAGTGATATCTGACATGGTCCAGACCAAAGAGGCAGTGGTCAATGTGGGTAAACAAACACACACAAGTGCATGTGGGGGGGAAAAAAACACACACACAGCCAGAGACTGATTGATAACAGTGCTTTTCCCTCAGTTCCACCTGATTCTGATGTGCATCTCGGCGTCCTCTTGTCTTCAGGGTGTGGGGTGATGGAAAAAGCTCCTTTGTATTTCCCGATAACTAGGTTTTTAATGTGGATGCCCTGGTAGCTAACCTGGTAGACTGCGTGCACCCTGTACTGAGGCTGAAGCCTTGCTGCAGGGTTCAAGTTCCATCTGCTTTCTTTCCCCCTTTCCTGTCTCGCCTCAGCTGTATTGTTACTACTCTGGCTCAACAAGTAGCAACAAAGAGGGAGACCACACCAAAAGTAACGGTTTAACAATATTTATTAAATTAAGATAACGTGGAAGTGTGAGTCAGTGTGAATACGATTGTGTTGGAAGTGCAGGTGGTGAGTGCATGTGTGGAGTAATCAAACCAAACTAAAGAGGAGTGGAGCAGAGAGTGAGGAGGCAGCAATCAGGCCCTTATAAAGAGCCACAGGTGGACCTGGTTGCCTAAATGATAAGATCTGGTTTTGGGAACCGCCCAGCTTCCTGCAAACAGGACCAAGAAACAAGAAGTCCAGCCCACAAATTAAAGGCCACCTCCTTGGCCTAAAAAAAAGACCCATACACCCCTAAAGAACAATATTTTAGCCTCTAAACCTCAACCAGTTTCTCAGTGTTTGTCACATTTTTACTCACTGTGGGTTCATTTTTCATTGTAACGTAGAGTCCTGCATCTCTATGGAAACAGAACAACCCTGGCTAGAAGCAGACAGAACACAAACATTATCTTTTGTGCAGTATGACACATAAAAAACGAAAGTTACATTTCTCAGATAATTTATTTTCCAAAATTGGATAAATCTGGAATCAACATGTACAACATTTTTCCAAGTGTCCACAGCTGTAACCAGTGCTGGAATATATATATTTTAATACTTTTGTTTGTCTGACTGTCTGTTAGCAAGATAACTTGAAAAGTTATGAATGTATTTTGATGGATTTTTCAGGAAATGTTGATAATGGGACAAAGAACAGATGATTAAAGCTTGGTGAAGCTTTGGATTATCTGGATCTCGGAACTTTTTGAAGAATCCTTCATCATTACTACGAAATAGGACCATTTTAAGCATATGTGCATATAACTTCACAACAAAAGGTCAGACTGCTTGGCAAAAAAAAAATACAGGCTACGTTCACAATAGCTTCTATAAAATACCAAAATTTGATCTGGATCCTGGCAAAAATTCTGGATATTATGATCCAGAACAGAAAAAAATACTGTGCTTGTGCATTTTGGGGCACTATAAGGTAACAAATGAAGATACAAACATTCAACTAGCACCAAATTGTAGCTGAGAGTCTGCTGAATCAGTATAGTACAAACAGATTTGTTGTAGCTTCAATAGTTATGGAGCTAGATCCAGAAGAATACCACCATTACAGAAAAATATTGATTTTCGTGAATAACTATTAAACTAACAACAACAATAACAACAACCATATCAATGTGATTCCAAATGCTGAAGGTAGGTTTTGATTATCAATGAATCTAGCAGTGTATATAAAATGAATGTAGGAGTATAACATAGGGTGGAAATGAGCTGCTTGGTGGAGATCTGCTCTCTCTGACTGCTTTTCTAGTTTTACTACTAATTTTTAATTTGTTTCCATACTTACCTCGTCTCTGCTCTGTGTAAACACAGCCTGCAGTTCAGCCGAGTTCAACCAAAAAGACTCACGTCTGAGTCACTGAAGGCTTCACAGTTGCACTAAAAGCGCAGAATGTTTTGGGGTTTTTTTACAGATTGTTTTTAGATGGAATGACAAATCACAGATGAGCATTCAAGCACCGTTGAGAAGTTGAATATCTGAAGGTTAATTCTGTTTTTCTCTGATTAATGGTTTCATTTTGGCAAATTATAAAGAGACAACATGCCTCTCAAACCCGCTGGTGTGTTTTAGGGTTCAGAGGGTTAAAATAATGTTTTCTGTAGTGTGGATAAAAACAGTTCGGTGTCTCCAGTCAGGTAGCAATCTATGATAAGCTCCACATCTCAGTAAATGTGAAATACCACAATGCAGCTGGAGTTATCTTCTTTTTTTTCTGAGATTCAAGTCAAGGAGAGAGAAAGACATCATCTTTACTATAGCTCACATTGTTTGCAGAGGTCAGTAGTTTCAATAGCCTGTCAAATTAATGTTTGAGAGGTGTCTGGTCCAGTTAAGTCAGCTCTGAGTGGATTCTTGCAGCAGACCGTGTAGAATATCAAAAGCAAGGTCATATTTATTGTCTTCATCCTAATAATGAATAAACTCTACTGATCTCTGAGATAATTTAACACTAGATTCGTCAAGGGCCCAATTTTGCCCCACTGGTGTTTTCAAATGCATGCAAATCAAACCCTAGAGATCTCTCAGGTCAGGGCTTTTCCTAAAATGGGTTGATCATCTAGTGAATTATGGGCGCTGTCAGAACAAAGAGAAAATGAGTTATCATCATTTACACCTTGAACCACAGAGTGATCATCTTCACCCCTCACAGAAACCACTGGATAGTCCTGCGCTCAACACTCCCGCCACGTCCGGTCGCCTAGCAGCGCCTATTGTTAGGGCCTATTCTGATAAGCATCACAAGCTAGATTTGATAGATAGAGAGCTGACGAGACTGGAGTGGGATCCAAGATAAATATTTAGTGCAGGGCTTGTGGAGATGGGATACCCAGCGGGGATAAAGTGGGGCAGTGAGGGCAGCTGAGTGCGGAAGAACTGGCAGAGGGAAAACTGGAGCTGAGCTGTGCCAACCATTTCAGTCTGTAACGAGAGGGCCCAAAGAAGATAGATAAATAAATAATTAAATAGGACCTCGCAAACAAAATTTTAAATTGTGTTTTTGCCACATTTTTCTCTTCATTTTGTTACCATTTTAACTTAAATGCTTCTTGAAGCTACATCTTTGCAACTGCTGGCGTCATACCAACAGTGTGTTAAACTGTGCTGATAAACTGTAGGTTTGATACTAGTCTGTTTTTCTGAGTATTCTCCAGGTACACAACTGTTGATTTTCTTTTGGCAAGGACAGGTTTGTTGGCACGTCTCAGCATTACGTTTATCTCTCCTTTTGGCAAGGAGAGATAAACGTAATGCTGAGACGTGCCAACAAACCTCTGAGTGGAGCGTGTTACATCAGGACACTAGCTTTGCCCAAAGTAACATAAAGATGTTCAACAGGTTTGCATTTTATTTTGTTTTTCACACAAACCCTACAGAACTCTGCATCTTAAGGATCTAATGATCTGCTCTTTCCCTTTGTCTTCTAAACAGGCAGCATCGCTCCCTCTGTCCATCATCATCGTAGGTGTTGGGCCTGCTGAGTTTGATGGTGAGTGGTCCAAACTTCATTTTTCATGTTAACGTGAGTGAACTTGACAGATGAGGAGGGACATGGTGGCATTTTTGCTTAACTTTTCTAACTTCTCCGGGGTCACAGGAAGTGCTGCTCCATCCACCAGTTCGTTTTATGTGTGCAATAAACACTCACAATGAAATTGATTAAAACGTGGACATTTCGCAAAAAAAAAAAAAAAAAAGCTTTCACGCTTAGCCGAGGTTGTAAATTAGCTTGTCAGTGGGGTGACCTCACGGCCAAGTAGTAAGGCTCCAAACCACAGAGAGGAAAATGTCCTCAGGGGCTGAGTCTCTGCTCTGACTTCTGGCCAAGCGGACACTTGCTGCATGTCATTCCCCTGCTCACTTTCCCAACATTGCCTTTCTGTCTGTGCAGCAAATAAAACTGAAAAACTGAGCAAAATGCAACAAACTACCAGTGTGTGATGTCTACATATACTGAAGTGTCTGCTCTACTGGGAAGATTTTAAAAAATGGCAACCTAATATAAAACAACAGTGTGGCACAATGAGGGAACTGTAAGCTTCAGAGAATTAAAACCAAACCAACATAAGTGCCATATTTCCATCAACTTCATGTTTTCTAAATTGGTTTTTGATTGGTTCTGTCATTTATGTCATTTCATGGTATTGTCTTCTGAAAGCTTTATGGACATATGTTCTAGTGGCTACAGACAGAGTTGTACTTCTTCTTTAAGTTCAGTTTATTTGTTCGATTAAAACAAACACTCTGTTAAAAGAACAGTTAAAAGTTTTAAAAGCAATCACAAGTCAGTTTGTCTCTTGTAGAAGCCATTTTGTACTGGAGCTTAAAGAGAAGCCTGCTGTAAAAGACACTCTCCTATTTGTTAGATGAGGAGGTGGAGTTTCATTGATTGGACATTTGATTTGTGGTGAAATTTAAGTCATTAAGGTAAATACAGACGGACATCATTTTGATGACTGATTGTGGCAGTGTGGCTGAAAGAGTCTTAAGAAATCATTTGCAGTCAACTCTCTTCTGGGGCTCTGACCTGATTAAACTGTGAAGTCAGGCTCCCTGCCCTGCCCCATATATATATGCCCGGCTGAATGACTCATGAATGACAGTCATTCCACTGCATATCTTGTCACTGTTGAGGTGAGAGCCTTTCTTCTTTTGCAACCTTGGCATTCACTGAGTCTTATTTTCAAACTGTCAAAAGTTTTGCAGATGTATTTTTACACAGGCAAAATAAAAAATGCATTACTTCCAACACAACTCTTTTGTAAACTTTTTCACCGTGATGATAATTCATGAAAACATCAGGACGCACCATGTTTTTGCAAGATCTACACATGAAATATATTACTAATTAATGATTGGTACTTTGCACTTTTTTATATTGACTTTTACTAGGTGATCATTTAACACGACATATTCAGTTACATTGACAACAGTGGCAGATTTACTTCATAATAGGTCATTGTTTTGGTTGGAGGTTTCTCATTTTTAACAGGGGATGACTAATTTTAAAGCTTGAGACAACAAGCTAATGAATCTAATCTTGTTAAACTAATTACTCTCTAACCAGGAAAGCCTCACTGAAATGATACATGTTTTTTTCAAGAGTGTCCTTGCCAAGCTATAGGCAGCTGTCTTTGGGATCCTCAGCCTGGCCTTTGGCTGTCGGTGGGTGGAACCCCTGTTGCTATGCAACAACATCTAAGGCAAATTTAAAATGTCAAGGGATGTCATGTAGACATTGGCAGAACTCATATACAGTTACATACAAGATTAAATTCAAAAAATAACCCTAAATGGCACCCTCCAGCAGTCCAGGAGCTGTTCAGTGCTATAGAAATGATGGCCTTCAGGTGGGCCCGACCCAGAGGTTGTCAGTAAGAGTTACAAATTAAGGTGTCACTTAACCTTAGTCATATAATGAGGGTTTCACTGAAGAGTCTGTGATGGAAATAATGTAAAACTTCACAGCGAAGCTTCATGCTATAATTACAGCCTGTCAAACATGCAGGGCAGGAATATGGTGAGGTTTCAGACTGTGCAGAACTTTTAAAATTTGTTTAAAACACTCTTTATTACACATACAGTAACCCTAACAACCACTATGGGCTTACACTTGTTAAATTTAGTTATTCATGTAGAGTATTTGTTGGGAGAGGTACAGGTTTGCACTTCGACTGCATATGTATGGGTCACAGAGACTTCTGTCGTCGAACTATACTGTAAGAAATACTCGTCTGTTTGTCTGTTCTTTGCTTGTGTTGACAACCCTTCATCTAATCTGCTTCAAACTTGGCAGATGTGTTGCTGGGGACCAGGGGAAGTGCAGTGTCAAGGCTGAAGCTGATTGGATGAGCAGGGGCCATTTTGGGGATATTTTTGTGCTCCTCAGCCTTTGAATGCCTGCTGACGGACCCACTGTTACTAGGCAATATCATCAAAAGCAAATTTATGGTTTTCATTCTTAGAAAGATCCATTAATACAGTAGCAGAACTCGTATTGACAACTGAATGAAAGCTTTAATCCAAAAAATACACTTTATATTGTCTACCCCTGCAAACAAAAATATATAGCCAATGAGAACCTTGGAAGGATACAGAACCTTTAAAAATAATTCACAATTCCAGTTGGAAGCATTAATCATACACGACCTTAGCGTCCTTATCAATATATAACCCTGATTTGCAGATACTGTGGTATAGTCTCGGGATTTTGTGGGGAAGTATGTGTACATGTGTGTTTTATGGTGTGTATATGCTGTGGGGTGGGAGTGGAGTCAGTGTAAATACAGTATGTTTGATCATAGCATCTGTCATCCTTTAGTCTATCTACTGTTGTGCCTAAAGCCCAGGGAGTACAGATGTAGGTTATCTCTTATCTAAATCTAATACTATGCATCTCCTGTAGGATGGTTCTTTCTTATTATTTTTTTACTTTATTTTTTGTCATGGACGGTGCACATAAACATTAAAATATACGTATAAAGTATCTATTGCCTTTATTCGAAAGAAAGCATCTATTTAGTTTACAGTGTTTCTGTGATAATGTTGAAAGCTTTCTCACCTCTTGAGCAAAGGGAAGCCCAGGCATCAACTGCACCATCACTAGTGATCAAGCTGTTCAGAGTAGTGATGCATACAGAATCTGAATGCTGACAAGAAGCATGAGCTGAATAAATCTGAACTGTAAACAGGTCTAATTAAATACAACAGCCTTGACTTCACAGAGGCACAAATATGTGATGGTTTTAAATGACAGGCAGCATTCGACCTTCAACTTGACTTTTGCCTGACTTGATGGGACCCAAACAGGAAACCACCACAGCAGCCGGATCATAATTGGTTCTTCATGTACACCAGTGTCCTGCTCCCTTTCCTGGGAGAACTGCCGAGGAAAGTCAATGAAGTCAAGTGTGCAGGCATCTTTACAGCCCACAGATCAATGAAAGACTTTTCAGTGGGGACTGTTTGTGTGTGAGTGTGTGTGTGTGCGTGTGTGTGCAGTGTGTTACTGCTCCGCGAGGTGTGACGACTCAACGTCTCATCATTGTGCTGGATGGCCCATCATTTTCTACTTGTTTAAGGGATCGAATGGTGGGATTGGTGGTGAAAGCACTCAGGAGTGTGTGAATGTCACTGGGTCAAAGTGGTTTAATAGCACCTCAGTGTGTGTGTGTGTGTGTGTGTGTCTACACCTTATTGCCAGACCTAACTGGGTCCATTTATTATTTGCTCTGTCTTGAGTGTGCGTACTACATTTTTGAACATATCTCTGAAGGTGTTTTAGGCTCCTTGCACGTTGCTTTGTAAGATTTGTCTTCTAATATTTTCTGATTGTGTCTGAGCTTGTTTGCTGATTCGGCCTCACGTTGTGCACACCCACCCTTCCATGGCAGCGCCATGCAGCCAGGCTGCTTTGTGCCTTTGCCAGATGCAAGATATACAGAATTGTGCAGGTGTTGTTTTTGATATCTCTCACCAAGCGTGATTTTGAAACAAATGCCTCTTTCTATATTTGAAATGTCTGAAAGCGCTTAAACCACTGAGCTCTCACCAGAATTCTTTTCTTTTTATGACTTGTAGTGTGGCTGCGTATCATTCTTGCTTGAGGAATTACATTTTTGGTGCATAAAGAATTTCAATGATTCTTTGCTGAGTGTTCGTTCTTAGTCCCTATGCTGTGTTCCATTTCAGCAATTATGCAATGGAAACACAAAGGAAGATCCTGCACCTTCTTTATATTCTCCCCCAGTGGTTCTATTATTGAGTCACATCCCCTCTGTCGCTTTCTCTCCTTTTAGCTATGGAGGAGCTGGATGGAGATGAGGTGAGAGTATCCTCCAGAGGACGTCTTGCGGAGAGAGACATTGTTCAGGTACTCCTCATAATTCCATTTAACTTAGCAGGTCAGACTTGAGTGTGTTTCTGTCAACAACACCAGCATGGGGGATATATTCCCAGAGGAGGATGGCTTAAATTCATAACACATACTCAAACACTCACTGGGGACTGCCTCATATAGTATACAGGCTCCACCTATGGTGCACCACTGAGCAGGCTCCCAGTCGAGTCTTGTTCAGGTGCGCAGTACCGTCATTCTGGTTTCATGTATTCACACAACTGCAACATCCACTGCTCCATTATAAAATCAGCAAACAGTTCATATTTAATCTTAAATTCTCTTTCATTAAACAGATGATGTGATTCTACCAATAACCCTCTGAACTGGGCTCATTTTTCACTGCAATCTAAAGTCCTGCACCTCTATGGAAACACTACGATGTATAGAAGTAGAGAGAACTCAAAAACGTCTTTGCAGTTTAACAAAGTCATAATTCCATTAAATATAAAAAGAGACAAACCCAACAATATAGTTGAATTTCTTTGATTCATAGAAATAAAGATTGATAGACAGTTTACTACTTTTATTTTCTATTTGTTTTCAAACTTGTCTCCAGTCTCAGGTCTTTACTGTGTAAACACAGCCTGCAGTTCAGCCGAGGAGGCCCTGAATTTTGGTTAGTTAAATGTTAGTCACAGCTGACTCACTAATAGCTTCTTGGTTGCACCGAGAACCGTAGAATATTTAGTTTTTTTTACCAAATCTGATTACTGCAAACAATTTATTATTGTCAAAATTTTAAATGAGGCATGTAGAATGAATTGATAATGATGGAATATCACAATATTAAGTTGCCATTTGGTTGATTTTCCCAACATAAACATATAATTAACATAAATATAAAAACAGAAGTTGAAAAATTTGATGATTCTTTCCGTTTGAGTGCTTTTGGCGATTTTATTAACAATAACCTGCCTTTCATACCTGCCAGTGACTGTTGGCGTTCAAAGATAGAAACTGATACAAAAACACTACACAACTTTTAACTACATAGTTAGAGTAGAATTTTTAATTACGGAAGCCCTAAACGGCCGTGGTTCAACTTCATTTTATTGTTCAGTTTTCTTGAGAAAACAAGACAATGCTCCTCCGTTTTCTCGTTATAATGACATTTTGCTATTATCACGCAATAACAAAATCCGTTATGTTGTTATAAGAACAAAATTATCTCGTTTTCTCGTTATAACGAGTTAATTTTCTGGTGAGGTAGCAAGCGAAACCAACTCACCAGACCAGAAGGTGCGATAACTTGTACCCGCAAACTTGCAAAAGTAAAAACAAACGCATCAACAGGCTTAACTTACCTCATTAGAGTGTGCAGCTGCAGTAGAGCATGTCCAGGTCTGGCTTCAGTCGGTCGAGTGCAGCGGCAGCAGAGCACCTTCTGGTCTGGTGGGTTGGTTTTGCTTCCTACTTCACCCTAAAATTAACTTGTTATAATGAGAAAACAATTTTGTTTACTTGAGAAAACGAGCTAATTTTGTCGTTATCATGACACAACTGATTTTGTTATCACGTGATCACGACAAAATTATGTCGCCAGACCTGGACATGCTCTACTGCAGCTGCACACTCTAATGAGGCAAGTTAAGCCTGTTGATGTGTTTGTTTGTACTTTTGCAAGTTTGAGGGTACAAGTTATCGCACCTTCTGGTCTGGTGAGTAGGTTTTGCTTTCTACCTCACCAGAAAATTAACTCGTTATAACGAAAAAACGAGATAATTTTGTTGCTATAAAGACATAACGGATTTTGTTATTGCGTGATAATAGCAAAATGTCGTTATAACAAGAAAATGGAGAATTATCTTGTTTTCTCAAGAAAACTGAGCAAAAAAATGAAGTTGAACCACAGCCGTTAAGGGCTTCCGTATTTAATAGAATGTTCTAAGGAGATATTTTAACAGTATGAAGGTAGCAAACTGCACTTTTGTATTACTGCCAACAGGTGTCAGAACTGGACTTTAAACTTGTAAGAAATGTGCTGTATACTGCTGCTTGCAAGTTTATTCTTGGACCAGAAAAACAACATATTCCAGTTATTCTCTGGGCCTGTTTTGACAGTTGCAGCGCATTTATTTTTAGCCCAAAGAGGGTCTGAGTATCTGTTGTGGTAAGCAGCAGTAGGCTGCCTGTTTTTTTCACTCAATTATGGTGTTTTGTGGACACACTGTATGAATACAAAAATATAAAAGGAGAGCAGATGAATTTTTTTACATGTAAGCGACGATGTGCATCTCTCCTGTACATCATGGACAGAGCATACTGAGATGTTCCCTCATGTTTAGCCTTGGGATGCTTGAGATGTTCAAAGTCAGTTACATATTCATTGGGTTGTTGAAGCATACATGTGAATTACTTGCTTTACCAGATAAATAGCGGAGCTCGCTGAGTGGTTGACTCGTCTCATAGAGCAACACGAAGTAGATCCTGCAGGTTTCCACTGACAGCCTCTCAGTAGCTAAATCATTTTTGGCTTTTACTTGAATGTGTTCTCCTCTGTCCTCTCAATAGTCCCACTTCTAACATTGCTACACCCCCTTTAGCAAACGGGCAGTATTATCAAGGCATGCAGCAACTTATTTTTGGAACTAGTGGATCAAATCAGAATCGTAGAAGCTAAAAATTGCAGTTCTCATGCAAATTAATTCCTCCTGCCACCACTGCTGTTATCAGTGGTGTCCAGTGTGGAGTCAGACTCCTTTCTGCCCTCATATGTTTGCTGATGATGGTGATTAATCATTATTCCCATACAAAAGGATGTAAACGTAGTCCATAGGTTTGTTGAATCTAGTATTTTAGCAGTTTGTCTCGGAACTCCACCACTATGTCTATTTTAACGTCAACTAATACTTCTATTGTGGGTCTTTGATGACGTCATGCTCAGCCTTTAATGTATTATTCCTAAAATTGTAATCGTACAAACTTGGAAGTACTTCTATAGCCACAACAATAGAAAAGTTTTTATTTTTCACTGTAAAAAGTAGCAAAAAGTGAGGCCAAGGAATTTCCTTAGTGCATCTCCCCTCAAAGACACTTTATTATCATTTCTCAACTCATAAAGGGAAAGCAGCTCTTTCTCAAAACTATTTAGCAGTAAGTTTTACAAAGAGCAAGCAGCAACTCTATCTGAGGGGCTGATAAAACTGCATCTGGCAACAGTTATTTTAAAGAGCCTTTTAAAGATAGGAGAACATAAATAGGAAGCAAATACAACAGCCCCTGATAACAGTGTTGCATTGAATTTTTGGATAGTAGTGGAGAAGCCTGGGCAGTCAGCTGGCAGAGCATAGGGTATGATGATAAATGAGGGCTTACAATGATAAGTGTGCAGAGGTGTGCAAAGGAGGCATGTGAGTATTTAGGATTGCAGAAATTTACTTCATCAAACTGGTAATGGCTGTTTATTGTAAATATAATAAAGTGTTAAGTTGAAATTTGAACAATAATGGCATGTTTTAGGGCCCAAAGTGAAGCCAGTTCAGTTCATATTCCTACACTGGTGAGTGTCAACACAGAGAAGCAAACAGTTTTGCAAATGTGACCCCACACCAGGTTAATGGCTGAATAATTCATGCGTTCCTGCTAAAGCTGTATTGACATTACTATCATGTTTTCACAGTGCTGTCCCTTCAGTTTGTTACTCTGACAGCGGTAATCACATTTGCATGCACAGAGTAATCCTTTGATTGTGTTTAACCTTATTATGGTAATAATTCAATCAGGATGTTTACACTAGCTGGGGGAAAAAATAAGTTCACTCACTTAACGTTTCATGTTTTCTTCTTATTAATTCGATGTGATGACTGCCCTCGCTGCCTCGGCGTTGATTCTTTTCCTCCTGCCATAAATTCAAGTCATATTACTCGGTTTGCCCTTTTGCTGTAAACTGATGGAAATTTGCTGTATGATGTAGGAAGTGTGAACTGAAAAGTACTGAAAGGCCCTTTCTTGAGTGCTGAATGGTTTCATAACACGATGGTTTAAAAGTGTTTAATGAACCTCAAAACACTGTACATGAGTCACTCACAAGCAAAAAATGAACCATATTAATCATGACAGACTTCTCTCCCTGTATTTTTAACTGTGATGCACTGTGGGACACACCTGAAATCACCATGTGATAAAAGCAGCAACTGATGAGAACATTTCTGAGGGGAGTCACTGTGAGGAGGACAGAAGTGTCCCTCGTGGTCACAGTGGTCCTTAGTTACAGCTCCAGAGGCAAGGGCAGCTTTAAAATCCATCACTGATGCAGCTTAGCACCTTCCTTCCTTGATATCCTTATTTTGAGCTCCCTTACCAGTCATACACCAGGTGTCAAATATCATGTGGGAATTGTACAAAATCCAACTTGTATGTTTTCAACAAACAAATAAAGCCAGCAATGTTACACATTCCACCCATCCATCCATCTTCTTCCTTTTATCCGGGGTGGGGTCGCGGAGGGAGCAGATGACACAAGTCATTCCAGACGTCCCTCTCCCCAGACACAACCAAGCCTTCCTGGGGGATCCCAAGGCGTTGAGCAAAACATTCGTAAAACCTCTAAACTAGCCATTGTTGAACTAAAATGAGGACAGATGCAGCGACTGCATGGCTTATTTCTTTCCTCAGATGTTTTCACAAATACTTTTCGTTGAACTGTTTTCGCAATAAAAGAGAAAGTTTGCGGCCTAGCCACCACGTTAGTCCACAGGATTCAAGATAAAGCGCCTGTCATGTGATCACCTAGTGGCCGCTAGTGACATGCCTGTCAAGTTGCCGACATTTTTCCGTCACTCATGAGCAAAATCCTGAGATCCTTAAACTTCTTCGTTTGGGGCAGCACATCCCCTCCAATCCAGAGGGAGTAATCCACCAGTTCCTGGCAGACACCTATGGTCTTGGACTTGTAGGTGTTGTCTCTCATCCCTGCTTCTTCCCACTTGGTGGCAAAGTGCTCCAGTGTGTGCTGTATGTCACGGTCTGATGGAGCCAACAGTACCGCATCAGATGCACAAAGCAGAGACGATCCTGAGGTCCCCAAACCAGACACCCTCCTCACTCCGGCTGCGCCTTGAGATTCTGTGCATGAATACCACGAACCGGTTTGGAGACAAAGGGCAGCCCTGGCAGAGTCCAACACCCACAGGAGGCATGTTTGACTTTGTGAACACAGCTCTGACTTTAGTTGTATAAGGGTGCTTCTCAAGCTTGTCTCCATTCTGCTCTGTGTAAACACGGCCTACAGTTGAGCCAAAAAGTCTCTGAATTCATGTCGTGTGACTGTTGTCCATAGCTGAGTCTAATGGCTAAAGCACAGGATTTTATTTTCTTTTCCAAAATTTTTGACATTTTATTTTGAAACTGGACATTCACAATAAAGTGAAACATCAATTGATTCACCCAATGGAACTGCATGTCACACATGATTTGTTCCAGGATGATCGCAAAATTGAATATTTTGATGAGTCCTTCTGTTTTTACTGCTTTGGGCTCCGACAAATTGTGTAACATTGACTGCTTTCTGACAGAAAACTTACTTTCTAAACCCGTCAGTAGGTCTTGGAGTTCAGAGGGTTCAGTAGGTTTCTCCTCCATTAAGATCACCTGGCAAACACATTCACAGAGATAGAGATAGATGCCAGTTATCTCAAGAGCAAATCTTTACTTGAGTGAAATCCTACTGAAATGTCACTCGCAAAATGTCACTTTGGAACACAGCGTATTGAAACAGGAACAACATGGTAACATCCTCACAAAGCTTATGAATAATACAATATAAACAGTTGTTTTTTTGTTTTTTTTTCCCACTCTGCTCACAGTTTGTTCCGTTCAGAGACTACATCGACAGATCTGGCAACCAGGTCCTCAGCATGGCCCGGCTGGCTAAAGACGTCCTCGCCGAGATCCCTGACCAGCTGCTGTCATTTATGAAGAGTCGAGGAATTGAACCTCGACCGGCCATCTCCTCCTCCCCAATACCAGGACTGCACCGGCACATCTAACTCCCAGCTCTGCCTCTTCACCCTGACTCTCCCCCTGTCTCCCTCTCTCTCTCTCTCTCTGCTTATCTTCTCTCGCCTCCCTGAGAATGTGTTTTTCCACGTTAACGGAGTGGAGGGATCGACCCGCGACTCGCCCTTCTTCCTCTCTTATCACTGTTGAGGCTAAACAGGCACAACACATCGACACAGCGGGCGCTCATCCCTGACTCACCCTGCTGTTGTAACTCATCTTTTCCCCCCTTACTTATTACTTCCTGTTATTACTTTTCATGAAAGGACAGTGAGACTGAACCATGACCGTCCCTCTCCTCTGCACTGACATCTGATCATTCAGAGCTTTGACTTTCTGAAGTTCGCTAATTCCTCTCACTAGACACGTTCTGCACAAAAGGTTTTTCATTTATGGTCAGCCAGTGTTGACACGAGTCACATTTGGCAGGAGTCCTAGGAAGTGTGAGACACTGAATTTAATTGAAGCTAAATGAATTCAAGCCCCTTGATGAGGAATGTGTGCCAGCTTGTATCAGGTGCTGTTGGGGTATTTCAGGCCAAGGTTGGACTATGATTCATTGGACTAACCGGTCACCTCCAGGACAGGTGTTTGTGATTTATACCTAACTATCCTCATTTTCATCTGGCTGTGCCAAATCTTTCTAATTTAGAGGTGCCAAGCGATGAGTTTAATTGGTGCAGATGAATTAGAGAAGCAAACTCTTTGGGCGTCTTTTCATGAAGGAGGAAGGAGAGTGTTGACTGATCTAGTGTGGGGGATCCGGTCACGTGTTACAAGCCACAGATCTACACACACACAAACACACACACACACACCTCTGTCTGCCGTGCCACACCCACCCTCTCTTTGCTCAGCGTGGGCCGAGGCTGGGTGCAGATTCCCCCCCCTGCTGTTAGAGAAATGCCAGTCTCTCCGGCTGCCCTGCAGAGAGGAGGAGGGAGGAAGGAAGGAACAGAGACTGAAGGTGGGAGTAAAGGGAAGAGAGGGGAGTGAGGGAGGGAGGGAGGCAAATAAAACAGTGAGGGGACAAGAGATGCACAAGGATGCAGGGAAGACGAAAGCATCCACAGATCTGTTTTGTTTGATGCCGCAGGGGAAAGAAACATAGGAGAACCGGGCAGCGGCGACAGATGGGAGCTGGAGATAACAACAAAGAGGAACATCATAGATCTTTAGTTTAAGAGGAGTTTGTATGCATTATTCTGAGGAAAGACATCTCAGTGAGGGATAAACGCACATATATAAAGCAATATACCTGACTCCTAGTGTAATGTTTACCCTATGCATGTCCCCTTCCTCTCCCCTGCCATGACTTGACATTTTCATCCCAGGCAGACTGGAGCTGTGTGCAAAGTGGGCAAAGTCTGCCACCTAGTGCTCACCCTTTGTATAGCAGGGTATCTTTATTATGCATGACTACTCTACATTCCTATACTAACTCAAACAGTACACACGCATGACCAGATACAGCCGACCTTATTATAAGAATACAACAGTGATTTCAGGCATCCCAAGACATAAAACAGTGAACCACGCGGATCGTCAAGAACCACAAACATCTATGTGAAATGTGTCACGTTCTGAAGTTAATGTCAAGTGTGATGGTGGTGGTTTAGAGGGGTGTTTTACGTGCCGTGTAAGTAATATTGACTTTTTATAAACCTGTAAAATCATTAGTTTCATGTTTTGGTTTGTTTTTTTGCATGTTGGGGAATAAATGCGTCACAGTGTTCAAGTTGGTGTCATCATTGTAACTGATATCCCAAAAATAAAAGAGAGAGATAGAAATATATCTCAAAGTAATATGCATTTATTTCCCTCTGTCACTGTATATTTGACATCCAAAATATTAGGTTTCTTTGCAACTAAACTGCATTCTCACTTTTGAGGCAAACATATGTATGGGGGCATTATTGTAGCAATATTAAACACATAACCTTCAAATACTGCCAACTGGTGGTATGTAGGGTATTTTTGTACCAATGCAGAGCGAGCAGAGCGGAACGCAGCCAGAATGAGGGAGCCTGTAAGCCTGAGCTCAGGGCACGCAAACCCGGACATTACACACACAAATCCCGATCCGCATTGGTGGATCTCTCACGACAGAAGTGTAGCAAAAATCACGTGTGTAAAGAGAGCAAATCGAGAAGTCGCTTGACTTGTAACCAATGATTTGTCTGTATTTCCGGGTCTTGTTGCGAAAAAACTTCTTTAGACATTATTGTCTCTGTATGCATTTACAGTTTGGTCTACACATTTACAGATCTTTGCACGCATTTGGAGATTTGTCCACGCATTTACAGATTTCAGTACACTTGCAAATTTGAACACAGACTTGTGGATTTTTTTTTACACATTTGCAAACCTGATTACACACACAAGTTGTTTTACACATTTGCAGATTCTTGTACAGACACAAAAATCTCATCACGTATTTACACATTCATTTAAACATTTGCAAATCCGACTGCGCACAAACAGATTGACACACGGACACACAACTCTACACCACACATTTGCAAATAATATTGCTACAATAATGCCCCCATATATATGCACTTTAATGTAGAGAGAGTGCAGTTTAGTTGTATGGGAATGTGATTTTTGGGAGACAGGGTTGTATATTTTCATTTGCAGATTTCAGATCGCTCTGTGTCTTGCAGAAACCTGTGAAATGACATGTATTTTTGATATTTTGCGAGGGTCGTAAAAAACAGATATATAGTTTTGTCCGTCTCTTATCGCTGTCTTATGGCTGTATGAGCATTTTAAAAAATAAAGATGGATAAGGTGTCACTGTACATACATGATGGCATATTTTGAGGTATGTTTATCACTCATCAGCTTACAGTAGAAAAGCCTTTTACATCTGTGTTTCGAACAACATCTATATTGTATGTTGATGTTCTTAAGAATGTCCAACTAAGAAGAATGTAGAAGTTTGACCTAGAGATCCTTAACTGTTTTGACAAATATCTTGTTGTGTTTTGATATGAGGTTTGACTATGTTTGTGTTTACTCATATCTCCTGAAGTTGATGAACTGCAGTGCAATATTACCAAACATAAAGCAACACAATCTGAATATCGTACGTAGTAGTGATTCATTCTACGCCACGACACAGAAGGAGTTCAAATGGTTGATTCAGTAAACAGATTAAAGAGCTTTGATACGTAATAGTGACATGTTTGCCTCACAACTGATTCATAGCACTCGTGGATTCATCAGTATCCCCTTTATCTGTTTTCATCTCGTGGAAAATAAATGCAGTGTCTGGCAGAGAGCTGAGATGCAAAAAGAAAAAGATTTGAACTATATGGATAAAAAAACAACCTCCATATAGTCTGTTCTTTAAGACAAAGTCGTGACTTTATCTGCTTGTGCCAGACAGACCAACTATTGTACGCTACCATAGTGAAAAAAGAAAGCTCAGTTTTATCTATCATTGAAACAAGGCATCTGTTCTTCTTAGTAATATAAAACAAAGTATCCCATTTTTATAAGACTTAAAATAACTTTGTACAGATGAAACTGTATTCCTCTAGGGCCACTGGCGCTACAGTGTGTAAATAGCCAGTGTGTAGGCTTTACAGGGATCTCTGAGCAGACATGGATATCCATAATTATGCTTTCATCAGTGTATCATCAGAGCGAGCCATTTTTTGTTGGGCTGCTATGTTTCTACAATAGCCCAGACTGGACAAACCTAACACTGGATCTAGTGAGCCTTATATGTTTTGACATTGAACAGCAACTATAGGTTCTTCGACAGGCTTGCAAAGTGAACGTGGGTTGAGAGGTTTTTGGTCGGTTGCAACCTCACCACTAGATGTCACTAAATCCTACACACTGGACCTTTAATTCTAAGTCAAAGACTTTCCACCTGAAAACAAAAATCCTGGTCTCAGTCAGTAGCAGCTCCACAACTACTAGGCAAAATTGAACAAACTCAATGAATAAGATGGAAATGCTGCAGAGAATCTTAAAAAGCCCACTTTGCTCCATTACCAGGAAAGAGTGAGATCTGAAAATTGTCATTTTTACTTCCACTCATCAAAACTTTACAGCATTTATCCTTCAGGGTTGATAGGCTGTTACTTGCGATGTGTAACCAATCAGATGAAACTCTTGGTGGCACATTGCTGGAGAAAAAAGAGTGGTGACTACACGCATAGAGAGGCAGCTTTAAAGGAGACATTGTAAGGAGTGCAAAAATGTACTTTGTAAAATAGAAAACGGTGTTGCTGAACAGGCTAAGTGTTTTTCAAGAATGGACATCCACCCTGTGATGGTGATGGTGCACTGAGCTCTCTCATCAGTGCTGGTGCATAGCTCCACCTTCTGATCCAAAACTGTACCTAATCAGGATATGTGTCTAAATTTATACACATGTATAAATCTGAATAACTTCACATATTCAGTATTAAGTATGCCATATCCATGAAAGGGTGAGAGAACTGACCGACTTGTGCCTCTGAAGTAACTGTTAATAATTATTGTTGAGAAGTCAATCAGTTGAGCACAAAGATACTCAAACCAACTTCAAAGAGATGCAAATAGACCATAAATGACCGATAATAGAAACGAAATAATAGAAAACAACTATAAAAAGACACAAAATGACTATAAAGACAAGGACGCTGCGGTGAGAGGCCAGACGATGAACGCAGAGATGTGAAATGACCACAAAGACTGAAAGTGTGGGACACAAAATATAGAACAGCTGCAATAAGATGCAAAAACATAAAAATTAAAATCCTATAGCTGCCTAATGATGTGAGTAACATGATTATCTGTGTGTGTATGAGTCCTGTGAAAGAGTAGTATCTGCATTTACAACAGTTGTTGCAGTTTTTCTAGCTGATGTAACTTCAGTCTTGGTGTTTGAACCTCATGGTCATTAATTTGCTGATGTAACAGCCTCCAGCCTAAAGCACATTTCAGCCAGAAAAAAACTGATTGAAAGAGAAGTTCAAAGAGTAATATATGATTTTTTGACATAGTGTGCACAATAATGGAAGATGTGAGGACTCTTTGGCAATTAAAACAAAAGGTATCAACCACAGCTTAGAACTGAAGCAAGTCCTCGATAGGCTTCCGTTCAAGAAGTCTCAACTTTTCTTATGAAATTCTGAATCAATACATTTTTAACTTTTGATGTCTTTAGCTAAATTCACTCCTTATGATCAGTGTGCTGGTGGTTGTTTTTAACATAACGCCATATTAAGCAGATATTAGGCTTCAAAGAGAGGTATGTTTGGAGATGTGACTGGCTTGACTGACATCCATGGAATAACTGACAAGCTGATTTTTGGTTCACAGGTCAACTGAATCTTACACAAGCTGTTTTGATTCAGCTGTTACACAATGACCGTTACTGTGTTGTCATTTCTTAATGAAGTTCATACATAATACATACATAAAGCATTTTCCAAAGACAGTTTTGCTGTTTGTTCCCTTGTTTCATTCAGTTTGAGGTTTTTTGTCGGATTCTGATATCCATTTTTTTGGTAAGTAAATAATTAGTTCTTGAATATGATGCACTTTCTTTGTAAAACTCATGTAAATTACTTTCAAACGAGTGCAGCCCAGACAGTTCCTTCAAAGAAGATGCATAGTGAAACTCCAGAAACTCAACCCCGCAATCACTCTCAAACAGATTGCTCCCAGTGCAGGAGTCATGTTGAATGATGAGTCAGTCTGGCTTATCCTGAGGATATAATTCATCAGTGAAGCTGGTGGAATTAAACACTACAGAAAACCAGACATGATTCGAAAGTTATTAAACATCTTCAAATTGTAATAATTTAAATAAAAATAATCAATATGTTTAATAACAGTGCAATCTAAAAAAGATTGTTGCAAATCTTTTTTAGTGCAGACTGCTGAAAATGGTGGTTGGTCCTCCAAACTAACAAGTCGTTTACCTATGTAGCTAATAATGTGCTATTTTAAAATACAAAAAAAATAAAAAGCTGTTTTAGTTCCAGGATTTGCAGGGGCCATTTCCATGTTGGGGCCCTGTTTACTGAGTTCCGCTATTCCCCTCAGTACGCCGCCCCTGGACACGCTGCGACGGCCTATTAAACATAATGACCTAAAGAGGCAGAGGAGTAGCTCAGCCTGGATGTAAACATGTTTCCAAAGGAGGTGTTTTGAAGCAGGCAGGAGTCGAGGAGAGACAGGAGTGGGGTTCATTCAGAGACCGAAGGCAGCTCAGGAAGTGAACTTTAAACAAAGTCCAACTTGACGGGAGAAAAACTGATAGCCTTTCATGTAGGTGTGCTCACCCAAAGAGGATTTCTTTTTCAATAAGCCACTAGCACCTCACTCTGCTGCAGCTCTGGACAACAACAAGCAGATCCTGATGTCATTACAGCGTTTTTTTCCCCCCTTTTCCTTTCTAAACATAATTTTTATGAGTATGTGGAAAGAAACAAGGAACGACATCTGGCAAAAACGTGTGTTTTTTAAAGGGACTTGAACAAACCCGGTTTTGTGGGACTTTGGGTAATAGGTCAGAGAGGCTTAGCTCAGGGAAACTTTGGGCAAATATAAATGAAGCTTTCAAGCTTGAAAAAAGAGCAAGAAAGAGGAGGCACACTTGTTGTTTTCAGCAAGCTCCTTCAGGGCTACTAGTCTTGGATAGACTACTGTGAGACTGTGCGTAACACTTCACAAGAAAATTACTTAAAGCACCAGTTGCAGACAAAGACAATGACGCTTTCTGAGCTTGTTCCAGAGCGGTTTCCCCAAACGTTTCCTGGAACCAAGCTGCACTGTGGCTGAGGAAGCCTATATGATCAGTTGCAGGAGTATAGGATGACTGTGCCCAGGTTAAAGTGGCAGATTCTGCTGTGCGTACTGCAAATTAATGCTGAGTAAATACTGGAGGAGACGTAATCGTGTAGAATTTTAAAAGACTCAATAAAAGTACCAGTAGTATTACCAATAACAACAATGTAGCCTTTCTGTTTTTCCACTTACCTCACCGCAGAGCTGCTGTGTAAAACAGCTTTTTGTTGTTGTTATGTTGTCACAGCTGAGAGGCGCTGCGGATGGAGGCATAAACCAAAGAGAAACACGGCCAAAGTCAGGACAATCACACGCTGTGGAAACTCATGTAATGTCTCTCTTGAGGGGATAAATCAACTACCTTCAGAGCAAGACTTTGAAATTCAGTTCAATGAGATATGCTTATTGGGTTTATGAGGCCCATAATCAGAACATTAATATCACTCTTGTGTCTGTACGCACAATGTGATGCTACAGCCGGCAGCCATTTATCATAGTTTAGCTTAGCTAGCTTGACTCATACTAGCACTTAGAAATGGTACTAATTAACGCATTATGCTTGTGTTTGTTTTAGCCACAAAAAACTGAAGGAAAGACTCATGGAAGTCACTCTGTCCAACCATAAATTATCCAGCCTCTGACCCCCGCCAAACTTCCACTTGCCACTTTCAGTCCACTTTTAGACCATTCAGCTCTGGCTGTATTTTCTCATGTTAGAAATGTATTTGCTTACTGTAATGTGAGCCTGGATTTTGAATCAAATCATCCACTAAATGCCTGGCATGTTCTGCCACTACAATTTTGTTTACAGCGTACTTGGATGGCATGATGCTTTACATGTTGTACTTTCACTCATTTCATTTAATTCCCTTAAATCCACTTAAAACACTTCTTCCCCTCATCATATAATATCTCAGTCTCTTCCCGTCACTGGAACATGTGAACAGGCAGAGACATAATTTAAAGCCATTAAGTCACGGCTTGGCCAGTACATACTGCAGCTAACCATTTTTAGATCAGAACAGACAGAGGAGGAAGGGGATATATAATACCCCTGTTTTGGAGTCTGAATAAAGGCAACGCTTTGTTCTCTGTGTCTGTAAACGGTTTGGATTAGGACTACAGATGCAGGACTTGGAGGCATAATATTCTCTGCGGAGCATGGCAATAGCCATGACAGCAATGAGAAACACTGCAGCCTCTGTCCTGGAAAAACAGCCGTATCTAGGACCTGAGGAGACTTGAAAACAATGGTGGAGATGACTTAGTTTATTACTACCTTTTATGGCATAGCAGATCCCAGCTGCAAAAGGTCAAGCCTTTAAAAGTAGAATCTGTGAGAGTTTTCTTATATCCAGCCTTACTTTTGACACTATTTATGGTCAGCATCAGCCCTTGTGAGCATTCAGGTTCACTCGAGGTAATACATGATATATTGGATATAGTACAAATATGGCACAATAGATATACTGTTCAGCATTTAGACTCCGCCACATCATCATTTATATTTAAAAGGATAAAATAATAACAACAAGACACAATGAATCCTCAGTTCACTCACAGAGACTCTGTTAAGTATTATTAGCTTGTATCCTCCATTACGACCAAGTAACATCAGATGTCGTGAAACCAAATACACTGCATCTTTTAAGGGTTTTTGTGAGGGAAAATAAATCTCAACCTGCATGACATGTTCTTTTGTTTGTTGTTGTTGTTCTAAATAAGGCTGTAAATATAGCATTGACATAACACTACCTTTTAAGATACACATTTTAAGAAATAGCTTATTTACACATAAATATGAGTAATATTAGTACTTAGTTGGAGTTGTGTTTCTCATACCTTGATAAATTTCCAATACTCACTCTATTTTAGCTTCATTTTTTTTTCTCCACCAACTCCTGAGGGAAATATCTGGCTGTTTAGCAGCTAAAGTATAAGCTTCAATATTTGCTAGCTAGTTGTTAACTACATCTCGTCATCATTTTGTTTAAGGTGGGTAACATGTAGAGCTATATAACTGGTATAGTGAAATAAACATATTTAGTTCTGAGGGTTACATGAGAAAATTTGCACCAATTAATTTATTCATCTGCTAAATATTAAGCTAAAGCTGGTAGCCAGTTCGCTTAGCTAGCTTGAATCATCCCAAGCTAACAAAATCCACCTACAGGCACCTCAAGCATTCACATTAACACATTAAATGCCATTTTTAAAGACATAGAAAAAAATAAAAACAGCTATTTATTATTATTATTACCTTTAGGCTGACTTAAGCTGGCTCTTCCAACTGATTTCCAGGCTTTATGCTAAGCTAACAAAGTCACACACAGCCATGTTTTTCATCTAAGTGTTGATCACAATGAAAATCAGTGTATTCCCTAAAATGACAGACTGTTGCTTTAAAGACACGATACAGGTCTTTATTGAGGGTTAGGTGATAATCATGATCATGGTCTATGAGTGACCTTCATGTTACTTCATATATTGCTCTTTAAAAAAAAAACTTCTTTAAATGGAAACCTTGAATCATGCTTTTGTTCTTTCTTTTTTTAAAGCAAAAAATTATTCAACTGAAACTAACAAGCTGCCTAAGCTACTTGTTTGCTACCTAAAGGAAAGGAAAACAGTATTTAACGCACCTTATCTGCTTGGCCACCAGCCAGCATAAAGCCTCAGCTGAGACAACAAAGCAGGAGCATTAATCTCACAGCAGGCATTTAGCATAATATAGAGACATCCGGGTGTTTGGATCTGAGTTTAATGCCTTTCTTCCACATTAGCATCCATTTATTTATCAAATACCCACTCAGAGAGACACCACACCATTTGTTACTTCAAATGGAATATATGATCTCAGATATCTGTTTGAATAATAACTCATCTGTTGGCACTGCTGGCCACAAATAGTCATGAAAATAATCCACAACGCGAGAGAACTCTAATGATGTATGTTATATCATATAATATGAGAAATGCTTCAGGAAGCTGCCGTGTGTGTAGGTGAGGGAAGGATTAACCCCTGAGGTTTGTTGACGACAGAATTGGTTGACAACCTTGAAAGGCAGGTGATACACTCTGACCTGGCCGTGTTTTTATAGGTTAAACAAATGAAAAGAGCGTAGAGGTGCAAACAACTGTGGGACGTGTGGACGCTGCTGGATTTAGGTCATCCTCTTCTCTCTTCATCTTTCTTTCCCTTTAAGTCTTAGAATAACACTGCAGAAGTAGCTACAATGATGAAAATTGTTGAAAAGAAGCTACGTTGCATATCTGTAACGTAACAGTCCTCCAAATCAATATCATGCGGCAAGGAGAATAGTCTTACACATCATGTGCGTCATTATGACTGAAGTCAAGGTTCATTAGCCTCTCTTACTCTTTCATCTTGAAACATAGCATGGCTCAATTCTGTCTCAACTGCATAGGCACATTCTGCACAGTGAGTCACAAATTACTGCTGTACTCAATTATTACGCAATTATTTTCCACTTCTAGTGTACTTCATCATAATTTGATGATTTAACTGAGAAGAGTCTAGTAAAATAGAAGGAAATCATCTTAGTCTAGCTGACACTAGAGTGTCAATCTATAAATTGATATTCTTTTTTTGTATTCATTTTTTGTTTTACTTCAACAAATAAAATAAAAAAGACAATATCATTAATTGATTTCATAGATAAAAAAAATAAAAATTAAAACCTCAGTTTTTTTTTCATTATCATCATTTACCAAAAACTGACACCACAAGAGTTGTGGCTGGCTAACTTAAATACTACCTACAGTGGTTTATACTTATACTTACTTCTCATTCCAGGGAGCAGATCCTTAACTAACTACAATATAAAACAGAAGTGAGTACACCCCTGTGCAATATCATTTACATGTCAAATGATTAAGGATTGAATCACATCTCAACAACTGCATTATTTGTGAGCTGACAAGTAGAGTATTTTAACTTGTGAACAACTTAAACCAAATGAGCTACAATTGAAAGACTACACTAAAAACACTGGCCCCAAAACAGAAAATCATGTCTGCAATATGGCAACACATGGAAAAGATCTGCCAGACAGGGAACAGATAAATCTAATTCTAAGACTTCACAAAGAAGGAAAAAAACACAGAAAGATCAGTGACCAGCTAAAAATCAGTTTGAACATGGTTGCAGCAGTAATCAGGAAGTACAGAATGAGCCATCATGCCACTAATCAGAGTCGCAGTGGTGTCCTTCTAAAATGATGCCACACACAGTGTGCTGTTTGCGCAGACTACCTGATAAACAGGACAAGTGCTTCAGACTTGGCACAGGGGGTTATTTGGGGTCGCTCTCGCTCGTACTGAGCCTCGTTGAGGATTAGCAAGTCTACTGCTGAGTACAAGCTAACGTAAAGCTAATGTTAGCCCCCCTGTTACATGTCAGCAGCTAAACCCTTTCCCCAAGACTTATGTTTGCCAAACTCTTTGGCTTTACCTGAGACCCTTTCTTTTTGTCAAAGTAAAGCCTGCTTATTGAAAATACGAACAATAAAGCATGTCTGTACTGTATTACTTATGTACTGTGCAATCCTGCTATCCCCCACCCCCCTCATCCCCATCTCACTTCAACCGGTTGAGGCAGATGGCCGCCTTCCCTGAGCCTGGTTCTGTCAGAGTTTTTTTTCCCCCCTCCCTTTCTTTGGCTCTTTCCCACTATCGCTGACTGCTTGCTAGTAGGGAATCCAAAGGCAACTTTGGATTGTTGGGTTCTCTGGTCTTTATTTAAAATTCCTAAAGTCTTCACCTTACTACATGAAGTGCTATGAAATGATATATGTTGTGAATTGGCGCTGCATATAAAAAATTGAATTGAATTGTTTGTCAACATATGTTTTAATATCATGTGTGTGTGTGTGTGTGTGTGTGTGTGTAACCCATTTGTGACCTATGTCGTACAGTGCTACTATTACTTTTACAAAACAGGGACGTTTTGTAAAACGTCCCTGTTTTGGGTTCTTAGTGGTTGACGGTGACCTGGCTAAGTCCCCTGTTTACCAGTAAAGGTTAGTAGTATGCCAATAAGGAAAGATCCTATAAGAATGTAATAATGTATAACAGCACTGCCTCCACTGAAGAGCTACTGAACCCACACACTATGAGTTAAATTTGTATTTCCCCAGAAAAATAATAATTATGTGTCTAATCAGAAATACACTAGCATTTAAAGTATCCCAGACAACAATGTATGGTAAAAATACATCAACATATATATTTTAGCATTAGCTTCCCTGACACTTCAGTAATCAAACCAAAAATTTTGGTGCAGTCACCAGTAATAACGTACCAGAAACAAAAACTAAAACAGTTCCACCTTTCAACAATTTAACCTGTTACCAAGCTTGGATTTTTAAAAGGTGGGGCCCATAGGTTGGTGCACATAAGAAGAAATATTCCCATGAAACGCTGGAGTTACAGTTACTGTCTGATTTGTCCGGTTACTCACCTATCCTCGACACACACTGAGGGTTCACACACTGGATAAAGAGCTGGCAAACGAGACGGTGGGAATCGTGAAGAGCAGGAAGTGTGATGGTCACGCAGATCCCGGGCGCGCTGAATCCTCCAGTAGGCAATGCTAACCGGCTCGTTAGCTCCAGCGAAATTCCACCACTGTCCTCTGTGAAGCGGCAGCAAGCATTAATCACGGACTGTTCCTTTCTCCAACATCCACGCTAAACGTCCATGGCAGTTACTGTGTGCCTGTTCACTTTACAAAGCTAGCAAAACAACAAAACGGAGCTGGCAAGACGACTACACTTTTACTGCGGACAATTAGGTGAAACAATTTACCCCTGCACGATAAGCAATTCACAGTTGCCATTAATATTTGCGCCGGTACATTAAAGTACGTAAATCTACAAATATGGTACACTTTCACAAAATAAGTTGGGTTATTTCACCCCTGGTTATGCACCTCCTGTCTCTTCCCGTAACGTTCGCGTTCACCTCTCTTCTCTTCCGGGTCCCTGGCAGTCACCTCCCCCAAAGTCACTTCTGATTGGCTGCGAACTAGAACACTGAATGGCTCAACACAACACATGGAAACATCTTAAACAAAGGATGGATGTAGGTAATTGTAGTCCTTATTGAAATCGAATAATGAACATTCAATACAACACTTTGATATTAACAAAATATACACTTTAATTTGTGGGTACATGTATAAATATATATACATATAAATAATTTTTAATCACATTTTTAATCGCGATAAATCGCATGAGTTTTTGCAGTTAATCACGATTAATTGCATTGTTATGTAAATTCAATAGTGAATTTAAAAGTAGTGCATTGCAGACTTTTATTTTTTTTCTAAAAGTTCAATAATATTTGATTTGCAAACACTTAAAACAAATAAGGTGCTTTATAAAGCAGTATTCCCTTTAGCAGTTAAAATATATCTTTTAGATCTCAACCTAAGCATTAATGTTTGCTTTTCTAATTCTGCAGCACTTGTTAGACTGTGTTTAAAGTGTCCCACAACTTTTCTGCATTTGGCCAGGACATTGTCAAACTGTTCTGCAGAGATACTGTGACAGAACTCCGGAGACTGTGCCCAACACAGGAGACACGTTCAAAAGGCAGATATCTCGCAGCAGCAATCATATTTCTTGCACTATCTGTGCGAAGTGTGCTGACTTTATTTGAAAGTCAGTTATTTGTAATTATGGTTACCCAGTGATGTCCAGTAGTCTCCAGTGAGAGCAGCAGTTTGTGCACGTTGTAATGCTGTCGATTTTGTAGTCCTCTCCTTTTGATACAACTCATGTCTTCTTCTTGTGATGGTTTGTCTTGAGGGAGGCTCATACGTGCCGTCATTCACTGCGATCCTAAGAACGTTCCTCAGACAGACATCTTCAACAATACTAATCGGCCTGCAGTTTGAATATGTTGTATGTCATAATGAGTATACAGTCAAGGTAATGACACCATGAACTAGCAGTGTGCTAGTTAAAGGTTTTATAAAGTACAACATCAAAACTAACACCCTTGAGTTACTCAATAAAAGAGCAATGCTGCTCATTTTTCCATGTCTTATTCATGATGCAAATAAAGAAGAGGGTGCTGACTTTATGTCTCAGGCATGTAGCTTTAGCTCAGAGTCAATTTATTAAATAACCTATATGGCCCTGAAGTCCATATTCCACCTGGTTTGTATTCAAAAACCAGTGACTGAGTTGCTATAGATTTTTAAACCATCTCACATGCTAAAACTAATCAGAGATGATCGGTTTGTAATGGTTGCTATTTTTTCTGGAAAGATAGCAGCTGTTGTCTCGATATAAGAAAGCTGACCTTGTCTGTTTTAATCGCAAAACAAGAATCATTGTTGAAATCCTGTGTTTGATCTGTAGCATTCTAGAATCTTGCCATTGATGATGCAGTCTAGAAACAAGGGCAACTTAGGCTCCACCCACAGGCAGCCAAAGGACCTCTGAGGATACTGGTGTAAAAGCGTAATGGCAAACAGCGTTTAGACAAATGTGCCAAAAAACTTCAAACTTAACACTGTAATTCCTCAGGACCACCTCCTTTATAATATTGGTTTATAGTGGTTTAATAGTGATTAACAGAGACACAGTGATTACTGGAAAAAATTGGCAGCAAGACTGAGTGACGGCTCTGTATCTAGCTCTGTAAATACATCCATGGTTTTGTCACTCATTTTCATTTTGGGCAGAACATTCGGCTGGGATTTTATATCCTATCTGGCCTGTGAGCACCTGGACGGATGAGGGAGGATGTGGCTGTGGTGAAGGGCTGCTTGGACTTCCTTGCTTAGTCTCGCTGCCACTGCAACCCAGTCTTGTGAAAGCTGAAGACATACTGTAAGTCAGTGTACGTCTGCTTGATGAGATATCTGTAATTAGCTAAAAACCACCCTGTGATTAGGCCTTAGTTAAAAAAAAAAAAAAAAAAACTATGCTCTTGCTTTATAAAATTTAAACACAAACATTACAATTTTAATACGCAATTCATTGTGCAAAACCACAAAAGGGTCTGCATGTTCCTGTATTGTTGATTCTCTACCCCAGAATGTGAGCAAATGTATGTATGTAGGCAAGAGACAAAGACACTTAATCCATCAAATAAGATGGGACTTGCCAGTGTAACTAAAAGCCAACTAAGCTGTCTAAGAAGTGCATTAGCAGCAGGAGGGCTGTTTGTCTGAGTGTGACTGTTTGTGTTAGTGGCAGTGGTGGGGATAGGGTTGGGGGGGGGTTAGGTTCTATGCAGTTTTATTAAAACCAAATGCATATTTCTGGGAAGGAATCTTTGTTCCCAACAACGCTTTCTTAAAATAAATATTTCACGCTGCTGCTGGCACTGTGAGCATCTCAGGAGAGCAAAGGAAAATAAATGCATGTGTGTTTGTGTTTGTGTTCGTCATGTTGTGGGGACATAAATCCTTTTACACAGCGACACTGCAGGGACCCACATCCTGTATGTGGACGAAAAAACAAGTCTTCATGCTGTCAGTCATCGAATTTAAGTGTGAAGACTTGATTTAAGGTTAGGATTAGGTTAGGCTTAGATTCAACATAGGATAAGATCAAGTTCATAGGGTATAAGGACATGTCTTCAAAAAATGAATATTAGTCAATAAAATGGCCTCTGCAGTGATGGAAACACAACTCTTTCTGTGTGTATATGTGTGTGTGTGTGTGTGTGTGTGTGTGTGTGTGTGTGTGTGTGTTGGGTACTTTAGAAAAACAACAATTTTTGGCAAAGGGTCGATCCCCCAGGAAAACACTTTTCTTAGAAAAGCATTTTTAACAACTCAGAGGTGACAAACTAAACATGACAGCTCACAGTTGGATCAATGTTGTTTTCACTGCAGTGTCACAAATCTGATCATTTTACAGCCCTCAACTCATGAAACCCCCCGAACAGATTTACTGGTGGTTATACTGTATGTCAGTGTCAGGTGGGTGAGGTGAGGGTGAATAGACTTACTCTGATCACCCAGTGACCTGCTGCAGCTTCCTGTTTACATGGCAGGGTTTAAAGCTGCAGGGGTCTGCTGGTCAGCTGGTGAGGCTAAAGCTGGTTACAGCTTCAGCACTGTACCCAAGATAACACACAGTTAAGAGCAACAACAGCAGCAACAAACCAACATGAAGATCACAAGCGTTTATATAGTTTGTTTCAATTTTGGACGCCGTGTTCTTTAAAATTGCATAAGAAACTCAGAATATTTACCCATATCTCCCTTCCAGGGCTTCTTCAGAGACAATGCCAGCTTTGTTGACTGTATCGTCTGTGATCGAAGAGGCACACATTTTCCCCATTTCACTTTTGGCACGTTGCAAGCATTACCAGAGGAAATAAATCAATTTGAGTCATTAGGTCCATCTGTGGCTTACATAATATGCATATGTGTAGGTGTTTGTGAGCTTGAATGGAGCAGCCGAAACCAATTAAGTTTGTGGGGCAAAGAAAAGAACCTCTGTAGACTTCATGAGACTGTGTTACTGAGTAATCTCTGAGCTCTGCATTTCCTCAAATATACCATCAAAATTAGTCTTAAAATATTTGTCAGGACCTAAAATTGGCTACAGAGATAATTCAAGTAGAGCCTAGCCTACACAGACATAAGGACTTCCTAATATATGAAACAGGCTGACTATTGATTTGAGCAAAGATGTAATCTGTGTGGGGAAACAGAGAAGTGTTGACTGGGTGCAGGGAACAGCAGAGGTCCTGCTTCTTTCTAAACATTTTGTAGCCAGCAACCTTACGGGACCTCGGTCTAATTACAGCCAGTATCAACTGAGAGGTGGGGACGTTGATAAATGAGTCGGGGTCCATTTAATTTTGGGAGGAAAGCAAAAGTGTTGCTTCAAGGAAACGTTTAAACTCAAATTGCTACCACTGACAAGATCACATCATGTATTTACATATGCAGCAGCATTGGTAGGAAATACATTAGCACAGGTCTTTTTTTAAAGTAGGCGTGTCCTGGCAGGAAAAGCTGTACTACTTTAATGAGTTTCCCAGTAAGCCATGAACCTGAAGCAGCTGGACTTTAGCAGTGAACTTCAGCCATCATTCATTTACAACTATGCTTTCCCCCATTGGGCAGTAGGAATACAGTATACAACAGCTGAGAGTACATCTGTGAAATATCACAGATGTACTTTTTTGATGTTTTTTTTAATACTTTGTGTGTCCAACTTTATTTTTGTGACTCGTCTTCACGACTGCTTTGAGCACAGTGACTGATTTAGGGTGGCTGCAACCAATGGCAACTCAATCAACCTGGAGGAGTACGCGTCATCATTGACCAGCTACATCAGAAAATGCAATGATGGCGTCACTGTATAGTGTACATGCGCTGCTGAAAAACAGAGACTCTGCTTTCAGGGCAGATGACAGCGCGACCATTAAAAAAAGCAAGGGCCAAACTGTCCTGAGCCATCGAAGAAGCCAAGAGCCACATACGACCAGAAAATCCAGAGCCACTTCCAGGACAGCGGCAACACGCGGCGCATGTGGCAGGTCAACCATGTGGTCAATAACTACAAGACAACATCCCCCGCCTGTGACGCCACCGCCTCCCTGCTGGATGCACTGCGCGACTTCGACACTCACTTTGAAGCACAAAATGGCAAGATGGCGAGGAAGATCACCCCTCCCCCTGACAACCAGGCCCTGTGTCTCACCGGTCGGCGTGAGGAAAACTCTTTGCAGAATCAACCCACGAAAAGCTGCTGGACCAGACAACATTCCTGGCAAAGTGCTCAGGAGTGCAGATCAGTTGGTGGATGTTCTCACAGACATCTTCAACATCTCCCTGAGCACCTCCGTTGTTCCAGCGTGCTTCAAAGCCACCACCATCATTCCTGCTCCAAAGAAGTCATCAGTGTCCTGTCTCAATGACTATCGCCCCGCCACACTCACACCCATTACAATAAAGTGCCTCGAGAGGCTTGTCATGAGGTACATTAAGACCTAGATGCCACCCTCACTAGACCCCCTGCAGTTTGCATATTGTTCCAACTGTCCACAGACGATGCCATCTCCTTCACCTTCCACCTGGTCCTCACCCACCTGAACAACAAAGACACTTATGTCAGAATGTTGTTCTTAGACTTCAGCTCAGCATTCAACACTATCATCCCTCAGCACACAGATTGAAAATCTGAGCCTGTTGGACCTGGACACCTCACTTTGCAACTGGATCCTGAACTTCCTGACTGAAGGACCCCAGTCAGTCCGGATCAGGACCAGCACCTCCAACACCACCACACTGAGCACTGGAGCCCCCCAGGGCTGTGTGCTCAGCCCACTGCTGTTCACTCTGCTGATTCACAGCTGTGTAGCAATTCACAGTTCAAACCACGTCATCAAGTTCGCTGATGACACGACCGTGGTGGTTATCATCAGCAGGAACGACGAGTCAGAAAACAGAGAGGAGATGCAGCTGCTAACGGACTAGTGCCGAGTCACAGCCTGTCTCCTAATGAGGACAAGACTAAAGAGATGGTTGTGGACTTCAGGAGCGGACAAAGGAAGCATGCTTCGCTGACCATCGGTGGCTCCACTGTGGAGATCGTCAGGAGCACCAAATTCCTTGGTGCCAACCTGTTTGAGACCCTCACTTTGTCCCTCAACACCAGCTCCATAGCAAGGAAAAAGCCCATCAACGCCTCTACTTTCTGCGGAGACTGAGAAAAGCCCACCCACCACCCCCCATGCTGACAGTATTCTACAGAGGGACTATTGAGAGCATCCTGAACAACTGCATCCCTGCCTGGTTTGGAAACTGCACCGCCTCAGACCGCAAGATCCTGCAGACGATAGTGAGGACAGCAGAAAAAAAATCATCGGAGTGTCTCTCCTCCATCATGGACATTTACATCACACGCTGCACCTGCAAAGCCACCAGCATTGTGAAGGAGCCCACACACCCCTCACACAAATTCTTTACACTCTTGCCATCCAGCAGGAGATACAGAAGCATGTGGACCCACACAGCCAGACTGAGTAACAGATTCATTCCCCAAGCCTTAAGACTGTTAAACATTCAAGGACTGGACTAAATACACACACACACACACGCACGCACGCTCACTCACTCACTCACTCACTCACTCACTCACACACACACACACACACACACACACAATTTGCTCATGTTAATATGTGTTATATCTTGTTTATTATTATTTATTTGAAATTTAGATTCGGGAAATGATTTTTTTCACAATCAGCTGTTTTGTTGTTCAAATGACAATTAAACCCCTTTGAACGTTATGAACCTTTGAACCTTGAACATTCTTCAAGGTGAAGGACAGCAAATTTCCAGCTTTCACACCACTGCCCTAAACAGTCTGCCTGTGGGTGGAGCCTAAGTTGCCCCTGTTGCTAGGCAACATCATCAATTGCATGATTCTAGAATATTACAGATCAAACGCAAGATTCTGATTTTGTCACAGACCAAAGACATCAGAGGTTACTGTGACAGCAGGTACGGCATGAATTTCCAATCCATAAAGTTTTCATATTTGTAAAAGCTCCTCTGCGATTAGAAAAGTGGGTTGTATTTTCTTAAACTTATGTGAAGCATGCAGAAGCAATCACAGGAGCTAGAATTCTTTGAGGCTCAGTTATTATTAAATAATTTATGAAACAATGGGTTCTTAGGCGGTGATAGAGGTAGACAAGAACAGCTTACTCATTTCTAGACAGCGACTGCTATTTTGCAGGGTAAAATGGCAGCTAAAGCAAACAGATGTCTCTCTTTAGCTCTAGCTAACCAGTTAACTAACAGTCTGTGAATTTAGTTAAAAATCTGCAGCTAATCAGTCACCAGGTTTTGAATGAAAACCAGATGAAATATGAACTTCAAAACCATATATGCTGTTTGATGAAAAGGACTCCAAGCTAAGGCTGCATGTATGAGGCCAAAAGTCAGCACTTTTTTCTTATTAATTTCACAAATAGGACATGGAAAAATGAGCAGCATTGCTCTTGTACTGAGTAACTCATTGGGTTTAGTTTTGATGTTGTGGTACAGTATGATAAAACCATACGCAAACACACTTCAGGTAACAAAACCTTAATTGTATGTGTGCTATAAAATAACAATGATATAATACACCAATCAACCACAACATTATGACTACTATGTGGTGTTCTGCTGGAAAACGTTGGATTCTAACATCTGTGTTGATCAGACTTAGACACCCAAACAAACAATGTCCCAGAACAAGCACACTCCCTCATGAAAATGGAAATCCCAAATATCACTAGCCTACCCCCGCAACCCTTTCGTAAAGTGCACCCTACTAGATGGCAAAAACATCAATCAGGAACATCTCAAGGAACATGACAATAACACAAGATGCTGATTTAACCTCCAAACTTCCTATTGTGATCAAGCGTCAACAGGATGTAGTGGAACAAGTTTGATTGACAGAGGCCCCACTGCACAAGCCAGAGTACCCAAAGGATCCAGTGCCAACGTCCTGGTTCCAGACCCCATAGGACACCCTGAGAGGTCGTCTTGTCCATGCCTAATGGTTCAGAGCATTTTTTTGACCACATAAGAGGGACCAACACAATATTAGGCAGGTGGTCATAATGTTATGCCTGATCGGTGTATATACTTGGACCTGTACTGATATGCTCTATTAAGCAGGTCTTACTCTTACCAGAGCAAAAGACTGCAGGCTAAAGTGAGACTTTTCTGCAATTCTAAGTCAAATTTTTTTGTATTAAATAATTATTCAACCTTGTTTATAGGTACTTCATAACTATTTGTTTCATTGTTTTAATATATGAGCATATATGAGATTAAGACTAGAAACTGTATTTTAATTATGGAATTAGTTTAAAGAATGTTTAGCTCCCCAGCTGATAAAATATTACAGTTTTACAGTGTAGCAGCAGCAGTGCAAAAACAACACTAGCAGAAACTTTCACTGGTAATAGAAGCAGAAGTATTTGTACAAGTAGTAGGGTGACAGCTACAGGAGTGTACTGCCAGTGACAATGCAGCGGTAACACTACTGTAAAAGCAGCACATCAGTAGCAGTGATCAACAGAAGTCATGTACACAAAGACCTTCTCAGTGTGACATTGTGTATCCTTTTACACAGCATAATGGCCATGGACTCTGTGCTGTGTACAAGTACGCACTGAAACACTGCTAATGTTTACAAGCAGGCTGAAAGCGGATCATTTATCCAAACACACTGAAAGGTAATCTAACCTACGCAGGCAAATCAAATTAGGCTGGAGCCAGCAAAGTTACTTCGGCCCCGCTGAGGTGTTTATATGAGGTCTGCTCAGCTGGAGTGAAAGAAAAACTTCTATTACTGATGTTATTAGGCAACATGTAAACACACTCACTTACCTACTCAATGGCTCCCTCAGTCACTCAGTCGCTTATGGCCATCTGTAACAGGCAACAAGCTCAGGGTGCTTTCTAGGCAGCAGATGTTGATGGCTGTTCCCTTATTTATTTATTTATTTATTTATTCCCTCCAGCTGTATTGTACCTTTTCATTTCAGCAGCTTAAATTCCATAATGTACAGGGAGATGATTAAGTGTCAAATACAGAAGGTTTCGTGGTGATATAAAGTGAAATTATGCATTTGTACAGAAAAGAAAACAACTGCCTAGTGTTACATTAACACACTGTCTGGAAGGGCAATGGGAACATTACACAGATGCAAATGGAGCATCACAATGTAAAACACTACATGACACACGCTCAGTGATTTCATCGGGACTCACTAACACACCTCCTCCCTCTTTTCCCCTCACACACACACACACACACACCTTCTTTCCACTGACGCCAAACCCTGAGGCCGACCTCCCTTCACACGGAGCCAATTGCGGCGCGCCGAGCAGGCGAGCCTTCATGATCCGACCCCCTGATTTGACTGGTGTAACAAACCCAACTCCGATCATGTGACGGTAAAGCGAACTACCAACCCTCCAGAGAGAGAGAGAGAGAGAGAGAAAGAGAGAAAGTGTGTAGAGGCTTACGGCTATGCAAGGACCGTGCGCTGGAGTTACATTGCCATTACGCACTGTTACGCACCGACACATACTTCCAGGAGTAGAGCGCTGAGCGTAAAGGAGCGGGATTTTGGATTCCTTGCATATACAGGTAGGCGCATAAGAAGCGTGATTTACTACTAGATGCTTGTTTGTTTGTGACCTGTTTCTGTGTCTCCACGTGGAGTAGATTTGGAACTGTGGCTCTGGTGAGAGAAAAGAAAAGACATTTGATATCTCTGCATGTATAGTCTTGTATACTTTATGCGTTCTGCTGCTGTCCGATAGAAAAAGAGAAAAAAAATCCTCGTAAAATCTCCTCTGGGGCGCATTTCATGCTTGCAGCATTGTTGAGTCAATATCTATATCATGTAAAACTAATCCCAGGACTGTGGTCTGACTAGCTGTCACAGCCTGCAGTGTTAAACATGCCATAAATTCCGAGAAAACCTCACGCAGCGTGGTTTCGACCAAGAGCGCATCACGCTGTCAAAGCCTGTTTGATGTTTCACGGCTGCAGGGTTACTGCAGGGCAAATGACTTAAGACTTACGCATGCCAAGGTTCTCCCAAACTCTCATCCCAAACTTTTTTTGTTTGGTTTTTCCATGAGGTATCGCCTAGATCAGCAGCTGCAGACCCCCAGCCCCTCCATGTCATATGATGTTACCCATATCTGAGTCGAGTTCTGGCCTCAGATCACAAATTACATAACAACCCTGAAGATGGGAAATAGCGAGCATAAGCCTTGAACGCTCTGTGATGGTGACAGTCTGACTCAAAGCCCATAAAGCAACAATCGAATTAAACAATTCGTTTTACTGGGACCACCTGGATCCTCTTCCAGGACCCCTGGAGGTCCCCGCACTTCACTTTGGACATGGCTGCTTTTTTTGAACATTACAGAAGAGGGCGCACTATCATTTAGTTTCTTTTTTTTCTTTTCTTTTTTTTTTTGTTCATGCAATAAGCACATGTGGCCTTTTAAGGTTTTAAAGGGGATTTTAGAGCCACGTTTAATCATCATAAGCCACTCATTGCATAGAAGGTCATTTGATAATGTCTAGTATTTTTAATCCATGTAAATGTAGATGTGTTGTTTGTGGCCTGTTTGATGCATAAAAATAGGCACTAAATCCTTCCCTCATCATCCACTGAAACACTCCAGGTCCTAAATGAATGACTGTAAAACTGTACCTTTGGTGTTTTGCAGGAAGCCTTTAGATTGGATATTTATTCTAACCTTAGAGTGCGCCGCGATGTATGTGTATTTATTTAAGTCGTGCAGCACTGCAATTGTTTCCTCATTCACACTGAGCTGTATCAAGGACGGCGAGGGAGAAATAAATAGAAACACACCGTTAAATGACCATGTGGCTTCAGTGTTAGAAGTGGTGAGAAATGGGAACCCCTGATTCCACATGGTCAGTTTGAAGTCTGGACCAGCAGCTGCAGCGTCCACACACACACACACACACACACACACAGTCTTCAAATTCCACTTCCTTCACAAGTGGTTGACTTTCCTTTGAAGTGCCATCAGCTGCAGACCTCTTGAACAAGCAGCAGGTAGTGCATGGAGACCAAAAAATAATAATTTTCGGTCAGTGCGCTGGCTCGCTGTTGTTTTTTGTGGAAACTTGATGGACCAGTGTGTAAAACATTAACCTCACAGTTAAAGTCAGTCTGACCACTGACAGTGTTATTGTAACGTCATTCTGATTTTTTTTTTTTTAAGATTAATGATCACTCAACTACTGAAACCTGTTAAAGGTTATATTTAATTTAAATCAGTCAGAGAAGGTGTCACAAGGTTGAGGTTTGCTACAGTTTGGGTTTAACTTTCTTACATTTTATAACTGATGAACACAACTGTTTGTGTTTTTGCAGGACGAAGAAAGAAGTTTTCATTTACGTTCAGAACATCTTCAGAGCGGAGCAGAGTCAGCTGCCATTCATCTGCACAGGAATGGTGGATCACTTGCCGATTGGTGAGGAGACCTTCCTGTATTATACTGGCTCCCCAAGGTCTGACTACAGCTGCCTCTGTCGCCTCACTAATGATGGCATGTCATCAGGCATCATGGTAACGGACGCGTGCATCCACCATCACCACCATCCCTACCAAGGGGTGACGCTTTCCTCCTCCCCTCGTCTCTCTGAGGATGACCTCAGTGACTCCTCCAGCCCTCGTTCATCCCTCTGCTCCAGCCCCGAGTCCTCATCGCCGGTGTCTCGGCACATCCTCGGCTCCAGCTATGAAAGCAGAAGCAGCAGGAGCAGTGGAAGCTGCAGCTCCTCGGGAGGAGAGAGTCAAGACAGTCTGCTGGACCTCCTGCTTTCACAGGCCTCCCTTACCACCTCATTAAACTCTAGCACCAGCAGCAGCTCTCTTTCTTCTCCTCTTTCATCCTCCCTTTGCCTCTCCTCCCCACCCTCATCTACCTCCTCGTCTCCCACTGCCCCATTTTTGCCCATGGGCCTGGCTTGGGAGTCCAAGAGGGAGCAGCGGCTAAGTCTCCTCCAGCAACAGGCTAAAGAGGACTCATATGACTTTCCAGTCTTCCTTGATGAGCTGCAGGATCCTGCAGCGCTCCTCTTTCAGCCCACTCTGGAGGAGATCGAGGAGTTCCTAGAGGAGAACATGGTGGTGACAATGGAGAAAGAAGAGGAGGGGAGCGATGAGGCTATGTCGCCAACGTCAGAGGATGCTGAGGCAGAACCATCAAGAACATTAGCCACAGAACTTGTGTCAGTGTCACAGAACTCAGATCAGACTGTTCCAGTGGCTCATTCTCCCCTCTCCTCCTACACAGAGACCAAACATGCACTACATGCATCAGACATGGACAGCTCATCATCAGCAGTGGATGCTAGCTGTGTTACTAGTTCTCCTAACAGTTGTGTTGATGGGATCAAACAGGAAGACTGTGGATCATCGTCCACCTCATCAGAAAGTACCGGTTCTGCATCCAGTGTGCCTGTCATCCTACAAATCCAGCCCATACAGATCAAACAAGAACCGAACCCCAGTGCCATATCAGACGCTGCCACACAGCAGCCCCAGAAAGCCCAGTCACCAGCAGCCCAGGCCCCATCAGACATCAAAATCGCCCAGCTCCTGGTCAACATCCAGGGGCAGACCTTTGCCTTGGTGCCTCAGCTGCTTTCTCCAGCAAACGTTAATAGCTCAAGCAAAACCGGAAGCGCGGCTTTGTCCAAATTTGTCCGGATCGCGCCGGTGCCCATCGCAGCTAAACCCACTGGGTTCGGAGAGGCCGGGTTGGGTGGAGGTTCGGCTGCAGGGGTCCTTGCCGGAGGTCAGAGGTACCAAAAGAGCACAGTGGCAGACCTGATTAAAATGCACAAGTGCTCTTTTCCTGGCTGCAATAAGATGTACACCAAGAGCAGCCACCTGAAAGCCCATCTGAGGAGGCACACGGGGGAGAAGCCATTCGCCTGCACATGGCCCGGCTGTGGATGGAGGTGAGCAGAAGTTTCTTCATGTTACATCCAAAGGTTTGAGTCATTCATGAGTCAGAAGAGATATTAGCCAACATCTGGACAGAGGAAGATACATTAGACATTACAGACATTGCAGCTTAGTTCTGCACAGAGAGAACCAGGATTATCAACTTCTATTCTATATGAGTCCATAAACACACACTGGAATACAAATGCTGCTGACAATGTGTAGACCTTGAAGAGATGTACCGAGTGCTACACCTAATATTGGGTTATTACAGAGTCACTCTTGGAATCTTTATCTATTGTCTGCAATTGCATTAAACTGTTTTGTTGTCTTGCTTTACTCCTCACTGGAGGCTGAAATATGCTGGAAGGTTTCATCCATTTTCAGATGTCCTTTACCTGTGACTGTCTTTGATGTCACCATTTTATTTAAAAGAATCAAAGATGTTGTTTTACAAGCGACTGAAAATTTTTATAAGATCATAAATATGTGTTAAATATACTCAGAGAGGACCCAGGACGATCAGTTTAGATGGTTTATGGATGGGAGTGAAAGGAGAAAGGGCCCATTTTCAGGGGAAGCAATACTCAGGATTATTAAAGATGGTTTGAATTTGTTCTTTTCTACATGTTGGCTGTGTCCCCACTATCTGTGTGTTTTTGTACCATGGTAAAGTTGTAGATTAGATAGAGCGCCTTTTGAAGTTGTCTGCATGCAGACTTTGTCCCCTGTTAGCTATTCCATTTGTTTGCTCACTGTCTGCAAGCACTTCACACACATTCAGCAGCACAGGTACACTGGACTCTTACAGAATCAAGTTCAGAGTTTCCCCCTGAGATGCTTTTAAATCCATGATACATATTTAAAGCCTGCTTTGCCAGAAACTGGTCTAATTTGCTTTTTCCATTCTTTAAACACTGCCTCCATCCAAGTTAGGAAAATACTCTTTTGAACTCTTCCATCCAAAGTACAAATGCCAACTTTTGACCTGTTGGTCAATGAATCCCACCTCTGTACATACAGTTATTGCTCAAGGGCACATATAGAGTCATGTGTGTGTGTGTATTGTTCAGGCCATGGATAGAGGCAGGGTTACGCTAGGGCAAGTGTTCTGGTTAAGGTTGAATAGTGATAAGGACTTGAGTGACAGGATACAGTTATAATTAGGTTTAGGTTGGAGTAGAGAAAATAATACAAATGCATGTTTGCACGTGTGCATGACAGAAAGAGTGAATCAGATAAGGTTGTTCAAGCTCAGCAGACCGGCCCAGTGTTTGTCAGTGATCAGGGTTCTGCCTGCGAACACCACATTCTGCAAGGAGCCTGTGCTGCACCTGCAGCCTTTTAAAAATCCTCCAGAGCTGACACTTTCTTTTCACAACATGGATTATGTGTTGGACTACATCCATGTTTTAACAGCATGTTATGTAATATCAGGTTATCCTGGTCTATCTCTCATTACACCCAGATTCTCAGGCTGACCTGAGACAAACACATTGCTTTGCTCATGAAGAAGAGAAAATGCATGTTAAATGCATTTGTACAGACACCTCTCCCTTTTTTGGCCTGTGCCATTCAGTCAAGCTAGCTGACGAAGGTGTAAAGGTGAAGTAGTGGACAAACATCTTGAGGAATGACACCACTTTGATGTCTTGCCTTCACTGAGAAGTTGTCAAGAAAGCAGCAGCAAGTATGTGAAGCTACTGCACCAAGGAATAGTTGATACTTTCCTGCTTTAAGACAGATTAATGAAATTAGGATTTTCATGAGAAGCGCTGGATTTGCTGGTAGGCAACTTTAGGCTAGCTGTTTCCCCTTTTTCTAATCGTAATACTAAACTGAACTGACTGGCTCTGAAACCACAGTGATATTAATCAGAAGCACATCAGCAGCCTTGATCTTCTTAGTTAACTGAATACACACGAACATTTAATTGAGCGTTTCGAAACTTGAAATTCAGAAGTGAATGCTGCTTCACTGTTATTTTTGGCTGACACATGATTTGAGATAACAATCTTGCTGATCGTAGCTCAAATTTTGCTTCCCAAATGGAAAAACAGAATAGGATGAGCAGCAGCTTTACTGCAGTGGCCATAGGATAATGTTTCACAGACCAAGTGCATAAATCAAGACAGAAACTAGCTGCTTAATCCGCTGACCGCATAAAACAGTGGTTACATTTCTACCACATCAATGTGTGATCGTCACATCCAGTCACAGTATGGAGTGTGTGTGAACTGCTGCTGTTTTGTTCATATAGCAGCCCCTGTAGCTGCCCTCTTATGCATCATAGCTCTTGGGAAATTCAAATTTGCAGATATTCTCTCATTCACTGTGGTCCCAGCACTTTTATTTATGCTCATAATGGAGCACTTTTTTACCCATGAAAGGGTTGCACTGGGGGTTTTATGTGTTGCAGACTTTTGGACCATGTATGTTTTTTAAGGTGACCTTAAAAATAATACCTCCATTCCTCCCGAAGCTGCACTTCTAACATGACAGCAGCAATTTACTGTATTATAAAGCCGCCCCGTCCCTTCTCCTCTCCCTCTGGACCTCGACATGGAGGTGAACTGAGGAGTCAAGCACCTCTTACCCTCTGTAACCTTAGAGTAGATCCATGTGTTGGCTCCTCTGAAGTAGAGAGGAGTGATATTTCACTGGCTGGACTCTCACACACAGCTCAGCCAAAGTGATATTTCTTCCTCTGACAAACGGTTTCACTCTTTCAAGCTTTTTGGGACTTTTATCCATCTCGTTCTCCGTGCTAGTTTATGGTTATGCTCATGTACAGATCTGCATGTTCAGATGAAGTCACATGTAAACACTTAAAGGACCACACAGACACACACACACACACACGCAGGAGCTTGCAGTATTTTCAGCTCAGACTCGCATGGAGGCTTGTGAGGCTTGTGTTGAGCGGCTGGGCTGGAACCCAAAGTTTGCTGTAAAAACACAGTGGCGTGTGTGTACTCGACATCTGTCATCAGGGCTGTGGCGTGTTGTCCTTGTCAGAGGATGCATTCATCATTACGGCCAGACAATGATGGGCGGTGAGGGAGCTGTCACTGTTTAATGTAGCTTCAGATTTTGACACTTGGAGCTCAAAAGAGAGGAACAGGAAAAAAAAAAAAAAAGGATGCGAGGGTACTTGCTTTTCCAATCCGTCACTTATGGTGTGTAATCGAGCTGATCAGAAAACCGCCATCATCCCTGCTCCGTTATTGCCGGGACGACAGCAAGGTTGCGGTCGTCTAGAAAGCGGCAGCTGTTGAGCTAGATAAATAACTTTGGAAATCCATTTCAGAAGAGGTTTTTTGGCTGCTTGTGTTTTGGTTTGCATGCATTAATGTGCTCCTTCTTTGAACTTCCGCAGAGTTGAAACTGTGACTTGGAGACACAGAGATTTGAGCTGACAGGTTAAACTAAACAAAAAGAGACGAAAGAAAATGAAATCACATGCAGCATGTGTGCTTGCTGCTATCTCTGTTACTGTAATTTTCCAGGTTTGTAACTAACCTGACCGCCACACCTTCTAGGCTGGGTTTACATGCTCTGTTAGCTGCAGAGCTGAGTTTAGGGACAAGCTAGGACAAAGCCTTTAATGTGTTTCCCACAGCGCCCACACTAATATGTATACTATGTGTTGCGCTGCAGCCACGCCAAGCTGCCTCGAGGACTTAAGGTGCAAAAACCACAATCTCAGATGAAAAACACACTCAGGTGATCAACAGAAGTGCCCTCCACCCTCATGTTGTGAACTCACTGACCTTGCCCACAACGCCTGCAATGCATGTACAGCTGAGAAGCCTTCCACCAGAGAGAGGAGGAGCGAACCATACAGAGAGCGCTATAGCAAGAGGGGGCATGAGTCTGAGACAGGTGGTGGAACTGGCACATGATCAATCTTATCTAAAAAAAAAAAAGTAGATTTGAAGAACAAGGTTGTCTATTTACATGTTCTGTTGAAAGATCTTGCCTGTTACAGTGTGTTATAGTTGGGCTCCGGCCCAGTTTGACTCAGGAGAAAAGCTGTACATTGTTTCTATCATGCCCCAGCTTGCTGCTGATGTAGTACAGCTTTGGAGTGTCATGTGTGTGCACACGTTTATCCACAGATTACCGTAAGAACAGAATGCACAGTCACATAGAGTACAGAATATGAATGAGCTGAATTATGACATGTTCTTGTTGTAGGTTAAGCAACCCAGCTAATCTCTTTAACATCTGTAAACGCTCTCAAATGTCACCAGATGACAGGTTGTCAAAGAGTCATTTTTGCCCCGAGGCTTTTGCCAGAATATATTTAATAAATTTAAGGCTGTACTATCAATATTTTCCTATCAACAGTGAATCCAAATGACTGTGTGGAATGTAAAGGAGGTTCACTGTAGTGAAAAACCAAAAGAAAGTGATAATCTGACAGCAGTTCTTTTGCATATTCTAACACTTTTCAGTTCATTGCTTTGAATTTTGTGGCCTCTTTGGGTTCGCTTCCACTGCTGTCTGACAGCTGTTTATAGCACAAATGCTTAGATAAACATACAGAACACTACCTGCCCAGCACCAGACAGACAGATTTAGCAGCTTGCTGGTGAACAAAGTGGAGTATGTAGCAGCTAAATAGTCAGGGCGTTTAGTGGACACCAAAATAGAGGTAATAGGATAATAAATACTGGATTTACGCAACTCCAAATAGAGGCTGATGTTGCTCTGTGGACGCTAGATAGACAATATGTAACGTCAGCTTTATAAGATAATTTATCAGTGTAATTATTCTGCTACAAGTGTGAAAGTCTCTGATTACTACTGTATAATTTACATGTGATGTATTCTTTTCATTTTTCATTATCATTTAATATGAGAATTTCTGATTTCAGCCTGTTGTACTGCCCCCAAGTGACTAAGAAATAATTTATTACAGCAGAGTTAACTCCTTCATCTTTTGTAGAATGGTCATATTGAATTCTTACAAAACAATGATTCATCTTATCACCCTAGTTGGAATATACACATATCCCTGTAATGCATATTTGCCATAATAACCTGATATCAGCTGCAGTATATACTGCGGGGAATAAAGGTGAATGACAGGTCACAGCAACCAGGTTGCATTCAGTCTGAATCTTTGGAAGTTGTACAGCCTTTACAGAGGAATCTCTGTGGAGCAGCCACAAGGCATTTGAAAACATCAAAAAAATTCTCTTGCTAGTAGAAGAAATGATACTGTATACATGACTTCTGTAAGCTAATGATGAGTTGCATGGGTCTAGCGATGGCAGAGTTGGTTGATGATACCAGATGTTCATAGTGCCCGGGTGATGACTCCTACTGACTTTAATTATCCTCTGACATTTCCTCAAGTGCCCTCATGAGGGTCTTGTTTTTTGGTTTTTGGTGAGACATTGAACAAAGCAATTAATTGTAAAGCAATTTAGTGCAGACGTTTGTTTGTTTTATGACCAAACCTGCAAGACTAATCCCATGAATCTTCTGCTCTACCTGGTGCTAGTTAGCCAAAGCTATGACGAACTTCGTAAATATTGTAAATGCAAAGGCCGCTAGCTACATATTCTTAGTTTTGTTACCGTGGTGACTGATTATGTGTGCTATTTGGGGTACCAAATAAGATTATGTGAGATCTGCAGGTGAAAAACATCTCAACACCAACCGCATGAGTCGTCAGTGTTTGTTTAAAGGTTCTTGGTTTTTCATTTTACACAGCTCAGCTCTATAAGCTCTGTTAGTTATCTTCTTTTTACTACTGGGCCATTAAAATGATGAATAGCCCGGTTGTGTAATCCATGTCTAGAGTGGAAATGGTTTGAAATAACTGTGAGTGACGTCTTTACATCTCTGTGAATTATCACCTTAATGCCCTCGGCCTGCTGCTGCTGCTGCTACTGGAAATGTACCGAGAAATCAATCTGTGTTCCAGATTAATCTGAACTTAACAGCTTTACTTACATATACAGATACACAGCAAGGTAGACCGGCCCTACTTTATCATCCACTTAACCCTTTGCTGTCATGATGCCCAAGCTGGCTGTGGCCCATAGAAACCAAAGCAGAGTAGGCCAGGAATAGACTGGGCTTGTATCTGCAGTGCCCATGTGTTGAGTTAAATATGGGATGGCTCTCTCACTGCACAGAGAAGTCACCGGGCAATACGCATGCACGCCATCACACCTCTCAGATTACCCTCATATAAAACAGCTTGACATTACTTTTACATTGTTTGGCAGCTTAAAGCATGACTGAATCCATTATTTTTATCCAGGAAGTGGTGTACACAAAATGATTGGTAATTAATGCAAAACAGTTCAGTACATCACTGACGGTTGACTGACAACTGCGATTAAGGGATATAATTCTAAATGTCTAAGCAGTTAGTGGGGAATTATAGTAGAAAAGATGCTTAATGTTCCGTAAAATCCAGTAAATCACATTCTGGGTTTCCTTCAACAGGTTCTCCCGCTCAGACGAGCTGTCCCGACACCGCCGCTCCCACTCCGGAGTGAAACCATACCAGTGCATCGTCTGCGAGAAGAAGTTTGCCCGCAGTGATCACCTGTCGAAACACCTCAAAGTCCACCGCTTTCCACGAAGCAGCAGGACAGGACGCTCTGCAAACGGACCTCTTTGACCCCACTCTGACAGACTGACGCTAAACGGGGAAGAAGGAGGGGGAGGGGAGTGAAGCTGGGGTTGTGTGTGTGTATGTGTGTGTGTGTGTGACGAAAGACCGAGGAGGGGATGGCGTGGAGGGGTGACAGTCCAAACACCCTTTAAAGGAGCCTGTGCAGGACTCCTTTTTGCCCGTGTGTGTTTATGCGCGTGACGTACATTCATGGTACTGTGATAATTTATTGGGTGACGAGGAAAAGACTGTAAAAGCTAAACTAAAACAGAAAACTGTTACTTGACACAGCACCCTCACAGGTGGAATAAGCTTCTTGTATATTACAACTTTATTCTCAAATCTTTTTTAAATCTCATTTGAAGAAAGATTTGCTATTCAGAGTATTTTTACACTTTTAAGTGTATTTTATTGCTAGTGTTCGAGTCAAAAGCCTTATATCAGTAAAGGTTATAACACTGGGGGGTCTGCTACTATTTAAAACCCCCATTTCTATCTTTTTTCTTTTGTACTTCCCTGGAGCCAAATGTTGTTTAAAAGTAATACTAGCAAACATGTGTTGCTTAATGGCTTGAATTTCATTTGTTGCCCAGCAACAAAAACTTACTGGACATAGTATATTAGGAAGCAATGGGGAGGATTGGTGCCTTGGTTTGATTCGTTCTTCATAAATGGCAGAGTAAAAGATGCACCGACATTCCTTTAGTTCTGAATGAGTCTCTTTTGTTGCCTTTGAGTCTGGTTAGAGGAAAAACTGTAGTAACCTCAAACACAAGAACAAAGCTCCAGTTCATGTTGAATTACTGCTCACAAACAAAGATCATGACACTATGTAATTTGCACTGGCACACATGACATTTTTGGTTGCCTGCGAATTTGGAGCATTATGTGTAGCTACACTGACTCTGTCTTTGATTCATCCAGTGAAAAAGACTGTTCATCATAGTAAGTGTCATTTGTGGGGCCCTTTTTTTTTCGATCAAAGCAGATGGCAGTGCAGCTACATCCAAAAATGATCCAGAAAATAATTCAGGCTAAGGTTGGCGATGCATCACAACTCCCATTTTATCATGTATTACTTCATGTACCTATATTTAGTTCATATCACTGCTGTCAACTAGTACACATTGCATTGCTAAGAGGAACTTACAGACAGACTGGTATCAGTGGGAATCTGTTTTTCCCTTGTCTTGCCATACATCTTTATTAAACACATAGAATTTAATAAAATGATTTGCACATCAGACTAGACAGAGGTTTTTCTACATGGTAGGCCCTCGTTATAACTGGAATTCTAACAAAAGTTTACCAAGATCAGTGCATCACTGCGAGGCTGTGTTACATTTGCTGAGCAACTTTGCATTGCTGTTCTAAGTGGTAATTACAGTATCATGGTAAAAGTTAAAACGTACCGTAACTGAAGCACAATTAGCACAACATTTGTATTTGATGAGGCTGTCTAGCAATGAGGTCATTTTAGCTCCGCCCACAGGTAGCCAAAGGACAAGCTAATGACCCGCCAAAACAGCCACCACTGATCTGATCTACTTCAAACTCGACACTGCACTTCTTAGGGTCCCCGGTGATACACCTGACAAGTTTGAGGTGGATTGGATGTAATTTTGTCGAGTTATGCTAAGAAAAGACACACACACACACACAGACAACGATTCCTTCATTTATTAGTGAGATGAATGTACTATGTCCTCCTTCAAAGGTTATATAGACTCACTTTAATATATGGGAGATTTATAGCAAGCTTAAAGAAGCATCAGGCAGCCAATCTTATCCCCGCTTCCTTTTTCTGAGTGCAAAAATGATTGAATAACGTCTCAGATTTAACTGGAATTATGTGTATCTGTTTGTTCAGACTGGAATTTGTGTCATTACAACATCAAACAACACATTTAAAGGGAATTGTTAGCATTTTTTTCCTTTACTTCGGTCTGATCCCCGCAGACTTGTTACAGCATATTTGTCACCGGTATTAGAAAATTGAAAACCATCTCAAGAGACACTATAGAATCACATTTGTTGCCATAAAATATGATGCCTTTGTCCTGTACTATGAGGGATCAGTGACTGTTAAGCTTTTTGTCATATCACATTTACCTGTACAGGATGCTTTAGTCGGTCAATCTGCATTTCAGTTGAATTAAACCAAATGAGTCATAGGAGGGACAGCAGGTGCTGCACAGCGGCTGCACTCAGAGATGGATCGCTGTGCCATAAAGTCGGCTGACAACATTCAGTATTGAAATGGATTTTAAAAAAGTAACGCTAAGGATTGGAGCTGTGTTGTTTTTGAAAATGTTGATGATTTGCATATCCCTGCGATGATTGACAAACCCTTTGGAGTGTTTGGTACACTGCTCCTGGCGCGGTTATCTCTGTCAGCCATTCCTTCCATGCAATCAGAAGAAACCCTCTTCTGAATGGGTGTCATAGGCGATCCCATGAATGTATGTAAATACTGTATATGCATCAGAAAGGAAAGCTGAACTATTCTTCTAGTGATTTCTGTGATTGCAAAGATTTTTAAAAATGTAAAGTGTACATAACATGATAATTCAATTATATTGTGTAAAAATACGGTAACTTACTTTTTGCCGGGTGTTTACGCAGCACATTACTAAATAGGCTCATGAAATGTTTCATGATACATCCGTGAGTCTTCATTTAGGAAAAGCTTTCTTACTTCCACTTCTTTTAACAGGTGCAATTGTCAGTGTAGCATATGGTATCATGAAACATGGGATAAGTTATTTGGAAATGTGTTCTGTTCTCACTTACCACAAAAAGAGTTGCTAAAAAATGTTATATTTTTGCTTTTGTTCTACTATGTAAAACATATTTACAATAAAAATCTTAAAACTAAAGATGTGTGTTTTCTGTTACTGCTCAAAATAATAATAATACGTTTCTGTTAGTACAACTCCCAATTTACATTACTGTCATTGTGTTTCCTCTGGTAGACTTCAGTGATGCGGACGGTATGACAGACAAACCAGATTCAGGCCAAGTTCATTAAAAACTAATCTCAAGCTATAAGAATGGGAAATGTTTAGTTCTGACTGTGTTTCATGGCGTTCAATGACATTACCATAGAAAGGAAGACATGAAAGGAGGCAATACAGTTCAAAGAAGCACCTCTGGCCATACCGCCTTGTAGATGTCCGATCCCATCAGATCTTGGAAGCTAAGCGAGGTTGGGCCTGGTCAGTACCTGGATGGGAGACAGTGAGGAAACACCAGGAAGCCTGGGTGGATGCAGTGTGAGAGTGAGTGGTTGGTGGTGGTCGGAGGGGCCGATGGTGCAGCCTCGTCTCCGTCAGTCTACCCCAGGGCAGCTGTGGCTACATACGTAGCTTACCACCATTGAATATGGAGTGAATGAATAATGCAATGTAAAGCGTCTTTGAGTGTCTAGAAAAGCGCTATATAAAACCAATGCACTATTATTATTACCTCAGTCCACTATTATAAATGAATTAAGGTGCAGACAGGTGACACGTGAAGGATAGAGATAAATGCTAAAATGTAATTAAAGGCACAAGTACACAGGACTCAATTATCTCTACCTGAAGTTTGGTAAAATCAGCTAACATTAGCCAACATAAACTACCGGTTCCCAACAAAACCATTGAGTTTGCACAATTGAAAAAATGATAGCTTATGAACTGAACCTTTTAATGTGTAAGACAATGAATAAGCCATATCATCTTTCAAAAGTTGCATGACTCCCTTTGTGGGAGCATGTTTCACCCTGTGAAACCTAATAATCTCAACTGATCTCCACTGTAGCACACGCTTACTGCTACAAAGGATAATGTCAAAATTTCTTCACGCTGTAAGCTAGCTAATTACAAAAGAGACCAACACTCTGAAACTACCAGACAGACATTTAAACCTACCAACCCACAACACCAGTATGAGTAAATGTGTGCATAGATTTACAGTAGCATAGAAGTTACAGTTATTATGTAAAGAATACGCTTTTGATTTGACACTAAGATTAATCTGCAGCTTACAAATACAACAATACAACAGAAGTGACTACACCCCTGTGCTAATTGCATCACCTCTAAGTTGGGTATTAGCTCTTGTGTAAAGTTTAGATCTACTGTATTAAAAGCATAGGCCTTGCAGTAGGAAGTCAATGCCACAAAAGTCAGTTAAGCTTTTTAAAAAAGAGTCAAATCTTATATTTTGTAATAACTATACAACCCACCTTTGCACAAAGGACACAAAATTTCTCCCATCCCTCCTACCTATGCTAAACTTTGGCAGTCAGCCAGCACCTTGGTATATCCACAGGCATTACAGGCCATCTAAATTTCCCCAACACCTTTTGCTCTCATTCAGCCCCATGTGATCACGCGTCACTGTCAGGACTATGCATTCAGTGTGGTCGCCCTTACCAGGTTCCTGCCAAGCATGCTGGACCCCATCTGAGCTATTTTGGTCTCTCTCTCTGACCAAAGAATGTGCTGACAATATTGACCAGGCTTCTATGAATGCATTTTAGCAAAGTTCAGTCGTACAGTTTAGTAAGCAACAGTTATTTTCAAGGATGCCTTCTGTAGAGGTTCACGTTACACACTGTGTAAACTTCTACAGAAACTTTCCACTGATAACCGCTGTGCCAAGCCTGAAGTACTTGCCTTTCCATTTTTCAGAGCTAGACTGTAAAAGTAGCACACTGTCTGTGGTGGCTTTAAATTCCGGACAGTCAACTATCAATTTTACCAACGACTGGCTGATTTTCAGGTCATAAATATATAAGTGTATGTTATTCCTGGCATTTAATCTTGATTTTAGACCTAAACACTATCAAGATAATTAATTTTAAAAAATGCACAAAGGAATATAATCCTCAGTTATGAATCCATTAAATACATGTAATTCCAGTATGGCACTAAATATAAAGTATATTAAGTGGATATCTGTAGTTCTGGTTTTACAGCCTTTAACTTTTTACGACAAGATCCAAACAGTCACTGTGCCCTACCAAGAAATAGAAGAAATTACTCTCACAAATTATACTTTTTACACTTTGGGCTTTGTAGAATTTTTAAAAACACAATATAATGTGTTTAATATTAGTGTAGCTTAGTCACAATGTAACATCATCACGTGGTATTCTGCATTTGCCTTTGATAAAACGTTGCCTTTCAACCCACTTTAATATGTCTTTCACTTACTCAAGCCAGGACACTGCATTCAGAATGTTAAGAGCATTCATGGCATGCAAAGTAAAATCTTGCATCTAAAAGTAAGAATAAAATCAAAAATGCATTGAAAGGCTGTCACTTCAAATATACTGTCTTTGTGTTTTCACCCACATGTCGCTCAGGAAGAGAGGCAAAAAAACACAACTGTTTCCCGTAAGTTGCATAAGGAACATAAAGCTGGGAAACGAGAGGTATGTCAGGGTAAGATCTGTACCACATGGCAAATTTGCATGGAAATTATACCTACCTCCCCCCCATTCTCTGCTCCTCCCCATCCAGGCTTTCTTTTTCGACTCACCACTTACCCGGCCCTTCTTTACAACCCGTTTAAGAATGGATGTTTTCTGGCATGTTTGCTGAGTCACTGTGCAAAAGGAGAGAGGTGGCCACTGAGAAAAAAGGCAGCAGCTAACAGCAACAAACAAGCTGCATCTGTCCGTGCTGTGTCTTTTCTGGGTGTAGATCATGTTGATTTATGAGCCAGCGGAGTCTCGGAGGCATTCTGGGATGCAACAGGAGGATTTAATTCAACACATCTGGATCTGAACTCCACTCCTGCTGCTCGTCTTAGAAGGAGCACTCAGGCTCCCTTTTCTGTTGACGTCCTTATGTCTTAGATTTTCTCAAAGCAGAAAAAATTGCAGGTTACTGAAATTGCTGGACACTAAATACCTACGTAAAGGCCAAGTTAAACACTGATTGCTTGTAAGTGCCGTACTGAGCATGTATGGACATGCAACAACGGAATCATATTTCACTCTAATACCATACTGGTAACTTAGCAACTGCATGTGTACTCAGTATGCTCTCTATGATAAAAATGCATGTGAGAAAAGTAAAAGTAAGTTAAAGTAAAATTAAAAGTAGGTAAAATCAACTTAAATTTTTTTGTTTCATTTACTTTTCAATAAGTGGCAGTCTCAATCTCCACAGGGTTTACATGAGCCAACAATTTGCATTGGTCTCAATAACATTTACGAATGCAAAGGATTTCAGAGATTTATTAAAAAATGTCATTATAGTATGTCATCAAAAATGGAACAAAAACGTCATACTACAAATGTTATGTGGTAGAAAATGTCTTAAAAACATCACACTATAGTAAGCTGTCAAAAATGTCTTAAAAAGTCTTCATATGTCGTCCAAATAGGCACAAAAACATCATAGTATGTTATTGAAAATGTCTTGAAAACGTCATAGTATGGTATGTAGCCCAAAAAGGCACAAAAATATCATGCTATAGTATGTCGTCAATAGTGTCTTAACATCGTCAAGGTATAGTGTGTCATCAAAACTGTCTTAGAAAGTTAGTGTGGTAGGTCTCCCCAAAAGGCACATAAACGTCATAGTATATATAGTATGTTGTCACTAATGTCTTTAAGTTGTTAATGTCGTTAAAATGTCTTGAAAATGTCATAGTATGTTATGTAGTCCGAAAAGTAACAAAAATGTTGTACTAGTATGCCATCAATAATGTCTTATAATCGTTATACTATAGTGAACATGTCAGAAAAACATCATACCACAGCATGTCGTCAAAAATGTCCAACAATTCATAATGCGGTATGTCATCAAAAATGTCTCAAAAACTTCATATTGAAGTACGTCGTCTTTAAAGGATTGCACAAGATACAATTTCACCCAAAGACCTATTTTGCCCCCAAGTGTATAGCAAGAACATAATTGTAGCAAATGATCTGTCACTGAGCCACAGGGCCTCTAGCATTGGCCCAGTGGCCTAATGGACAAGGCTAGAGGCCCAGTGGAGATGGGGATTGTAGGTGGTTCAAGTCCCACCTGGGTTGCATAGTACTATGTGTAACAATGGTTTATAGTCTAGCTGCATGAAGTAGGAACACATTATGTTGTCAAAACATGTGTTCCTACTTCATGCATTTTTGATGACGGCATGTCATCAAAAAATATCTCAAGAGCGTCATACCACAGTATGTCCTCAAACATGTCTCAGAAACGTCATACTGCTGTATGTTGTCAAAGATGTCTTAAAAATGTCATATTACAGTATGTCGTCAAAAATCTCAGTCCAGCTGCATGAATTAAGAACACATTATGTTGTCAAAAATGCCTAAAAATTACTGCATCATACTGTGGTATGTCATCAAAAACGTCACAAAAACATCATGTTGTATGTCTTAAGGAATTGTATGTCTTAAAAGCGTCATACGGCGGTATGTCTTCAAAAAATTCACAGATGTCGTCAAAAATATCTGAAAAGTGTCGTACTGTGGTATGTTCTCAAAAATGTCTTAAGCAAGGTAAACAGCATGCATTTGAAAAGGAAGCAGATGGAGAAAGTAACAGAGAATGTCAGTGGTAAAACTCTATTGTCTTACATCCATGAAAACTTTCTAGAATCTTGTCTTTAATGATGTTGCCTAGCAACAGAGGCTCCTCCCAACAACAGCCAAAGGCCTGCTGAGGATAGTGGTGTGGAAAAACAACTTTTAGCCAGAATATGATGGCCATTCATCCAAACAACTTTAAACTTGACACTGCACTTCCTTAAGGGAAGAGACAGAGAAAAAACAGACAAACAAAGCACAAGAGAACAATAAACACTGGGGAGGTTGGTGAGGCCAGACGTTAGTAGCTCTGGAGCCAGAGAAACATGCAGAGAGGGCAAAAACACAAACAAAGGTAGAAATACAACACAAAGTTAGTTCCATGCACTATTGGCATACAGATGTATGGAGAATGAAGGAGAGGAGAGATAAATAGGTGCTCAGTGCATCATGGGAAGTCTCCCAGAAAGCCTGGACCTGTAGCAGGGTGACTTTAACTGTACCATAAAGGTAAGTATTAAGCCAAATATTAAAAGTAGAGAGGGTGTCTGCCTCCTGAAATGAAGCTGATTCCACATGAGAGGGGCCTGGAACTGCATATAAGCCTGCACTCTGGTAGCACTATTGTGATAATATGGTGGAATAAGGCCCTTAAGATACAACTGAACTTGATGTGGAACTTTGTATGTGAGAAGGGGGATTTTAAATTCTATTCTAGATTTAACAGGGAGCCAGTGAGAAGAAAATAATATGGGAGAAATATCGTCTCTCTTTCTGGTTCCTGTCAGAACTCTGGCTGCAGCGGTTTAGATCAACTCGAGGTTTTCAGAACGTTTCTGGGACATCCTGATAATAATGAATTACAACAGTCCAGCCAAGAATTTACAACTGCATGCATTACTTTTCCAGCATCACCCTGAAACAGAATGTTTGATTATTACGCAGATTATAGAAGGCTATCCTAGACTTGTTTTTTATGTGAGCCACAGGACATATCCTGTTAAAATATAGCTTAAAGGTTCCATACAGTAGTACTAAATATCAGAGCAATGCCATCCAGAGTAACTATCTGGTTAAATAGTGTGTTTCTACTTTATATAGGGCCAGACGCCATAGCTTGAGTTTTGTCTGAATTCAGGAGAAGAAAACAACAGGTTATTTAGGAACTTTACGTCCTGTAGACATGCATGGCATTTGACTAACTAATTTAGTTCTCTTGGCTTCACAGATAAACACTGCTGGGTATTCCCTGATAATATTGCCTAAGGGGAGCATGTGCAAGGTGAATAGTACTGGTCATGGCACAGAACCCTGTGGAACTCCATAGCAAACTCTAATGTAAGTGGACGGATCATCACTGACATGAACAAACTAGAATCTATCTAAATACGACACATCGATAACATCTGTGGCAAGGTGTGGTGTATTTTTTGTCGAATTGTTGCAACTTTATTTGTAAAGAAGCTCATGAGGTCCTTACTATTAAGAGCTGAAGAAGCACGAGGCTCCGCAGAGCTGTGACTTTTCTTATCCTGGCTACAGTATTGAAGAAGAAACCAGGGATTGTTCTTGTTTTCCTCAATAAAGATGACTTATATGCAGTTGTACTTCCACGGAGGGCTTTTTTATATGCTACTAGACTATCTTTACAGCTTTCACACATATCTGCTGCAATGTGACAATATACACTGCACTTCCTTGTGTCCCCAACAATATATCCACCAAGTTTGAAAGAGACTGGTTGTACTATTGCAATTACAGGCTTAGACATGGCACATGCCCTTATTTTCATAATAAAATAAGCTGCTCGGAAATGTCATTATTCAGAAAGTCAGTGGTAAACATGCATCAAAGCACTTGCGGTCACTTTGCTCAAAAGTGAAAAGCAGCTAATTCTTCACAGATTCTGTCACTTTGTGTTTTCCATGTTGTTATTTTGTTTTGTGATGAACATGTGCAGTTGCTGTCACACAAACAAGATGTGTAATGTTGCCTTGGAATCAGTGAGCTAGCTTTGGGCTTAAGATTAGCCGCAAAGCTGGTGTTTGTGCTGTAACCAAGGATGTGCAAACAATTGGATACTGAGAAAAAATCATGTCATTTGATGTGGCGTGTTGTGAAAGAGTGCCGTTTTTATGGTCGGTGTGATGTCCTTGCTACTGTTTAGTGGGCTGTCCTGGCTCAGCTCAGCAGACGACGACCGGCCGTGGAGGTTCATCAGCTCATCTAGTTCACCTGGACTCCCAGGCTTTGAAAGCTGTGCCATGTGCTCGGTTCTTTCTCTGCCTTCCTTTAACCGACACCCACTCCGCATTATCTGTTCAGCTTACCCAATCCAGCACCTCCAGAGCACATGACCTATACAGCACTGCATTACTTCCATTGCAGATGTTGCTGACCTACACAACCCTTTTGTTTCATCATGAGTCACTTTCAATGAATCACATGTGCGTACAGAAAATGGATCGATTCCCTGAGCCAGTTTGTGGCAAAGGGACACAGAAAACTGGAGAACCATGGAACACTGCAACTGGTGGAGCTGTTGCCTCAAAACTAGCTCTTACAGGACTTTAAAATGCAGCTGACTTGCTAGACCTGATTCCCCAGTCAAAACAAGCAAACATACAGCTCAGCTACAGCTAAACCAGGTTTGTGAGTCACTCTGGCAACAGACTCCCCAGCATGCAACAGGACTAAGAAATTATAGGCTTACTCGTGGTTAGATTTCTGTCCGACTTACTTGTCTGACATAACAACGACATAGGCAATAATAACATCGTGAGATTAAGTGGAATTCAGTTTTTTGAGGCAGGTGTTGCATGATGGGAAACGCCTGGCTCTCACCTCATCTAATAGCTGACAATGAGTGTGAATGTAGGTATGCTTTAAGTGATGTTGTAAGCATTACTGATGTTCCCATCCTCTAGAACAGTGGTTCTCAACTGATGGGTCGGGACCCAAAAGTGGGTCGCGAAGCCATTTTTAGAGGGTCGCAGAAGCATGCCCCCCCCCAAAAAGTAGTGGTTTAAAGTCTTTTATTTTAAAGGACGTGTTTCTTTTGACAAAGTTTGCTTTCAGTAGTGGCCCACTATTAACCTCTAGATTTGGCTCTGCCAGCTTATTGGAGAAATTTATGCTAAAACGTCCCAAAAATGAACCAAAATGTGCTCAGAATCTGTCAAAATGGGCCAAAATATGCCCAAAATAGCGTACCAAAATACCAAAATTAGCAAAAAAATAAGCCAAAATGTTCCTAAGCTGTATCAAAATGCGTTGAGACTCCACCTAAATAAACCTTAATTTGTAAACAAGAACAGCAAACTTCAAAAAGTTGGGTCGCGACCATTATTAATAGAGACATAGTGGGTCCTGAGGCTGGACCAGTTGAGAACCACTGCTCTAGAATGACCTATGTTCAAAATTAGCATTGTGGTATTTAAATAATCTTCGGTGTTTCCTTTTACAATAGCCTGCATCAGGAGATTCAATTTCTGACCACTGCTTTTTTCATCTCGTTGTTATGCAGTGTTAAAAAACAAGGGAAACAGGGACACCGATAACTCCAACATCATTCTATGTGTGTTCCTCAGTTCAGTGCAAGTGGACTTGACGCGGACTACAAAATCTGTCAGGCCCCCTGCCTCAGTCTCTCATTAGCTGGCAGTCTCTCCTTCTCCTTTCACTCTCTCCCTCTGTGTGGGTGACTCAGAGCAGCAGCTCAGTCATTACAAGTGAGGAAACTTGCGCAGGGGGCTGGATCACCTGTTGTCAATCAAGCCCTCCAACTCCATAAAAGCCTGGTTCAAACCTTCATTCAGCACAAGGTCGTCAGTCTTGTCACTGTGTCCCAGCCTGTTCCCTGTTTCACTTCTGATTACTCTCTGTCTCTTCAGCTGCCGGATCCCCTCTCACTCGGAACAAGCCACACAGATCTCCTGCCTGCCGCTGCCCCCTAAACCTCCATCGGACTCAGCCTCTCCACACACAACAGTTTTCATTTTATTTTAGAACGTGTACCTAAACTAGCTACGAGTTAAAACAGAAGACGTTAGCCCACTGATTTTACTTTATCATGTAAAGTCACCGGGCTTCTTTCAGCCCTTTTTCTGTTCATTGTAATAGTGTTATTTCATAAACGTGTGATCGAGCCAGGAGTTCTAATAAGCATACAAAATATACTGTGTTATTAAAGCTTTTCCTATTTGTGGAAACTACGTCAATTTACTGATCTGAACCAGAGTGGCTTGCATAGAAAGTGTGGGGTCTTAAAAAGCAACTTGATTCTGTACACTGGCAGTGGATTTCATTCTACTAATGCATGACACTGAGAACAAAACGGACTCCCTGTTAGTGTTTTTACTACCTGAAATCATATTGACAGAACATGCCTCCTTGTACTTGTAGTAGTTTATCATTATCCTTAAAGCCCTAAATATTTCAGTCAAAAGAATCTGAAGAATAATGTTAGACCCCCAGAGAGTTTCTTTAATTCAGTTTGCTACTGAGAAGGACCTGGCCAAGAAATGCAAAACACACTTTACTGAGATTCCTTTACTTCCTGAACAGTTTTTGGGTTAGTGTATGTTAGCCAGAATAAAATGTAACCTGAGGTGCATGCTGCTGGTGTTGTCGTCTTGCTTGTCCGATGTGTAGTGCGGTCCATGGCATTAGTGCACGATTTTTGGCAATTGTGTTTTGCTTGAATAACTGACTCAGGCCTTTATGCATGAATTGTAAAGATTTATCAATGGGGCGTGACTGGAAAACCTTGGCACAAGTTTGACGGACTGATCAATAACAGGCTGCATTATCGGGTAGAAATTAATTTAAACAGACTGAACTGTAGGTCAACTTTTAGGTGTCACTGTTAAAATACAGCAACACTAGACATGATAATTTGTATCTGTCAGCCTGGTCTGGTGATACTCTGTTCCCTGGTGTTCAAATTTTGATTCATGCAACTTTACTAGTGTTTTTTTGGTGACTTAAGGGACCATGCCATCAGAAACTATGACATTCTTCTTTGCTTGACAATCTGTTGGGTATGGCATAAGTATGAAAAGGCATATTTTGGAATATCAAATAAAATTATTATTTTATCTACTATTACATTATTATACAAAATTTGCCAAAGCCTCTATAGTCGGATTCACAAGATTTAGACTTTGTCACTTAGAATTATACACTTAGACTAGACTAGAATAGAATAAAATAGAATAGAATAGAACAGAATACAATAGAATACAATAGAAATACATTATTTATCCCAGGTCTGGGAAATTATTCTGTTACAGCAGCAAAGACACAAAATAGTAGACAGCAGTTACAAAACAGTAAATTTAAACCTATAAATCCAAATAGTAAGGGCATTTTAAGACTGGGAAAAAGTAAACAGTGCAAACAGAACAGGAGCTATACAGAATGTGCAAAAAATAGAATGCGCAAACTTTTACTCAGTGCAAATGTAAGCAGTGCAAGCTCAACAGATTATGAGTTACTGAGCAGACAGCTGAGAATGCTCCCTGTCAGTCAGAGGTGATGTGTTATATAGAGTTATTGCTCTGGGTAGGAAAGATTTCCTGAATCTGTCCTTGTGGCAGCGGAGCTGAGTCAGCCTGTTTGAGAAAGAGCTCCACTGCCTGTCCAGAAGGTGGTGGAGAGGGTAGTCGGGATTATCCAGAATAGATAACAGTTTGTTCAGAGTCCTCCTCTCCACCACAGCTTCCATGGTGTCCAGTTTGAAGCCAATTACGGAGCCGGCCTTCCTGATCAGTTTGTTCAGTTTGTTGGTGTCGTCAGCTGCGATGCTGCCTCCCCAGCAGACTACAGCAGAGAAATTGTACACTTGCAACTTCCTGCATGCACTTGTCTTGGCTTTTTCCTCCCCCTTTGTTATCTGCATGTTGATGTTTTCAAAATGCCCTTTGGAAATCACAACAACCTTGAATCTATAAACTCACATGTTGAAAATGCTGTTTTCCCATTTGGATTGTACAATAAGGTGGGTCTGCTTAGTTCTGTTGGTCAATTTGTCATCTTAATGACCATGCTCTTCTCCGTCTGTGTAAATGTTCCACCAGAACAATTTCCCCATCACTGCTTTGCAGGGGCACCATCACTGCATTCTGGGCTTAGCACTGCCCAAGGCAATTGTGATTGGTTAAACAATCCAGAGGTCTATGATGTCACATCAGCAGTGCTAGTCATTAAATTTAAGTATTCGATTGGATATTGTGGGAACATAGTTCAAGAAAAACATGGTGGGTTTATTCAGTGTCTAAAAAGTAGCAAACAGCTGTGTGTACTCTTCACGCTATGTGTCAATATGTTTGAGGGAGCAGGAGAAACAGATACTGTACACAAATCTGAAGGTCAGAGGCAAGTTACCCGGCAGCAAACTACAACAGTCCATGTGCCGATTTGACGTGTGGGATCAGATGATAACTGTTATGTAACTGCTTACAATTCTCAGCCAAGTTCTGACCAAGTGTATGGGCTGAATAAAATGCTAATAAAACGAAAGAGCACATGTAACCAGTATGTCGTAAGATCAGAAAATCACATTGCCTGTATGTCAGTAAAGATAGACAACTTTATGTGTCTTCCCTTTAAAGCCTGTCCTTACTGTACTTTCACACAATGAAATAATTCAACTGCTATCAACTAATGTCATCAAAAATTATTACTCCTCAGCCTTACTCCTAATTTCTTGGACAGCTGGATAATGTACAGCATTGCATATTTTCAGACATGCTGGAAGTATGGCTCTGTGGTGGTCAGTTGGTGTACCATTTTAGTCTCTACTGAAATATCTCAACAACTTTTGAATCATTTGCTTATTTTGAATAGACATTTATGGTTCCCACATGATGATGTGACTGTTCATACAGCTCAGACAATCAGCATTATCTGCAAAATTACACCAGAGACACCTTTAAAGACTCTGAAGACACCCCTGTCAGCTTTGGCTGTTCTGTACATTTAAGGGAAATTTATGCTTTAAGCATCCTTTCTCTGAAAGGGTACACATGACATAAATTTCATCCAATCATCCACCCATGTAGACGTGCTATGATTTGTACATGCTTTGTGTGAGCATTAAGTGTCCAAATACAGTAAGTTTGTTCTTAATTCTCCAGAAATTGAGTGCTTTGTCTCATCCCCTGTGCTTGGCACATCTTAGGAATGAATACACTGACACGGTGCTACAGACCTGTAACCAGCTGCTATATCAACTTAAAAATGCAAATTCACAGCCTTTCAGAAACATCCACAGGAGCCCTGTGGTCAGTATGAAAGGCAATGTGACTAACAAGTCCTTACTGTGGCATGAATAGAACCACATGCGGTTCTGCTGTTCAATTGCAGTCCGTTGCATCAGCCTGCACACATGGTGGCAGACAGCATACACTGGCACTTAATGCTAATTAGCTAATGTTAGCAGGCTATGATGTTTAACTGATATGGAGAACATCATAGTCATAACCTGCTTGAACTGCTGAGCAGGTTGGAATGCTGGTGTTATAATGTAGCACAAAGCACTGTGGTGCCTCATTAATATAAAATAGAATGGTAGAAGTGGATGTATTGTAGAATTAAAGCCACCTGTGGTAGTCTATTATTTAAGATTGAATGGTGCATGCCTTAAAGCACACCAATGATAGTAACACAATTACTATAATCATAATAAATTACAATATTATAGAAGGCTGTAGGGTATGGCCTGTAAGCTAGCAAACATGTAGTAAAGAACTGCTAGCTAGTTAGACATTTAATACATGCTAAAGTAACCACCAACCATTTACCTGCTCCAATGCAAGCTGTTCTAGCTGCTAAAAACTAAAAAATAAAAAGACAACTAACCCGTTTTACATTGCTAGAACACATCTACTGACTGCTGAATGGTCAATTTCAGTTGTTGTTTGTCCAAGCAAATTTTATGTAGAATACTGTATTGTGTGTCAGAATGTAATAAAGACAACTGGGCGGCTGTGGCTCAGGTGTTAGAGCTGAGCCACAGCTCTACCAGCTCTACCACCAACCTTGATCGCAAGGTTGATGGTTCGATCCCCGGCCCCTCTGCCTGAAGTTGCTTCCAATGGCAGGATAATGCCTTGCATGGAAGTCTGTCTCCATTGGTGTGTGAATGTGTGTGTGAATGCGAAACATATTGTAAAGCGCTTTAAATACCACTGAGGTAGAAAGGCGCTAAATAAGTGAAGATCATTTATAATTTTAGACACGTCTCTGACGTTTTCTTTTATCTAACAGATGTCTAAATGAACCTTCTTGTGATTTTCTGTACAGTGCAAGATGCTGGTCAGCTTTTGAGCTAGTTACCATTGACTTCACTCTGTCTTTAGTCAGGGTATCTTAGTTAGGGTAGATCTAATGGCATTGTGTAATGCCATTAATAAGATACCCTATGGTTGTTGGCGAGGCTGGTCTGTTATATTATGCTATGTTGGTCCAGACTAAAATATCTCAACAAGTAGTGAATGGATTACAATTATGTGCCCCTCAGGATGAACTGCTTCAGGTCACAGTTTGAATCCAGGCAGCAGCACTGCTATGCTGTGATCCTGCCTGATACTGCTATTTTCCTCATAAGTGGTTAAACACAGAGAACCCTAAAGGTAAGTACTGCAAAACATCATGGCTCAGTGCTTTTCATTGAGATTTTCTCCTTTTTACAACATAAAGAAGAGCATTATCTCAGTATGCTGATATTTATAAGGATCCCACTCCAAAATGGGGTCACTGCGTAGTGTCATGGATCACACATGTAAATAATTCACTGGTTATGTGTTTTTAACTTGTAGTTAGGTGTGGTTTAACAAGACAAATTACTGAGCAACAAAGGGTCAATTCAGGACATGCCATTGATTTAACATTCTGGATGCATTAAGATCCACTGAGTTACAGTGGTAAAAATGTAATCATTTAGCTTTATGTTGCGTCCATTGCCATACCACACATTAGATTCAACAAAAGGAGAAAGAGCAGCAGTGGGCGATCTTGCTCTCCAATAGGCAAACAGTGGCCATGCGCAGACTAATCTTTGAACCCTGTGCACACTGACAGCAGCAGCGTTTCACAGATCCATCCACACAGCATGTGGATGTATGCGAACAGATCGGTGCAACTCTCCCTGCAAATATTCACCTCAGGTTTAAGTCAGAGCAGGGAAGCGAAGTGGTTTTCAAATTCTTCATTCCAGATGTGAGGGGAAACTGACATTACTGGGATCACACTGCAGGGCAGCAGAGTCACTGGGTAGTAGTGACGCATGGCTCTATGATTCATCAATGTAATACTCGCTGACAACAAAAGTTATTAATGCTATGCTGTGCGTCATTGTCTTGCTGGAAAACAAATATTCTTCCAAACTGCAGTTCTTTACAGACTGCATCAGGTTATCGTTCAGGATTTCCCAGTACTTTGCTGCATTTATTTTACTCTCTTCCTTTACAAACTATCAGGGGCCTGCTGCTGAGAAGCATCCCTATATCATGATGCTGCCACCACCATGCTTGACGATGGGTATAGCATGCTTGTGAAGATGTGTTTGTTGTCTGCACAGTATCTCCCATGTTAGTCCCTGAAGCTTGGTGACCTCCTTGACTCGTCTCTTCCTTGCTTGGTCTCTCAGTTTCTGAGGATGGTCTGCTCTGTGCAAATTTATGCATGTGCTATATTTCTTCAATTTTTCAATGATGGATTCAACTGTATTCCAAGGGATATTCAGTTACTTGGACATTTCTAGTATTTATTCTGTGCAGAACTAATTCACCAGTGACTGGTGTGACGGCCTCAGGTTGGCCCTATGCTGTATGCTTTTGGCTGTTTTCCTCTTTTGTTTCTGGAGGCTGATGGGTGGAGATGAGACATTAGCTGTGATGCTGCACACCTGAGTAGGAAGGACTCAGGCTAAAAATTAGACCTGCAGGAGCTTCTCATTCTGTTCCTCTGGCCTGCTTTTTGATTTTCTAAATTTGCACAGACCTTTCACTCACACAGACAATGCAGACACACTGATAACATATGTGTATTGTATTGTTTACTTACTTATCTGCATTAAATATGGGTTAATTTGCAGACTATCTGTGGTCTTCCTCTCTTTGTCTCACACTCTGAGCCAGGCTGTGACACTGGACCTTCCAGACACAGGTGTCTTTATAATACAATCCCCTGAGAAACATTCACGGCACTCAGATGATCTCTGTTTCTCTAACTGTCTGACTTCTTGCCCCAATTTTCTGTACCTTTATCGAATTAGGCAAGTGACTGTTTATACCATCACATGTTTTGCATTTTATATCTTTAATGAATTTATATTACTTTGTAGAAAGCTGTTTTCACTCTGACATGAAAGAATATTGACAGTGATGCACTGTTAAAAAGCAATAACAGGAGAAAACTTTCAAGGTGGGTGAACACTTTTTATAGGTATGTAAATTATTACCAACAACGCTGATTCTGATGCAGTGTTATTTTTTGTGCAGTGTCAGATTTGAAAAAGAAAATCTGAAACTCACGCTAAGGACCTAAATACTGCTGTAAAAATATTGTATATTATATATTTTTTTAAACTTTTAATGAGGGCCATCAGGATAGCTCACTGAGTTGGGGCGTTGCCATGCAGGTGCAGGTCGCCAGCAGCAGTCATGAGTTCGAATCTAGCTTATGACCCTTTGCTGCATGTCTCTCTCCTCCCTCTACCCCCCCTTCACCCTGTCTCTCCTCTATTAAAAGGGAACCCCCTCACCCCCAGTTTTTACAGCAGTAGTATCTTTCATGTGCTGCAAGATACCCCATGTTTTTATTTCTCGTAGAAGTGCATATGTAGGTGTGTCAGGGAAAATTAACAAGGGGCTTCTTAACTTTTTTCTATTGAGGTCAAACTTACATTTTATCTTCGTACAAAGCAAAGAGAATGAAAAACAGTGCTGTGACAACCACTTGCTCTCAGCTCATACGGACATGTGACCACGCACACACACACACACACACACACACACACACACACACACACACACACACACAGCCATGCAGTGAGCTGAGTTGGGTCTCCCAGGTCCAGTAAAATGGAACCACTTCATTTCATTAGTTTGCAACAATGGTATTGGTAAATAGCACACACTTGTCACTGCAGATGAAACCCTCTCAACCACACTAATGTGCACACTCAACAGGAGCCAGCTCAGACCAACTTGTACACCAGGTGAAAAAAAAAAAACCTGCACATGCAGACAAAGACACGCATTATGTGGAGAAATAGAGAATCCTGATGTATGTCAAAAATGGGAAAATAACCAGCCACCTTTAAGCGGAGGAGGGGGTTGGAGTCCACTCTTCAGCTATTTGGCTGTTCATGTGTTTCAGAGAGCCCACATGTCTTACATAATCCCCACAGGACAGTATGCAGTGGGTGGACACAAAGCACCTTCCTGAGCATGGAGCCGCTGTAGCTGACAAGAGTCTTGCTGTGACATTTTCATAACTGACTCCTGCCCTGCAGTTCCCTTCTCATGGGGAATAGTTTTTGGCACAGGCATCGCTAGTAAAGATCATCCTGACACAGTAGTCAGCAAACTAGAAAAGCTGAACTGGACAAAAGTTGGTCTCACACACTAAAAATTATTTTTGGCACTAAAGGGATCTTGGGCTCTGATCCCAACTAAGTCAACGTAGCATCAAGCTGGTCACAGCTTATCAGAAATGATGTGCTTGTTTACGCACAAGATGATCACAATTAAAAACATGCCTCTGTGTTAGAGTGGTGTGGTTCGTGCTGCTGAGACATGGAAAACTGCCTGAGGGGAGAGTGTTGGAGCCAACTTCAGGAGCCACACTACCATCAGACCTCAGTAGAAGTTTTAGCTTTCCTTTGTTGATGAACTCATGATTTTGATTAGTTTTATTATGAAAAAAAGAGAATCATAAAGGAACTAATTGAAATCAGTGAAATAAACTAATGCAGAAAACACCACTTCAACTTTATCATACAATCCAAACACTTTTAAGAGGCAGTTAAAACACTATCTGAATGCATCATCCTACTATCCCACTATACTTTTATGCCTTCGTGTTTGCTCAGTTTACATGGGAAGGGAGGAGAGAAGGCAAGAGAGGGAAGGAATCGTTACGCTTCCTTACATCTCCTTTCCATTTTTTTCTTCCTTTCATCCTGCCTTATTGCTTTTACGTCCCATAATTCTTTGAGGGCTTGGCTGAGGAGTTAAAAAAAAAACTGCACAAATGAAAAAGAAAAGTGTGCAAATGCATGTTTTTGCCTCACTGAGTCAACATAATAGAAGCTGAGCGCGGTGGCAGTTTTCCTCAGATGATTGACGCCCACATGCTGGGAGAGACGGAAAGTCAATGGAACCTGCAGTTCAAAGTCAAAGTAATAGATTAGCAGTGTGGTATGCAAAGCAGCGAGCTGTCAGGAGCATTCATCTCCCCGAGGCAGCACGCCAAGCCCTCTACTCACCTTGTAGACACACTACCTCGCTCGTACTGACCTCTCATTTTGTTGCATGTATATTTAATCTCCCTGCTTTTGTAGTGCATCATGAAAGCCCCATACAGAGTAACAGGGTGACCCCCACACACCCACCCACCGAACAGTAAGCTACATTACTGTCTCAATAATTTTGAATGACAACACCCGCCAGAATCATGTTTTCCTTCCTTTATATTTTAATCTCCTTCCTTTTCCTGTCTGTCAACATCAACATGTGTTTTACATTGTAGGCAGTGATTGTGAGGCAGAGTCGAGAGGAGAAATCACTCATTTTTTCTTCCTTCCCTCCCTTTCTCTCTGTGCCAGTTTGTTCTGCTCCATTAAAATCAGCTCTAGCTGTCTAAGAGTTGGTGGGCAGAGGCCCAGAGAGGCCAGGCGCTCATGAGGTTGGGATTGGAGCGTGACCGCCAGACCCAGGCCAAAGACTTCCCAAGCATTTTTAACTGGTGTTACATACTGTAGTGGCATCACTGGGGAGTATAAATAGCTGTTTTGCTTTAAACTAGTGAAAGCTTACACAAAGATATTCGCCTGCTTGGCAACTGTGAGTCTGAAATAATGTTAAACGTAATAACTTAAACCTTCAATAACCAATTTCTGGCTGCAGAGGAAACAATCCATGAACACATGATGATCTTTTTAAGCCATGGTTTTGATCACCAACAACTTCTTAAGAAAACATCTGGCTCGATACTCCCTCAATGCTCTACTCTGATCACTGTTCATGTCTGAAAATAGCTGCCTGTGGGCTAAAACAGTACATTGCCGAGCCGAAACGCTAAGAAAGGTGAGGGAAACTGCAGCGTCAAGTGATAATTCCTCAAATTAAAATATTGATTATAGCCACTTCAAAGAAACCTTCCCGTGAAAACCTGGAAGGCGATGAATGTGACAAGGTTAAAACCTGTTCCTTTGTGCAAGAGCTAGAAGGGTGATCAACTTGTCAAACCACTCCTGCAGAATAACTTCTCTCACAGTCTCACAGTCCTGTTTTTTTAAGATCATGATGAGATATGGATATATTTAGAGCTGCTCTTTCTCATCAGTAGATAACTAGTCACTGTGAGACCCACAGTGTATGTAACTGCATCAGGTGAAACAACAAATATTGCAAAAATTATTTTTGCACATCTATTCAAAGTTTATTGTCATGTGCACAGTAAAGAAATACGTTTCCCTGCACAATGAAATTCTTACTTTGCTGTCCGCTCAGATTACCAGCAACAAGTATAAAAAATAGTATATACAAATAAAATAGAAATAAAAACAATGTAAATATGAACTGTAAAGTGTATTTAGTGTAAACAGGATGTGCATTTAGTGCAAAGTAGTGCAAAAAATGTAAGCAGAAGAGAACTGCAGTTTTCAAGTGTATGGCTATGTCCTTAGTATAATCCGGTCAGCTGTTGAGGATTCTGATGGCAGTGGGATAGAAAGAGTTTCTTAAACAGGTTGTCCTGCATTTCACACTCCTGTACCTCCGTCCTGAGGGCAGGAGTGTGAACAGTCCATGTTGTGGGTGGGTGGTGTCCTTAGTGATGCTGGCAGCTCTCCTGTGGACTCTGCGGTAGTAGATGCCATGCAGAGAGGGCAGTGGAGTCCTGGGGATCCTCTCAGCAGTCCTGACCACTCTCTGCAGGCGTTTGCGGTCCATGGCCATGGTGATGCAGCTGGTTAGGATGCTCTCCACAACGCAGCTGTAGAAGCTGCTGAGGATCCTGACATGCCAACCTTCATCAGCTTCCTCAGGAAATACAGCCGTTGTTGAGCTTTCCTGACCAGCTGTGTGGTGTTGGTAGTCCATGTGAAGTCCTCAGTGATGTGGACCCCGAGGTGTTTAAAGCTGCTCACCCGCTCCACTTCAAGCTCCCTGATAAACAGTGGCTGATGAGTTCTCTTCTCCTTCCTCACGTCCAGTATCACCTCCTTCGTCTTGTCTGTGTTCAGGGTGAGGTTGTTGTCCTCACACCACAACACCAGACCGGCCACCTCCATCCTGTAGGCCGCTTCGTCCCCCACGGTGATGCGTCCTATCACTGCAGTGTCGTCAGCGAACTTCAGGATGATGTTGTCCTGATGTTGTCTACGGCTGAGGTGGTGTATTTTAAAAAGATGCGACCAAGAACAGGCTCCAAAAGCCCCCTGTGGCTGCGCTGCAGAGTGCTTGCGGATGCTGCAACACTTGGTTAGGTCTTGGCGTAGTCAATGGAAGTGACTACGCCAGGCATCTGAGCAGCATGCCTGTGGTGATACAGAGATCTGGGCTGCAAATGTAAAAATAGACCAGTCTTGTATTTATAGTTTTTACACAGAAATAGTTGAGATAGAGTCCAGATTCTTTTAATTAAACACTTCAGATTCTTGCCTATCCTTTCTGGATTTTTTTTTATTTGCCAGGACCAGCTAATAGTTCCTTCATCTCTTCCACAGTTTACTGTAGTCCCCAGGTGTCAGCTCACCCGTGTTACACAAACTCAGTGAAAAACGTCAAGTTTCACAGCACTGTGTTGAAACTAGAGGCCCAGCAATCTTAAAATTAAAACTTACCATCTTGTTTTGTCACCACATGCAGGTGTGCTGCACATGTAGCCACTAAAGACACCCACAGCTTGAAGGCAAATATTAGGACAAGATTTGTAAATGCTTTCACAAATTAAAGACAGATTCCTTCATTTGCAGCTACTGTTGTCAATTTTCTAGAAACTGAGATACATTTGCTACTTTCCCTTTATTCAAATGGCCCAGTAACCCCTGACAGCGAGACAGTGAGCCTGTATGCAGACCAGAACTGCAAAACCAAAGCAGCCAAGCGCTTTATGCAGCCAGCAATTTACCACTGTGCATTTTCAATTGCTGCACGTAAGGATGTCTGCTGTGAACAAGGGTTACTATGCTGCAGTGGGTTGAGAAGCTTCTGCTGATGTGTTGTCACTTTTTTATGCCATTAAAGTTGGTCACAGTTGGAGTCCATTGTACCTGCTGTGAATGATGGTAGCAACAGCTGCTGTCCTCTGTGAAGGAGAAAGCTACAAACTTTAAAGAGACACCTTTCAAGCCTACGGGGCGGAGGATTACATATTTAAAACAAGGGTTTTAGTGGCGAATTCCTTCAACAAGTAACTCTGAGGACAACACACTTTGAAGTGTGCTTTCCATGATTGAAATGAATGAGACACTGGCAAACAGCGACGCTAAAGGATTTAATTGCTGCTGAGCAACATGTTGGAACATAAGTTTGGTGAATTACCTGACAGCAAAAAACAAAACAGTACAAGCAGGTTTTATTAGGCATGATCCTCTCTTAGTGTCACTTATTTATTTAAAGCTGATACAATGGAGATTTACATTAAGTCAGCTGTTTGTCTGAAATGAAAGAATGAATGTGATCTGTCAAAAATGATTGATAGTCTTTCTAAGAATCTGGATAAACAAAGACTCTGCTCTAGAAAAACGTTCTTCTCATTAACTCATGTATAAGAGATTGCCTTTTTGTTGAGAAAGACAAAGAGGGTAAACTTTAGTTCTTCTTTTTTAACGGCTTTCTGAAGGTTAAAATCTCCAAACAGCAAACTGAAGTCCTAACTCTAACTTAAGCTGTGTGATATCAGAGGAAGTTTCACCCACTGAGTAAATGAAGGAGACGTTAAAAAGACTTCTGGAGGAGTTTGCTGTATACGTCACAAGTACCAAAACAATTATCTGTGAGCACAGTACTGTCCAATGCTGGCAAATGGTGAACAGGCTGTGGTTTAAAGCGTTAATGTGAGCTCCGGCTTCATCACATGTTTATCTAATGAGTCATATCCCCTGAGGGCAGTGATGATGACCACAATCTATCCTCAACAGCAACTGCAAAGACACACTTTGTCTGAACGCTGCGTTTGTCTGTGTTTGTGCACTAATGTGCGAGTGTGTGTGGGTCTCGTGTGTGTGGATGCACATGCACGGACATGTTTGTGTGCCAGCAGGCCTGTATAGTATTATCAGTTCTTGTGTAACGTTGCACAAGGCATTACTGTCACTGACGGAGCAAAAATCCTCACCTCCAGTCTGAACCCTGTTTAAAGCATTACGTATGTGTTTGCGGCAATTAAGCCTCAATTGGCGCTTTTACACTGACACTTTTTTCATGCGTTACTGTGCGTACCTGAATTTTATTTACAGTTTTTTTTCTCTCTTGCTATTCCACTTATTCATGCACTGACTTTTTTCACAATGAATGGTTAAATCTCACAAAGTAGTTCACATAAAGCACCCGTGAGGTTTCAGAATCACCCAATGTTTTGACATGTAGATTGCACTGTCAGTGTGGCTTGCACGACTAGAAATAATTGTGAGGAACAAAGGAAGGCAATAATACCCATAATGGCAACCTCATAATTTACGTAAAATGTCAACATTCATTGCCAGTGGAACTAGCAGCATGCCTTAATTAACTGAAGACAAAGTAAAACACTCAGGTGTGGAGGCTGGGGTGGTGGATGGGTGCATTCTCGGGAACCTTACCTTGAGTTGTGTAACCTTCATAAAACAACAGTTATCTAACGTTGTGGTCTTGTTGCAGTTTGCAAGTGTAAAGTGGTTGGGACAGTCAGCACGTCTGAGTCTGAGGCCATGGTTCTCTGCTGGAATCTGCAGGATTGCTTCCTCTAGGTTGGAGGTTAGTTTCTGCCCCAAGCGAGGTGGATAAAGTGTCTCAGGAACTGGCTCATGAGTGTAACATGGAGCGTGAGATGGACAGACCGATTAGGGCAATGTCAGCAGTAATTTGGGAGCTGTACCAGACTGTCATGGTGATGGAGCCGCGCCGGACACCAGAGCTTTTGATTGTGTTGCAATCCTCAACTGTGGCCAGAATTACAAAACAGGCACCAGTGGCCACAATGAGTTTCCTCTGTGGGGTAGCTGGGCTCAGCCTTGGAGATAGGATGAGCAGCTCAGAGTGGGGTTACTGCTTCTTTCATTGAAAACAGCCCGATGAGGTGGTTCGGCCATCTGATTAGGATGCCACCTGGGAGCCTCCCTTCCCAACTGGGAGGAGACCTCAAGGTAAACCCAGAACTCACTGGAGGGATGTCCGCAATGCCCTGCTTAACCAGCTGCAAGCCCCAATCCCAGATGACTTTAAGAAAACTGATGAAAGGGTTGTTCCAGTCAAGTATTCCTATGTATTACCTCAAGATAATTCTGCATCTCACAGTTTATCTCAAGTGTTGAGCTTTTTAAAGGCAGTTATTGAGGCCTTTGTGTAGGGAAGACTCTTACTAGACCTCAACAACTTGCAAGACATCAGTATGCTAGTTTTCTGCAGCTTGTTTTGTTAGTTTGTCTATGTCTATTGTAAAACAAGGACAACTGTGTGCACATACAATCACACGAATAAAACCAACTGTGGTATAATGTGAGGTAAAAGTTGAGTTACTACTGAAGCTCATTGTGTTGTGCTTATTAAGCTACAGAGCATAATATCAGGTCATTGATTTGGGACTCACAAACATCATCTAAGCTGATTCTTTCTCTGATGTTTAGTTTATTCTTCTGATGCAGTGTCAGTTTGAAATGTTTGTTTTCCATTATACACACCAGATGCTGCTGCCTTGATGTCTTACACACAGACTGTGCAGTGTGAATATTCTTCATTTTTTGCCAGTACATTGTTTTTTGTTGAGTTTTTAATGAAGCATGCAAACCTAATACATTTTGCTGCCATTTATAGATCCTATGAATTCTCTGTGGATCTTATTAAGTTTTCTATTAGGCGATACAAGTGGCCATCCAAAGGGGTTGACATGTTTTGGTATACGTGAGCACAGAGAGTAGGAGAGAAGCAAACAGATGTCAGTGGCTAATACCAGTTGACTGGGCAGAACACAAAATCTGAGTTGTCATTCAAAACTGTCCTACAGCCAATCAAGATGCTTTCCTGAAGAAAACCTGCCCACACAGGAGATTTGAATCAGGACAGCAAATAAAAAGAAAGGCAGCGCACACAAGACAACAACGCCGACAGTGATTGCAAAAGTCTAAACAGTGGGAAAGAGAAGAACACATCATGAAAATGTGTTCAGGACATTTTATCAAAAACTTGAAGAGCAACAGTTTACCCAGTTACAGTAATAATTCCTTTGTAAGTTATACTTTTTTAGTTTTTTCCTTCTCTATAATTCTTATTTTTATTTGATATTCGAGCAGTTAGATTTGTTTCAGTAAAATCAGATTCCACAGCAACCAAAGTTCACATACTCCCATAACAATTGTAGTTTACAGGTAGTTTGTATTAATCATCACAATCCTTTCTTAACTTTTACTTTTTAAATGACTAAGCCTAACCACACCAGTGCTATAACCATAATAGTTCCCTAATGGTAAGAATACCGTAGTTGCTGTATGCAAATTGCTGTAGACATTTTTAGAAAGTGAACATTGTAAAAACACTGACAGTGGGAATAATCTGGGTTAAACTGTGAGATGAATCACTCAAATGGTACCATCAACATTTGGTCCAGTCACCAGAAAATATTCCCTTCATGTGACCAAGCGGCCGTAGCTGCGTTTTCCATACGTGCATCTACTCATCCGCTGTACGCTACGTATTTTATGTACAATGTAAAAATCTGCAACACAGTGAGACCGCAAAAGGTGAACCACGATATGGCGAGGGACGACTGTATATTACTAACTACAAAAGCACTCGGAGAGCTCAGACCTCCGCCAAGCAGCTCATTTCACCCTATATTTGGATTTACACCCAGAAATAATCATCCCAGGATTGTTTTATCTGCATTACTAGATTCACTGATCCAGAAAACAAACCCTTAGCATTCGGATTCACATTGATATCATCATTAGTTCAATAGTTATTCACCAGAATCTCTTTCTGGGTAATGGTGGTTTCTTCTGGATCCAGCTCCATAGCTGTTGATTATACAACAGATCTGTTGGCATCCTCCTGATTCAGCAGAGTCTCAGCTACATGTTGGTGTTGGCTGCATGTCTGGATCTTCATCTGTTACCTTACAGTGATGACCATTCCACAGGCCCTCTAGTTTTTCCTGTTCTGGATCCTAGTATCTGGAATTTTTCCCGGATCCAGATCAAATTTTAATATGTTGCAGAAATTACCGGGAACTGATCCTGTATTTTTTGCCAAACAGCCTGGCCATTTTTTGTGGAGTTACATGAACATATGCATGCACATCACCCTATCTCCCAGTGCTAAAGAGTCCCACCACCAAAATCTAATCATGTGTTCCTTGTCCCATCATCCACCTTTCCTGAAAATTTCATCAAAATCCGTTCTTAACTTTTTGTGTAAAGTTGCTAACAGACAGACAAACAAACAAACAAACAGATAAACACTTTCAAAAACATGACCTCCTTGCCAGAGGTATTAAATGGAGGAATCTGTTTCTACAACTACATATCTGATCCACTTCAGATGAGGGCTCACATATTGCTGGAGATCAAAAGAAGTGCAGCGTCAAGTCTGAAGCCATTCAGATGAGGCTTGGTCTAATCTGGGGGCTACTTTTGGATGTTTTCAGCTGGTTTTTGGCCGTAAAGGTCACCACTTTTGCGAGGCAACATCATCAAAAGCAAACTTACAAGATGATATTACATTCTGATAGAAGCCGCACAGACACTGGCCAATCCGGTTTTCTGTAACTTTAACCACAGGTAACAGTTGCGAGATGAACCAGTTTTCTCACATCTAGCTTTCTCTGAGAGTCAGGGTTACAGTTTAAACACTTTCAGCAAAAAACAACAGAAAAAAATCTGTAGTAGAAACTGTAAAGTGACGATACAAACATGTTATTGAGCTTTACTATAAGTTAGAACTCCTGAGGAACAAATAAAAGACTGATCACACTTCCTAATTTAAGGAAAATTTAATAATTTTTATTATCTGTAGCACTTATCTAAGATTACAGTCTTCAAAATGGAAGGATCAACAACAAGAAAAAGGCAAATCTGAAAGTATTTCAAAGATTACTAAAGAGAATCTTCGCTCATGCACTGCTTTCATTCGATTATATAAAGGTTTTTTAACATTACTCATTGTATCTTTAAATTTCTGAATGAAGCTAACTGATGTCTTTACTTTATGTAACTTACAAGTGTGAAAAACAGCCCAAAGAGAAAGACTCATCACGCTCATGGACCCTTCAGAGGAACAAACAAGAAAGCTTTGGGAGCTGAGTTTGGCCTGAGGGCCGCTGATTGAGAAGCCTAATTAAACCAATGACGCACGAAGAGGAATCTGAGGTATAGTATGAGCTGCAGCCTGGAGCTGCTTGCCAGAGGTTATTAAATGCTTTGAAACTTGGACTTCCACTAAAAGAGACTGATTTTGCGTGTGTGTGTTTTAGTCAAAGTCACAAAAAGTATTATGACTGTATTTTTGTGGTTTTTCTGACCTTTGGATTGATTCACATATTTTCACTGTGCTACTGCTGTTAAAGCTCCAACGCTGGAAGCTGGCAGACTGCATCCATTCAGTTTATTTTATCACATTATACAGCAACCGGCTGTGTGTGTGGAAGCAAAGTAGGCGAGACTTGAATTTTTCTGTCAACCTCTTATTTTATATTTCTAACTCAACTATTTTTGTCACTTTTTGTGTTTGCACCCAAGTGTACATACAAACCATGACTTTCTTTGAGGCAAGACTCACTGAACACTTGCACCACTGTTGCAAACTACTGCATTAAATGCTGTTCTTGGTTCATCTGGTTGTGACTGGACCATCATGTGCGATCTGTCATCTTTTACTTGTTGCCCAGCTGTGGGTCACATCTGCAAAGGTATTTTAGCAATGCCAAGAGACGATGAAGCCAGGGTTTCAATCTAATATCTCCACTTACTGTGCCAGGTTTGATGCTTGATGACATATAAGTAGTAGAGGACATGATGTTGGCACGTAAAGTTTTTATGTGTGCAGACAATGTGAAAGTATCGCTCTTTAAAGCATACTGCACTCCACTGTACACTGCGCAGCTGTGGTGCAGACACAGCAAGGCCAAGCTGAAGAAGCTCCAGGTGACGTATAACGATGCCTTCAGAATCCTGCTGAGGTGCCCTAGGTGGACCAACGCAAGTGAAATGTTGGTTGGTAATAATGTTCCCGCCATGCGTGCAGTACTTAGAAATTTAATGTATAAATTTATGGGTCGACTGAATGACTCACAAAATGAAGTTATTTTGGACTTAACTGAGCCTACTAAGAGTAGTACAAGGTACACATCCGTATTTTGGAGTCATTGGATTAAGTGTTTGTATGTTTTTTAGTGTCTTGTTGTGTTTTCTGTTTTCTGTTTTTTCTGCTTTTCTCTATATATTATAGGAAACTGAATAGCTTTGGGCTCTGGATTGAAGGTCCTACAAAACTATAGTGAAAACAAGAGAGGTTATCTTTTCCCACAGTGTTTGCATAGATGTGCCCAAATCATAAAATCATGTGCAAAGTGCTGAGCAGATGCACAAAAATACAGCATGATGCCTGCTGATGAAGAAATATAAGTGTGCAGAAAGTACTTTCTTGTCTTTTGTTTGTTTTTGCAGTAAACAATACAAGTCCTTGACAGTCAAAAACACATATGGTCGTGGCTGATTTATGGCAAACATTTGTTTTCTTCCAGTTGTTGTTTTTGGTTTTATTCATGGTTACAATTACCCAGAAAAGGAAACATATCAGGGTGTCAATATGAATACAAAAAAAATGAGCTTGTGAAAACAAAAGCACAGTGCAGCATAAAACTGAAGATGCATCTACACCACATCAAGTCACTTTAACTGATTGTAAGTACGCATATAGACTTACCAATGTTACATACAGGTTTATAAGTGTTGTATGTTAGAGTCATTGTATATTATTAATTCATATAATTGAGAAATTAGCAGGGTAAAGACTGGAAAAGTGAAAAGAAAGCAAGTATTTCCGGATACCAGGGGCACAGACAGAAAGACAAAGTAAGCTGTGTTCTGAACAAGTGGGAAATATGAGTTTGTCATTTTGTACCTGCAGTGCCTCAAACGGCTAAAAGCCACATTTAAAGCGAGGACCGCTCACCTGAACACACACTGTCTCTGTCTTATGTAATCATGCGTAGTTAGGGTGTGTGCACAATGCATATGTGTGTATATGCGCTTGTGTGGCTTGGCTTACGTATGCATGTGCATATTCCTGCACATGGGGCCATATAAAAAGCAATACATCCACCTCCCCTCCCACCCTTCCCACCTCTTACCACACGTTATTTATGGCTGCATGGGAGCTCTGCGGCTACATTATACTTATTTACACTCACTCTAACAGCACTTTAAGAAAAGAAGCTATGAATTATAGGCGCACGCACACACACACACACTTCTGAAAGGCACAGGAGAGTGCAGTAAAAAAGGAGAGCAGGGGAAACATAACACACTTGTGCCGAGCGCTCTCATTCTGAGTTGCCCTCAGGTCTCGTGAATGTAAGGAATTCACAGCGAGGGGTGGAGGAGAAAAAAAGCAGTTTGCAAGCACCGTGTCTGCTGTTGTGCAGATGGAGAGATCTATGATACAAATTCAATCAGACGCACGTGCACCTGGCAGGAGGCTTTAGAACCACATTCATACATAGGAACTTACATACTTGTGATACACATACATAGAATCAGCACACAAAACTATAAATAGGTGTACACAACTAATCAACAAATATGCAGAGGTACGCACACCGACACGCACAACAGGAGACCTTTTAAGTAAACCCATAATAGCTTCTCATCATCTGGTTTCGTCTAGCATGTTCTAACACAAACTAACGTCTGTCAGGCTGAACATCAGTCATGTATCTCACACTGAAGGTACACTTCTGTCCTCAGGACATGTATGTCTTATGAGGAATTAAGTTCATAAGTCTTATCTTAAAAAAAATCATTAATTAAATTATTGGTTAAATAGTAAACCGGTTAAACTTTTAAAGTGTGGGGAATAACATTTTCCCCTCTAGTAGTAGTAGTTTAGTCATGTGCTTTTTGCAGTTTATATTCTGCCCTTAAGTGATTCCATCATGATCATCAACTACATTACTACACAATCATTGTCTTTCAGATAAATGTGGAATTTTTATTGAAAAGTACGGTGCCTGTGTGATTTATGGATCCTAAAGTTCTTTTTGTTGTTGTTTTTTGGCCACTCCAGGTTTATGCTTTTATTTCTGTGTACATATTTTGATTAATCGTAAGTCTGTTAGAGGGCTGCACGGTGGCTCGGTGGTTAGCGGCGTCGCCTTACAGCTAGAAGATCCCCGGTTCGCGTCCCGGTTAGGACGCCTGGGATCTTTCTGTGTGGAGTTTGCATGTTCTCCCTGTGCAGTGTGGGTTTTCACCAGGTTCTCTAGCTTCCTCCCACAGTCCAAAAACATGCTGAGGTTAACCGATGATTCTAAATTGTCCGTAGATGTGAATGTGCTTGGTTGTCTGTCTCTATGTGTAGCCCTGTGATAGGCTGGCGACCTGTCCAGGGTGTCCCCTGTCTTCGCTCAAGTCGGCTGGGATAGGCTCCAGCCCCCCTGTGACCCTACAGAGGATTAAGCGGTGTATAGATGATGGATGGATGGAAGTCTGTTAGAAATTCGCTGCACTGAACTACAGTATGAACCACGATGAGTCCTCCAGCTCCATCCTATGGTTCTTGTCCTGTCGAGCGACTCAAACATCAGCATGCTAAAAGTAAGAGGATAAACCTGGTAGATATTATGCCTGCTCTGTGTCAGCATGTTAGCATTGTAACTGTGAGCTGATGTTCTGCTGAAAATCCATTTTTTTTGTGTTTTGTGGTCGTCATAAACTTGGATGTGTAAAGTAAAAGCTGTTAAGATATGGAGGCGTTACTTCTGCCATTCCTCAACCCCCCACAGCTAAATAGCCTTCCAGCTTTACAAGACAGTGAGAATTTTACTGAACTGCTGAGTTCTAAATAAAGAACCAATAGTCGTCGAGCTCCAACTGTACAATCCTTCCCCCTGACTGCTGGTACCTAGTCCACCATTTTTATTGACTTTCTCGAGCTGCTTCTGCTAACTCGAAAATGTCTCAGCCACCAGCAAAGCTCACCAGATATTCTGCTGTCGGCTGCGAAAATTAGTCTTCATGCTCTCCAAGCATCTGAGGAACTGAACACCTGTTAGGATTGCTTTTGTTATTGATGGCAATGTCCGCATCACAATTGGAAATGTCTTTGTGGCAGGAAGTTGTGCTCTGCCTTGTCAATCACAGATACAGAGAGAGTCTTCTTCCTGAAGGGGGTGTGGACAGAAGAAGCTCAGCTGCATTTAAAGCTACAGACACTAAAACTGCCTGTTTAGAGCAGAACTTATACAGTCATAGTGAGATGAATGAAAGGAAAAGGAACACAATATGGAACATTTTAGGTACAGTCTTACAGGGCCGATAGCTTTCCAGGGGCCCCAAACCCCCATGAGCCCCAAAAGGTTCCAGGTTTACTCCATGTCATTTGGGTTTACATATTTGAGATTAATGGCAAATTTGATTGACATTTACACTGATGATATTGAACATCAACTCTGACAGATCCTCCAATACATAGGTCCGGTATAGAATTGTGATCCTGTGTCACAATCTGGTTTTAAGAAACATGGTTATTCACTGTAAAGCTTCTTATCTTCTAGTCAAACTGGCATCATTACTCCCTGTCACCCAAGTGAATATATTACAGTGTCCTGTTTTGGCTAATCAGCTGTTAAAAACCTAAAGATGTTGAGATGACTATCAAAACTAGCAAATATTTAAACAAAAGTGCAACCATGTATTTTTTTTTTACTTTTTAAAAAAATACATCTAAACAAGTAAACTTAAATTATTTATCAAAATAGTGATGATTGATCAAGTCGTCATTTCATCCATAAAAGTAATGGTTGGTTTGTGGGTGTCTGGGGTAATAATGAAACGGTCATGCACAGTCGGGCTCATAAAGGGCCCAAGGACCCTCTGAAAGCAGTGCATCGTAAAGTGAACTTCACTACATGGGAAGCAAGTTATTCACTTCTCTGGACACTGCAAGCCAACAACATGCCAGAACAGCTGCGTTTCTCATGTTCTTTGTAACGGCACACAAACCTGAGACATGCTGATGTCCGGTCATCGTCCAGAAAGGCAGCAGTTTCACCAAATTCGCTCTCGCTGCGTTTACATATCCTGGCTGGCACACTCGTGCCGCATGGCAGTTGGGGCTATAAAATATTACATGGTTGCGAGAAATGCCTTCTGTAATTTTCCAGATTCCGTGGCGATATCCTCAAGTAACTTCTGGGGGTTGAACCACATTAATGAGCCAATACACCCAGAACCTGAATTCTAATACTGACAGCAGATGAGACTGAGACAGAACCACTGCACCTCTGGCTCTGACTTGTTTACACTGGAATAACATGAAGCCCCACTTGATTTAAAGCCTCAAGCAAGCCTACCCTGAGTCATCTTCCCATCCACTGGCAATGGCGCAGCACCAACTGATGCCTCCAATGCAGTTTTGACTATTTCATGTCTCCTTTCATAAGAGTGAATGTAAACAGATGCGGCGTACGGGGGTTGGTCATAAAATCTGTGCATAAGACACATAATTGCTTCCAGCTCCACGGCAGCTCTTCTGCAGCTGACCTCTGGTGTCTTCTTATAGGGGGAGTACAAGAGAGAGGATAATTACCCCACCAGGGTCAATAAAGTGCTGCAAAATCAGGTTTTTGGGCAGTTTTTCCCCCCCTTCAAGTTCCTGGCGTACTTGTTTCCATGAGTGCTGGCTTGTGTTCACTGAATCAGAGTGTGGTGGAAAATAAAGTCAAAACACAAGCCTCTTTCATGGAGCACCTTGGGAAGTTTACTTTTCCTGTGCGCGCGTGCATGCATGTGTGTGTGTGTGTGTGTGTGTGTGTGTGTGGGGAGAGACAGCCATGTCTTCATGGATGCATGGTGCTGGGTGAAGTTCTCAGTAGGCAGTGTGCAATATATTTATACCGACACACTCGCAGGGGGTAACAGGAAGGGAGCGTTTTACCTAATAAATCTCATCTGGTCGACTTTGCTACGCTACTCAAATGACCCCGTGGAGTTACATTGAAATTATAGCAGGAATCAAAGCAAAAATGATATTTGCCTGGTGTCTTTATTTAGACACCATAAATGCTGGCATTAGGGAATACAAAAGAAGAAAACGTTCAGTGAGGACAGAGCTCTGTGGCTGGATTAGTTTGCGCTGCTGCTTGCAGAGATTCCCTCTGATGCTTTATCCTGAAATCAGTAAGCCAAGCAATAACAGAAACGGAAACTCTGCTAAATGGATTGCTGCTTTGTAATGTATGCTTTGGCTCCAAATGATGCCTTTGGGCAGCGGCGTGCGGCTAATTGAACAGTTTAATGGGAACTGTCTTACTTCGCTGGTGCTCTCTCCCTGTGAGAACACTGTAAAACCACTTTGGATGATTTTCGTGTCTTTAACTTTAAAGGGCGGATCACATGCTTTTCTGCAGACTGGGGAAAAAAAAAAATACAGAACAAGTGCTGGCATTTTGTAGCGCCTGATTGAGTTGACATTTCAGATTTGCTTTTACCCAAAGGCCAGGATATAATAAGTAGCACCACAGAAGAGATGCATGCAGTACGCTGCTCAAGCAAAATAGCTCAGCGAGGTTTATTTCACACTTTGCATTTACTTTCATATCCTAACAGATACTTTGTAATTATTAGAGCTTGCTTTAATAATTCTATGGAAATGTGAGAAACAGTGGAGGGCAACAACAACATGTGATCGGTGAGTCACACTGATCTGAAGTCACCAGCATGCATTCACACTGACATCAAAGAAAACTCCTTTCAGACTTGATTGTGCTGCTGTCCCCTCTGGATAAAACTCATTTTCTTGACTCTTTATTCATCTTTGTGGTTTCTATTTGATGACTAAATTCTCATTGCTGTGGTGTTTAGGCACTGCTCGTCTGCTTGCTCACAGGGAATCCAAAAGCAACTTTGGATTGTTGTGTTTTCTATGTTCTGCTCTGTGTATAATTCATAAGGTCTGTACCTTAATATGGAAAGATGACATATGTTGTAAATTTGCCCCATATAAATAAAACTGAATTGAACTGAATTGTCAGTCAATGTAAATTACATGTTGTCTGTGAATAAGTCGGACTTTCTGTAGGTTCTCTTTGAACTGTAAGAACAAATCAAGATAGCATAATTGCTGTACATCGTGCTACTATTATATTTACAGTGTAACTTTATTCACGATAAAGCGCCCTCCAAAAATCTACAATGGAGCCAGTCACAGCTTTAGAAACATATCCTCCTTAAGGTTCTGCCGAATACAAAAAAAATTCAAAATGACCAACAGCACAATGATCACAACGAGTGAATACTGGAGCCAGTCCCTAGCGACCTCAGTGGTACTCCACTTTAAGTTATTCTACCTCGGCTTTAATTCAGTGGCCATGCAGCTTGTCTGATGCAGCTGACTACAGAAACCTCATTTAAAATGCAAACGTCTTTCTGTAAGGTTTACTATATGTGTTGTTGCCACCTCTTGCCATGTTTTCATATTGCACAAAACACGTTTGTCTTTCCTGTAAAATGATCAGTGCCATCAGCCTATTTACATTCCAAGCAGCAGACACTTTCATGACACAGCTCGATCATCTATTTGGACTCGTCGACTAAATGAAGGTGAAAACTATCAAATTTCAACAGTTTCTTTAACAGTATTCTTCTTGATCACACCCGTAAAGCCAAAAGACAGCCCTGTAAGGAGAGTCTTCAAGCTGGCTGCGCCCGATGGGTGGACGGGCTGTAACTGAGATGTTTATTGGTAGTCATTTAGGCCAAAATGGAGGTGAATTATTTGAAATTGCAATAATGGAGGTCATTATTTGGATCTCGAATTCGTTGAGGTTTCATAATCCCATCAGGGGCCATGGGTTGGCTGAACCAACAGTAGTAATCTAAATATACAGATGACATTGAGTATGTTCAGGCACCTACACCCACCCACCCACACACACTGTGACTGGCAGGTACAGTACAGCAATCCCTCGCCATATCGTGGTTCGCCTTTCATGGTCTCACTGTATCGCAGATTTTTACATTGTATATAAAATATGTAGAGTACAGCAGATGAGTAGTCGAACGTATGGAAAATGCAGCTACGGCCGCTTCCTCTTGAGTCACTGATTGATTGACGGTGATCAAAGCCAGTGTTTATAAGAGTGTGGGAAAGGTTATTAACAGTGTGGGGAGGGTTTATAAAGCCTTAAAATATCTTTATACATAATAAAATAAATATAAGGTCGCTACTTTGCGGATTTCGTCTGTCGCCAGGGGTTCTGGAACCTAACCCCTGCGATAGACGAGGGATTAGTGAATATGAATGCTATCATGATGACTGAGGTACCTGGAGTCATGGTGGACCCGTTACCTTTCACCCCACCTCTGCACTATTTATGTCCACAGTGATTTGTGACATAACTCAAGCTGTTGCAAGATCAAAACAATTCTCTTTAGTGCTTTCAGTCAAATACCATTAGAAAATTATTTCTTATTTTAAGAAAGATCACTTTTTATATCTGTCTTTTACGGTTTCAAAATAACAATAAAAAGGAAAAGGGGCCATGGTGGCAGATGTCTGGGTACCCTCCATGGTTAGTATTTAGCAGCACCTCCTCCAGCAGGCATCACAGCTTCTAGATGATTTGTGTAGCCTGCTGAGGCTCTTTCAGTTCTTGTTTGAAATGTTTCTGTCCGTTCTTCATGCAAACAGCTTTAAGGTCTGTCAGATTCTTGGGCCGTTTGTAGGACTTCTTCTTTTGATGTCTGTTGACATATTTTCAATGATTTTTTTTAGATTGGAAGACTCTCAGGGCCATGGCAGAACCTTCAGCTTGTGTCTGTAGAGGTAGTCCAATGTGGAGTTTGAGGTGTATTCAGAAGAATTGCCATGTTCCAAAAGCCATCATCTTTAGTTTTGTTACAGACACTGTGATGCTTCCTTACAGAATTTGCTGGTACTAAATTGAATCCATTCCTCCATTAAAACTAAAGCGATCTCTTCCATGCTTTACAGCTGAAGAGACGTTTTTCTAATCTATTTTACCTTCATCAGTCAACAGGACTTTCTTCCAAAATGCATTGGGATTTTTTGGATGTTTATTTGCAATCTTCTGATGTGGAATTGTGTGGTGAAATCCCAGAAAGGTTTTCCACAGATAACTCAAGCATAAAGGTCATATTTGTCCAGGTGTCATTGCACAGTAGAACAACCTGTTAAATCCTCTTGACAATCTCTCGCAGTCAAACAGGTTTTGATTTGCTTTCTTAGGAACCCTATGACTTGTCCTCTTACAAAGCTTTCTTCTTCTTCAGCCCTTCCTTAATGACATAGTGATGTAAGGTAATGGTTACCTGTAAAAACTTTGCTATCTCCTTGCAGTTTTCTCCTGCTATGTAAGCATCGATTATTTAATTTTCATAGTGCTAGACAGCTGCTTAGAGGAGCATACAGTTGATGAGTGTCAGGACAGGAGTCAAAGCATTTTTAAGGCTTTGAAATTTGCACCACTTGGCTTTTGTTAACAATGACTGTGAACTAGCCAGGGCTCGAACAAGTTAATCAGTAATTAACTTTTGCTTTATGCTCCTTTACTTTTTTTTGCTCTAAAATTATACTAAACTTTTTTCTTACTAACATTCTTTTAGGGTCTTTTTATGCCCACTAAACTAATAAATAATACATTGATCTTTCTGAAACTGATGAAAAGAGTTTTTCATCCTCTAGTTTTGCCTCGTGCAGAGCAGTTTCTTCTGCTCTCTGAAGCCTGCATGTGACAGTAAACATGAATGGAATACTTTCAGAGAGATACATCATGAGGCATCCTAATGTGATGTCCAGACCACTTCACTGAACCCTTCCAAATACAAAGAAACAGCTCAAAGGTCTTCTATGATGATGAACCTTGACCCTCAGTTTTAGCTGCTGTTTGGTGGTGATGAGACGTGGCGTTTTCAACTCAGGCCCTTCAGGAAAATAATTGATCACTCACTCTGCAAAGTCACAGTAGAACTGTCTTTGCTCTCTATCAAAGTGAGCCAGTCGGGGTGGTTTGGGAGATAAGGATCTCCTGAGGTTTTCATAAGACTCTGTGTCAAAGCCAAGGCCCAGGGAGAGCATGTTCCATCCAGTGTGGAAATGCCTTGAAGTTCCCAAAGGGATCTAGACAAGAATAAGCGGTTGAAAATAAATGGACGGATGCTTGCATCTGTGCTATCTCATTCTTTTCTCTACTACCTGGGTCTATCCATATGGTGATTGTTGGAACATTGTTGATTAATCAATCAACAGCTTCACTACTACATTCCAAAGCACCATAGTAAAATACAACAGCACTCTGGATACTGCATCTGTGTGACTATCAGTCTATTGTAGTTATTCGTACCTTACTTGAACTCCTTCAGTTGGCAGTAGCATGTTCTCAGCTTCATGCGGGGATTCTGTGGTTTTCTGAGTATCATAGCAATAGACTTGGAAACATTGACTCTCAAATGTTTTACACTTAGCTGCAGTACATCCCAGTCAATGCTGGAATGCATCTTAGGGTATTTTTTATGTCTACTAGTATATTTCATGATGGCCATAAGGAGAGACACAGAATGAGGGGAAACAGTAGGGGAATGACATGCAGCAAATGGTCCCCAGCTGGGGATTGAACCAGGGACTTGGTGCTCAGGGCATTTTACCCATGTGGCACGTACACCCGAGCCACTTGTTATTTGAGTCACCCTCCACAGTCCACATTTCGAATCCGGAAAAAAAGTTTACTGCAAATGTATTATTCATTATTCACAGACACTTACAACCTTATGGCTGTTTTTCCACATTAGCATTTGGTACTTTTTTTTTTTTACAGTTATGTTGTTTTTGTGTAGTTTTTCAAGGTAGGAAAGTTGTCCCAGCTATCTTGGAGAATTTGCTGCAGGTCTTTAGTGTCTTAAGCCTGTCTCAGTTTGTCCTATCTTTGTATCACATCCATATGTTTATGTAAGAAGTTTTTCATCACTGTCTCCAACTAGCAATTTAAGGATTTAAGGGATTTTATAAGGTGTTTTTTACCCTCTAGAAAGATACAAGTAAAAGCAACAAAAGGACTGTTGTTGTGTAGACTGCCTGCATTTCTGAAAGGCAAATACGCTCAGTATCCAACCAGGGATGCTGCCAGGTACAGGAAGTACCATTTGCAAAATGCAGGGATAATGCACTGGTTCCTATTCAGAAGTTTATTTTATTATATAAGTTGGTAAAACATACATGCAAGTAATAACTAATAAAAGAGAATAAAAGATCATTGTGTCCGGGCATATCACAATCTGGATCTGGCAGAAACTGACAGGTTGAAATAATTCAGTAAATGTCTTTCAGCTCCGCACGAAGAACAAGAATCCTGCCTGTCTCTAGCTGTGATCCTATAAGCTGTACAGGCTCAGCTACACTCTGCGGCTGTTGAAAGCACGTCACGGTCAACAGGGTGTTTTGGTGATAGAGGGTCCAATGCACTGTAGCCTTGGAGGAGAGGCTCGATGATTCTCACTTTATTTCCATTACCTTAGTCTATCACAAAAAAGGCATTAATAAATGCTGTGGCAGTGTTTTCTACAGTTCAGCAAGTGTATTAATCAAGTGAAGTGTACATGGTGCATCGTAAATGGGGTATAGCAAGCAAACACATGAATCTGAACTTCTAATCCTGAAATGATAGAAATAACTTGGATGGTATTTTGGTCATGAAATTATTACCTGATTAGAACGAAGCAGGAGTCCAAAGCAACAGTCATTTTTTATAATCATTGAGTTACATCATAATACAGAAGAGTCTATTCACTGTGGTGAGCAGTTACCATCAGCTGTGTGTGTGTGTGTGTGTGTGTAAGTATCAGTGACAGTTAGGTGATGATGACCTGACAGAGTGCTGGCTATCATACTGACAGTCATCTGATTAAACGTGTGTGAGTGTGTGCATTCACTGGTGTCTGAGTATCCATCTATCTGTTTCTGTGTGTGTGTGTGTGTGTGTGTGTGTGTGTGTGCGCGTGTGTGTGCGTACGCGCCTGCATGTGGTCTGGCTGGCAGACTCAGCAGTGTTTCCACCGGGTCAGTGACACTGTCATTCAGCCAGGAACAGAGCAGGACTCAGGCCAGTCCAGGGGAGATAGAGCCAATTACTGATGAAACAAAGAAAACACATTCACATTTCCATACAAAAGCCTGCCAATACACACAGAGAACATATTAATCATATTTAACTGCGATACAGGAAATCTCTCGTCATGTGAATGTGCATTATCTTTCATCAGTTTGCACACCACAGTCCATCTTGGACCAATTAAATTAATCTAACCTTAAAAGTGGAGCATGCGATTCTAATCACAGACGCTCTTCGTCAAACACAGAGAACATTTCCTCACAGGCTGCTAGCTGTCGGTTCTGTGCACTGATGAAAAAAACCTGATGTTCGGATACAGTCTCTGTAAATGGGAAACAACTAAAGCTACTCAGTGCATACAGTATTATTCCAGCGTGTCTTGTGTACGATGGCGTTTGTGCACAAAACAGATGGAAATGCAAATATATTAACTTGTTAAATTTCATTGTCAATCAAAAAACTGAAAGCATCAAAAGTAAGAGCAGGCACGCAGAATGACCCATTTCAGAACAATATATCCATCCATCCATCCATTATCTGTACACCGCTTAATCCTCTGTAGGGTCACGGGGGGACTGGAGTCTATCCCAGTCGACTCAGGGCGAAGGCAGGAGACACCATGAACAGGTCGCCAGCCTATCACAGGGCTACATATAGAGACAAGCAAGCACACTCTCATTCACACCTACGGACAATTTAGAATCATCAGTTAACCTCAGCATGTTTTTGGACTGTGGGAGGAAGCTGGAGTACCCGGTGAGAACATGCAAACTCCACACAGATCCCAGATCCCAGGTGTCCTAACCGGGTCGCGAACCGGGGATCTTCTAGCTGTGAGGCGACGCTGCTAACCACCGAGCGACTGTGCAGCCCCAGAACAATATATGCCACAGCCATAATAATAAAACCAACTGTCAAACAAAGTGTAGGTCTCTCTAATGCCAGCAAACGGCTCTTACCAATCGAGGTATGCAGTCCATGAGAACTCTGAAGATCTCCTCTGGCGTCTGTGGTATGTTCTTCTGAGCCTGCTTCAGTTTTCTCCTGGTGCTCCAGCTTCCTCCAACAGTCCAAAAACATGCAGAGTAGCTTGAATGGTGATTCCAAATTAGTCATAGGTGTGAATGTGCATGGTTGTGTGCCTCTTTGTTTTACTCCTGCAGTGGACCGGGGAACTGACAAGGATGAGACCTTCCTCCTGCCCAAGGATTAGTCGATTAGGTTAGTTGGTCAACAGCAGATTGTGTTTTAGACCCAAGCGTAAACAAATAATCCACACTTTGATCGATAATGTTGCATTTGTGGCTCTAATATTCTGAGTTTATCATTGAAATTTGTGAAAATGAAGTTGGGAAATAAAGTGCATTAAAAAGTACACGTCTCTATGAATTGTAGGGAGCAGAAGCATTCGGTAGTAGAAACTGTAAATACAAATCTGTGCTTATTTGCAATACGTGAGCAAATGTAAAGAGTTAAATTCCACCACTGCAGTATAGTATGTACAGCAGCCATATATTTGCACCATAGATTCAACCACAAATGCAGGAGGAATGTAAAGACAAATAAGGATGCAATTTTTTAAATCCTTAAACTGATTAATAATTGAATCATTGTTCAAAGGAACTGAATAGAGGATGTTTTCTAATGTTAGAATTGTTTGATATCAAAAAATCTGCATACCTGATCTACATGATAAAATGACTTCTTCAGTGTAGCTAACATTAGTCCAGCTGCTGGAAACAGCTGTGCCTGGAACAGATGTGTGCAAATATTGTCGCAGCAACTTGATCAGTCCAGGAAATCTGCCAGAGTTTACTGCCACCTCTAAAATGTATTCATACTGCTCCTGAAAATTTGTAGCTACTCTCTGCCAACAGACACTCAGCTCCCGGCCATTTCAAAATTACAGTTTAGCATTAGCATAAGCAACAGGTAGCAAGCTAAGTCTAACAGTCGCCAAACACCTTTTCACAACTTGATGCCGCAGAGTTCATCAACACGTTTGCCACAGTTAGCAGTTCGACAGCAAGGCCTGTTTTACGAGCCCTTACAGGCGGGCAGTGAACACACCTGTAACTCCAGCTTATTAAACAGTAAGAAGCACCACCTGGTGGAGCAACCAGGTACTGCAGTAAGTCTACCATACGTTTTCTGAGAATGCATGTCCCTCAACTTCTGCCTCACTGGTCCATATATTTTGAAATGATTAAATGATGATTGGCTATTATGTAAAGAATTAATCTTTTACATCCCAAAATGAAATTTAAAACTATAAAAACACAAAATTTATTGCCTAGGAACGCAAAAGCAATTCTGAAGATACTCTCACGATTCAGGAGCCTTACAATTTTTACTATATCTTCATATGTATTAAATCATGTTCATAGTATTTATCTTGACTAATTTCATTTTATTTTTTTCAGTTTAAACATAAACATAGGAAATGTATTTTTCATTTAATTCTCCTACAATTAATTCTCTCTTCATCGTTCCAGTAGAGTTGGTCTTATCTCCTATTTATATCGTCACATCATTTCATCTCGTCTCACGGTTATTGCTTTTGCCTCATTAGATATCAGCAACACAATACCGGCTGTCAGAAGGTGACATCACCGCTTGACACTGTACATTTGCCTTTAATGCCGTTGCCTAGCTACAGGGGCTCCATCTACAGGAAGCCATGGGCCAGGCTAAGGAGCACTGGAAGAAACAATTCCTATTCATCTCATCTGCTTTAAATTCACTCCCATTTTCCTTTCAAGTCAACACATAAACCTATAACAAACAATGCACATATTTAATAAATAGTCTTTCACCACTTGTTCCAAATGCCATAATTCATCAAATGATGCTGTTTAATTAAGTAAATTGGATCATGGGTCGATTTCAATGAAACAATGCCTTTCTAACCATGTTGTTTAGTCTGACTGAGCCTCATTACATCCACATATTTACTTTTACTCTGTTTCCATTATGGTGTTTACTGCAGACAGGAAACATGGCACAACAGAAGCATGCAGTCGTTTAGTTAGGTAGAACAAAAACAAAAAAAACAGGCAACACACATGGAGAAAGGACCATTTGTGAGTTCTGAATAATAAAACTGATCCTAAACTAATATTTTGACCTTGATTTCTGCCATGCTGTTGAAGAAGTAACGCAGGGTGGATATCAGTAATGAATGAATTGCTCTGTGTGAAGCCAAAAGCTGTACACACTATTCCAATCAAACTGGTCTACTGGCAAAAGACCACCCCAAAACTCACATACTGGATTTGGAAATATTTCCTGTGCTCAAGCTTGTGGAAATAGTTTTCCTTGGAGATAATTGAGCTATTATTGTTGGCCTTCTCCGAATTTTGGATGTATACAGTGGGGTCCAAAAGAGTGAGACCGCTAGTTAAGATACATCGTTTTTGAATTTGTTTCATATGTAGCAAACTTTTCGCTATGACTGTTTCATTTAACGGTTTCAGTGAAAAGCTAAATCTCTGAGAAACATTCGGGATTTTTAGAATATCGTCATGCATTTGCTTGTCATCCTTTCTCTGTCAGCACTCAGTCTGCATGGACAAACTGGATAAGCCATGTCATTATCTAACAATGTTCTAAAGCAGTGGTTCTCAACTGGTGGGTCGGGACCCAAAAGTGGGTCGCAAAGCCATTTTGAGAGGGTCGCAGAAGCCCCACCCCCCCTAAAAAATAAATAAGTAGTGGTATAAAGTCTTTTATTTTAAAGGATGTGTCCCTTATGACACAGTTTGCTTTCAATAGCGGGATATTTAGTGGTGGTGACACCAGTAGTTGCCCACTATTAACCTCTAGATTTGGCTCTGCCAGCTTATTGGAGAAATTTATGCTAAAATGTGCCAAAAGTGAACCAAAATGTGCTCAGAATCTGTCAAAATGGGCCAAAATATGCCCCAAACTTGGCAAAAGTATCCAAATATACTTGAATGAGAAAATACTAAGCCAATTTTTCCACAGGCTGTATCAAAATGTGTTGAGACTACACCCAAACAAACCTTAATTTGTTAACAGGAACTTGAAAAAGTTGGGTCGCGACCGTCATTAATAGAGACATAGTAGGCCCTGAGGCTGGACCAGTTGAGAACCACTGTTCTAAAGAGCTTCATGTCAGCAGTGTTTGGTCTTCGTCAGTCTTTGAATGCCTCCATAAATGGTCAGAAGGTTGAGGTCAGGTGACTCTTGAGGAAAGTCCAGGACAGTCAGCACTCTCTGGTCTTCTTTGGTCTTCAAGTCAAAGCAATGAGGTGTGTTTGTTCTCATTGTCCTGCTGCAGCGTGAATCCTTCTCCAGAAAGAGCAAAACCAGAGGGTGGAGCATGTCTCTAACGAACAGAGTGCCACTTGTCCTTGGTGAGGCTGGAGTCGGTTCGCTGCAGGTGTCCAAATCCAGAGTAGTTTTTGGGTTTGATACACTGCTGTCTCATTCTCTCTCCTGCTGGTCTCCTCACATAAGCCATTCTGTTACTGCCATAAACCTCAAACTTGGATTCATCAGTCAGTAGGACTTTTTTCCATCATCCACTGTAAAATGCTGCTCTGTCTTAGTCCTGCTTAAACATTTGGCCTTGTTTCTTCTCCCGAGAGGGGAAACGCTGCTCGTTCTCTGAGACACCACTGAACAGTCTTCTTTTCATGGCAGTTTCCCCTTCTTTATCTAGTAAATTTGCTATATATGACGAAGTTGCTTTTCTATCTCTCAATAAATGTGGTTTGATGTATTGATCTTCTGATAGCATGATTACATTTCTACCTGATTGTGCTTTGGATACAACTGATCCGATTTCTTCCAAGTGTTTTAGAGTGCCATGCCCTGCCTCCTTAGAAATCATCAATCAAAGTCTGTGTAGATCTTACCACTCGTCAGCCATCTTGGCAACAACCCTGCACAGTTGTTTTGGAGACCAGGCTCATAGTTAAATGTATAAAAGCACTCGTCAAATCAGACCATAAAAAAGACATAACATTTTTGTAACTTTGACTCAAAATAAGATTTAAAAGTGTTTTTCTCCACAAGCTAAACTTCTAGGGCGCTACCCTTGTGTCACTTCCTCATTGAGCTATTGCAAAGCAGACGAATGGCTTTTGGGGGAAGGGGCAGGACATTCTATTCAGGATTCATGAAGCGGTGAATCTCTCCTTTACAATGTCTCTGCTTCAGTTTAGCCATGATTTGACACTGAGAAAGACTCTCCTGACTGAGATTAATACTCTAACTTGATGCCATGTTTACTAGTCCTAGCTAGTAAGACATGTTCCGTTGGAAATTTGAGGAACTGCCATATTTCTAACAGATGGGCAAAGACTGCAAACTTTAATGGAAGCTTTTGACGAGTCCATTAAACCCACCACCTGTGCCATCTTAACAGCACTTCAGTGGAAGGAAACAACTCAAAGAAGTATGACCTTTCACACTAAGGAATTAACCTGATCACTAGTTTTTTTAGGGGTGCCAAGTGGCAGACAACTTCTCAGCACTTGCCCTCCTAGCATATTAAAATGAGAGCATTATTATATTGAAGCAGCCATCGCAAAGACTCACTTTCTGTTTTCCTCAAAGCCTCGCAGTTACCAGCAGCACAGGACATAAAACAATCAACAGCGGATATGAAGTAAGGGAGAAGAAAGATGGTCCCACTTTATTTTCTGTGGTAGTAAGCAGTAGTGTTGACAACATGGCTACCACTGACAGCCTGGCAACCGGTCAAAGCAAGACACAACTGCAAGAATCCCGAGTTGCAATGGAAACCCCGATCACAGTGCTATTACAAAGGCAACAGCTGGTTATATTTATGAGCAGGCAACTTTGTTACTTTATGATCCGGTAGAAATAATGGCAACTGAATGTCGCTTTTGAACTCCTTCAAGTCTCAAAGTTGTCTCCAACAAGTGTTATTCGTCTGAGGTTCTCTCTGGTTTTACCTCGATTTCTCCCTTTTCTCTCGCTCTTTGCCTTCTTTACCTCCTCCGACAGTGAGGATCTTTTCTTTTGCTCAGTTTTCACAATTATTCTTGTTGTTCTTTGTGCCATAAGTCAAGACTTTGTTTTCCTGAGAGCTTTCATCCTTGGTGACAGACAGAATTATGTGGTTAAAGTGAGGGAACCATAGTGAACCAGTCAACACCGATGGTCTTGTATAACCATTACATTGTGCAATCAACATTTACTTTGTTGTCTGGGGTCACTTCACAGTTTATAGCTAACTTAGAAATAGTGCAGAATCTTACATATTTGTTCTTCATGAGAGAACCCCTTGTGTGTTTGAATGATTCTTAATCGTCAAACATTTTGATTATTTCCAGGTTGCATTAAAAGATGATACCTTTTCTGTTGCTGACTTCTGGATCCCTCTATGTGTACCTGCACTTCTTGAGCACGTTACAGTCCATGTTTCCTTCTTATGCGCTTCATACAGTCTTTAATTATCACTCTGAGTATCTCTGTTTGACAGTTAATGTCGATAAATTCGAACAGTGCCTGAGAGAGTGGATAATGTGTGTGCTAATATGTAAAAAGCATCTTCTTGAGGATGATCTGGCCTCAGCTTTATGGCCCCTGTGGACACTAAATACCAAATGCAAACGTTCCACAGCAGGTTAAGATGAATGAGACAGCAGTAAATAGTCAGCAGCACTGAGGAACATTTTACACAGAAGCTCTGTGGCTTCGGGCCATTATCATAAGTTTTATTACAGCTGGAGGAGACTCTAGGGTCTACCGTAAAAGTCAAAGGCACTCAACAAATATGCCCTGTATTTGTATGTACTTCACAGATGACATGGTCCACAGTTCAATGTTTAATCTTGCATTATGCATCAACATGCCCAAAGAAACAGGGCTGGAAAACAGTGAAGCCAGGCCAGCAATATAGTTATTGGCGCCACAATCTACTCCACTGTGGTGGAGTTATTTGGCTGTGTCCTAATGCACACACACACACACACACACACACACACACACACACACACACACACACACACACACACACACACTCACACACACACACACACAGCTTCATGCTGTACACAACATTACTATCAACAAACCCAAATGCTTACAACACACAAGCCCCTGGTGTGAGACAAAGCAGCACTCTTTGGGTTTGTGGAAGCCCGGGACATTCCGTGTGTGCATGTCTGCAGGGATAATGGTCGTATCGTTTGCCCCCACGTACGGGTCCAGCTCTCACACAGTTTGTTGCCAGTGTCTCGCTGTGTCCCATTAATCCCAAAACGATATTTGGACCCTATTCTCCGCTTCACGTTAATGGTTGACTTTCTAGGTTTACAGCACGGGGCCTCCCAGGTCGATTTTAGGAGGCTGAATTTGACGTCTTGGCCAAACAGCTCCACCCCGCAGTTAAAGGGGCTGAAACTGACACAACACACAGTGATCTGAGGAGGGATGTGCAGTTTGGGTTGATGCTGGCATGAAACTGTGTGATGGTAAAAGAATCATGTGATTGTTTTCTATGGACTGGCTGTAATTGGAATCTTATGACTATCAACTTTCTTGTGTAATATTCTCTTCAGAAAGAAACTGTCATATATCAATGTTTTCCTCATGCAGAGCACCTGCTGTAAGCTGTATATAAAGATTCAAATGCTCTATTACTGCTATTGATCAATTCATGTGTAGGTAGTTGATGTAAAGGTACCATCATACTACTTTATATGCTGCTGGGGTTTTATTCTGTAGTTTGTCATTCCTGACTGAAAGCAAATATGATGCAATTATACAGAGTATTTTTTTAAGAGGAACATAACAGGATACAGAGTTGTGACATCAACAAGATGAATTGTTCACAGGCAAAATCTTTTTGAGTAGTTTTATATGTAAAATCTTAACTGGAAGACATATTGCAGACTTGTGGAGTGTAACATCTAACCAAAATGCCAAAGTAGAATAAAAGTATTACACGTCAAGTAATAGTGATAAATTAGTCAATACTATACTGATCACACGTAGCAGACAGATTTGCTTTTCTTCTACTATGTCACTTCTTCATTTAACTTCAAGTACTTGCAGCTGCTGACGCCTTTTTGTACCAGAGTCAGAAAAAAAGACAGGATGTGAGGCTACTCCCAGCAACTCTGTTAGATTTAAATTATTACCGGAGTATGGACTAAATAGACTGATCGGTGCTCTCAGTAGGATAAAACAAAACTGTCATTATGTGGCTTGACATGCAGTTAAGACAAACAACTTTCCATCACATCTGTTCTCTCTACGTTAAACTTAAGAGTTCATATCAGAAAAACTCGTGTTCATGAGTTCTAAAGTCACGAGAAAACAGAAACTAGACATTGTAAGTAAATGAACGTGGAATTAACAGAATTTCCATGTTAAGGTAGATTCCATTAAATTCCTGTATGTTTTACTGTGCACTGACAGTAGACTTGGATGGTTAATGTATCTTGAACTGAGTTGATTGCTTTCAAAGTATTAGGAGGTGTAGTGCATATAAACATTTGCCTGTTTTGTCAGCTCAGTGAGTAGGCTGCTGTATGAGAACACTTGGGGTCAGCTCTGTGTCCCCACATTTTTAAGATTATTTTCACTGAAAATTTTGAAAGTTAGGCCCTATGTTCCAACATGTCTCACATTTCTAAGACCCCATTTACACGAAGGGAAAACACAGATACTTCCACGTGGTTTGGCCTCTCATTTACATGAAAACCCCGTTTTCATCTTAAGAAAGCGATTATTTCTAAAAACTCTGGCCAAAGTGGGGATTTTGGAAAACTCTGGTTTAGCGATTGCATGTAAACAGGGAAACCAGCGTTGTAGCATTGTGACACGTTGGTCTCTCGTTTGTTTGGAATTTCTGATCGGCCACCTGTTTGCTCGAAGTGTTCACGACACCCTTCCCCATCGTTGGTGTGAACCGAATTATTTTCACAAATGACGGAGGGGGAACACCCTGCCATATATATATATGTGGTCTAAGATTTTTCTCAAAATGAAACCCCATGTTGCCACATTTCTAGGACATTTTCAAAATCAGGTCTTGAGTTCCTACATTTCCTTTTAATTTAAGCCCTATCGTCCCACAAGATTTTTGGAAGTACTTTATAGTAACTTTACAGGGCTGTGGGAACATAGGGCCTAGTTTTGAAAAATATCGCTGGCATGCGGGAACATGGGCACGCTACGGAATACTTTAGTGAATAAAATCATGAGAATTACTTTTGTTGGACACGAAGGACATAGTTCTAAATCATAGAGTATCCAATCATCATGATTTTTACTGGGCCAGATTCCAGACAACTTCTCCCACACATGATGAGAAATGATGTGAAAACATAATATCATATTATGATATTGTTACTAAATAAACCTTTTCCTTAATACAAAGGCTAAATCTGCAAATATTATCAAATTAAATGAAGAGATCTGGATAGCAAAATGACACAAAACAACACCCCACATGCATGGCTGGCCCATGTGATGACCAAGATAAGAGCTTAAAAGTAAAGGTAGAGAACTTGCTCTGAAAATAGCCTCGGGCTCCAAAGGTGAAACTGTCATTAAGAAGATCAGCTTTAAAAATCCACTCATCCCTCAGTTGCCCTTTGTTACACACACTACAGGCATATAGTTGTTTTCCACCAGTGGTCAGTCCATCCATCTATCCAACACCTCCACAACATCTCCCACAGCTTGACCACACATCTCAACAACTACTGGCCGTAATTCCAAGTTTCATGTTCATAGTCTCCAAAGAATGACTGTTAAGGATTCTGTTGTCACGTCAAAAAAATTCTCCATAACAAACATTTGCTTAAATGCAATTTTTAAACACAGTTGTTCCTGGATTTCAGTGTAGTTTCAGTTGATGTTGAAACATAAAGTCAGTGGTCACCCTTGACATCCCCCCTAGTGCTGTCACGAGTCCAAACTTTACAGTTGTGTACAAGGAATAGCAAGAGTCTAGTGGGCAGGATGCCATGAAACTCACCGAGTGCATCCATGCTCCCCTTTAGAATGACCTTTTTCAACTTCTGTCTCACTCCCCTCTTGTGCCATCCTCAAGCCAAAGTCTTCATTCAGCCCCAATCAAGGCACCACAAAATCTAATAGGCAGCTTGCCAAAGTATATTAAATTCTCTTAATTACATTTACTCATCGAAGGCCATCAGCCGTCAACAAATTGCTTGTCCCATCCCGTTGGACATTAAATTGAACTGCTACATCAGCGTCCAGACAACAAGAATACAAATACAGCTGTCAAATCAAAGTGCTGATTGGAACTGATTGGAAAGTCATCACCTCCTTGTTCTAAATACAGGTTTTGGCTCAGTTGCAACAGCACACAGTCCCCGTTATTCCAGTCATTAAAAAGAAAGCAACAGTAAATTACATCCTGAAATGCTGCCATAATGCCAACACACTGTTTTTTTCCCCTTTCTTGTTGAGATCCTGCCATTATTGTACCATATACGTTCAGCATCTGGTTTCCATTTGCGTCGTGTGGGGAAGATGGTGATTGTGGTTCTTGTCAGCGGAGCCTTTCCTGCCTTTGTCTCTGTATTTCAATGGTTTCTATCCAATTTTCTACAGCAGGACAAAGTGTGTGTGTGTGAGAGAGAGAGACAGAGAGAGAGAGTCCAGAAGAAGAATGACAACACTGTAATCCCTCTATCCTCTGTTGGCATCCACCACAGAGAAGAAGAAAACTCTGAAGAAACCATGGATACTTAATTCAGCGGAGAACAAAAGTTACTTTCATGATTGGATTTCTCAGCTTTTCTGCCTCCATCTGCTGATCTATGCCATGCTGCATCTGTTACACAAACACACTCTGAAGCAGACACTCATTAATGCGAGCATATTTCAAGAGCTAAACCCAGACATGAGAAAGACATAAAACAAATAACAGAGCAAGGGATGATCTGATAGCTGAGTGGCTGAGGCATCACATGGGCACTGATGAATCTCTGGTTTGATCTCCGTCCAGTCAGGCCTTTACTGCCTGACATTCTCCAGCTCTATTTCCACCACATTCCCTGTCCGCCACCACTGCTCATATCACCACCTTCAATACCTGTGTTGAGTACTTTTACCCTAAACCGTGTTCTAGAGGAGGCAGGAGAAGAAGATCACAGTCCAACATGATTCCATCTGGCAAGACCTGGGTTTTGTGTGCAACTGATTTCAACAGTCACCAGTATCTGTTACAGTTCAACAGATGTGCCGTATGGATACCATACAGTACACAGACACCTTCTACAAACTATTACTTATGTGTACATGGGCCTGCATGAGAGCAAATGCAAAATTGTACTACATCAGAACTGCTCCTCTAAATAGACAGTAATAAAATGTTATGGGTTATTGTATTACCACGGTCCAAATAAAGACTAAATTAAATTCCACCAAACACATGACGGAACATCTGAACTGAGAAAAGCAGACTTCAGTAAGTGGAGGCAGCTCCAATCAATCATCCCGGGGTTAAAGGAGGTTTTCCGTCAACATTGCTCACTCACTGCAAATGACCCGTGTTTACATCCAAGCCCCTCTTCTGTAATCCTGCTTTATATAACGTATTGGCTGAAATTTCAGTCAATGTTCAGCAGTTTTGTGCACCAGTGAAACATGGTCTCAGACAGAGTGCAGCCTTAATAACACCCTGTTGTCTAGAAATTACATTTTTCTACACAACCAAATTGTTTTCACAGTTATATTTAGCGACTGGTTTGATTACAGGCAGCTGCAACTTTCCTTCAACAGCGAACTGCAACATGTGAACTGCATTAGAGTCAGCAGGAGGTGGTTGGGGTGGATAGAGGGTCGACACAACACTTGACTTCCACACCAGAGATCAGGGTTCAGGCCAACAAAAGAACTTTAGCGCTGGGTGATTTTTTAACCCATGCGATCGTGAGTGCGTGATTTTCATTGTGTTGCCATTGTCTGAGTTGCGTGGGTCCTTGGGTAGCTTCATGCTGCTCACTGAAGTCATAGAAGGTAGGCATATTTCCCATCCCTGTTTTTTTGACAGACATGACTTGGGGTGATTTTCACCAGACATTAGTAAAGAGTACAATTTTTTTGGTTGGAATATACTGTTTGTATATATAATACATCTTTGTATGTATATATATATATATATATATATATTGTGTATTTCTTTGTGTGTGCATGGCTGTGCCTTATTAGGTGACAGACTGCCGTTGAGGGGTATGCAACACATCTCTTATCAGATTGGCTGCTAAGAGGGGATGGGTCAGCGCGTAATTGGCTGCTTTACCGGCATATTAGGAGGAAGGAAGACGTCGCCAAGTGAAACAGAGGGGCAGGGGGTGTGCCATCCTTCAGCAGCATCTTCCGGCACTTTTGAGCACAGCGGGTAGTCTGTGTAGTTTGGGGTCGTGGTAAAGTTTTGGGTAGGAGTTGAACTTCTACTTTTTGTTAACCCCGTTTTCTCTTGTTTAATGTTCGTTAGGGAGGTAAGAACTTGTGTTTGTGTTATCCGAGTTTGTTTTGTAGGCAAGTTAAACCGGGAGTATAGTTTGGGTTTTTGTTTGTTATTTTGGCCTTGGCTTAGTCTGAAGTTATTTAGACACTTTACCACTGTTTCGCTTTCAGTCGTCTTTTGTTTCTCATATTTATATTATTGTAAATAAATCAATTATTTCTTGTTCAAACATGGTGTGCCTACCTGGAGCAGGTGAAGGGTGGCTTTTCATGTTACGTTGAAGCAACCCCTAGGCTGGGTGTAACAGATTCCCTAATTTTTCACTAATTTTAGAGCCTTTTTCTAGGGTCTATGGGTCAATTTGCCATGTATTGTTGTACTTTATTATATGTTGATGAGAAGTATTTTTCATTGGGTATATTCTATCAGGTAAAATGTACCCAGCATTAGTGATGGTGTTACTAATAGTTCCATTAGTATCCTAGGGATAAAGTCAAAAAAAGACATATACATACCACAGTCTTTCCCTGGTTGTTGTTGCAACTGATCCGAAACCCAGCTTGAAGACGATTGGAGTCCTGCAGGAGAACCGAGAACCAAGTGATGAGTTCGCTGTGAACTGTCCCTAAGTCACCCCAGTTGCTGAGCAACATCATCAAAGCAAATGCATAATTTAAAATAAAAATCTCAAGGTCTTGAAATCCCATTGGCTGCTACCCTAGGATCAGTTTGCCTTATGAGACACTACCAGGGGCCATCACCCTTGTCAACATATCTCCCAGAGTTACATGAAAACACAAACCCCTGCAACCTGCTAAGGTGACAGTTCTTTGGGTTGGGTTTGCTGTCACTCTGAAATTAAATTTCTGACAGCTGAAAACAAGTTCATTTTGTCTTCAGATGTCTTCACTGCAGATAGTTTTGGGGTCCTCAACCTGGCCTTTGAATGCCTTTTTGTGCCTTGCGAGGCCACATAATCAGGGAACGTGATTAATCACCTGAACATACCTGCTATGACAGCATATTTAATTAGTTTTCCCAACAATATCTGCTCCTAGCAACTAAAGCACAGTCAAACCTTTTTATAATTTAGACTGGGGAAAGATTGACGGCTCCAGTAAGGTTTTCGAACAGTTAACAAAGAACTTTGCTTTTTTAACATTCTGCCAAAATTCTTTTCTGACCTCTGGACGTCAACCCTCAGTGCAAGTTCTCCACTTTCACCTCCCCTAAGTCATACGCAGTGTAATGTAATGCAAGCAGCAGCTATGCTTCCCAATCAAAAATGTCAAAATGAAAGGATATCAGGTAAGAAAAAAATGACAAGGTGAAAGGAAAGGATGGGTGTAGAAAGCATTTGACTTAATTGTTTTTTCATCCGACTAATTTGCTATTTTGTAGTGTGAAAACAGGTTTTTGCCCTTTATTGTTTTCCATTAACAAATATCATTACACCTTCTGTTTAAGTGAAGCTCCACTGTGTTGCCAGCAAGTCATGCCAGCACTGTTTGTCTAGACATGGCCTACCCAGAATGCTCTTGGGCGTTAATTGGGCTGAGAGATGTTTCGAAATCCCGTCCGTTGGTTCCTTTCCTTTGGCGTCGCTTTTGTTTGTTCATGTTGTGCCTGCGAGGATGAGATTATGTTTCACTCGTCAAGGTTTCATCAATCATTACTCAGCTCGGTATTTTGTAACAGACACCATAAATGCAACATCATGGTGGAGAGAAAAAGAGAAAGGAGAGGTTTGGAGAAACTGTAATTTCTCTCTGCTGGAACCAAGTTGTTTTCTTCACCATATCATTTGTAGTGGAATCTTAAAATTGGACCTGTGAACATCTCTGAAACCTCTAGAGGGTGAACAGGCCTGTATTGTGGATGGGAAGGAATGGCTAGAAGGAGGCTTGACAAACACGAGAGAGAGCACATAAAAATCACTGCATGCACTCACAAAGAGAAGCTTTTGTGAAACATTTTCATGAAGCAGGCTGCCTTTCTTTTCTGTTCTTTATGTTTTTTGCTGCATCTCTCTCATCCTACTTTCGCTTTGGGCAGTGGTGGCATCTGTAGAATGCCCCAGCGGCTATGAGCAGGAGGATGTAGCTTAAGACAAAGGAAGAACAACATATATCACAGAGAACCAGAGGAACGAAATTAAAAAAATAAAGCTGAAGACATGTTTCTGCAGGTGCACTCAGGACTGTTAGGCTATCACCAGACTGACCTTTTGTTTGCTTCCACAACTCAGTGTAAACTATGCATTTTGTTCAGATTTGTAATAACGGTTTCAGTATGTGTTCCTTCTGATTCCTGGGTCACACCATCACAGAACACAAGCAGGTACGATTTTAACCATTTATTGAACAAGTTTGAGTCCCTATGCAACACAAACAAGTGTTAAAATACTAAAAGTGAAGCCCTTAAATATAAAGGTTGATGAAAAAGTTAAGATATACAGTGATCCCTCGTCGATCGCAGGGGTAAGGTCCCAGAAACCCCCCGCGATAGACAAAATCTTATATTTATTTTATTATTTATATATATTTTAAGGCTTTATAAACCCTCCCCACACTGTTATTAACCTTTCCCGCACTCTTATAAACACTGGCTTCGATCACCGCCAATCAACCAGCGACCGACTAGCTCAAGCGGAAGCAACCGTAGCTACGTTTTCCATATGTTTGTCTACTCATCTGCTGTACGCTACGTATTTTATACACAATGTAAAAATCCATTGAGACCGCGAAAAGTGAACTGCGATATGGTGAGGGATTACTGTAGTTCATTTTGCAAGAGTGTGTCACAGTCATGTGTGATTGCCAACAATAACTGCCATGAGACAAAATGCTCCCTCTACAGCTGGACCTACATATGTTTAAGAAACACATGTTTTCATGAGAGATCTGGAAAGGTGTGAATTTGCGATTTCTCAGTGAAAACCCAAATTGGAGCAGAGAATGAAACCTCACAGTCAGTCAGCAGCCAGGAGAATCCAACCTTCATGTGGAAGGTCATCACTGGTGGTGAAAGGTGGGTTCGCAACTACCATCATGAGAAGAAACTGCAGTTTTCACAGTGGAACAGCTGCAGTTTCCAAAACTGGATGAGGCCCATCAGGTCAGGAGCTCACCAGGAACGCGCTTGTTTTCTCCAGCTTTCACATGGTTGTGCGCTGGAAATAATTCCCCAGGGTTGGACTGTCAAAGCAAAGTTCTACTACATCTTCCTGAGGCGGTTAATAAAAAATGCAAATGGCCTGAATTGTGTCACGATGGAATGTGAATGCTCCAGTGTGCTTGTTCACAGTGCGGTGATTACACATTGATTTTCTTTTTGGACAACAACACTGTCGTCACTCCTCAGCTACCGTGCTCACCAGATCTGGCTCTCTGTGCTTTCTTCCTCATTCCCAATGTTAATGTCAAGTTAAAGGATCACCATTTTGACGAAGTAGAAGAGATTCATCACAGATGGTTTTTGACATGTTTACATAACGGGACATCCAGGGAGTGTCAGAAGTGTTGAAGAAGCACTGGGAGCAGTGTATCACTGCCCAAGGAGACTACTTCAAAAGGGAAGGCATCCAGATTTAATTAATTTTTATATGCACAGCACAATAACTTTTTTTAATAAGTCCTCTTATTTACCTAGTTTGAATTCCAGTGCAACACAAATCAGTTCTAGGCCACATGAAAGTTTCTAAACGCAAGGAGGACTACACACACAGAAGGAATTCTTTTTCGCTAGCCGACGCTCACATATATCCATAACTGCAAGCATAACCTTCTCCTGCATCATCATCCAGGTCACCACACATCCAGGAGTCAAGGAGATGTGCCACTCAGCTGATTATCATTGAGAGGCCCTTGGAGTGGAAGAGGAGTGATGTGGCAACCAGTGCCAATCAGGCAAAGCAGCAGGTCTGCAATGTCTGACAGACTGATTTGCATCTTTATGGTGAATAATACTGCAGCAGCAATAAGCTCGAGGCTAAAGGCCACAGACAGGGCAGGGAGGTCTTTTTAAAGTACAGAGAGAATGATCCCATTGTTACTGGTCTATGAAGGTAAAGCCTCTGTGCTTGATAACCATACATCAGATCTACTTTAAACTTAGCTTGGATTTATTGCTGAGGACCCAAGAAATTGCTCTGTGAAATTTGAAGCAGATCAGATGAACTGGGTCCAGTTTATGGGTCTTTCTTGGGTCTACAGCCCAAACCTTTGCTTTCTGCAGTCAGAGCCTCTAAGGTAACCTTCATCCTTCATCAAAGGTTAATGTATAATTCACAGTGGGCACTACAGTGGTACTTTCATATTTTTCAGAACCGGGAGCTCTTGCTGTTTCTTTTTTGTTGTTGTATCAGTGTGTGATCCCTTTTCACCCAGTAAACGGCCCTCAGGGTTACTCACTGCTTTAACTTTTTAAAAGTTTACTATAAAATACAACAACATTCATCCAATGCCCTGCGGCGTCTGCATGTTTCCTTAGTTTTATGTGGACCTTAAGAATCAGTGCACAAATTGCTCTATTGTATCGTAATAATAGATTTTTCTTTTTTTAAAGTAACACGTTCTGGGATGTCCTGCTGTGCATTTCAGGTCTTCTGTCAGCAGAACCTGCTCTCAGGAACATTTTCAAACACGTCTTATTATACATTTCTGATTGCCTCCACTCTCTGAGGCTCGCTGTTGGAGGCACCCTGCAGGGCATGTCTGAGGGTGTCTGGGACCAAGTGGTTGACCACAGCTGAGCCCTGCCAAGCCATTGTAATGTTAAAACAACCACTGCATTCCTTGCACTGCAGTACAAGCACTGAGCCAAGCTTGGAAAGTTACCGACCGGGGGCCCATGATTTCCCAAAAGCTTCTTGGAGCTCAGATAATAGCAGTTCTGCCGTAAAACTAATAGATAAAGATCATCTTTGAGTGAAAAGGACTTGTTGAACTTAGAATTGGTTCAGAAAATGCAGCAGTACGATAACACTTGCAACCACCAGATTGAGATGTAACAGACGGCCTTGACATGTGAGCGTGATTCTGCACTGGCTGATCATTTCAGGCAGTGTTTTCCAAAATGTTCATGCATTCCAGGAATGAGCACACACACACACACACATCCAAATTACTCTTTACTAGTGCTACTTTGCCAAAGCTGGGAGGCTATAAACTGACAAGTCTCAGAATAATCATCACCTTAGAGCTGTCCTCTGATTCTTGTCCAAGCCATGAGTCTGGGAAAGAAAAAACGTTTTGTTCTACTTTTAGGGTCAGAAATTAAAGAGAAGCCAAATGGAGTAAAGTGTTTTGTACAGTATGGTAGGAAAAGAAAGATGATGGATGATGAAGAAAAACCTCAATCATGGAGTCTCCGGTAAAGTTAAAGCCTCTTTAGTCTAAGTATATTTTACCTGCAGTATTTCACACCTTTCCAGAGTCACTTTCTCTCACTTGTTCTGACTTCTGACATCTTATATTACAGTGAAACTAAATAAATGAGACTGGAATAAATGTGTGTCAAAAAGCCAGCTGTGCTTAGGGCCCAAAGTCACACAAATTACATATTTAGAGAATTTTATAGTTTAGGATGCGAGCTCAAGAATATATACAAAGTTTGATCAGAAAGGTATGAGGTTGTCCTTATAGAAATCAAATACCTGATTTAAATTTGGCCGCCATCCCTGAGTCTCCTTGTAGCAATACAGCACTTCTGCAATACCTGTAACACTCACTGGAAGTCCTGTTACGTAAATATGTCGAGAAAAATCTACGCTGAGTGGTGGATCTTTTCAAACTGTGTCAAAGAGGTGACCCTTCAACTTGAATTTCATTTTGTGGAAAAGGAAAAAGTCACAGAGAGCCAGATTTGGTGGTGTAAGGCGGGTGGGGAGCAATGATTGTGCTGCTGTGACTGGGCCCATGGTGCGTTTTAACACTGAAACGTCACCTCGTCGCTGTTCAGGGTCATTTGCGCTGAATGTTCTCATCGGACACCTCAGGATGTTACAGCAGAACTCTGCTTTGACAGTGTGACCCTGGGGGGCTAGTTCATGGTGTATAACTATGTGAATGTTGAAAAAAAATGACATTCATGGTCCTTACCTGATGCACCTTGTCCAGTTTTGAAGGCTGTGATCTTCCACTGTGAAAACTGTTGTTTCTTCTCCTGGTGGTACCTGCAGATCCACCTCTAATCACCAGGCAGGATCCTCCACACGAAGGCTGGCTCGTCCTGGCTGCCGGCTGAAACAGACATAATGTTCTCTTCTCAGCTACAGTTTGAGGTCATTCTGACTCACAACAATTACTGCTTGCATATGTGCGTGACCGTGACTTGCTCCATGCACGCACGCCACGAACAACCTCAGAACTTTACAGCCAACCTTCATACAGCGTTGACATTTGGTGTCTAGTGCTCGAATGCACCACACTCGCGCTGTTAACACAAAGGGTTTGGGTTACTGTAACAGAAAGGAACAAAAGGTGTCCTCTTCCTATTCTTGAGCACATTGCTTGATTCAGCGCAGATGTTCGCTTCTGTCTTCCGTGTACATTGTTCCTGTGTTTTACAAATGTCGCTCTGCAGGGTTTTCTACTTCTCACAAAGTCTTTATTCCCTTCACCATCATCATTTTCATTCGTGTGGTTGCACATATGTGTTTTCCTTTCCCTAAAAGTCATTCAGAAATGGCACCACAACATATCGCACAGCCAGATTACTCTTCACATTTTCACGTCTTATTGCGATCGGTTGGATGGAAGACATTAGCCATAGCAGCTGTCACTAAGGGAGAGTTTGGACCTACATTTGTGACGTTTTGTCGCAGGTTGCCTTTGGTCCTCAAAGCTCCAAAAAGGTCTGTTTGGTAACATGTCTCACAGCTTGATTTAGAACCACCATGCTGGATTGATGAGCTATGATTTCTCTGCACTGGTCTCACTATTATCAGCTGTCATCTTGGGGAAAAAATGTAGTGTAAAGGGGTCCTTCGTGCAGCGTGGACACATGAGTCAAACTTTTAGAATAATAGGCGTCATTTTAGAGTCGTTACAATTCCAGTTCGATATAAACTAAAGGCTTGAAATCTATTATGATTACCCTTTATAGGGGACTTATGAGGATGATGTTTTCTGGAGCATTCTGCTGAGATCAGAACTGGACCTGGACTGTTAACACCATTTGCCGTGTGTGATTATATACTATGATGTCTGGTATGTAAATTATTTACTTATAAAAGTGAAAAACAAAATGCCTATTGACATGAGGCCAAAATGTTCAAGAGTGACTTTAAAAGAAGCTCATTATAAAAGCAGAACATGGCTTTCAGTAGGGCAAACAGTCACTGTTTAGCTACTAGAATGTCCCCAAAAAGACGCTGCCAGCTTGTATCTTTCTTTATTTGCTTTTTTAAAAAAATGACACACGAGCAAAGAAAAACACTTGGCAGGCTGAATAACTCCATGCGCGTGTTCTCCGTCTTGCAAGTTCCTTATTAACCTGAGATTTGAACTTGCGACCTCCTCAGTCGGTCACATTTCCAGCTCGCTGTGCCAGCCCTCTCAGCTCAGTGCCCAGTTGACTAACAAACTAGAGTCGACTCATTATTACTGCCGCTGGCATCGGCTCGGTAGAACGCAGGACCTGGAAACTGAATAGCTCAACCTGAAGCTGTTTTACGTATATAGCTGCATTTATAAGCCCCCGCTGGAGCTTTTACTGTAGCTTTTCTATTCTGTTTTGAATCATGTGTTCTGTAGAAGGTCATTTATTTCCCTGTAGTATAAAGGTCTTTGTCAGGCCAGCGCTGCACTTTGGTGTGATACTTTTTTTCCCCATTTTATCTTTATACATTCATACACACATACAGTACGGCTCTCATAATCACATGCATTTAATTTGCATATACCATGATTTGTAACCACGTGACCTGAATGAATTGCTTCGGATTTTAGATCACGCTGATCTTAGACCCGTAATTGGGCTTAACTTCCTGCATGTTGTCCAAGTTAGATACTGCAGGTCTGATAGTACACACACAGTCAGAAACTTGGCAGACACACAGCGGCACTTTGTGTCGGCTGTAAGCCTGGTACAAATCCAGCCACAGATATCAGTTCGAGGCTCCTGCTGTTTCAAACAGACCATCGTTCGCGTACAAAAGAGCATTATCTGGACACACAAGCAGACACTAGGTCATCCCTCCCTCACTTTAGTTCTTGTTTTCTTCTGTTTCTCACATTTGTTATCTTCACGTGTTAGTCAGGCCCTTCAAACTGACCACACTCTCACACACTCGACTCATTCAGCAGGTCAGATTGGATCTTTTTCACGTAATTACTACAGTGCCACGTCCTGCCAAGTGTTTGCTTGAATTGGAGGGGCTGTCAGTGCGTTCACTGTAACAGATGATGAGACTGCCTATCTGTTACAGTGAACACACATCTATGAGAAGGTGTGTAGGCCAAAGCAGAATACTTGTCTTCCACACACACAAGCACACATGCATGTATAACATGAGAGCATGTAGTGCTGAACATACAAATCACACAACACCTCGCATATAAGCACATCTGTAAACACGTCAAGAAAGTTAATGATGAAAGTACTCTCACTGTGGTTATTGGTAGATTCAGCTCTTAACACAAGTGACAATAGGTTTCCTACTGGGATGTGGCTTTTGGTGGAATCTGTCTGATTAAAGAGAGCAAGGAGCAGCCAGACTGGCTTTGAGCAGAGCTTCGAGAGCTTCGCCTCACCCATCCATCTTTCAATATTAAGCGCTTCAACCGGCAGAAAGGCTCTTATTTGAAAAGGGTGTGGATTACAGGGTCTAAAACTTTTTCACAGCCTCGAACCTGGATGAAAAATCACTGGTTCAGCGACGGCCCTGCAGCCCATCATGGTTTCTGGGCAAAGCAATAAGGTTGTCAGCTGGCTAGAGAGAAGACGTGGATTTAGGCTGCAGTGTCAACTAACATCCATTACACTGCCAGTAAGTTTCATTAAGTGTGTTTTAAGTAATACTTTCCAACACATATAGGCAAGTTAAAATCTAGAGACTAATATCTTACATGACACAAGTGAGATCGTCCAGACTGTTATGATAAGTGGTATGTTGTATTTACATCACATGGGATGGGATAGAACAGATTTCTGTTTTAAATCAAGGCAGTTGTGTCACTGCAGACAAAATTTGTAACACACAAAGTGGCCTGATGGTTGAGTTGTCAAGGCACCGATAGTCAGTGATACAAGTATGTGTGTTGATAAAGCTGTACAGACTGACTCATGGCAGAATGGTTACTGGGTAACATGTCAGCTTATCACCTGCTTAATGCTTCATTTGCCAGTAACAAAGCAAACCTCACTGATTCTTATTGTTACCACTTTTCCACCTTTGCACTGTGGTTATTTGACTCTGTTGTTAGGGATATATTAAGAGAACATTCAAACCACCATACAAAATAACTGACTCGAAATATAATCAACCTTGCTCCTTAGAAATTGACTTCATATATTATGAACTGTTTTCCAAATTACTTGGTGCTGGTAAACATAATGGATGGTTATGTTTACAGGCAACGTTTCTGTAATGAACTAATGAGTTGGTGCAGACGGGAGACATACAAAGAGCACAACTGTCACAGCAGAGACTGGTGTTCACATCCATCCTGTTAAGGTTAGGGACTGTGGCTTCTGCTTCACTGTAAATATGCAGCTTGTCTCCCAAGTCACAGTGAACTTTTTCTTTCATAAACCAGACCATGATCTTTCCCTAACCGTAACTATGTAATCCACATCCACTAAGTTTCCTTCTTGTTGCTGCAAATTTGTTTCATATAAACACAGTTTCTTGGAGACAGGTAACAGTATATAGTGGCAATACTGGACTCTCACCTCTAATGTCTCAGTTTATTACTGCAACACTTGTTGCAAAAGACTGAATGATCAATATTTTCACCAAATGTTACTCTGTAAGATGAGATTTCATTTCAAAATCACATCCAGACAGAGCAAACATTTGATAGCGATAGCAGGCTCAGAACATGCAGTGAGTGTCAGCTAGGCTACTATATGTCAAACAGGGCTGTAAACTAATTGCTAATTAGTGCCGGACCCAGTAGCATTTCAGAATATACTGAATCAAATCTCTTGTGAACATTTGCAGGAGTTTCAATGCTTTCTCCCTGCACGTCGACATGATCACAGGGGCTTCTTGCATCTGGGTTTATATGACTTTTTACAGGGAGCGGGCGCTTTCAGTGCTGAGGCCTGGGATAATGTTTGTTATAAAACAGTCCCTCTCCTGGGATATCTGCTTACTCCTTTTCACAGGAATGTACAGAAATTGAGAAGACTTCAGGGTAGGGCATCTAAGACAGGCGAGAGAGGTAGAAACACACACACACACATGCACAGAGAGCTGCATGAGTGTGTCTGAGTTCTGTCTTAAAGACAGAGCTTTAAACACTACCACATGCTATGAATCCAGCAGCGAGAGACACACACTGTGCGTTTGTGTGTGTGCTTATGCAACCATATGCGTAACAGTCGGCTCTGTGCATGGCAGAGAGTGTGTTTGTGTATTTATGTACACTTATCAGAGTGTGGCTGAGACTGAGAGAAAGTGAGGGTGGACTGAGAGTTGACTGTTTTATTATCCACTCTTGATGGCTCGGACCAATTATGAGAGTGATTAGGCTGTACTTGGCAGAAAACCCCACGGCTCTGCTTGCCTGCTTAAAGTCAAGAAGGAACGCAGCCAGAGAGAGTGTTGTTTAACTCAGTCACTCACACAGTCAAGATGATGCTTATTACAATGAACAATAGTTCTGTGGGAGAATTATGTAAGAAGAAGAAGTGGCCAGTTCGAAAATGTGTTTTCCAGAAACTGTCATCATCCTCCAACATTTCCTGGTTAGCGTTTCTTCTGTGGTCAGACTATTCTCTGCGCTGTGTGTGTGTGTGTGTGTGTGTGTGTGTGTGTGCTCTCTCCGACTTCATTTCCACAACTGTTATATGAATGTCAGACCAGTTCTGGACATTTCCAAGAGAGACCATTCATTCAGTAAAACGTTCCCACATCACGCTCCGCAACCACAATGAGATGAGAAAATCACATCCAGCACATTTCACGGGCCGATTTAGTAAAGTAGATTCATAGAGAATCTCTTATGTGAATGCGCGCTTGCGTGCGTGTGTGTTTATATGTGTTTTTGTGTGTCGTTCCCTCAAGTGCTGTGTTTGACACTTAACTCAGCCTAATGACACGGGCAGTACTCTACATGGTCGTTATTTTTAAAACACCTTAATCATATAAGTGTCCACAATTATTAACAACCAAAATTGAGTTAAAGTGCAGCTTCACACCCAATTATTTCCTTTGCTCTGGATGTAGTCACAGATTCTTGTAGGGCAGTGATGTTAATACAGGTGACTTCCAACAGTACACATACTGTGAATAAACACACCTATTTTTCTGCTCTAAATGAACTTGTATGTGTTTGGTTTGAAAGTTTAGTTCAGCTGATTTATCCTTACCCTCCCAAAAGGAATATCCACATACAAAATGTTTCTGACATCCCTCACTCAGCAGTCTCAGATCACAGATCGACCTCTACTTTATCAATCAAATGTATCAGTTCACTCTGACTCCTCTTACCTGCTCCACATATGTAGCTACTGGCAGCATTAGCAAGCCTGATAATGGGGGGATTACATAAATTAAATGAGCTATTTATTCTTCTCTATTTATTCCTTTTAAGAGGCAGTAAACTCAACTCATACTAATAATTGTGCTTCTGTCACATTTTTCCTCACTGCACATCTATGGATAGAGCAGAACCATGGCTACAAGTAGAGAGAACTCAGAAATGTGGTTTGTGCAGTATGACAAAGTTATAATGCCGTAAGTTAAAAAACAAATGATGTATAAAAAAAAAAACTCTACATAAATACATATACATTTGCATATTTTTTATTACTTATATATTTTTTAAATTTCCAGACTTGTCTCCTATCAGCTCTGTGTAAACACAGCCTGCAGTTCAGCCGAAAGTCCCTGAATTATTGTCACGTGACTGCTGGTTACAGCTCAGTGACGAAGGGCTTAACGGAGTAGTTTTTTACAGGATCTGGTGCAGACCGTTTATTTATGGTGACATACAGGATAAAGTTATCATTATGAAATATTATGATTTTAAGCTTAGATGTGTGTCAGTTTTAGAGCTTGTGCCATAGACTTTACTTCAGTGTACTGGTTTTACTTTTGTAAATGTTTTACAGACATGAAACCTCCGTGGATAAAATAAAAACTGACCTCGTTGCAATCTGAAGTGTCCTGTCAACAGTTTTACAGTTTTCTTTTGGTGGTCTATGGGGAAAATGCTTTTTGAGGAATACATGACATGGTCATTCTGCAATACCACGAGTGACTACCTGTGGAGGCCCCATATCCACCAGGGGCAGATTCTTCAAATTCAACTTTTTCACAGTTGTTGACCTTCATGGCATGCTACAAGTGTCCCTGCAAATGCACAAAATATGTGAAAGGGCAATCAGATTGCATCTTTCCTTTCTCCCTTCATCTGAAAGTGTGTCTCTGAACAAGCACATCAGCCTTTTGTGATGTCACAACAGGAGAAGCCCCGCCCCCTGTTGGCTCCTCCTCCTCTCTGCCACATCCAGAGTTGACACAGAGAAGGGTTTGGCTGCCTCATTTCTCCTAAAAGCGGTGTGGAAACAGCAGTTTAATTACATTTAAAGCAATAGACACTGAAACAGCTTGTTTGGAACAGAGTTGAAACCGGATTTATATGCATGATAGAATGAATGATCTGTGCAGTAGTTTGAGCTGAAACTTGAAAAGTACTTTCTTGACACACCATGTGTCCTTCAATTCAGTACATTATTCATCATCCGTTATCTGTACATATTCATAAACAGTATAACTTCATCATGCCTTAAGCCTTATTGTACTTTTGTTTCCTTGTCGTGCTTCTTCCATGCAATGCCATGTAAATTTTCCCAGTAAGGGATCGATATAGTTTTTGTTACATTATCTTATATTCTGGGAGAAAAGGTCTTAGCAGAATTCAACAACAATCTACAGTGGGCCTACGTAACTTTAGGTGAACATGTGACTAATGAATTCATTTTTTATGTCTAACGGTGAAATCTGTTTTTACTTGTTTTACTTATATTACATAATGTTGCTTAAGGGCTTTTTAACTGTATTCCTGTCACACAGGAGTGAATTGTGAAGGATATGTGGGTTCTCTTTACTGTGGGGCATTTCAAAGAATATGAATACTTAAAGCATTTGATAGATGTGAGGTAACACCAGTTTAGTCACGTCTGGGGGAATGATGACCATAAAGCATAATTGTCAGATGGTTACATGTAAAAGGGGTCGCTTGTAATCCGAGAATTATCACCTGACTATAGTCGGGTTTTTTAAAGGTGTTTTAATGTCATTCAGTATATTGTTTTGGTTCAGTGTCTCCTCTCTGAAGATCTCAAGCTCATTTCCAGAAATGGCAGCAGCTGGAAATGAGCTCCGTTGAACCCAGTGAACTCGAGCTGGCCAATAGGAAATGGCAGGCAACACTAGAAGCTGGCTGTTGAACATAGTGGAGCATTGAGCAGATAAAGATCTCAGTATATACAGTTGGTGGTGACCAAAACAGAGTTAAAACCAGAGTGAATACATTGTTCTCCAACTTGATGAAGTCTCTTAGAGAGACTGATGCATGCTGGGAAGTATGTGGATAAGCTAAACCACTTCTGGATACCATGTCCCGGTTACTCTGGATATTACACATAGAGCATTAAAAGTGATGACTGACATATATGAGAAAATCCAGTGCTTTTAAACAACATGAAATAATTCATGTAACAAATTTTAAGTAACTTGAATTAATTCAAATGTATAAGAACCTCTTAAAAACAGTAATCATGTATGAAAATAGTGTATCGTCACTGACTGGTTAATCTCACACATTACTGTTTTGTAAAGTCACTGTATCGGTGTGTCTCTGGTCTGAACTACCACTACTACTACTGATACTACGTGTGTTTGTGCAGTCTAAGTAAAGTTTCTAATCTGCTGTACCGATCTGGTTTACCATCTGCAAGTAAGAGAGCCTGATTTTTGATTGATTATATCAAGCAGCAGCCCGAGGAGCTTCTGGCTGGAGCTCCGAATACGACTTGGCAAGAGGAAGAAGAGGTTCCACTCTCAAGCACACAAGAAATGGTGCCCATGTTCTGCTTCTCTCTTCCCCGCTGTCTCTTCTCATCAGACACATTCACTTTCAAGGCTTTCCAAAGCGTGAGTCACAGCAGAAAATGAAAGGCGGTTCAGTGACATTCTTTTGCGTCATTTTGTCTACTCACGCTTGGAGTGAAACAAGCAGGTTTCCAAACAGAAACAGCAGCGGGGAGAAAAGCCTCATTCAGGCTTGCACTTTCACACATGCACACACAACACACGCACACACAAAGAGAGAGAGAAGAAACAGTTGTAAACATCACTTAGTTCTATGTTCTGTGTTTGTTAGTGTATACTGGTACAGCACAGTTACTGGACCCCTGAGGACAGACTACGTAAAGCTACAAGTTGTTTTGTGTACTTGTCGTGCATATTCAGAAACAAGGAAAAAGACAACAAACCAGCAAACAATATAAGTATATTTATCCATTCATGATTTGTGAGTTTTGTTTTGGATGAAGACACAGGAAGGATACGCTTTCTGTCCCAGATCAGTTGCTTTTTGGTATGCCTATATGGAAGTGATTTTAGGAATTACATGGAAAAAAGAACTCTTACAGATGCGTCCAACAGTAATAGAGTACAGTGGTGTTGGGTTGTTTGTAAATGGCCCGTTCAAAAGAACAAATCTTTTGGGAGAACAAACTGAACCGAATGAGTTTGTTCAAATTTCTCAGTTGAACTCTCATACTGGGATACATTCACTCACTGATTGATTCAATTCAAGCTCATTAAACATTGCTCAGAGAGACACTGGCCTGATCCCAATGTCCACCCTAAACTAAACCCTCACAAGCTTAACAGACATCACAGCTGTAGTGCTTGAGGGTGTGACTTCATGAGGACTTTAAATGGTATAAACGGAGGAACATGACACACTATTGCTTGGAAACAGACTCAGCTGATCACTTCCTGTTTGTGACCTTACAGTGTTTACAGCTGTGAACAGGTTGTGAAGTTTCCTTGCACTTGTAAACACCATGTATATCATGACAGTCTTGACTCCTATAACCCTTAGTTTGATGGAATCATTGAAACGCACACATCTTTGTCACAAAAACCAATCATGTATTTTGGTTCTTTAATAGTTTTAGTATAGCTCTTCTGGAAATCTGACAAAATCTGCTGGGTCAAAAATATTTATACAGCAACTTGAATTATCAGTTTTGGTGATGTAGAAAGCTGTGTTAATCAAGTTGTCACAGGAACATGAGCTCTTAACTGATGAGGCTGCCATGCAAAAAGGAAGTCCTTCCACTAGAAACAGCACCTTAAAGCTTGACTGAAGTTTGCTGCTGATCGCATGGACAAAGAAAAGGCCTTCTGAAGGACATTTCTGTGGTCAGATGAAAAAAAAATTGAGCTATTTGGCCACAATGTCCAGAAATATGTTTGAAGGAAAGAAGGTAAGACCATTAAAACTCAACATCATACCTACCTTGCATGGTCAAGCATGGTGGTGGCAGCATCATACTCTGGGGGCTGTTCTGGTGCCAGTGAAACTGATGCTATACACAAGGTAAATGGAATAATGAGGAAGGAGGATTACCCCCACATTCTTCAGAAAAGCCTACAATCATCAGCCAGAAGGTTTGGTGTTGGATGCTGTTGGGTGTTTCAACAGGGCAATGACCCAAAGCACACATCAAGGCAGTAAAGAAATGGCTGAATCAGGACAGAATTAAGAGTTTAAACCGGTCTCTCATTTGATCCTAATTTGAGTACTGACTCAAATCCCATCAAGTACCTATGGACTGTGACAAAGAAACATGTTTGTGTCAGAAAGCCAGCAAATTTACTAAAGCCAACCAGAAGCTTGTAGACTACTACCAGAAGTTCCTAGTTGAGGTAAAAATGGCCAAAGGACATTTAACTAAATATTAGCATTGCTGTATGTATATTATTGACCCAGCAGATTTTGTCATATTTCCTGGAGGTCTGTAATAAATCTATGAAAGAACCAAAATCCACAATTGTCTCTTTATGACAAAGACACACGGGTTTCAATGATTCCATCACAGAACATTCAGAGCTGTAGGAGTTATTGGAAACTCAAGACAGCCATGATATACATGGTCTTTACGAGTGTATGTAAACTTTGTTTACGACTGTACATATTTTCATAGAAAGCCATGAACAAGAGTAAATTCTCATTAAATGCACAATAAATAACTAAAAGAGTGAGCAGTGAGATGTTGTCTTTACAGATAAACTCCATGTTTGATATGTGTAATAATTTGTGGGGGGGGGCATGACAATCATGTTTATACATCACAAATTTTGGATTAAACTATGAACAAGTTGCTTAGGAGAACCTGTGACTATAAACACTCCGTGAAAGGGAACATAGTCATGTCAAAAAGTGACATCAGTGCTATCATGCACTTTGGGACAGCACTGAGCTCTCAAGCACTTAGTACATCACAGTCTGTGAGTTTGTGATAGTAGAGACTGGGACTGGTCAATTCACTCTGAGAGTAGATGAGTGAATACAGTGACTGGATCCTGCTGTATGACGGACAGGGTGGCAGCAGAGTGTCTCAGATCATTTCACTGTGTGCACGCACGAGTCATTTACTGACCATACTACACAGTGAATGTGAGCCCTGAGTGACAGTCAGCAGCTCAAACTGGCAAAATCAGGACCAACAAGTTTGAAAATAAAACTGAACTGTAGATCAGGTAAAAAGATTCAGGACACTGAGTACAGGAAGTACGAGCAGGTAACTGTAGTTATAACATTCCAACAACATCAAAATTACAAGCAGTAACTGATGTGCAGCTGTTGTACTCTCTTGTTTGGTTAGGCCTCAGTGACAGCAGAGTCACAGAGGGCTGGTTGTTGTTTTTCCCCTCTGCTCTGTTTTACAACCTTCCCTGCTCTCTGGCCTGCTTCTCTTTGCTCACCCCAGGCGACTGGCTCTGTGGACAGAATCAAAGCCTCTGCTCTCTTCATTATATAAGAGCACTGCTGCTTGTTATCAGAACTTCTGAACTGCCATGTGCCAGCTCGGGCTGACAGCGTACAGACGAGCCATTCTTCTTAGTCTTATGGCAGTATTAGTAATAATGTAATTATTAAGATCATAAAAAAAAATATAGTGCCAACCACTTTTCACAACAAAAACAAGACAAAAATGTGTAAAAAGTAACATTTGCAAACACAATAGATTTGACCAGTTTTTGTCAACAAATTATTATCGTGAAAGACAGAAAAATGAACAGTTGAAGTAACTGCAAGTATCTGTATGGCTCATATCGTCATGTGACATCATCACATGACATCATGCATTTGCTTAGTTGATGTTGCCAAGAGAAGATCTACCTACAGGATGAGGAACCCAGATACCAAAACCGCCATGGTTTATCTGATCTACATCAAACTTGACACTGCACTTCCTTGGAGACCCATCAATACAGCTGCAGAAATTGAAATGGATCAGATGTATGGTTGTCAAGATATGAGGAGAACAGTCACACACACACACACACACACTGACACAGAGTAATTCTTTGAGTTATACTTCGGCAAGTGCAGCACCTGCTTAAAATGTGCATATTTAAAATGGGTTGATTGCTTAGCCACCAGTATTACTGCTTTCTCAATGTTATCGACCAACCGCTCATCCAAACTACTTCACACTGTGTTGGTTATCAGACTGTAACATTAAAACTCAAACAAGCTGATTCCTTGTGAGGTATAACCTGCCCTGTTGAGAGAGAGAGGGATAACTTTGTCTTTTCATGGCTCGGAGTATAACAATGTTTATCAATCCTTGGCTTAAAACTTTGACTGGTAATAGCATCAATTCACTCCATCACTGGAGGAATATGCAGGTGACATCATCAGTGGCAAATGTGTGGGAAATGGAAAATAAGTGAAATGATTTACAGAGTGTAAGAACAGTCTGTAACATTATGATGACCCTGACAGCCTGTATCATTTCAGCTGGAAGCAAAAGTAAACAGGACAGTGCAGTCTCCACAAAATGCTCTGCTATGCTTTCTCTTCAAGTGCTTGTGCAACATCTGTAATGGTGTGATCAGTCGTTTCCAGTTTGCAGTGCTTACAGAGATCCACATTGTTGGGTCTCTGTCAGAAATACTCCCAAGGCTTGTTAACTGCAGCTTGCGCTCTGGGAGACTTATGCTTAGACTGGGCATAGCCATCTCCTGGCACAGTCGCTGAGTCTCTCCAGGCCTACTGTGATCACCGACTGCCTTTTATTGTGTGCTCTAAGAAAAAAAAAGTTAAAAATCTTTTGCCAGAACTGCTCATCCAAATGACTTGAAACTCAACACCACACTTCTTCAGAACCCCAGCAATACACTGGCCAAGTTTAAAGTATATTGGACAAATGGTTTCTGTGAAAAGCAAAGAACAGACAGATAGACACACACACACAGATTCCTTGAATGAAAGCGAGCTGACACCCGAGTCTGATTGGTCAAAATGTATTCTGCTATCAAAACTTCAAATTTAATAACTGACATCTGCTTGTAATGTTGGCTCACATAACAGATTACAGGATGAAAACAGTCCTCCTGGAAAAAGCAGGCTAACACTGTGAAAGTACTTTAACAAGGGTTGTGGATATAATCTCATTTGGTATCCGTCATCCTATTTACTTAAGAGTCAACTCATCTCCTTGCTTCCTGTGAACATGTTTGATGCTTCCTACTGTGTAGTAATTGTGTCAAAGATGATTTTGGTATTCCTATTATTTGCCAGTAAGCATACAGAGAAAGGACCTGTGGTGAGGGAAGAAGTGTGATATGCAACAGGGGTGCTCTGGTCAGGAATCAAACCATGGGCAGTTTTGCATTATGGGCCTTGACCAGCAGGTTACCAGGACACCGTCTCTCAGGTGGAGGACATTCATTGCCAAAGTCAATATTTTGAAATCAGACTGATAATCCAAAGTTCTGACAAAGTTCAATGCAGCCAGTGGACTGAACACAGTCAATGGACCCACTGAACTATTCAATTCATTTATTTCACTTCCATTTATTTATATTGCGCAAATTCACAACATGTGTCATCTCACAGCGCTCAGCATGGCAAGGTACAGACCTTAGGAATTAAAAATAGAGAACAGAAAACCCAACAATCCAAAGTTGAGCAAGCAGTCAGCGATGGTGGGAAGGAACCAAAAAACTCCTAGAATAAAGAGGGGGAAAAAACTCAGACAGACCTAGGCTCGGGGAAAACAGCCATCTGCCTCAACTGGTTGAAATGAGAGTGGGGTTGAGGATAGCAGGAAGTGTTGGGGTGGGGACAGCAGGGTAACTATAACTTCAGGTTGTATCTTTGACCACTTCACTTGACAGAATTTATACAGTTAAACTAAATTTGCTGTCTTTCTGATACCGAATTGTTTCTTCAGCACAGTCCAAAGGTTCTTGATGGGTGTGAAGACGGGACCATAGGAAGGCCAGTCCAAATCTTAATTCTAGCCTTATTTGGCCATTTTCTTTAGCAGTTTTGATTTTGTGTTTTGGGTCATTGTCTTGTTAAAACACCCAACTGCTTCCAAGAACCAACCTTCCGGCTTATGATTTTAGGTTATCCTGAAGAATGCGTAAGTTATCCTTCTTCTTCCAAAGGTGGTAGAGCATGATACTACCACCACCATGCTTGACGGTACTTTTGGCACTCTTGGGGTTAAAGGCCTCGCCTTCTTTCCTTCAACATATTTATGGACATTGTGGCTAAATTGCTCAATTTTTATGTCCCTGGGTCAGTTGTTGTTTGACAGAGCAATGGACTCTCTGTTAATCCAGCACAGCTTGGTATAAATAGAAAACGGGTACCTTGCAATACACTAGATGCCAGTTTGACAAAAGCAATTTGTGAATTCTGCTTACACCTAGATTGCAAATGTGCAGCTTACGTGTTGCAAATCTTATAAAAATTGGCCCAGAACAACACCTGTAGTGCAGTCAGTGATGAAGTCATTGACTAACACTGTAATAAAATGATTCTAGCTTGACGAAAACTTAACTAAACCTGTCACAAATGAAATTAACAAAATTGAACAAATGCACATTTTAATTGAAACAGACAGACAACACCTAAATCAAAATGAAGTGGTAAAATAAATGAATATTAATGGTGACTGAACTGTCGTCTTTGTACACACGGCAATAATTGTAAATCAGCAGTCTTAATGACAGTGATAATAGCATCAGTAACAGCAGCAGTAATGATGGCACCACAGGCTAAAATGACATAAAACTCAGTGTCACATGCGAGCAACATGAGCTGGTGTCTCTGCACCTGTGTGCCCATGGCAGTCAGACAACTGGTGGAGCCACTGAGATTTATAGTGACAGAGTGTCAATATAAATCACGCACACAAACACACGCATCACTACATGGCATAATCTCACTTCAATACACGGTTGTTCCACTGTGGATGCTTGAATGCAGCATGCTCTTTATTACAGGTGATGAAACAGAACAATCAGTCAGTAACTGGCTTTTATTTTAAGATTAAAGCTGCTGGTGTCAAACCTCAGAATTAATCACAATCTGTAATCAGCAATTTAGTTGATTACAGTGAACTATTGTTTCTGATTTAATTATAAATCCTCATTTCCAATGTCATGTAATATTTATTAGACATTAAGTATCGCATGAGAAGAAAAGACGCAAGCAACACCTGCTGCTCTCATGTTCATCTTGAGAGCAGGAAATGGCTGGAAACAACATGAAATAAGAATAAACATTAATCAGAGCGAGAAGTAGTAAAGGGAAAGTAATGTGTGTGTGCATGTGTGTGTTTATGTGAGTAATCTTGTGCGCTATACTACAAATCAGGTTTGACATGGCCAGACGTTCTTTGTGTTAGCTGGTTCAACAAAACCTAAAAACCCAGTCAGAGATAATGGGTATCACAACGGTGGCGATCAACGTTCCCTGTTAACCTGATTTTCTTCATCAGGCTCTCAAAAGTCAACATCTGACTTGTCATTTGACTCTTCTTTTGCACAACTGAAGCAACAGTGTGCTGGCTACTCCAGCCAAGAGGAAAGCTTCTTGCAAATGATGCATGAATGCTGGTAGAAAACTGTGAATGGTGTAAGTTATAGTGTTTATTTTCCCAATCAGTGCACTTTCAATGTAGCGTCTTATTTCTAATGTATCAGCTGCACATTAGAGTTACTAATGTATCATGCTTAGATTTACATAAATCCAAGCGTGATACTCAACAAGTTCTAATCTGCTTTTCATTAGCTTCAATATCAGCAGTGTAAAACAGTCTGGACAGCAAATCAGGACCAAACATAAAAACATACTCAGCCATTTTCTGCTGTAATTGCTGGCTTCATTCAGTGGGATTAGTAGCATACAGCTCAACAGGTTTGCAGATATAATGTATTCCCTCAGCTGAGACTCTGTATTACTCATATAGAATATGCTCAGGAAATGAATTCGTGAGGGGGGTACTTCTTACAGGCAATTTAAATCCCAAACTCTGAACAGAACCTCTTCCAGAGCAGGTTAGCTGTGCAGAATCCTATGGCGATCTTAAAAGAGAGCCACCTTCATAACATTGAAAACTCTGGTTTTAAGCTCCACATACTTCGCTAATCCATTAATCTCAATATTACACCCCTCTGATAAGGTACCCTGCACTAAACGTGGTCTGATTATTAGACAATGGGCACTGACATGGAAAAGGGCCTCTTTTACATGATGGAGGATGAAGGAGTGCGTCCAACTTTGTGGTCCCTATGTAGATGTTTTGAACTTCCTGGGTCATTTTTCATCTTTGTGTCTCTTTGTGGTCCACTGACTGACTCTCCAACCAGAATTGCTCTCAGATGTCACAATGACTATAGTCACTAGAGCACAGGTCTATTCAATAATCCGTTAATGTCACCTTGCTGCTTCTCTGCAGGCAGGACATTTTCATACAACACAGCTGACACCAACACTTTGAGCACCCTGACACCCCTGTCCCCTACACGAGTTCCCAAAATGCCGAGCACAAGACTCTTTGACCCTGACGCTTGAACCCACCAACTTCAAACTGCACAGTCATGTCACATGTCACTAACCCCACTTGGAGGGAGCAGATCAGTAACTGACAGCTATAATGTTGCTTTTAGTTCATTTAAATCGACAGCTGCATACAATGGTTTGGCCACCGCTTTTTAAAAAACATCCTGTGACTTGTAAAGTGTCATAACTTCAGAACTAAGCTGTTAGACCTTAATTGACTTGTGAGGCATGTCCAGAATGTTCATTAGGAATAAGCATTTGATGAAATTTGCAAAAACATAAATTTATCTTAAATTGGAAGTCCGGTGCTCTGTGCTATATGCAGAGTTGATGCACACAGAGGATTTATGGGAAAGAATCATCAAAAGGAAAACTTACCTGTTTGAACCATGGCGTTTAAGGGAGCTTATTTTTTCACTTTTTCATGACCAGAAGTGAAAGATACAAGATTTATGAAGAACTTGGTTTAGCTTTAACAGATGAAAAGGTGCCTGCTCTCATCGCCTCAGGGGGTTAGGTTTGTTTTTCTGTTTAGTTTTCAGAAACTTTTTTCATTTCTGATCTTTGAGTTAAAGTGGTCACACCTTGTGGATGCCTGATCCCGTCAGATCTCGGAAGCTAAGCAAGTTTTTGGGCCTGATCGGTACCTGGATGGGACACTGTGAGGGAACACCAGGAAGCCTGGGTGAATGCAGTGTGAGAGTGAGTGGTTGGTGGTGGTTGGAGGTGCCGATGGGGCAGATTGGAAGCCTCGCCTTCATCAGTCTATACCAGGGCAGCTGTGGCTACATATGTAGCTTACCACCATCAAGTATGGAGTGAATGAATAATGCAATGTAAAGCATCATTGAGTGTGTAGAAAAACACTATATAAAACCAGTGCATTATTATTATTATTATTATTATTAAAGTGGGTAAAGTATGTGATTTTGAGCTGCCATGTTTCAATGTTGATGGCAAAAACAGTATGCACACAAGTCTCTTTTCATTCATGAATCATTAATCATTATGAGTCATCAGTAGTCGCCTAATTTTACACATGATCTAAGAGTATGACGATAAAGTAAAACTAAAATGCATGGAAGGAACAGCACATTGTCGATATTGTAGTTCTCACAAAATTTCAGAAATCGTGTTTTCAGAGGAGCTCATCAGTCAGAGGAGCTCCCCTGTAGTTTCCACCCTGCCTGCAACGTCAAATCAATAGTCAATGTCTGAAGTCAGCGAAGAAACATCTAGAGTCTCTCCCACACTTACCAAAGGTACGTATGGAGACCAAAGGTAGTCGCATTCGATGAAAAGAACTGCTCTGGCAAACCAATTCACTGCAGCTTGACATAAAACACATTGCCACTGGTGTACCAGCACAGGAATTTCACCACAGACACTAGAGTTAAAACTCCAGTATGCTATAAAGTACAGAGAGATTTACCTGGGGCCATGTTATGTATATATATAATTAAAGGTTCTTCATTCTATTTGGGGGGTCTACTACAATATGTTTACATGCTTTAATGTTCAAAAAACACATTATTTTTCTCATACTGTACATTCCAGCAGCACCTCTTCTCACTTTCTGTCTGAAACACTCGGTTTTTGCTCCTGCGTCTTTACAGCCCCCTCCTGATAAGTCCAGTCTGCTCAGATTGGTCAGCTGGCCCAACTCTCACCCTAACAGAAGTGGTTCAAATGAGAAATTAATGACATGGTCTGCGTTAAAGGCTGTGGCCTCACCAGCTGCTTGGCAGTCTTTGAGTAAATGTGTTTCATTGTGATGGAGACAAGTAACAGACGGAAATCCAAGGCTTGAACCAAGGTGTCTCAGGCAGGTAAGGAACTGTTTAATATGGATGTGAAAAACTCCCTTTGGTGTTGTCTTTGTAAGTTTGCAAAACTTTTACATACACAGAAAAAGCAGCTATGTAAAACAGTGAGGAAAAGGAAGTGTCATGCCCTCCACCTCCACCTATGCTTAGTTGGCAGGTCTTCCTCTCCCTCCTTCCCTTTGCCCTTCATGTGGACATGAGCAAGTATGTGTAGATGTGCATGAGTGTATGTTACTAATACTGATCAATTGAGTGAGGACACTTGCTTTGGGGAGTGGCTCACCTGCCACTAATCCCCACTGTCTTTCAAAAAACGCTGGTTTAGTTCATTATCTGACTGCTGATCAGACTACAGTCAGTCAGCTTTAGCCGAGTAATTTTGCTAATTTTCCTTAGTTCTTCACTCTGGTGTAACTTGTTTCTCCTCTCCCGAGTTACCTGCTTCTTGTCTGGACCACTGTCCTTGCTCTGCAAATCCTCCAATGCACACACTGTCAACCCAGACGCTGCTCCACCATTGGATCCCCTTCCCTGGATCTATCGCAGGTCTTCGTGTCAACCCTCCACAAGCCACACTCAACATTCCTCATCCGCCCACAGATTCCCTGACTGCTCTCCTTCTACCCCGACTGCCACCTAAGTAGCGTAGTTTTTTCCCTGCCTTGTTCTCCTGTTACTGTAACAGTAACTCCTTGGTGATCTGGATCTAGTCAGTATCTGGGTTTGCCATGTTAGGGTGGTTCTGTTTGTTTGCTAAGTACTTGTGGTTTTCGGATTATGCGTAGCTGCACACTCCTATCCTGGTAGCCTTGATTCTCTGTATTACTTCTAGCTGTTCCTAGTCTTGTAGTACTTAGTTTTGATCAGTTGCCCCTTAGATTGCTCCTTGTATGAAGTCTGTACTGTTTAATGTCTAACTGTAACTCCTGGTTGTTTCTGTAATCGATTCGTGTAAATTGTCCACCTTTGTTTTCCTCTCCGGGCTACATTTCCAGTCTTAAGTTCTTGGCTAGAGGTTCCTCTGATAACCCCCAGAGAATGCCAGTGCTCCCCTCATATCCCTTAGCTCTTGTTTATTCCCCCAAATTTCACTTCCCTAGTTTTCCTACTTTACCAACCCATTTCCTTCAACTCCCATGATAGGAAGACCCCTTGGATACTCTTGTTTTAATCTCAAAATTCAGTGTCTTTCTTGGAGGTTGCACAGAAAGGCCATCTAGCATAGTTGCAACAAATACAACATCACCATTAGTGATGGTTGTAAAAGGCTAAATCAGACATATTAATCAGTAAAAATTGATAACTTCAGGTTTCATGGGAGTTTGCGGAATAAGTTTATCTTGAGAAAAAACAAGAGGCGGAAAACTGAAATGCTACAATTGATAAACATAGTTGATTTTTTAAAAAGTCCATTAATGAAACTTATATTTTGTCAATTACCTTGCATTATTTTGCCCAAGAGCGCTCAAATTAGTTTTTGCTACGACTTCCAAATCACTTCTCTGTTTGTTGGGTCTTAAGAATGACGCACGTGTGATGAAAGAATATCCATTTAGCAAAGGTGTTGGTCCACACAACAACTATGTAAGGAGCTGCAGCCGTGCATCGCACTACTACAAAAACTGCAGCAGGGTTATGCAACAAGTCACTTTAACAGCTTAGACCCTCGACAGCAACACATTTACAGATGGCCAATTTTAACTCCTTCAGTGAAAGCTGAAACACACACCCTCTGTGCATACACATGCACATAAAGGAACCCACAGGCATGCAGACTGGGACTCGAAAGGTCTGCGATATTCTACCACCGTCGTGTGAAGTTGTGTCTGTAAGAGAGACTGAGTATGTAGAAGTGATACTGATGTAAGAATGCTATTTTAAATCCTTAAAAACAAAACGACTAAGGCTAATTTAACCTTTTCACTGACAAAACTAATCAAAATCCATGGTAATTTTTTATTATTTTTTTGTCTCAACAGGATAATAAACAATATTACTGAGATAATGCGTCCAGACATCACCCCTTACAGGTTCTGTTATTGCTGTCGCCACACAGCACAAAGGTTCTGTGTCGGCTTTCTGTGGTCCTGAAAATATACATGATAGGTTAAGTTTAGATGTGCGTGTGCTTTCTCTATGTGTTAGCTATGCAATGGACTGGCAAGCTGTCCAGGGTGTGCGCTGCTTCTCCTGGCTCCAACTCCCCACAACCCTCTACAGGATAAAATGGGTATGGTTCATAGATGGGTGGGTATTTAACACCGTGTACTACATGTTGCCTTGTAAGTGTCCTTTGATTACAAACCATCCATCCATTTTCTTCTGCTTCTAAGGGGTCGGGTCATGCAGGCAGCAGGCCTCTTAGGACATTCCAGACATCCCTTTCCCCAGTAACGCCTTCCGGTTTCTCCTGGGCCATCCCAAGACTTTCCAAGGTCACATAAGACATATAATCCTTCAAGCGAGTTCTCAGTCTACCCTGGGGTCTCCTTGCTGTCCGACACACCTTCAATTGAATGCGTCCTAATCAGATGTCTGAACCACCTGAGCCAACTCCTTTTGATACAAAGGAGCAGCAACTCCACTCATGCTCGTCACCCTATCACTAAGGCTGGGCCCAGTTCGCACTCTCATTCTTCCAGTTCAGAGTTCATGACCATAGGTGAGGGCTGAAACATAGATCAGCAGGTAAAGCTCCCTTCTGGCAAAACTCCGTCTTCACCACAGCAGTGTAGCACAACATCTGCATTACTGCTGATGCTGCACTACTTCATCTGGCCATTTCACACTCCATTTTTCACTCATGAGCATTCTAAGAACAAGATTCCAAGATATTTAAACGCCTTCACTTGGGGCAACAACTCACCCCCAACCCAGCCAGTAATCCATCAGGTTCTGGCAGAGAACTATGGCCCCATCCAGTGTAGCCCATATAACCGTACTGCGTGCAAAAAGCAGACTTGCAACTCTGACCTCAGCTGTGCCTGAAGATCCTGTCCATGAATATCTCAAACAGGACAAGGGGCAACCTTAAGGTAGTCCAACACCAACAAGAAATGCATGACTTTGTGTTAAGCTCTCACTTCGGCTGGACAAGGACCATATGTTAACATCAGCATTGGTAGCATGTATCTCCACAATACCCCCCACAGGGTTCTTTAGGGGTCATTGGCTTTCTCCAAGTCCAAAAAACACATGTAGACTGGACAGTCAAACTTCCATGACCCTCTCAGCAACTCTGCAAGAGTAAGGAGATGGTCCACCATTCCACAGAATTTGCGTAGCTCCTCCTGAATCCAATCTTCAACAGTCAGTGAAAGCCTCCCATGAAGCACCTTGGAATAAACTTTCCCTTGGAGGCTAAGCAGTGTGATACCCAGTAACTGGAGCAAACAGCAAGGTCTAAATTGTAGCTTGTGTCAATTAAATTGTGGTAATCTGGTTAAACAGAGTTTTGCTTAGAAATCTGAAAAAAAAATGTGAGCACTGTCTTAATTAAAAGAATAATAGGCTAAAACTAACTCAAGACAAGCTAGCATTGCAGAATCCACTTAACTGATGCTAATGCCCTGAAATGGTAAATGCAGTGACCATGGGACATCTGGTTCCTTGTGGGCCTGAGTTCCAATGAAGTTGTTCACTTACCGAAAGTGTAATCCAGCTATGAATGTTTACTGCAGTAATGCAAATGTAAATGTATCCAGCCTCAAGAGCAGATGTGTTTCTGCATTGTTTGGAGATAATGTAACCACATTTTACTGATGATGGTTCGTCACTCCCTGAGAGATTGAAAGGACATGACTTCCTAAACAGGTGAGGCCTTTTATAGACCTGACTATGATGTCTCTATATGTATAGAATGGAATTCTTTGTTTCTTCTTTTGTCTGCTTTGACCAAGTGTTCCAAAGTTCCATTCTACATACATGTACACTGCCATGCACACACACATATATACATATACAAACATAAAAGCATGCACATACATGTATACTGTCATGCATGTGTGAGGTTGAATATGTATGTTTGAACATAGTATGTATATCACATGCTAATATATGACTTCTGGTTTGTGTGTTGCTGCCTATGCTTTCAACAGCCATATTTTTTGTAATGTCCGCAAGATTTACTACAGATGTATGTCAACAATGTGCACAGAATTGTTGGCACACTTTCAACTTTATGCAGCAGCAAACTGGAGAAAGGTTTCAAGTTGTTCATATTAAGCTACATCCACAAAGACAAGGGTGAGTAACTACGCCTATAGTCTAGCCTAGTCGATAGCCTAGCGCACCTTCAATGAAAGACGGATGACTGACCGTGTGTGCATTTTCAATGACTCAGCTTTGTATTTCTACTCAAAAGTAGGACCAAGACACACCTGCAGAGTGTGCGAGGGCGTTATTCAACAGGTCAGGCAAGCTAAGTGCAGCATGAAGCTAGCAGCTTTAACATTTATTACTGTATTGTTACTGGTTGGTTTACAATGTTCCTAGGAATTTGACATTTCAGACATGTTAAAGCCAACAGAGCCTTAAGCACAAACCAAAAGTGGTATGGTTGTCATACATACATAGGCCTACTCATCCTCACACATATGTACAAACTTAGTCTTACACACACACATATATACATAGTCACACATGTGTATGTCAGTTTGCACATACTGTATGTGCAAGTGAAGTATTTCAGTTTGTCCTAAACAGCTTCTCATACTGACGTGTTACCCTAATAACTGGAGCAAACAGCAGTGTATAAGTGGCAGCTTGTGTCAGATAGTTTGTGGTTATTTGATTAGAACTATGACAATGTGAACACGGTCTGAAGAAAAGGGCTAAAATTAACTCAGAACAAGCCAGTAATGCAGAACACACTTAACTAATGCTAATTACCTAAAAAATCAGCAATACCAAGTACGTGCAGTAACCCTGGGACTTGTTGGTGAGCCATGGTAAAGTTGGTCAGTTCACATACCTCAGGTGTAAAGCAGCGCTGGTACCTTTGCTGTGTTTTACTGCAGTAATGTAAATGTAAATACATTCATATTCAACAGCTGATGTGTTTCCACGTTGTTTGCACAGTGAATACATCAGGATGGTGAGAAAAAAGATTAAAATAGTGTGTCTTGGGCACAAAATGCATTTGTGCACCTGATTTCTTTCTTATGAACATTCAACAGACAGATAGAATGTAGTCAATCAGTTGCTGTCATTCTTTGCATTGGCTTGTCAGTCCCTGTCACTGACCTAACCAGGCTTCTTCTATGATCGAGGTGAGTTGTTGAAGCAGAAAGGATTTTATGTATCTTGGAATCTTGTTCACGAGTGACAGCAAAGGTTTTTAATGGTATTATAGTAGGCAATATATCTTATCACTATTAGTATCACTGGCATTAAACACACAGGCCCTCTCCAGCTCTGTCTCTTGCTCTCTCACCAGTCAGACAAAGCTGCTACTTTATGAACCATATACTGTACAGTCACTGTATAAACGGACTATTTGCTGCATCAACACACCCAACGCATGACAACAAGGCTTGTTTTCCACATTCCAGCTCAAAATCCACAATAGTTTATTGGCATAAACATAAGCTTAAAATTCAAAGTGTCTACGACATGCAGATTTAAGATATTTTAAATTTGAGAACATACGATGTCATGACAAAGTAAGCAATTTTTAGGATGGATGAATTTAAATGCAGATTATAAGTATGCCTTACTTAGCTCTGTATTGTCGTGTGTTTGTTCTTCGCAGTGACATTTTGAGGATTCTCATCTTTTTCTTTTTCACAGTGCACACTTGCACACACAGAGAGAGTTAAAGTAGTAACAGGAGTAAGTTCTCGTGGCTGGTAATGACTCAAGGAGGTGTTGCAAGAGTGGGTGAAATCCAGTCGCTAGTGTGTGTGTGTGTGTGTGTGCAGGGAGAGTGGGTGAAGTGAGAGTATCACAAGGCCAACAGCTGCTGGTGTGACCAGCAACAGGTGCTCCAAGGTAAACCAGAAAGTGAGGCACATACACTAATATGTCTACGCTGTATTTGCCCACTTGACATCTTGTGTGTTGCTCCAACTTCGGTTAATAAGTTCATCCTGCTTGGAAGTCTGTTGCTATTAAGGGATTAGACAGCAGCATTAAAATAAACAAGAAACATTTAGCTGTGTTTTAGCTTGACAAACAGCTTAAGGACATGCAAGTATGCAGACAGACATATGGACAGTTAAACTGGTAACCAGAAGGACACGACAGTACAGAACACAGACAAACCAATGACTGACCGGCTCAACGTTCTGATAGCATGGCTGGCAACAGAGGACAGGGACATTTATTTATAGTAACATTACAAATTTCCATGATAGTTTCCACCCCACAGGCCAGAGACCCTGGAAGCAAATGGCTATCTATCAACCTCTGCGCTTATCATCACACACGTAGCAAAGCTCCTCTATCAGCAGCAGCTTATAAAACACTGCGAGACTCTCGCTGTCCTCAATCACACGTCATTCATTCATTTATTTTTCCTAGTAGTTCAGCAGCATGGTATGGGGGTATGTATATATGTACAGAGTATGATGCTCATTGTCCACTCTGATAATAATGTCAACGAGCTCCCAGGAGATTATGTCATTACCATAGGTAAATCAGCTGCTCTGAGTCCCTGATTTCTCAATACGGCATATGCTAAATAGAGTCCACTATCACTTACATGGAATGCCATAGCATTTGTATGGAGACTACAATATCACTCAGCAAATGAAGTGCTCTTATAGAGCACTAGAGTCTGCAATCCACCACTGACACATTACAGAATTTAACCCTTTTTAGCTGTTTCATAACTTTGTTCATAAACTTCTTGATAAATGTCTTGATTTCGGTCTATGTTATAGTTCATTTCATTAATAATTCCACAAATCTTTCTATTTGTGCATATGTTCTTTGCATATCTCCATACCTTCGATTTGCTTCAGACTCAGCAGGCGTATTGGTGGGGACTGACAGAAGAGCAGTCTCGAGTATGAAGCAGACTGAACGAACAGCAACTGTGTTGGTGTTTTGGGGGGTCCTCAGCCTGCCCTTTGGCTGCTTTGTGCAAGTAAGCAAAAGCATCAAAGACAAATGTACAGTGTGATGTGATACGATGTCCCATTCTGACAGCGGGACTACATGAGCACTCCAAAAATGAGGATGTTAGCGCTGTGATAACCAGGTTCAGTAGTGTGTTTTTGTTAGATCAGACATTTGTAGAAATACTGTCCTATCAATGACAAAACAGGTCGCTGTAATGCATCATCTCCTTGATTTCTTAAACTAAATCAGGAAAAGAGCTTTTCTATTTCTTAGAAAGTCTTGAAAGAAGGCAGTGCATTGGCTAGCACTGTCGCCTCACAGCTAGAGGGTCCTGGGTTTGAATCTCAGCTGAGGTCTTTCTCTGTTCTCCCTGTCCTGCATGGGTTCTCACCGGGTGCTATGGCCTCCTCCCACAGTCCAAAGACATGCTGAGGTTAATTTGTCAATTCTAAATCTGCCATAGGTTTGAAAGTTTGAAAGTATGAGTGTGCTTGGTTGTCTGTCTCTCTGTGTAGCCCTGTGACTAGTGACCTATCATCCTAAGTCAAGTGGGATAGGCTCCAGCTCCCCCACTACCCTCTACAAGATAAGTAGGGTGTAGACAATAGATGTATATTTTGCAACACACCATTAATTTAGCTGTTAAAATCTGTTTGCAAAAATCAGTGTTCAAAAAGACATAAAGCTGTCGTGAAAAAGGAAATAAAATCCTATTTCTTCTTCTGTGGTTTCTGACACTGTGAAACTAGAATCCCTTGAAATACCTTCAAGTAGCTCTTAATTTGTACTTGGTATTTGACGATATCGAGTAGCTCTTAATCTGTACTTTAAAAGAACCTTAATTTTATTTTTTAGATTCGGAGGTTCACACCGAACAACAGTATAATTAATACATTTAATTATATTAGTGTTGATAATTATTTATTCTTTACACGGCTTTTACAAAATTTTTAGCAGAACAAAAGAAGAAAATAAGAGCGTAAAATCATGAAAACCACCCGTGAATATTTACCGTAATTAAAAATTAACTGAAGGCTGAAGAGCTCATTTGGGAGACAAGACACAGGTGATTCTTGGAACACAGGTGAAACTAAACTCTAAAAAGGAGGGAAAATGAGATAAAGGGAGGAAGAAAAACAGACATATAGGAGCAGGGAACTCTACAAAATAAAACAGGAAATAACTGAACAAAAATCAAGACTATGTCAAAAGTATTTATTTATTCCTTGAAAAAGGTCAATTTTACTGTTTTTAATGGGTAAATGAATGGATTTTAAGGCAAATCAAATCGACTTTTAAATTCCAGGAAACAGGTGGGTAATTCCCTGTAGTTAAAACTATTCCAACAGCTACTCCTAACTAGCACAGTGCACTGCAATTTGTCTTTATCTCTGCTCTCTGGTACTTTGTGAGAAAATAATAGAATTTCCCACAAAGTTGAATATTTGATGAGGCAAGACACCTGGCACAAAAATAAAATAAAATTAAAAAAAATTAGAGCATCATTGGGAGATTCTGTTCATCTGCGTCAGCACTGACAACTGATCACTTTGCTCATGCAGGGACTAACTGTACACCAGTGTGAAAGTTAGTCCTTTAGACGTTTACTTCAGAGTAGAAGAGGTACAACAATGTTAATATTTTGCTGAAATATAGCAGCTAAAATACAAAATTCATACAGTTATTGTGTCCCAATGTGTGGAATCTTTTGTGACCTTTATAAAATGATTCTCCTAGTACACGTTTTGTATTTGTTGTTCCCACTGACAGGTTTTTCTGTCTTTATATTGCTTTTAGCTAATTTAAAGTGCCACCAAATTAGATTAATAGTGAAATAAGGGTTTATCAGGCTGGATTTCAGTCTATCATCATATCTTTTTTGAGAGTAACATGGGACATTTTTAAAAACAAAAATTTTCAGCCCAGACACACAGTTCAATGTCACAGGGGCTACACCTGTGTCAAAAAACAAAGCTTATTTACTGGCTGTCCTCCTATCTTTCAGGATAGAGTTGTTACCTGCTCAAATTTCATGTACTAGATTGTCGGTGTGGTTCCTATCATCATGACATCATACGTGTGCCTTTTGTAATGTTTCCCAGCAAAAGCGACAACTTCTGCTCCCCATAGGCAGCTGAAGGCCCCCTGACGACCCTTGCGAAAAATGACACCTCCCCTCATCCCAGTGACCACAAACTCAGCACTGCATTTCCGCGGGTCCCCAGCAATGCATCCACCAAGTTTGAAGTAGATCGGATAAACGGCTGTTGAGAAGAGTGAAAAATAAGCACACAGTTGCATAGAGATTCCTTCATTTATAGTTCGATCATAATTTCAGTGATAAGGTAAAAAGTAGGATGCCAGTTTTACCTAACCATAGAAATTACTTATCCTCTTGTTCTCATTTCCTGGAATTGAAAAACCTAACTTGATACCCTAAAGTCTTAGTTCAGCTTAGTTCTGTCTAAATAAAGAGCACAACATCATTATGTAAATGTTGTATAAGTTTTGTGACAATAATAAATGTTAAATGTTACAGGTCCTGTAGTTATTACTGTCTGTCTTTGTAAAGGCACATATTCTCTTTGAGAATGTAAGTCCAATGCCCAACCCAGCACCCAGATGAGGTAAGAATTTACCCTCATCTTTTGTCTGATATGGATGAAGGAAGATACAGAATAGAGGAAGATGCAAAATACAGACACAAGATACCTGTGTGATCCATAAAGAGTCTATACGAGACTGACAGATTTCCTCAATACAGTGATGGAATGTGCCATTTTCTCAGCCCATTACCAGTATTCAGAAAACGTCATGTATGGTATGTCTTTTTCGACATAAACTGGCACGCATGATAATGGGGCAAGCAAGCAACTGTGCAGAGATCTTACGGAATAACTATTAAAAAATAACACTGCAGCAGGAATTGTCTGCAACACGATGTTTGAAAGAAAAAATGAGAAAAATGCCATAGTACCTATGAGCATTTGAAAAAGCTGTATATAGTATGTATGTATATGTGCATGCCGTTGTATCGTGTCTGCATGAAGGCGTTAATGAGGTGCTGAAAATGCCAGGGCTCACACAGCCATGGTGATCTGAAGCCAAAGAACACCACAGAACACATACTGTACACATAAAAAGCACGAAAGACAGAATATATAGGAAGGCATATGGGCAGGCAATCTCAGTCATTTCTGGTTTTGATTATAGTTAATATGAGTTGAGAATAAACAGGGAAAGACTGTAAACCAGATTTCCATAACCTCCAGGGGCTTTCCACCTCCGAGCAGAGGGATAAAGAAATCCATAACTACAACATGGATCATGTTACTATAAAGTCAAATAAAGATCTTAAAGGCTGTTACCGACAGATCATCCAAACAGACCACCATGTGCTTTATACCACCAAGGCTCACTGCACCTGAAAGTTTTTCAAGATCTTGGAAAATTGCTCTCCATACTTGTCAACTCTAATATGCTGAACATTTTTACAAGCCTCATTGTTTAGATTGTAGCAGTTAGCAGCAGACCTAAAGACTTCAAGAGTACTTATAAAAACAAAGTCTCTGCACTGGGGTTTAGTTTTAGCTTCAGTATAATGTTGCAAGTGGGTTAGAATTTTGCCAGGCCTTTGCCTATTTTAGAATGCTCTAAAAGTAATAAAGACATAAACTGAACCTTGCTGGTGTTTTATTTCTCTTTAATCCATGCTACCACCTAGTGGTTCAATTATGTACTGTCATTAAATGAAAACAAGGTAACATTCAGTCCTGTCAACTACTCCAGGATAATATGTATTCTTTGATCCCAAGCAGCAGAAAAAAGTTAAAGGAGTTGAATTAGCTTGTTAAGTAGACACACATTAAAAAGGGTTTGTTAAACAATTCAGTGGATCTTACAGTGGTTGAACTGTAACTATATGGTCACCCATCAAAGTGGTGTCCTAAAGCAAAATTCAGCTTGTGATCAAGTAGCACTATCAAGTGCCAAGTCTCACCTATAATTTTATTAGGTTTGCATCTGTATATAAAGACTTCTGTGGGATATAGCCCTTTGAGTACAGTTACCAAAGTTTTAGGGCTTCAAAGGTAATTTAACAGATACACATGGAATCACCTGTAGACACCAGTTTTTGTGTTCTGGAGCCTCTGCCTTTAGTCTGGTCTGAATGCTGACATGTCGTCATGAGAGTTTCAATGCATTTGGCTGAAAATGCATTCAACCTGTTGCTTCAGTCAGCAGTTATTAAATCATCAATAACTGCCAGGTCCCTTGAAAGGCCATTTGACAGATGAGGTGGTGCTTTGGGTCATGAGCTGTTCCTTTTTTTCCCCTCCATGCTTTCCTTTTTTCATTATTTTCACCGAGGCTGATTTTTGTGTCTGAAGAATTTGGACCCAGTGTTCTACAGGTTTCTTTTTGCAAATTTTTGTAAACATCTGCCTGACAAATATGCTTTGAGGTTAAAGGCTTTACATTTCTTTAATTCTATGTAAAATTACTGAAATTACAACTGAGATGTCTTGTTGTGCCGACCCCCCAGAACTACACTGCAGAGATGAAAGAACCAGGCAGAGCGAAAGCTCATTTCAGATGTGCTCCCTCAATCGGGCCTGTATGGGGCTAGGTGAAGGCACACTCCTTCTTAGAGTTTACCAAACAGCATTTAAAGGTCTCTGAGGACACAATCAAAAAGATTCCTGGATCGGATGAAACAAAACTTTATCTCTTCGGACAGAACTTCCCACACTCCATGTGGACAACGGGCACTGCACATCACCTGCTAATACTATCCCTAATGTAAAGCATGGTGGTGGCAGCATCATGCTATACTGGTCAGAACTGAAGGGAGGATGAATACAGCCAAATACAAAGCAACCTTGAAGAAAACCTGCCCCCGAGTACAGCAATCTAAGATGGTGAACCAAAGCATACAGCCAAGACAAATCTGGAGGGACTTCTGTACAAACCTCTGACTGTCCTTTAGTAGCCACAGCCCAGACTTGAACCCCACCATCTATGGAGAAACATGGCAGTTAATAGACTTCCCCATCCTGTCTGAAGGAAGCTTGACAGGATCTGCCTCGAGAAGAATAGGATGAACAGTCCAAATCCAGGTGTGCAAAGCTTGTAGGAACTTGCCCATGAAGACTTAAAGCTGTAAATGCTGCCAAAGGGGGTTTCTACGCAGGTTTAGGGGTCTGAATGCTTTTGTGAATGACAGATTTCAGTTTTTGATCTTTAATAAATTTGCAGAAATTTTCTCAAAATGTGCTTTCACTTTGTCACCATGGGTTATTACATGTAGACTAATAGGGGAGAATACATTTTTATCTACAACACAAAAAAGTGTGCAAAACAACTGTATATTAGCTCAGGAATAGTTTACTTTAAAACAGATTATACTCCCATTAGTGATACACTCCAAGCTGAAACAGAACATATTAGATGGAATGCCATGTGTAGCATTGCTCAGCCACTTTACAAAAAAGTAAATATAATTTTACCCTTTTACAATAGAGAGGCATGAAGCAGCTGACACAATACATTACTGATACACTTGACTGATAAGTTTCCATTTTACAAGGAGAAGAAGAAACAGTCACTCTGTCACCCACATGAATGAAATGCACAAGTGAGGCTTCAATTTAGACACAGACCACCAGTGTGTAAACAGCATGACTATGACATAACCATTAAATACCACGGCATGCACATGGTTGGGTGTCATATTCCAAGCAACAGTAAAAAAGAAAAAAGTGCCATCATGCTGTTTGATGTTACACATGCAAGTTAGGTGACAACCACAAGCTAGACCTGAGTGACCCAACAAGCATGACATTAATACATTTTAATCATTTAATATTGTCTGGAGGCTACATGAGCAGAATCATTCACTTCCTATAACACAAGTATGTGTCAGACTAATGTGTAATTTGTGAAACAAGACATGCACAAATTAGGATGAAACAGTCAGTCAAGCTTTTGAATTCAGGTCTAGAATGTTTTTTGATCTGGTCTGCATGATGCTCAGCTGTATTATATGACTGTTCCTGCTGGAATTCAAGAAATCCTGAGTGAGGGGTCAGTTACCCCGCAAATCATTTTGAAGGAATCCCCTAACCGAATGAATGAAACAGTGAAAATGCTTTAGCTGCCTGCTGCTGTCAACCAGCCGGACAGAGACAGAAAAAGACAGGAGGGGGATATCCTTATCTGCCAATGCCATGAAATTCAAGACGGTGCCCCATGATGCATGCGCACTAACTCTCACTGCAAACACACACACACACATATACACACACAGCGCTGACTGCACAAACATATATAGAAAAATGCACGAGCAAACGGAAAGCGGAACATACACATAACCTTAATATAGATAGACATTTTCACTCAAACGCATACACACAGCATAGCAAGCACACACACAGTTATTCTTGGGAGCTTGCGTTCACGTCAGCTGTGCTCACACTTGGCCTTACGAGCTCTGGCTGGAGACAAAGGTAAGCACGGTGAATCGAATCTCTGCTTTAAGAAGGAAACTTATTTACTCTTTATATATTATAGTCTTAATTCAGCTGTTGGTAGCCTGGAAAAGACAGCAGCATCGTGCTTTTGAGCTATAATTCAATTAATGTATGTCGACTGAGTGTGTCTTCATTATCAACAATGTCTGCCATGGGCTTAAGAAGCAGGGACATTGTGGCAACTGTTGCCATGTAGTTTAACCCACTACAGCTATTAATATGCAAGATCTGTAAGTGTCTCAGTCACTGGTAATTTCACTCATGTCTGCTCCCAGTAATACCATCCAAGATTTTCATATTGGGATCTATGACTACCAGGGATCCAAATGAATATTTAATGTAGTTTGTCATACTATCTACACTACAAGATTTTTTTTACCTCCCTGCCCCATGAGTTCATATTTATAGGGTGAGAAAACAGTTTTATTTTTTTGAGTTACTTTAAGTTAAACACAAGTTGCACTGAAATAGATTCACTGATATTTTCTATTACTTCCCAGATTTGAGCAGCTGCTCAGTCTCTCCACAGAGGGGCGGGGCTACACGGTGATACTAGTTTACTCGGGTGTTCATCCAATCAGGGAGCGCCTAGTGGTGTTACCGTAGTTACTGCAGCGGTTGTATTATGGGCTGTACACATGGCAGCTTCCAGTGAAGGAATTCATGTCAACAGAAGATATTTACACTCGTTTATGTTATTATTGTGGGAGCTGCAGATGAATTCGGACATTCTGGAAGACTACCAGGACACCGGGGCGACTATGTGTGTATATGAATGTTTTTATTAGCCTTATAAACGTCAGCAGCCTGACGTTTCTCTGTGTGTCTTGTCCGTTTGAACAAATGAGCCGCCGCTGTCAAATCACATCCATAGAGGCACAGCAGCTGAGAGCGCTCGTGCAGTTTGATAGCGTTTTATGCTAACTATGCTAATGCAAAGTTTCTAGTGAATGCAGAGTCAAACCAGTCACGTATGTGTTATTAAGTAGAGTAAGAATACCTTTTGAAGTCTTGAGAGTCTAATATTTAATCCTACATACACTGTACCAGGTTGAAATTGTGTCTTTACCACAAAGTCAGTTGCACCTCCAGAAATTTCTCGTAGTGCTCAGCATGCTGGGGTGGTGCACAAAAACAAAAGCTTTTGCTGTGAATCCCTGGACACTTTATGCTTCTGTAGTGCTGAGGCTAACTGAAACTATGTCAGTATAAGAGTTAAAAAATGCCATCCTGATATACTTTGGTTTCTTATCTTACAGTTGTTACTTATCTTGTATGCAAAGACTAATATCAGTGCATTGTGGTTAGTCTGATGTCCACGTTTCAAAATAGCCCAGAAGAAGAGATGCTGCAGTGTATTTGTCGGGGAAAAGTTTATCGACAGGCAAGACATCCACTGTCCACAATTTACTGCAGCTTACCAACTGGCAAGGAAAAAGCAAAGAAATGTATGAAGTGTCTGATTGATCTTGTCTCCATGTGGAGGAAAAATAACAATTATAGGTAATTAATGAAGTTACCACTGTGTAAATGTGTGCACCTCTCTCTCTTTGGAGATGCTGGTGTGGATCCCACTGCTCTCTGATGCTGCAACTATTTAGAAAAAACTCAGAGGAAAGAATCTTAAAAACAGCTGAAAACACCATTATTGTTAACATCAATATTTCATAATCTGGCCTGACTGCCATCTTTGCAGTAAAGTTTAATTGTTAGAGACATTTTGGTTTATAATAGATGGGAAGTTGTAAAGCACAGTGAATGACGTAAAACTCAACATGCACAAAAGATGTTTCATAAATTTGGAGAAGTCTCCATCAACCAACCAACCAAGGCACTCAAAATGTGTCTTTACCACTCTCTGTGATGTTGCCCCAAATAGCTGAGTGGCTGATGCTACATGAAGCTGTTTCAGTTATCTCATGGTGCTTTCACTTGCACTTGGACACTACAGTTGCATTCACTAAAACTTGAACAGTGGCATTCCAGTGAATAAATTTGACCTTTGTGGCTACAAAGGTGGCAAATGAGATTTCAGATGTGGCCATGCCCCCCTCAGCCTCCTCTTGGTGGTGCTCCTGCACAAAATTTGCATCAACATATGAAACTAGACATAAGATTTTTTTTATTTTTGTCACATCATCATTGAAACAATCATGAAAAATATTGTAATACTAACAAATGTAGTCACCGATAAATAACCAAATATTTTACAGCCTTCTGTGTTGTGGAACAAAGCAATTAGTAATCAAGTGTGAATGCTGCTCACCTGGACTATGTCACAATAGTAAGAATGTGCCTTTAGATTTGCATCTGGACCCTGAGCGATTTCTAACAGTACAGTTTGTTTTAAAGGTGACAACTTAGCAAGGCAGCTTGGCTCTTTGCATGAAGAGTTTGGCACATTTGTGAAAACTGGTTCAAAGAAATTGTAAGATGCTGAATCACACAGTAATAATGGGAAGCTGAGAATGAATATGTTAAAAGTAAAATTGTATGAGCTTAAAATACTGGTATTTTGTGTCCTAAAAGCCACAGAAGATGTAGACCTACAGTTAAAACTTAACCTGAGTCTTCCATCTTTCATCAGCTGATTTTACTTTTTAGTTCCTCAGTTTTTCACCTTTTATGAGGTCTTGTCACATATCTAGCCATTCATTCAAGAGACGCCAAAACATTTTAAATGAAAGGCTAATGTTAACAACAGCCAGAAGCTGCAACTTGGTAGCACAGTGTACATTTAATTTAATACTAACTCAGTAAGGGTAAAGAAAACAATAGCTTGTCAGAGGTTAAAGTAAATTTGTCAAGTGTGATATATGCTTTTACAGTCAGTCTTAACTAATTTTTAGTCTTTATCCAGTTTCACTTTTTGATTTGTCCAATAACTTTTAAGTGATTTTTGTCCCTTTACAGATTCCATACCTATATTAGGAAAAGAAGTGTGATAAAGCAACACCTGATCCACCATTCTGTGTCCTCCAAGTTAAGTCAAAGCTGCCTTGCTCGACACAGCCATGCCCGGTGAGGACAAACCACCACAACAGACCCGCCAGAGGAAAAAGAACAAAAAGTCCCGCTCCAAGGGAAAAAGCCCTGGTGGGAGTCCAAGTGCACACCTGGGAGGCACCCTAGATGGACAGAATGACCTCATCTTACCCCCAGTCCCCCAGCCTCCTCCGAAAAAGCATGTGGAGGAGAGACCCAAAGTGCCTGTTGCCAAGTTGGAGGAGGAGTCGTCCATAGCTATCTGTCTGCAGGTGCTTTTTCCATACCTGCTGGCTGGGATGGGCATGGTGATGGCCGGCATGGTGTTGGACAATGTACAGGTCAGTGCACAGTCTTGGCGCTGCTTAATGAGGCAGTGGTGTTATGTAATTTTGTAAAGCAAAGTTGTTACAGGCCTCTACCCAGATTCTATTAAAAAAAAAAAAAAAATCTGAACTCTTCAGCATAACTGAGAAGCCATGACTAACTCAGCTATGACCAACAGTCACATGAAAACAAGGGGACTATTTGGGACCATTTGGCTGAACTGCAGGCTGTGTTTACACAGAGCAGATGGGAGACAAGTATGGAAACATCTTGAAAATATAAGCAGTGAAATATCTGTTCAACATTACAGAGAAATACAAAATAAGCAGCAAATAATGAGCCTTTAACATACAATATTACCTGTGCATGCATAAAACAAGCCACAGCAACACCGGCAAAAACAGTATTGATTCTGAAACTGCTGGAAAAAGCAGAAAGGACACTAAACATTTTGTTAATAATCCTAATCGTGCAGTTTGCTTCAGCTCAACAAAGCACAGCCAGCATGCACCTCATCCTCGTTCTCTATAAACGACACAGAAATAATAGGACCTTAATGCTGCCATCAGTCAGTTACTGGGCCACTCTGCTCCCATGTCAAAGAGAGACACTTGGCCGCTGCATCAGTTGTCTGGTGGATTGTGAAAAATCCATAAAGGTCGTACTAGCCCTGTCTGATTGTCTCTTAACCTGCCCTGTCTGACTGTGTACCTGCCATTCGGGCTGCACTGTCAAAAAAAGCACTTAGTCGACTCTTCATCAACTAGTGTTTGGTCGACTATTATGAAGCAGCTCTATTTAGTACTAAGAAAATTCAAGTAATTGCAGCTTCAATGTAAATACATTTAAAACCAAGTCAGTCTCTACAATGTATTGTACGTTTGGATGAGCAAATACTGTACGAAGACACCTTAGGACAATGTCTTTCACATGTCATATTGTGTACTGTATATTCACATTCTGAATTCTCAAATCCCAAGGCATTGTGACCATTTAGTACAACTGTTACTATGAGAAAACTGATCTAATAAGCCCCACTATAGTGGTCTTTGTTTGTCAGCCTGCTGTGGAAGAAAGATTTCCATTGTTTTTTAGTTTGTGCAGTCCTTAATTCTAGACATCATTATGCGAAACTGTTAAATGTCTGCCTTAAAGCAGGCAAAAGTTAACCTTCACATTCTTACTTCTGATGTAGACAGGAAAAAATGTAGCATAGGCCTGTAAAGGTGCATAATACATTTCACTGTTTCAAGTGTAATTTGCAATGTTGGTGTTCACTGTATTACCTGCCACAATTTGATGCATGAATATTTACAGCACATAGTACATTTGAAAAAAGCATGTTAATTAGTGTGTCAAGTCAGTCGTCTGTGTCTTCCCTTTATAATGTCCCTTTATATTGCTGTGTAGTGGATACCTGTGTGTGTCTGTGTGTGGGCTGGTTGTGTCTTTATCCTGTGCCAGACGTCCCTAGCATTTGGACTGCAGCCAACTGGACAGAAGGAAATCAGACACACTGCTGTCTGCTTTATGATGAGCCGGTGTCTCTGTCTTCCCCTCAGTCCTCCACTGATAAACACACATCTCTCCTAATATGGCTTTTTCCCTTCATTCCATCTGTTGCTCATCAGTATTTCCTACACTCTACGGTATCTGTTACCCTCCTGCGTGTGATGGAGGATGATTAGTCATGGGTTTGGCAGGGAGCTGTGTCCCAAAGCACAGGGGACGTACAAGGACATGCAGAGTAGCCTATCAGAATCGAAGGGAGATAAAGACGAGAACACGACGCCATCAGAAATTAGGGTTGTTACTGTAGCTTGTGGTGGTGGCTGATCTTGTCAGAACTACCACATGCTGATGTCATACTGGTAGCTTCCATCCTACATGCTAAATCTTACATTCCACTTGTGCCAACTGGCTTTTCAGTTTTTGATCGTTGGCTTCCAAGCTCACACAGTTTTGACAAACTTGAACTGCATTACGTGACGATGCAATATACATCTGACACCTCCTTAGAATCTGTTGGATTGAAAAAGGCACATGGGAGATCAGTTTGGGGTAGATAATTTTTACAGCAAAGTAATGCATACTTGATGTCCTCTGTAAATCAGAGATGAGGTGGTAAAATGAGGCCTACGAGTGTCAGTAGTGGGACAACCTCAGAGGGATGGGTAGGAAAACCTACTTTACGACTTGAGCCACGGCCACAGATGTATAGATAACAGAAAAGAAGTCGAAGACATTGTGTCTGTGACCAAATGTTTTGTCCATAGTAATGACATGATGAAATTGGGTACCTTGTAAACCATCCTTTTCCTTAGTCAACTATCACACTAGATTGTAACCCATCCTTTTTGCTGTTATATTGTTGTTATGGTGACCCAAAAAATGTGCACATTGTATGCAGGAAAATGATTTGAAGCATGAACTGCTGTTAGTGTAAATACAAACTACCAAGTTATAGTGACATGGTTTGGCTTGAATTAAAAGTTAGAAGAACTAATAGGGCCTCACAGCTAGGAGGTCCTGGGTTCAAATCTTGGACTGGGGTCTTTCTGTGTGGAGTTTGCATGTTCTCCCTGTTCCTGCGTGGTTCTCACCGGGTGCTCTGGCTTCCTCCCACTGTCCAAAAACATGCTGAGGTTAACTGATGATTCTAAATTGTCCATAAGCATGAATGTGTGAATGTGAGTGTGCTTGGTTGTCTGTCTCTTTGTGAGGCCCTGTGATAGACTGGCGACCTGTCCAGGGTGTCCCCTACCTTCATCCCAAGTCAGCTGGGATAGACTCCAGCACCCCCGCAACCCTAGCAACAGAAGAACTGATGAGATCACATTCTGAGCCATACAGACATTGTGCAGTTCTAAAGCTAAAACTGCACTGCAGACTATAAAGTTTAATAAAAGTTTTTTTTATGAATGTTACCAAAGTAACGCCGTCTTTCTCTCTTTTATGTCAACAATGAAGATACAGACATCTTGTGAATTTGAAATAGCACTTTCAAAGCGTTCTAGGTGAAGCTCGTGTTCTAGGATTTTTGTTCCAGAAAGGCCAGTGTAACAACATGAATAGACTTCTGATAGGAACCGTTTGACTTACAGGAAATACTGAACTTCAGAAATTTCATTTCTTACTAAACCGGCATCCCAATGGCAAATTATTAAATGTCAGTATATTCTGGCCCCTTCTGCTTTAATTTTGACCACTCTAACTTCAACCATTCCCATTCTTTTTAACAATGCAATATTAAGTTGCTGCAGTACCCTTTAAAATTCACCTAGTTATCCTGAGAGAGAAAGTAAATGTCAGCTCTGTTGTTAATTGCTATAAGAGTAAAGGTAAAACACTAAAATCAACTAAGATGCCAAAATTAAATGAAGTGGATGTTTACATAGAATGTAACCGTAAGTGCATTCAATAGAGAAAGTAATGGTGTTGTAAGAGAAAAGTAATTTATAAATTATTGTGACCTGAAAAGTACTTTAAAATTGCTATTATAGTTCAGCTGGCCTTCTTGGAAACAGTTACAGTACGTGTTTGCTTGGTCTTTGCATGTGGTCGTGCAGAAGGAGATACATTACAGGATCGCAGTGCAAATAAAGCATGTGAACCGGAGGTAGAGATGGAAGGAACGGATGGAGAGACAGAATGAGTCATGATGTAGAGAGCGAGAATAGAAAAAGAGGGATGAGAGGGAGAAACGCAGCGAGACCGTCCGACGTAGAAAGCGGGATGTCACATGGCAGGAGGGAGGGAGGATGAGTGGCAGACACGCAGCAAGAAAAAGCGAGAGGGAGAGCGTGAGGCAGTAAGCCGGTCGTTTCCCTCATGAGTTTGCACAGCGCAGACATCCCTGCCTCTTTCTGTGCTACGTCACAGCAGAGCTGAGTGGAGGGAGCAGGACTACGCTGATGCTGACAGGAGGAGAGGAACACTTGAGCCTGCCAGAAGCCGGCTGCTGCATCTTGTCAGTGGATCTCTCATTGAGATCACGGAGCTCTTTTTGTTTTCTCTTTCCACTCTCATTGTGAGCCTGCCAAATGAGAGAATGGGCTGGACTGGTAAAGACATAAGGGCTTCCTGCTGTTCCTGACTATTGAGACCTTTTGGACTATTTTTCATCTTTTTGCTCCCGTCTGTCACTGAGCTGTGACAGCAAGAGCTGCTATCATTTGTAGGATACAGCTGAGCCTTTACTTTGGAGGTCAAGTGGATTTCAGACTGGATCAAATGGATTACATTAAACAAACACTGAACTCGACTAAAAGGACTTTGAACTAAATCACATTGATTCTGGAGGTCTCTGGGGCAACTGGACTTAATCAGGACTCCTTAAAGTCCAAGCTCTCTATGGTCCAAGTTCATTCTCTTTAACCTGTATGTCAATGTTAGAGTCATCTTACTAATCTTGTTTTAAAAATCTTCATGTAAACTGATCTTTTGAGTCTTTTCTTGAAACTAACACTTAGATTGCAGATGCAGAGCATCTGTGCTTGTAGAACATTCTGACCTATGAATCAGAAATAGTGTTAACGATTGTGTTCCCCAGTGGTGCTGACAAGTATCTCATCACTGCTGACTCACCACTGGGCCAAAGATGCCTCACTTCATTGCCCTCAAGTTAGAGTTAATGCCCTCAACTTTGATTTTGTCTGGGAAAAAAATATATATTTTATTGAAAGACATGGAAAAGTCCCAAGTATCCTACCTGCTTGACTAAATTTCCACTTCTGAGCATCTGAAGACAAAGCAGCAGCTGATTACTTCAGTTTTCTTGGAAAATAATAATGAAAAGCTGATTGTTTCACTTGTACATTGCCAAGAATGATTCAAGAAGTGGCTGTCATATTTTTGTAACCCCTCGAGAGCGGAACAACCGTGTCTTCATAAATCCTGTTTCTCTGTTCCTGAAGAGTGGCCTTAGTGACTGCTTGAAACATTTGACCTTTGCCTGGTTACATCAAGGACAACAACATTGATTGGTTTCTTCTTCAGTGCTCGCCTTGGTTACTTCTGGTGAAACGCAAGCCAAGCTTATTTGGACATATCAGAAGCTGACTTTTTGTTTATGTTCGGATTGAATTCACACTCACCATGGGATAACTGTACAGTGAACTAAGTTCTTAAAGTAACCCCTTGTTCAACATGGTGGTGACTCGTCTGGAGCTGGAGCTGCGCTACCAGGGCAAGAAGTTACGTGGTGTGACATGGAAGCTGACTCGATCGGAACACGGTTTCCTACCAGAGAGTTCTTGGCTCATTGCTGCACAAGTTATTGTGCCGTTCCTGGTGTCAGGACTTGGAATGGTCTCTGCTGGAATCGTTATGGATCTTATACAAGTATGATTTTTATTTTTGAGAGTTTGATTGATAGATGAGTTGAGTACCACATGTCATGTATGGATACCAGTGTCAATATTATAGCTGTACAATGCTACCTACAATTTTTGTGCATTGCAACTTTAGCTTTATGTTAAGGTTATGGAGACCCTGTGATTATAGCAAATTGACAGTTGGCTTTGGTATTTTTAACGTTAGGAAACTAAAGCCCTTGCTTAAGTTCAGCAAAATGTTGTGGCTGTGACTGGTGTTAAGGTGTACATTAGTTGAACCTACTTCAGTCTACTGTAAAAAAGACTCACCTGTTGACCAGCTTTTCTACTTAAAGCTAGTTAGGATGACTATGTCCCGCAGTGCCACAGGATGTTGGTGATGAACATAACATCCAGTGGAGACATAAATTTGACTGAGCTGTAGCATGAGCAGACCAACACGAACTGTAAGTTACTATTAGTTAAATTTTGATTTGAATAGTAAAAGTGAATCTTAGCAAGCTAATGTTTTATCCTAGTAAGCTTTTCAAACGGACAGTATCAGAGCAAAAGAAGCATTGAGATTTGATACCCAGCCCGATGGATGGAGGGGTTAGTGTGTGGCTGAATGGACTGACGTCACATGAACCGCCTATTGTGGCATGAGTGAACAGTGTGCATGCTGTATGTACTGGTGTATAAAGAATGGGTGGACAGTAGAATCAGAGGCAGACATCGACTTTACCTGCCACTTGTGTGAGAATGGTCTCAGCTGACATCTTTTCTTATTCCCCAGCAGAAATTAAGGTCAGACTGACATTGGCCTTTTACTAAATATTGGGTATTTGCCAGTCAGATTCGTTTACCTTTTTCATCACTTCGGCTGCACTCGGACAACATTCACACACATTTTATTTGTTGAGACTAGAAACAATGTTTGATAGGTAAATTTGTCGGATTTGGTAATATTCACAGAGAGGGTGGGAAAATGAAGTTCCTAAAAGACTGACAGATAACGGATGAATGGGTGGATAGATGGATGGATGGAAATACTATCAGCTGCCACCCCCGTTGACAGTGCTGTTTTCTGATTAGCAGATGGAGCCTTGTGTAAGATCAACCTTTCAGAGATTTCTAAATCAGATTTAGATGCAGTAGAGAGAGGAGAACCTTGGGATGAATGTGGGCAGGTAATTTAATAAGTGGTTTAGAGATCAAAGAGAAAGAAAGAAAGGCAGAGAGAGCAAGGTGTATAAAGACGTTAATGCTTTGGGATAATATAGGAGAAAAGAAATGGATTCTACGTTACAGATAGATGTGGCCAAAAAAGTATGAGCATTAAAATAACAAATTCTTGTGTGATAATTATAAGACAATTATAATGTCTGTATTGAAAAATTATTGACAGCAAGATGATGACAGAAGAAATATCCTAAACATTGTTTCCTGAATAGCCTTGAGGAGAACTGTTTTTAGTTGTGTTGGCTTTAGACCCATCACACTAACACTCAAGCAGCAGCAGTATTGTACAGCAGAAGTGGGCCATGTCCCGAGATAGCCTTCCGGTATGACAGCCATCAACCAGACCTACCAGTCCAGAACCTGAAAGGGATGTGTATAAATAGACACACATGTATGAGCAGTCCAGACACACACCTGTTCTGTTCACTGCACTCACATTCATCTCTGTCTTCTCATCATGGGCTTGTTTGGGCCCCCCTAACTATTTAGTACTGCCTACAACAGTTTATGAGGCAGAAGTGATCTGATCTGTTGTATTAATCATTGATGGGTGGAACTAAAGCACAAGTCCACAATAGACAACTGGCTGAAGAGAAACCATTTTAGAATCTTATTAATGAAGGAATCTCTGTCTGTTCCTCACCTTTCTTGACCACTGTTCATTCAAGCTGCGTCAAACTTGATGAGTGTACTTCTAGGGACCTAAGGAAGTGTAGTGTTGCGTTTGAAGTAAATGGTGGGAAGAGCCTAAGGCCAGTGTGATTCTTTCCGTGTCTGCAAGTATGCAAGGGTCCAGGAGGATCTGCGTGACGTAAATATCGTCATTTCCCCCGAGTCCAAAATTTATGTCCACCTGAAAGCAATCAGATGAACGGTTGTGCAGCAAAGCAATGAACAGACAGAGATTACCAGCCCTAATCCACATTAATGGAGTGATCCCCACACTCATGTTCCAAGGCTGGAATTTTAATAGTTTCTATTATTAGCAATATGTACTATTAGCAATGTCAGTCCACAGCACAGAAGTTCCACTTTGGCTCTGTCTGTGCCTGCAAACAACTGACGAAGGAAGTTCAATTTAAACAAGAAGATATTCAATACCTTCTGTTCTATGTATTCCTTAACATGACATTCATAAGATCAGCTGGGCAGGCTAGAGAGAAAAACAAACCTAGTCAGCTGTACACCATTGTTTCATACTTCACAGGAAAGGCAGCTACATTTGCAGCAGAAATTAATCTTTTGATGGGAACATTTGCTGAAAAAAAATACAGTGGTTTCTACATTGCGCATTGGCTTCCGGGCCAAACGGGCAAACATTTTTGTGTGCCAATCATAAATTATGCATCAAGTCGAGGTCCTGTATGTGCTCTTAGCTTTCTTTTCTCTTTCCTGTCATTGCTATACAACAGAACTTCCTATGGAACTCTTTTCCTTTCTTTTTTTCCACTTTTCATCCCATTTCCTATTTGCTCTGTCAGTCCCTCCTCTCCTCTGTAAAACCCTCCACGCCTGTCACTGCTTCACATCCCTATGCTCTTGTCAGCTGCGTTGTTCTTTTATATGTGCATCTATTTAAAGATCTAAACTGTCTTGGACCTGCCAATGGAAGCTGTGGTTAGAAAACACAAGAGAGACTCTGTGAACTGTGTATTCTAAACCCGCTGAACCTGTGCGGCATGGCGTGGCATCAGACGATGCTCAGAGATGTGGAAACAGGGAAAGTAGGCTACTGGGTTAGTCTAGAATATGTGATGGTCTTATTTAACTGCATCGGTGAGGGACCAGGTTCATAGGGTACATCGGTGGAGGTGAAGATGCCATGTTTTATGTTTTTTTAGAATACAAAAATGCCAGTCTTAATTAGGGAGAACTTTTGTCTTTAAATTTTTGTGCACTGCTCTCTGACTGTCTGTTTAATATTTAATTTCCTGTGTGTGTGTGTGTTCTAGCACTGGGAGGTGTTTAAGGTGATCACAGAGGTTTTTATCCTGGTTCCTGCTCTGGTTGGACTCAAAGGAAACCTTGAGATGACCCTGGCTGCTCGCCTCTCCACTGCTGTAAGTGGAATAAGTGTTGCAATTATTTTTTGTATGAGCATGTGTCAAATAAAACTTTTGAATCTTAAACATTTTGTGATCCTTCTGCTCTATCATATTTGTTATTAAACATTTATCATAGCTACCTCTTATAAGATAATACATTTGCCACACTATATACACTGTTGTGACTATATTATATATGTGTACATCACTGTATGTTTATTTTTTGGTTCAGTCAATAGTCCTTTTTGACTGTTTCGTAAAGTAGGATTATGAATGACGATGGGGAATGCAACATCTTAAATTATGCTGAATGACACTGAGATCTCGTTTGTGGTTGCCTTTCCATTTAGCAAAATATTTTTGCAGTGTTTTGCAGCCTGCTAGAGTCTCATTTTTACAGTTTTGGCTGTCCTTCTTAAAGGTCTTATGATAATGCTTTGCTGACCATTGTCATTGTTAAAATCTGCTTCAGTCATGCCCAGAAAGAAAGGGAAAGCTAAAAACTGTCTTTTTTGGTAGATGTCACAGTCAGTCTTTGCTAATCCTTTTGATTAAAGCCCATATACTGCATTGTAATTATTTTTTTGCACATATTGCGTTTTGAAGGCACTTAATTGGCACCTATACTGGAAGTAATATAAAAAGTAAAAGAGAAGAACATGTGTTTAGGGAAAATGAGGGGATAAGAGTGGTATAAATCATACTGCTAGTATTATCAGTTTCACTGTACAGCAGTGTTGTTAATTGTGGAAAAAGACACATTGGCTAAGTCTGCTGGTACCTCAACTGCACTGGCCAACTATAAAACACTTACAAACTGTTTTATTACCACGTCTCTCCTAAATGAGAATATGTTTCTGGCTTGCCTTCTTACTTTTTGCCTTGTACTTACTGGTAGTTACCTGGTAACTAGTTCACCCCTCATGTACTGACCCCATTATTGTTTGTGAGCTGTTTGTCAAACCTATATTTTTTGAATGACAAACTATTTTTACCTGCATCGTAATTAATATCACTGTGGTCTTATCCATGTTTTTAGGCCAACACAGGACAAATGGACGACCCTGATAAACAGTGGACCATGGTGTGCAGCAATCTGGCACTTATACAGGTAACAAACTTTTTTTTAGGGAGTTTTTCTATTTTTACTGATATAGGGAGAGACAGAATGAAAGGGGATATAGAGGAGAGAGAGACATGCAGCAAAGGGTCGTGACCTGGACTCGAACTCACGACCGCTGCCGACAACTGGCGCCCACGTGGTAACGCCTTAACTCAGCGACCTATATGTCGGCCCACAACTAACAAACTTAATGTATACTGAGGGAACAATGAATGCAGGTTCGTATACCACAGTACTAAATTGAAAGATAACTCCCAGTTTCAAGAAGCTTGGCAGCAGAGAAATTATCTAACAAGACTCAACATCAGTGCACAGAGAAGGAAAAACTGCAACTATGATCTTGCCAACTTCCAACAGAGCACCTTTTGAGTATTGTTAAAGCCCTTCCAGCAAACAGCAGCTGAAAAGAACTGTGTGAAGAATGGCAGAACATCTCTTCACAGATTTGTGACAGACTGGCATCATCCATGTCCAGGAAGAGCCCAATCAAAAACAAACCCCATATATAAAATATTAGAAATGGGATCCAAGCATACCAGTCATAACTGCATAGACTTGAAGCTTTGGGACTCATATTTTCAATGTTGTCTGTATAACCTATTTACCATTAATGTAAATGTAGACGAGGACCAACTCTTCACTTTAGACAGAGGTTTGTGCATTACACATACAGTAAACCGTAATTTAATTGGTTCATTGATTAGTTTATCAATCAGGTGTCAGAAGACTCAGTAGCAGTAAACATGTATTCTTAAAGTCATTTGCATTATATATTACATTCATTTGTGTACTGTAGCTGAGTCTTATGTCTCCGTTTACTTTCTGCAGGTTCAGGCCACAGTGGTAGGTTTCCTCGCAGCAGTCGCAGCCATTTGTTTAGGTGCCATTTCTAGGGGAGGTGTTGAACTGGATCAGGCAGCTGTCCTTTGTGCCAGCAGCATCACCACTGCCTTTGTAGCTGCCCTGTCCTTAGGTAAGTAAGCAGGGATGTTTTTATTGAATGGGAAGCTGAATAAAGCCAAACATGTCTTGCAGTATTTTATGGTTGCTTTGGCTCAAATTTCAGAACAGTGTCTCAGTAACTACTTGTTGCAAAGTTCACAACACAGTCTTATTGGCATGGGGTGTTGAATCCAAAACTCTGGAAGCACTCCGAGGATCAATTGTACTCACTTATTTATGATGTTTGGCTACCAAGACCTTCATCAGGAAAACAACACTAACCAGCACCAACAACACCTCCCTGGTCATGTGTTTTAATCCTGTTGTTGTTTGTATGAATGAAAAATACCTGATGAAGGTCTGAGGACAGAAACATTGTAAATAAACCAAGTACAAGTAATCAACACTGTGCAGGATTTTAATTTCAAAACTTTAACATAATACTATATTTTGGCATTACAGTGCAGTACCAGTGCATGCTTTTGTTTTTAAAGTTCGAGAAGATAGACATTTATATCTGAAAAAAGGCTATTTTTTTAATGTCTGGGGTTAAGCTTTTCATGGCAAATGTAAGGCATATAGGCGGTTTGACTGCGGCTACAATAGAGGCAACAGAAGATTGTTCTTTAAAGGAGACCGAGTTGTGAATAAATACAAAGGAGTCAGTAGTGGAGTTTAAGTGTATGTATTAGATATTTACAATATTTACACAAAAAAACAACCAATGCAAAAATGCAAACAATGCACCATCCAGGTATTCAAGAATGGATCACCCAGAATAAATCAATGTCCAACCACAAAAATGTTCAACTGTTCAAAACAAAGTTCTAGGAAAAAGGAACGTTCAGTTCATGTAAACAGGAAAAAAAACTAAAATTCCAAAAGGTTTGTCCGGATTGGTAGGTGTGATACAGTTTGTCAGTACCAGTTTCTACCAGTTTCTTGTACAAGCTCGCCAGTGTGTGTTGAGACGAGTTGCTCAGTCCATGAGATGAGATTTAAAGTTGGCCCAAGAAAAAAAACCTGATCTAAAAGGCCAAAAATAAGTATTCCATTCAAAATAACTAAGTCAATATCTAAATGTAACCAAAATAAAATCAATGCATGCATTAACATACACACCAAGTGCAAAGGCATTAATTATTGAATAAACTCAAATAATTAATTCTCAAGTATGCAATTAATTGGTCATTAATAAATTAAAGTTACTATAATAACCAAAAAACTTTAGCTGTAGTATCCTAGTACTATGTTAATATTCAAAGTTAAAGTCAAAGTGCCCTTTCTATAATTCATAAACAAAAAACATACATTCAACAAACATTCAAACTACTCCAGTAGAGTTCAAGATTACAGTGTGTTGAGTGTTCAAAGTGTTTCAATTATTGCACAATATTCACTCAATTAAATACGTAGCTACGTTCAATTCAAGTCAATGAGTGTCAATGGTGACCAAACCTCAAAGCCGTTTTAGCGACATTCAGAAAAGTGACAAAACGGCTCAACACAGAAATAAAATTACCGTGCTGGTGAATAAATTAAAATGTTTCCTACAATTCGGCTGTCTTATTTTACATAAAAATCATCATTTACCTTTGAAACGAGTGGTCAAAACTTAGCCTCCATGCGCGGTCAGACAGGAACTCAGCGGAGATGATCAGGTGGAGTATTGAACGGTCCAGGTTCAATGCAGGTTCTGCTGAAGACAGCGCTTCAGTGAGCGACTACACGGACACTAATAACGTTAAACAATAGTAAACGTGTCGGCAAAAGACTCACCAGTTAGTGCCGGTTTCAGCACGCAAGATTCAGAGAGCTCCAGTCAAAAGTTTGAGACGCCGACTTGACTATGCCACACCCACGGTGGAGACGGAGGAGGAAGTGAACTCTGTGACCCGCAACCTAAAGGAGGTCAGGAGGTGAGGGTGCACCGGAAGTGGGCCCGCAAAAATACAATTAATAATACAAACACTTTCAAATATATCATTTAATGCACAGAGATTAGTTTAAGGTTTTTTCAATAATCTGAGGAGGACTTTAATTCAACAAAGCACAGAACTTTGAACCATGATTTGTACTACTGTATCAGATGATAGAAACATTTTGACAATAGTACAAAGGAAATAAACTTGTGTCTTATCTTCTTTTTTAAGTTGCCATTACTGTCCTGTTTGTATTCAAACTATAAACAGTCATGCTGAAGTCATTTGCAGTCATGTACCAGAATCAAAAAAACATTATTAATCTCTGGAGCAATATGTTACAGCGCTGCTCACCAGGGGAATGTTTGAGTGAGGAGAAATGATTGGAAACACATGTTGCACTGATTTAGGGACTGGTATGCTAAGTAGTAAACACTGAAGTTAATGATAACTAAGGTGAGAGAAGTGTTCTGTATTGTGAGGACTCCGCATGCGATTTAGTGTTTTTCAACTACATATGTAAGGAGATAATCTTGTGTTGAAAGGTAAGCATTGAATAGAATTTCTGCAGTAAAAACTGAGCCCAAGCAATTGTGAAATACTTTAGGAGAATTTTAAAATTCTGTATTGTGTTCTTCTTGGATTGTGTCCATGTCTTGATCCAGTTTGTTCGACTGAATGGGTTAATAGGAAGAAGAAGATGCATGTGTGGCTGTTAAAGTACACACCATCAGTTCACAGGGACCTAGCAGCTTTTAAACAGTGCACCTATCCCCACAGCAGTCCATCTCAAAATGAAATTACTGCATAATCCCTTGTTTATTCTTGCCATAAATGTTCTACTGTTAAGCAGGATTGACACAAGAGGGAACTAAACTGACCTTGTTGTTGTTTTTTCTAACATTTTGAGTCTCAGCAGGGAGAAAACTCTTTCCAGTCTCTCCATACTCTGCCATTTTAGTTTCCCTGTAAATCAGATTTTTGGTTTATAATACATTTTCACTCGTTTGTTTTTCTTTTGTGCAGTTATAACTGCCTTCTTTTTTTCCTTTTCAGCAAACTATTCCTCTGTGTGGCTGGTTCGTGCTTGAAGATTAGCTTTATAGACAGAAAAAACAATATGTTCCAGCTGAAAGCTTTCGTCAGCATTATGTTGATTCATAGCCCTAAAAAAAAGCCTTCTCACAGAGGATGCTCAGTTTGCTCATTTGTCCTACCTTGGTTAAAAGGAGGACTTAGTAGCTTCTCTTTTTGTCCTTTCTGTCTCTTTACTGTATCTATCCATCTCCATCCTTCTCTCCCTGTAGGCCTGGTGATGATTGGAGTGATCATTGGCTCCAGGAAGGTGGGGATCAACCCTGACAACGTGGCCACCCCCATTGCGGCCAGTCTGGGAGATCTGATCACTCTGTCCCTGCTGGCTGGGGTCAGCAGCACGCTCTATGAATATATAGGTGAGGGGACTCTGGAGGTGGAGTTATAACAGAGATGAGGATCTGACTTATGATGTGTGTCACACTGGTGAGTTGTGGACATAGCTAGCTAGAGGAGTGGCTCATGATAACAATTTCTTGGTTTTATCCTATCTGCAACATATTTTCTTTAATTTAAAGGACCCATATTGTGCATCTTTTCAGCAGATTCATTGAAGTTCCACATGTCCCCAGAATGTGTCTTTCAGTTGTTCAGCTCATAATACCACAAAGATGGTTAATTTCATAATGAATGACTGTCCCACAATGACTGGAAAGAACTTCTTCCCAGTTCTTCCCAGTTCTCTGGGTTATTAATGAAATAAAACAGTTATAAAAGCAACAGTCAAACATGAAGGAACTTAGTGACACCTATAGAACCTACCTTTTTTAAGTTTCTTCCACAAGATGGCACCAAAAGTCAAGTTTATTTTTCCATACAGCTAATTGTGATACATGTGTGTGTCAGAACCGTAAACATGTCTGTCTTTGTTTAACATTTTATCCGAAGCTGCTTTATGTTTTCAGCCTGTGGCCTTTTATCTGTTCTTGGGGTTATGCAATAGGCCTGCATGTGTGAGTGTATGGGAGCCTCTCGCATTTGGTTTCAGTCTGTATCAAAGTGTCTTAAAACAAGTGAGAGGGTCCATGTTCATGAGCAAATGTTCAATTTTTGCATTTAGACTGTAAATGCTCTTGTAGCACAAAACTCCATCTTACCACCTGCTTTTAAGCTAACCTCCATTTTTAAGTCTGTAGGGTTGGCATAGTGGATAAAATACCAGTATCACGTGTGCAATAACATAGCCAATGCGATTACAATATTCCTGCTGTACATACAATTGTATAGCTCAGTGTTAGATGTATTGAATGACATTGCAGTATGCTTTGAAGCCATAGTAGTTGTTGTTGTTTATACAGTAACTACATATGGATCATCTGTCAGATATTTCTCTTACTGTGTCCTCTCCTTGTACTGACTGCACATCACTGTGTAGCTCCCTGCCAATTACTCGTGCTAGTACGTCTTATAATTTGGTGACCATCAATATAAACACGACAAATGTGGATGAGACGGTTTATTTTTCCATCACTCTGCTCCTCTCCCACAGATATATGGTACCTGTCCCCCCTGGTGTGCCTGGTCTTCATAGCTCTGATCCCACTCTGGGTGTTGGTGGCCCGACAGAGCCCTCAGATCAGCGAGGTTCTCCGCTCAGGGTGGCAGCCTGTTATCGTGGCCATGTCCATTAGCAGGTATATACTTAAACCCCTTTGTTTATAATTTTATGTAGTCCACTGCCAGATTTAAAAGGCAAGGTGACTTTACAAAATGGCCAAATCATTATTTATCAGTTTCAGAAACTGTGAAACAGACCGAATCATTAGATTCTGAACAATACTTGAACCACTTTACTGTGACAACTGAGAAACCTAAGCTTAAAAATCATTTTGTTTTATCAAAAACCCTTTATTTTACATGTCTCATTTAAAAATTTGCCAAAAATAAAACATTTACTCTCACCAGATCATGCAAAAACTAAAAAATTCTGCACTCATCGGCACAATCAGGAAGCTATGACTCACTTAACCGCAACCAGCAGTCACTTGACAACAATTCAGGGACCTTGTGGCTGAACTGCTGGGTATTTACACAGAGCAGATAGGAGACAAGCATGGAAGCTAATTAAAAATGTAAATGGTAAATTATCTATCGTATCTAGAGCCAACATTTCGGTGTTCAAAGGGCTACATTGTTAGTATTAACCTGACCTATTACAAAATAGAATCATATATATTTTAAGGACAACTGTTATAGTGATAGTGCTATGAAGCAGGCAATTTATAAGGAGTTCTTTTTTTTTGTTTGGGTCATGAGGATGTACATACATGTGGGACACAGTACACACTCCTGAAACTGATGTCACGCTATTGGACTGATGTGCAGAGGGTGATAATATGCTAAAATAAAAAACACTGGGAGTAGCTTTGTTGTAACACATGTCAGACCTCAAGGAAACATAATGCATTTTGGTGAGTCATTCCGAATGTAAGCAGAATTTTTGTCTAGACACAGCACTTTCAATGAGCGATAAGACACTTTAATGGTGCATGGCTGAGCTCTATAAGGTTTGCCTAATCAGTCATCGACCAAGCAATATGTAATAATGTCAAATTAGGTTATTTTTGCAGGTGACGTTAATCCATCAAGGCAGTAGAATGTTCCCGTATCTGTTGCCTGTTGTTTATTGTCTATTTTCACTTAACATGTACTGCATTTAGCCATGTCCGTGATTGTCTCTGATGATGCATTTACTTTCTTGTATGCTGCTTCACTTTTGTTTGTCTGGTTATGCATGTATTCATCGTTGTCTTTTGTTTGTCTTTCTCTCTGCTGTAATCAGGTCTGTCTTGCAAATGAGATCTTAAACTCAAAGAGATGACCTGATTATACAGAGGTTGTACTTTAAGAGCTGCTGTTCTGATTCTGTTTCTGATTGTTATTTCCAGTTTTGGAGGCCTTATCCTGGACAAGACAGTGAGTGATCCCAACTTTGAGGGGATGGCTGTCTTTACACCTGTCATAAATGGTAAGATGATTGGTCTTAGAAGCTAAACGATGTCATACCTGAACATTGCTGTACATGTGTACATTTATGACTCTGCCTCAGCTACCTTAGCTGTTGAGGAACCAGTATGAGCCTTATGTTGGCTGGTGATGAAGACAAAAAATGCCAGATTTGTAAGGACCTAAAAGTGTGTGCATGCAGAGGTAATAGCAAAACAAATATCAAGCACATAAAATGACTATTTTTTTGTTGCAACATCGTTACTGAGAGTTTGGAGAGTTAACCTTTCTGTCCGGTCTTCTCTTGGAGATGGCAAAACACCATCTCCAGGACATAATGTTCATTAAAGCTGCAGATTTGTTAGTTGTAGTTCCACAGCTGGAATTACTGTAATCCATGGACATGGAGATTTTCCAAATCTGGCAGCAGCAGGTCCCACTCGTCATCAGTAAAGCAGTGAGTGCAGGATCACCAGCAGCTGTGATTTGTGGGTCAGGGTTTTTCTGCAAAAATATGCATTAATAAAACCCCAGAACCCGACCTCAGCTGCATCCCCCTTTGCAGGATGCAGGAGGCCTGCTTCACTCCCACGTTACCGCAGACATCTAAAACTTTATCCATCATTTCTCTGTGAAAATATTTTATTCTAGTGGCGGCTTTCTCTGGGGTGTATTTTCAGCAGCACAGATGCTACTCAGTAATCACAGAATATATCATCATAATATCACAGCCCATTAAAAGATTATATGCTAGAAATAGTTCAGGCTGCAATGTGTTTCTATGATCCTTTTCTTTCAGAGCATGTTGCTGCTTGTCACCAATAAATTACAGCCTATTATAGTGCAGAGATATGTGATAGATGTACGCTGCTCTATAGTTCAGTACTGCTGATGATTGACAGCCAGGGCAGAAGAGGACCTGTAGCTTCTCGTGCCTGCACGTGTGTGTTTGAGTGAGAGAGTCATTTATAACTAAGTCAGAAAGCTGCTTTGTCACTTTCTGACCCAAGCCTAACAAAATCATGAGACTTTCTATTAAGCTTATCCGTACCAGCAGGACCAACACATCACTAACCACCATTTCCAAAGTACGTAGTTTTTCAGGACGTCCTGTTCCCGAGTCTCGTCTTCTATTTGATTTAGCTCCTCATATGTATGCTTCCAGTAAATATGACCAAACCTCAAACTGAAATAGCCTCCTATGATGCTCCAGAGGGGTTGCATTTATCTGAGTCAGACTCACACATGGAAACAAACTGGTGTGCAGCAGATGGACCTGCAGGTGACCAGTCAGCTGACAGCTATGATACTGTGTGTGATACAGTGATATGCAACCCCCTACTTCCAGCGCCCTTGACAGAGACTCTTTCACCTTCATCAGAGTTGAAAGTTGAAGGTAAACGAGTCTCCGTGCATGCTCAAAACGATACGTCAACAACCAAGATAGCTGAGGCAGGATATGGAAAGGTGAGATCTGGAGCACATACTAATAGCAAAAGCTTCAACAAGGTTTAGCAACTAATGTTTCAGAGCTTCCTCATTGTCTTAGTTGTTTTTTTGTTTTCGGTGTCCTGTGAATCCTTGGAGTGTGGACCAGCTAGCTGTGTATTGATACAGATTTTCTACAAAATCCCTTTTTGATTGAAAGACCAAAGCCACATTTCTCAAATATTAAAATCTTTTCTAAACAAAAGCAGCTGCATAAAAAGTTTGCCAGAATAAAATGCCATCTAAGGTTGACAACAATATCATGTAAATCAGGTTAAGAATAAGACTGACCAGGCAGTCATTCATTCTTGTCAATGGATCTTCAGTGCTACAGACTCATTTAAACACCACCATGAAAGTCTTACGGCACATAGCCATACCAACAAGGGGAATGTGAAAAACAGTCCTGGCTGAAAATGAATCATCACACATGGTGATCTTTCTTGAGTAGTTTCATTTTTTGTCAAGATGATTATAACTGCCGTTGTGAAATGAACTGAAACCAGCGGCTGTCTGGAAGGCAGGAAACCTAACTCTAATATTAGAGCCAAGTATCACATATGATTTTAAAGTATACATAGTTGAGAGTTAATGGGCTAAAACATGCAGAACTGCCAACATGTCCTATAAATGAAGCCTTAAACCCACTGGAACATTTTGAGAATCACTACCTTCAGATGCATCAAGACCAAGATGTCAAACATCTGCTGTAAAGTCTATTTTTACAGTCTCAACAGTCAAGCTTTACATGGCTTACACAAATGTAGGACTTTCATCAGTGTTACGTACTACTGGGCCAGAGCCCAACAGGCACTGAGCTCCATCTGATGCTGCGTCCTTCAGTATCACAGCATTATCAGCTCACATACAGCTCTTGAAACTTGCTTTCAGACATTTGCGCTGAACAAACGAGGCCAGCAGCTGTAGCATCACACAGCAGCAGGATCCATACTGTCTCCACACTGAGGGAGGGGCTGCGTGCTGTAAATGCAGGTGGCACAGGAGCAGTAACTTCTTGAACAGTGTTCTGCAGAGCAAATAGCTGAGCTGATGTGGATACATTCAGTTTCTACGGTTAAATCACTGGGAACAAAGTGGTCAAGCTCAGGAACAATCCATTGTCAGCAGAAGTCCCAATGTAGATTCTTTTGAACAATCACAGTATTTCTTAATCAAGTAGTTATTGTAGGAAATTTTCAAATATCCATTCCACATCCAAACATCTTCAAACATCCTATTGCTTGCATAAGTTGCATATTCATGACATGCTGAGTGTGCATACACAAGGGACAGTCAGGGATTATCTTTGATGCCTTATACAGGATTCTTATTCTAAAACAAGTATTAGCTTAATTAGCTACGTGGTGTCAGGTAAGCCAACGCAGAAGCTGCCTCACCTGTTGTTTCAGAAGTGACTCAAACGTTAAAGCGGTAAAGAATTGCAACATTATCGATGTGGGATTAACTATTTAAAAAATGTCTTTAAATGTATTTGAGCCATTACAGTGGTGCACATTAAACTATAATCCTGTGGTAACGCATGGTATCGTGTTAGAGGGACACTATAGACGTGTGAAATGATGAACTTCAAGTATGAGAAGAGAGATTCTCTCATTCTGTTAGTGACTCACTGCAAGGCCTGAAATCAGGAATGAATGGAGCACGACAAATAATCAGGAGAAGAGGGAAGAACAAAGAGGAGATAAAATAGCATTTAGAGTGTGCTCTTTTCTCCATGACAAAGCCCCCATCAGCTGCAGAAATCAGAGACTAAAACTACATGTGAAGGTCTGTAGTTACTTTGTACATATAGAGAACTGATTTTTATCCCTTACTGATGGTTGGGAATGGTAAAAAATGCACCAAGACAAATGAAGAAATGGAGGCAGGAAAAAGAAGCAGCCTTCAGATGAACTGGTTTGGCTGTGAGGTGATGCATGCAGAGCTCCACTGAGTAAAGGAGAGGAGTCAATATAAACCACTAATGGTGCACACCCAGAGTCCTGGCACCGCTGACAGGACCTTCACTAACCATCGACTGTCACTGTCACTGTTTCTCATTTGTTTTATATCCGTCTTCCTGCTGTTTCTCAATCCTCTCTCTCATTGCACCACTCTGCTAAATTCTTAATTTGCCAGTCTGGTTTGAATTTCCCATTTTCCCTCACTGGCTTGCATATAAAACCAGTATTACGTTTAACTCAATGTTCCCCCAAAGTCTTTTCCGTCTCACAAAAGAACATCTGTGCTCTTTTTTTGGGGGGGGTAAATACTCGGAAAGGTGTTTGATGTCAGTGAATTAGGCACAGATACCCTTGTCAGCGCCGTAATGAAAATAGACTTTGAAACCCAGAGAGATCTGGAAAAGTTGTTTTGCATTTTACAGAAGTGCTGCTTTGAAGAAGCGAATAAAATGGTCTCAACTCACACCAGAATGAAATGATAAAACCTTATCTCATATCTCTGTTTAATCCATCTGGGGCACATTTTATAATCTGAAAATAAGTTATCAGGCAGCTCAGGCGTCTTGATACAGATTCAAGCTATCTGCCAGACTTGGACACATAATGATTTTTGCACAGCCAGAGTCACATTTCACTGTTGGAACCTCATGACTGCAGGAGTACGGAGTTTCTTTCCGACATACGTGTTGCTGCTCTTGATACTTTCTGAGGTATCGGTGGAGCTTTTGTTTGTGCCCATCTCTTGTGTTTTTTTCGCTGCTGTGCTCCGGCCTGTGCCACTTATTAGAATGTCTCTGCTTTCTATAAACTCAGCCTGGATCCCAGCTGAATCAAGAATGTGTTTTTACTCGGCTTAATTCGTGTGCAGGCAGTGATGAAAGAGGTTAGGAGATTGCCGATTTTAAAGCTGTGTTTAGTATCCCTTCTGGGAAAGAACTCTGTGTTTCAGCTGATTATGATGATACAAAATCAGGACCAGCTTCGTCTGCTGTTTGCTGGGGCATTTTTGAACACATACATTATGCATTAAGCTACAGTTAGCAGTTAAAGTGGTTGCTCTGGATTGTGCCACCATAGTTACCTACTCAGTCGGTCTGACCTCTGTCTTTTCCTCCCATGTGTAGGGGTGGGTGGGAACTTGGTGGCCATTCAGGCCAGCAGGATTTCGACCTACCTGCACTTTTGGAGCATCCCAGGAGTGCTGCCCTACAAGATGAGGCAGCACTGGCCCAATCCCTGCATCACCTTCTTCTCCTCAGGTAACACCGCCATGTTGGGTACTCATTGTGTCATCTATATACCTTAATTCTATTTATATTTAATCAGATTGCTTACCTTTGATTTTCCCAGTAGCCTTGGTTAAATCACCTGTGAGTAGTTGAAATGTTAGTTTTTGGTTTAAAGTCATCCATCTAAGAAAAAGCCATCTGTTCCTGCTGTATTGTGTATTCATAACACATGTACACTTAATAACAGAGCTGCCACAATTAGTTGACATAATCAATGACGCTGATCCAGAAAATGTTGACACATGTTTTTGCTTCACTATCACTAAGTCATTCTTGCATCATGACATCAGTCGTTTTTGGCTCCAGTCACTGGTCAGCTGCAGTCAGTGCTACAGTTTAGTTTAGTCTCCAGTAGCAGCAGCTGCAAAGTCGGATTCAATTCAGTGTAAATGTTTCCAAAGACCCAAAGCTTCCAAAGTGTGGGAATACTTTGAATGAACAAATAACAACAAGGTGGTTTGTGTACTGTGCAGAGTTTGGACTGCATACTACAGCTCTCCTGCTCTCTGCACTCACATACATTGTATTTAATTACAGCCAGATTCTCAAGAATGCTCTTATTTACAGATATCTCTGTTTCTGTTGTCCGACAACGGAAAAAGTATGAAATAGCTTCATGGGAAATAAATTGAACAGCTCATTAAGACTACTTTTTCACCATTGGTCACTTCCATGCTGCTGCTCTGCCCTGCTGAAATCCTGATTTTAAAACATTATCAGACAAACTCACCATATACGTAATTTAAAAACAGCGGCTGTGCTGTGAATTCTGTGATGTTTTCATAGTATTTAGACTCCTTTCAAAGTCAAAGAAGGATTATGCAATAAGATAATAAGAGAAAGGGAGTTGTTTTAGTAGCTATCCACCGTGTCAGGGTTACAATAATGTATACGTTGATTTTTTTTTTACTTTAAAAGGTTTAATATAAACTTTGATTCCATCTGGACCTGCACTACTGACTTAAATAATGAGAGCTCTGTTTACATTTTTTCAATCAGTCTAACTTGGCAGTTTTGCACTTGTGTAATGTGTAAAGCTTTCTTTTCATTTCCTGCTGTTCTATATTATACAAAGCCATATAGTCTCTTAAAATAACATGAACTTTATTAAATGGTCATTTTGCTTTTTGTTGGAGGAAATTTAATTGTTTCGATTTATCAGCTAATCTGCAAGACAGTCTATAGATGAATCAATACGAAAACTGACCTAGTTAGCAGTCCTTGTGCACAATGTGATAAGGTTTTTAGCAGCTTTCAGCTCATTGTTTTGAACTCAGTGCCAGCTACTTTAGTGTCTTGGTTGCCTGTTTACAGCTTTATAAGGCGATAAAAGTAATGAATGCTGTGCTCTCAGCTTGTTCTGATGTTGCAAAGTGACCAAACAAATAAAATAATGCAGTGTTGCTTTTATGGGGTTTGTTTGTGGGATAGTACTGAGTCTTCATGTTTCATGTGTTTGATTTGATCGCTAGCAATTCTAGAGTCTAAACACTGTTGATTAAAGAGCAGTGGGTGCATTTTTAAATAACAAAAGGAGCAGTAAAAACATCTAAATACAACATGCTGCTGAATAAAGTAGCCTTCCTCTGTACCAAACTGAATAAATGACATCTCAGTCTTGTCTGTGTCTCCAAGGGGTGAACTCCAAGTCAGCACGAGTGCTGCTGATCCTGGTTATACCTGGTCATCTGGTCTTCCTCTACGCCATCTCTCTGCTGCAGGGAGACGAAGCTCCTATCAGCATAGCCTTTACCGTCTGCTACCTATGTGCTGCTCTGCTACAGGTAAACTGACGTTTCAGTGTTCCACTTTCACTACAACAAACAGCGAGAAAGATTCAGGTTTTCCTCTCGATGGAAGTTAACACTGAATGATCTCTTATGAACTCACTGGCCCTCAGTTGGCTGCTACAGTCTGACACAAACCAGTCAGAAGGTACATCATAAGACTTACAGTCTGATAAAAATGGCTGCTACCACCAGTCAGCTAACTGTGAACTGACCTGTGCCAGGTGTTGGTGTTTGAGCAGCTTGCTGAGATTTGTTCCAGGACAGAACCAAAAGTACACTGCACTCCTGCCACAGTCCCCCTTCTGACCTCCTGAATGTAACATCAAGTCAGCTGTACCATTTGTAAAAGCTTGGGAATGATTAACCCTCCGAACCCTAAGCAGTTTGTGCTCCTGTCACATTTTCACAGACTGCAGGCTCATTTTTCCCTGCAGTAGGAAGTTCTGCTGCTCTATGGAAACAGCAGAACCATGGCTAGAAGTGGAGAGAACTGTCAAAAATGTCTTCAGTTCACTGTAACAAAGTCGTAATGACAAAAACCATAAAAAGTAGGCTTTCTTTTTGAAGAATTTTACAAATATTGAAAAGAAAACTGGAATCAACATGTGCAGCATTTTTCCAAGTACCTACAGGTGTTACCAATACTGGAAACAAAAACTGTGACTCTACATATGACAGATATTTTAATGTTTATATTTTTTTAATTTGTTCGTATAAGTGCCTCACAAAAAGTCCCAGAACTTTTGTCATGTGACTGTTGCTCGAAGCTGAGTCACTAATAAAAAAAAAAAACTTAAACAGACTCTAATTAGAGCAAATCCTTTATTTTTACAATATTTAAAATGAAGTGATTTGGATTTTAAGCTTACATTTGCTTTGATTTTAGGTCACATTCAAGTAGTTTAAGTACCATCGTAAGGTTTAGAGTCCGTCAATCCTCTTCATGTTTGCAGTTTTTGAATCTGATAAACAGTCATTTTGTAAAGGAGAGCAGTGCAATGTGTTTTTTTTTTTAAAGGAATCCTTTGCAAACTGTTTATTTTTGACACATTTTTAAATGAAACATATGACAATAAATTCTTTTTTATAGTTTCTAGCTCTTCAAAGTTCTGTCACTGTATCTTTTTTTTTCAATAAAGATGACATATGCCTTTCAAACCCGTCGGCAGGGGTTCAAACAGTTAAACAAGCAATGACTGTTGGGCAGATATGACATCTGACATTCATTTGAACCTCTACAATATTATTGAGATTGCCAGAGTCCGGAAACATCAGCTTAGAATGACTGAATGAGTCCACTGCTTGGAAGATTCATATCAGCGGCCTGGGTGATGTGATAAAATGACAAAGTGCTTCAGTTGCTTAACCCCTGGGTAGCTACTTTTAGCTGTCTATTTAAACCTTCTAACCACTGCAGCTATGTGTTCCAACAATCTATTTAAGGTATTTGTGTGTTAATCTTTACTACTTGAACTGTCATCACTTTAAGCTTATTATTTCCAGCATTTGTCCCCTACCTTTAGCTAACTATTTCAGATATTTGTCAGTTTACTTTTGAGTAACTATTCCAACTTCCCTGCTTGCTTACTGACCTGTACTAGTGTTAACACCACATTCCACATAGGTGTCAACTAACTGAGGCTGGCAGGAGGTTCTGCATCGGTTTGTAATAGTTTTTGGCTGTTGTCCTCCCCAGCATAAATAATTTAGATTGCTTTTAATGAGCTCCTTAACAACCCCTCAAACCTGTGCCAAATGCACAAGTGTCCTTGGGGATACAGGTGCATCACTGTGTCTTAATGCTCATTTTGATCCTAACATATTGAATTTCCAACCACAGCCAGTTGAGTCCATTTGTCTTCTCTCTCCAGGTGGCTATCCTCCTTTATGTTGCTGACCTCATCGTCCGTTTGATGTGGAGACGGAGTCTGGACCCTGACAATTTCTCCATCCCCTACCTGACCGCCCTCGGAGACCTGCTGGGCACCAGCTTCCTGGCTCTTTGTTTCCGCTGCGTCTCGCTGGTTCACAGCTTGGGTCTATAAATATTCCCCATGAAGCCCTGAACTCTTAGCCAGCCACTGTCTTAGTGCACCGATTTGTTGCATTGACAGAAATGCTTTTGATTGGACAATAAAGCATTTTCTGATCTTCATCCCTGGGCCAGTTCATACCAAGGAATCCGTCTTTGTCACATTCAGACCTTCACACTGACGGAGAGACACCCACACGTTTGTTTTGGGTGAAGGTTTCTCTGCCTGAGCACATTCATGTTCAATTAACAACCAGACTAAGTCTTTTATTTGAGAGCAAAAGACTTTTAATTCTGTCCTCCAGAACATCTATTACAGCATTAGTTTTAAATCATTCCACATTATATGTCCTCCTGCAGTAACTAAATTTAACTTTGGTCCCTGTGTGGCCCCCCGTCTCAGCACATTAGAGGAATATGTAGCAATTTATCATAGCAGCAAGACAACATAGCAGCATATCAACTGTGGAGTCCAGAAGAAATTTTAGTTTGTTTTCAGATGGCCTTTACTGTGAACAGTTGGGCTGTTTGTGGACATTTATTTATTTAAGAACACCTGCGTTTGGGTGGGCTGTACTATGCATCTATGCTGGACACTACAGAGGCTGACGTATCGTACACTAACTGGAATTTTCACGGATGTCACTTCAAGATACGAGTGCGGAATCATCGTTACTTATTCAGAATGAATGGGACAGGAGCTGTTTTCATGCACATCAGATTAAGTGCAGGGGAATGTTTTGTCACCTCGTGTAAGACATCCGATCTCTATTATTCTCGTAGAATGTACTTTATCTAACCAAAATCCTCCATTTTCATGCTGTGTTCTTCAAATTTATTCTTATTTTTTGCAGTAGTAAGACAGACGGAAGATGAGGAAGCCTTTGAGCGGGTGTGGTTAGAGTTTAGGAGTGGTTCATTGGAGAACCAAAATGAGGCGAATAGCCAGACAGAACCACAAAGAGTGAGGAAGGGAAGTTCTCTATGTCTATAAATGTGTTTTTGTTCACAATCCCTAGTTTGTATGTGACACCTTACAGCACACATCACTAGAATTAGGAGTTTATTATGAGTGGAATAGAATCAAAATGAGCTGAAAGGGTTTTTTAAGGAATTATTTGATGTTTTGGGAAAATAGACTTTAATGTTTTTTGCTTAGTGTTACATGAGAATATCAAATACACTCATGACTTACTGAATTTGAAGTTACTAAATAACTATTACAGCCAGTTATATGCCAGATGCCGTGTGACCAGCAACAATGTTTCTGAAGTGAATGAGAAGAACTATGTTTCCCAAAATGTCAGTCATTTCTTTTAAAACTCGGAGAAGGTTTTGTGCATCAACAACCAGCCTGATAAAGCAACACACATCCCTGCTCCTCCTTCTCCAGTATGGAAAAGGCAGTTCAACAGCAGCTCACCAAAATACCAACCAGGCCCAGGTGGGAGGGGGGCGATTTGTGCCGATCCCAGTCTCCAGAAGGTCTAATATGCAGATGATGTATTGCTATTCGTTGCAGATTCATTAGGTAGATACAGTGTCATCAGCTGACACTTGCTAACATTACAGTCATAAATAGCAGTGAGGAGACCGTTTTTCTACATCATATTAAAATGTTAAATTCCCAAACACTTCACCGCCTGTGGTCCAAAACACTGTGAAACCACAAAATGTGTCTACACCTTTCTCTACTTGAGTAGCGATCGAAAAAAAAAAATCAAAAATTACTTTGAAACATTTTATTTATTCTGAATTTTCTGCTGCCATTTAATGTAAAAAAAAAACAGATAGCAGTGAATTGATGCAGGAAACTTATGAAAGTGTTTGTTTTTTTCCAGCACTATATGCCGCAGAGGATCTTGGGTATTCACTCACTCCGTCATCCTGGCAGTCCCTTTAATGGAGTGTTGACAGAGCCTTACTGTTCAGTGGGAAGTTTTCAGAACCATATAACCTCATCATTAAGCCGTGAGTGAATATACGTGCACACGTTACTCTTAAAGGTGTGTTCAGACAGAAAGCGAAAGCCTTGCATCATTTGCACAAATATGACCGCTAGACAGCTTTTGTTCAGGTCGGCCTCCGACCTAATTCAGAAATCATCCTTATCTCCAGTTGTTGTTGTACTCCCTCCTCTCTCTCTACTTTTTCCTCTTGTCTCTGTGCGTTTATTAAGCTAATTCTTAAAACCCCAGGATGCTCTGAAATGATTTGCTTGAGTTGAGACATTTTCAACCCACGCGGATGCTTTTACACCACCCAGGGGGAGTTTGCATGCAGTCTAAATTTGGCCCTGCATCCTGTGTGGACGCACAACAACATTTAAATTCACATCAGAGCAGCCTGACAACCAAATTATACATATTTCATTTACAGTTACTGACAATGGATATTGAGTAAAAACTACAAGCAGTTATTTGGAAGACTGATACCAGCTGGCTCAGGCTCCATATTATTGCCATGATGCTACATCGACATTTCTTGTGGGTCTTTGTGTTTTGGTTTCTGCTCCAAAATTGACACTACATGTCAAGATAAGACTGAAATACAAGCGTGTGTAAATGCACTCATCAAATCACACGGAACAGTTTCACTGCTTACTGTTACTAGCTGTACTGATTGTTCAAGAAAACCTCAAACACTGAGGATTTTTCTGAAAACAAGCTGTCTTGTCACTGACTGAATATTTATGAGGTACTTCAGTACGGTAGTGCTTTGCTAGAAGCTCATGTTGTGACACTGTTACACACTTAGAAGGTAATGACCTATAGACCTGTACTTGAATCACAGTGTGTTTCACTCGAGCTTACTGTATAAGATCTATGTGTTTACTGTGATACTGTGAGAATTAGACCACAGCTAAGGTTGTGTTGCACCAGCACATCTGTGTACTGGGCTGGACGATAAAACGTAAAGTCTGAGTTGTTATCAGTTTGCACATTTACATAGAAAACAATGAATGTAATACCAAGCTTTCTCAGACAATACAGTTGTTGACATGATTGTGTTTGCTCACTTCTGATGTTTGTCCTAGTTCAGCAGTGATCTACAGGCCTCTGGATTAGCCGTTGTTAAATGTCAAGTTAGAGGTTTCTGTTAGAACACAGTAAACATGTGACCCAGAAAGTTTCTTTGAAATTTTGGTGTCTAAATTTAAGTTGGTACGACATACACGTTGATGGTCGTTTAAATGAACAATCCAAGGTTTTGGGAAACATGTTTATCCAGTTGATTTCCAAAATGCAGGTAACTAAAAAGGCTGTCCTGGAATTTGGCCTTTAACAACAGTAGGTCGCTAAGTTTTGCTAAATTTCACAGATTGGGGCAGAATATGCAGTTATACTGATTAGCACCCTCCCCTGTCGCCTTCCTTTGGAGGTTTTAAGGTGTCCATTAGTGTTCAGATTAAATAGAACAGCTGTAATGCAATGATCTGTAAAACTAAAAGCTTCTCACAGGCAGGATGTTTAAAATGTTGACTAAAAAGAAGGCAGACTTTTCACCTAATCTAAATCTTCTTAACTTCTGGCAAGAAAGCAAACCATAGACTGCTTACAAACGATGGCGTGAGCCTCTGGGTCTGAAGAGTGAAGCCAATGCGGAAGTGCCTTACACCTGCATTCTGTTTAACAGCCACCAGGGGGCGACTCCACTGGCCGTAAAAACAAGTATGAGTTCCTAATGTGTTTATGGTCTCAAATGTTAGTTAGTCAAGACTGTTTTTAAAAATAGCATAGCATTGATTTTGAAAACTATAGTCCCGTTTAGAGTAAAATAGAGGATAAACATATGTTGTAGGGCGGGACTGCCTTGTGATTGACAGATAGCAGCGATATAACAGTGCAGTGTTGTGTTTAGTGTCGCCGAGTTCAGTCACAGTCCCAGCCTGCTCATTACAGCATTAAAAAGACCAAGATGGCAGCCGCCCAATTCCAAGGCTATACAGTCTATGAAGCAAAAAGAAGGATTTTCTTTCCCAAAATGTTGAATTTCTCCTTTAAAATCTGTGATTTATCATCCAGCCCTATTGATCAGTACAAAAAAAAGAGTATGATGATACCGAAGTATCTAACTGCAAACTTGCACTTTTGTTTTCTTAGCAGTCTAAAGTTGCCTTGAAAACAACATTAATGTCAACTGTGTGGTGACTAACATCTCATCTGCAACCATGTCAGCGTAAAGAAAAGACGCTCCATTTAAATGTCGCGACCGTCCTTCCTCTCTTTCTTTCAGTAGGTCAGACTTTGTACTGTACTTCAGTGTTGACACTGCCACAGTAGGACTTTAGATACTTTGTAAAAGGCCTTTATTTTCCAGTCTCCCTGTGTTCACTGTCGCCTGAGCTTCCACACCCACACTGTGTTGTCTTATGTGTGCGCCAAGGTGAAGCGTGAAATCAAAAACGTTTGGTGAGTGTCAATGTGATTGTGTGGCTATGAACAATTCTATTTTAATAAAAACCTACAGTGGAGTGTAGTCTGTGTTACTTTGCCACTACGACACGTTTACAGTAATTCTCACTATTTTACTATTCCTAATGCGGTCAGATGGATGACTGACGCTAGCTACGTTCCTAATTTTATTAAAAATGACAGAAAACAGGAAAATATTGTGAGCTAGTACTTCTAGATGAACAGCAGATGGTGCCAATTCTGCAGTGGGATGCCATCAGATCATAGCACAACATGCAGTCATGCTAACTCAAGTCCTTATCAGCAGGCTTCGCCATTTGGCAGCCATCTTGCAACACCAGGACAAGACCTGCATCTACCTGTCTGAATCTATTCCAGTTCTTTTTTTTTAAACAAACAAACTCTTAAAATGTTTGGTGACCTCCCCCACACAGGTTTTTGAGAAGACCGGTAGGACATGTGTCATACAACAGCCATCTTTGGCATTACAGAGTTTTACCGTAGAGTTCTACTCAGTATTCTTGAAGTGGTCTGTCCCCTCCTACGGTTAAACCGACTTTTAAATGCCAGCAGAGTAAAAACTTCCTTTCCTGCATTTCCACGCCTCCTTTTTTTTTACACGCAAACTGAAAATGCTCCACAACATTATTGTGACCACAGTGCAGCACCTCACCTACACAATGTTCTATTATATACTACTATATCTTTTTTTTTTTTTTTTGTAATTTGAAAGACAACATAAGCAATTTCAGGGATCTTCACATTGTAAAATCAAGACCTTAAAATACTACATCATAGATAGAAATCCAACAGATCCAATGGCTCCCTTTGAGCAGCCTTTTTGTGACAGTGGGAACAAAAACGACTCCTTTAACAGGAGCAGAACCAGGCTCGGAGGGAGGCCATCTGCCTCGACAGCGCTGCAGCCAATGAGAATTAGTGTGTTAAAGGGGAAAGACGAGGCAATCTTCCCTGGCATAACTTTCTAAAAATCTTCCCCTGCAATCATTTGGAATATGCACCTTTGTACCTGCTATTAAAATCCATTCCCACACTCTCCACACTCAAATGAGCTGTTGTTGCGTTGCTGTCTTTCTTTAGCGGGGTGCACTTGTGTTAAGAGGAAGAGGCCTTTCGAGCTGTTAAGCTGCCGTTTTTTTTTCTTCAGAATGTGGTTGCGTTGTGCAAATTGCTTTGACACCTGATTGATGTCTGCATATAGTCTTTCTAATCTGATTGCAGTGTGTTCTGCACACTTACACTTTGCACTTCTTCTTTGATCTGGTGCATGTCCCATGATTTGACTATTGTCTCTCTACGGGTCATGCTAACTTTGCATTGTCCAGCTCCATTGCAGAGATTCGGGGTAACAAGGAGTTGCACTAAAACAGAGCATGAAAAGCATGTGTATCTCTCTGTAGCCTCCTGAAAACCTTTGTTCCTCTTATTACCCTTTGTTAATTATATTAAAGTTTGACTTGTGTTGCTTAACTTGCCTCTGTACCATCTCGTGTAAATGGGGTCAGTGTGATATAACTCGATTTGTGTCTGTGATGAGAAAAGAACAAAGAATGAGACACACACACCCTCAGTGCTGCTGTTGGGAGTCTGTATTTGTTGAAACTTCAAGCTTGTAACCAGTCAATCATCACATCAGCAAGTGCACTTCAGTTATCACATTCACAGTTTTGTGGCACAAGTGCATTAGAGATTCTTTCAGATTGTGCTCCGTTCACTATTTCGCAATGACTCGCCAAGCCGCAGATGTTCCTGGAGGAAGGATCTTTGACCAGCTGCGTGCTGCACCAGCGACGCCTCTGCGTTTGAGATGAAGATTTGGCACGTCGAATCCCTTTCAAAGAACAAGCCGCACATTGTTCTGCGTGTTGTATTTTCCACAAGAATAAAAGGTAAAAACGTACATTTTGTGCAGCATGTCATTGAGCCAGGAGGGAGAAAAAAAAACCAAGGGTGTGGATCGGCGTCTGGCGAGTCACAGCTTCTTGCAAATTATGGCTTGAATTACACACTGCTACACAGGAAAGCATGAAAAATGAACACCCTGTATTCCATGGCTGCAAACAGAAAAATAAAACATGGCACAAAATTGAAGGCCTGAATAAAGTCATCTATTAAGACACAGCTCTTTACACATCACCCATACCGACACACTGATATTGCATATTTCCTGTCTGCAGAGTTGGCCAGCCTGGGCCTGTCTCACAAAAATTACATATTTTATAAAAGAAATGTGAAAGACGAAGAGATGGAATTAAACTGTCTCCTGCAAACTTGTCCTGACAGGTGCGAGTATCATTGGGTACATCTTCAAAGCAAAACTAGAACTATTCTCGACATGTGTCTTTTAATGGAAATGTAGGCTTTGGTTGTTTTGTGGTAGATTCTAACTCTGCGAACCAAGACAGATTAATCCCAGCTGTAAATTCATCTATGATAAACAGTGTAGCCTGAGCAGAGGAGAAGACTCAGAGCAGACTAGGGGAAAAAATCAGGGATGTACATTAGAGGGAATTATAAGACAGAGGGTAATATACATTATTGCTACATGGGCTTGACCTGATGACGAAAATGTTGTCAATAAATAAAAGATACAAAATAAATAAAAGTGTGGTTCGGGCAATACTGTATATGAGATATAGTTGCTTATGTTTCACTTCAGCTGACCTGTTTTACACAAAGACTCTGGGTAACAATGTCATGAGAATCAGGACTGGTACCAAGTCGATATTCTGAGCATGCTAGGGTACTCGTTTCTCTACGGAACTGCAGGTACCGTAGATTCAGCAGGTACAATAAATACTGGACAATAAAAATGTTTGGTGGCAGCGGCAAGTGCAGCAGCAGACATGAAAGAACCACAGTCATGTATATCCTGGGTTTGAGTCGAACGGTCTCACAGAGCAGTTTGAATAAAACAGCTTGACCTAATGTAAGCAGGTGAAACACGGACATCCAGACCTGACATCCAGACCTGACATCCAGACCTCAAACTTCTCAGTTGTTACTTCAAATGAACAACATGTCGTCAAAATGTCCAAATTCTGAAATGTTTTCGTTACCCGTTTGTGAAGTGTGACGGCTGCGTCTTTTGCAGCGACGCTCCACCAACAGCGTTTACAACGGCTAACGTTAGCTAGTTTAGGCTAACACATGCAAGCTGGAAGCTGCTCATAACGTCTGTAGGCTGTCATTGCTGTTCCGTCTCTCAAAATATAATGTATGTGGGTCTGCACACTCGGCTGAGCTTTTTAAATGAAAGAGGAGCTTACGTTGAAATTCACTGATTTGACTGATGTATTATTTTTGGTATCAAATTTGTTACCAAGTTTTACTTCAGTGGCACTGACTACCAAATCTCTGGTATTACCACAAGTTACAAGGGCATCAACTTAACACCGTCTCTGTTTAGCCTCTACTTTGTGCCAGATTATCGTTTCTCCAAGAAAATGCCTGAGGTAATCCATCCATCCATTATCTATACACCGCTTAATCCTCTGTAGGGTCGCGGGGGGACTGGAGCCTATCCCAGCCGACTCTGGCGAAGGCAGGGGACACCCTGGACAGGTCACCAATCTATTGCAGGGCTACACCTAGAGACAGACAACCAAGCACACTCTCATTTGCACCTAGGCACAATTTAGAATAATCAATTAACATCAGTATGTTTTTGGACTGTGGGAGGAAGCCACTCGGTGAGAACCCACGCTGCACAGGGAGAACATGCAAACTCCACTTAGAAGATCCCAGGCGTCCTAACCGGGACGCAAATGGGGATCTTCTAGCTGTGAGGCGACGCTGCTAACCACTGAGCCACCGTGCAGCCCCCTGATGTAATCTCCCTAATATATTAAATCATGTTTGTCTGTGTCTGTCCTTTGCTCTTCTTCAAAGCTGTTCATCTGATATTCAGACTTGGAGGGTGTATTGCTGGGGGCCCACCTGGGGAGAAGAGCGATTCCTGCTTTTCTGGTATTGTTGGGATCCTTAGCCTGGCCTTTGGCGGCCTGTGAGTGGAGCCCCCGGTGGCTCGGCAACATTATCAAAGGCAAATGATGTCATAGATCAAAAGCAAGGTTTTACAATAGAAGGAATCCCAGTGTGGATGAGTGCTCCTCATATTGAAGCTAAAAGTTGTTTTACGTTACACTTTCACAGCAGTGTCCTTAGCAGGCCTTAGGATGATTGTGGACAAAGTCAAAGTTGTCCTAGTTGCTAGGCAACATCATCAAAGACAAACGTATGATCTCAAATGGACAGGCAAATTTGACAGTTTCAAGTGAAATGCTCTAAGCCTACTGGATATTAGCCCTTGTTTACAGAAATAATGGACTCCACTGATTCAGACTTGCACTGCTATGGAGCCACAGTTTAACCCTCTGAACGCCAAAACCCACCAGGGGTTTGAAAGCCTTGTTGTCTTCCAAAAACATCACCAGAACACCACCATTTACTACAATGAAAAAAATGTAAACACAGAGTGAACTGTCGTGTTTTTAACTTTCCAGCAATCCTTGAACTACTTTATCTGTGATGTGCCTTTAGGCTGGTCAACTTAAACAAATTTAAGTTAAAAATAGTGACATTTCATTAAAATCATTTTACTTTATATGCCTCATTTAAATTGCCAAAACAAAACCATTTGGACCATACTCTGTTAAAAGAATAAATAAATAAATCCTGTGCTCCTCAGCACAACCATGAAGCCATTAGTCTCTCAGCTGGGACCCACAGGCCCATGGGAAGAATCTGCAGACTTCTTGACTTAACTGCAGGCAGTGTTTGCACAGAGCAGATAGGAGACACGTTTGGAAACAAATTAAAAATGGAAATAATAAAATATCAATCGTATGTAGAGTCATACTATTTTTTACAGTATTCTTAACACTCGTGGTTTTCATTTTTAAAAAATACATAGAAAACTTTCCTGTTCTGCTTTTTCTTTTTGAAATGATGATGATTTGTGGCATTTAACTACGTCATACTGTACAAAAGACACAGTTCACTCTACTTTTAGCCACAGTTGCAGTTTCCACAGATGTGCAGGACTTTATATTGTAGTAAAAAAAGAGCCCACAGTGAGTAGAATAGTGACGGGAGCTTGGGGTTCAGAGGGTTTAAAACAAGCATAAATAATGATGCAGCAGAGCCAGAGACATGGCAATAGTCAGAGTCTGGTGCCCACCTTACATATAATGCAGCTCGACCACATACAGACTGGATATTCACGTGTGTTATGGTAGTAGCAGCTGATAACCTTGCACTAAAAACACCTTTATCTAACTTTTCACACATGCAGACGTGCTCCACCAAGAGTGGAACAGACTTTGATGTGTGAAATTGTTGGATTTTCCCTTTAGAGAGAAGACAGTGCAGGCCATTAATAAACATTTTCCTAGCCCCAATTTTTTTTTTACCATAAATTCTTACACACTTGCTGAACAAGGCCCTGCAGTGCAGATGACTGTCGGTGGATTAACCCCTTCATGTGCCTGCATTCAAGCTAACAAGGGGAGCTCTGACCGGGGCTAGTGCTGGGCTGGACCCAGCCCTGACCACAGCTATGTGGTTGTTTGTTCAGCCTACCTGCCCAGAGCTAAATACAGACAGCGATAGATGAGAGATGGCAACAACCTTTTACTGGAATCAGGCAGAGACGACAAGTTTCCCTGGAAATGACTCTGATAACTGTGTAAGACACGAGAGCTATGACAACTTAGATGAGTTCTGGGTGTAGTTTTTCATGAATGGGTGGATATGATTCTATCATATAGTAACACAGAGCTGCTCAGAAGATTTTCTATTTGGCATCAGTTTATGTGCAAAAGCCAAGACAGCAAGGAACTTTCCATCAAAGTACATGCTCGCTCTGAAAGAAGAAAGCCTCATTCTTTCATATAAAATTCATTTTCACAAAATCAGGAGCCCAAATCCTCACTTTCTATAACAATAAATACTTTATGCACTGACAGACATAAATAAAGGCCTTCCAGAGATACTGTTCTGTAGGTGCTTTGAAACAATCTGCTGTCTTCAATTTCACAGTCAGCACTTTCACCTGTGAGAAGAGAACCTGCTCCTCTGAAGTGTGACTTTAATTTATGGCTCATTAGTTCTCAGAAGAACAAAAATAAGTCATGGGAGATTTTTCACTGTAGTGGGAACTGGATGAATGCTGGTAATGCATATATTTAACCAGCTCAACAGCAACTGAACTACAAGTCAAAGTGAGGCTTGCTCAGATTGATGAAGCAAGATCTTGGTGAGAAATGGAAATAAATAGAAAAAAGACTGGTATGTAGTGACGGTTGATGTGTCAGCAGAATCTGCATCCTGTTCTGCTAAACGTCAATACAATGTACCGTTCTCAGACTGGAAACCAAGAAATGTGACAGATGCTTGGCAGATTACAACACACAATGCGTTCTCTAGAATTTCGGTTTCTTTGACAAAGTTCCAGTCAATGAAACCAGAAAACCAAGTCACTCTCTCCGTTAGTTTTTGCTGGAGAGTTGTAGTGACAAGTGTGTGCTTGTGATAGACAGGCAGAGATAGGCATAAAAAGTCCATAGCAACCAAAAAGTGCAAAATTATCATCTCATCGCTGTAAAGTCAAACTAAAAGTGATGTCAGTCCTCTCCTCTCTGCTCCTCATCGAGTCCTGAGATACTCTGGTGTGGAGTAGTTGAAGAGCAAGAAGTCCATTCGGTACAGGTTGAACAGTTTCTTCTGATAGAAAGGGCTGATATGCTTAAAGAAGCGTGCTGCCATGTTGCCATCAGTCCTGGTGCTCTTCCCAGACGTTGGAAATTGAAGTGTCTCCTCCACTCCAGCTAATTTGAGCACAGCCTGAGCATCTGGCTCCAGAGTCTCATACTTCCCCACTACATCATAGTGGATCACACAAGGATGGCAGAGGGAGTGCACCCGCTCCCAGTGCTCATTGAAAGGTTCCTCCCGTTGTGTCCGAGGGTCCACTAGATACTGGACAAACTCGTGGAATGACACGTCATTCCCTTGCTCCAGAGCTTCGGGATCGGGGTCAGGCCGGTGCCTGCGGATGATCTTGGTTCCGTAGCGCTTGTGGAATGCAGTGTTGTAGCTACGTGTGAACTTGTTCCTGTAGGCTGACACCAGGCGCTCAAAAGGCTCCCGGACAAAGATGAACTTGAGGTAGCTGCGGAGGCGTTTGTTAATCTCTGGGACTGAGAACTCCGAAAGAGTGCGGAGGTTACCTGCGACATGGGCCTCGTTGGCAGGGATGGCAAGGGGGTCGGTGTAGCGGCCATCACTAGTGAGGACCATGAGGACACGCTTCCAGTTGGTGCAGGCTACCTAGAAGTCAAAACACAGAGATACACACACATGACCACACTTGATTACTTTGATACTGAAGGCAAGTTTCTTTGTTCTATTTTTTATGATTCTTAGTGGATTTATAGATGTTTATTGTACTGACCTCTGGAATGATCATTGGAAAGTCACACTGTATCTAACAATATGTTTAGAGTTGGCCTAGCTACAATTCAGAGGACTGCCAAACTTTAGACAACACTATAATAACAAACTGCTGCTTTTAGAACACTGGTATGCACCTGCCTCTTTCAGGTCCATGAAGTATTTTTACCCCACAGCCCCACATCCCAGCCCTCCCTCTCAGCCCAAAACCTCTGGACTAGAATTTCAGCTGCTGTGATGACTCTCATGGCAACCAACCTTGGGTACGTAGCAGTAAATAAGGTTGTGTTTGTCATCCACAATGAGGTGTTTGAGATCCTCAGGCGAAAGCACCCGGCGCTTCCTCGTGTGGCTCAGACACGCTTGCTCCAACAGCTCCCTGCGGCCTTGGAGGGACCTCTGAGCTGCAAACAGCTCCAGCTGCTTGTGATGAGGACGATGCAGGAGGAGTGAAACAGGGACCAGAAGGGCAGTGGAGGGAGAATGAAGCACAAACCAAACACTTTTTAAACAGAAACTTTTTAAAAACTGCTGTAGGCAAGCTGCCTGTACAGAGTTTTAACATTTTACTAAAAACCACACTACATAGGTTTGGCTCTTTCAATAACATGCAGATATTCACAGTTTCCTCAATAAAACAAAAAAATTGGTTATCAATTTTTTTAAATCTGTGCCACTAGTAAAGCAGGTCTCCAAAGTGTCAACACAATGATAGCGTAAGCGACCATAAAAACTGTCAAGTGCGACTATGCACCTTCACAGCTCGTACCAGTGTGCCTGACATTAAGGAGGTCTGTCTGTGTCTGTCTCTCTCTGTCCAGGTCATTAAAATACTGGGTTTTAATTGAGTTAAATCTGACATTAGACTGCCTTATCAAATCTTTCGCTTTACTCGCAGCCTCTTAACTGCATTACTAAAGCACAACACCAAAGGTTGCCATTTTAGGGAACTTGCCTGTCTGCAGTTTGATAGAAATACTGACACCACTAATGTCTGCACACTAAAAACAGCATGATGCTAGAGCCAGCTAGCCTAAGCTGAAGCCACAAATCTTCTGTTTTATACTTTGTTTCTTGTAGAGATGAAACAAATGAGGTATTTCACTAACAAATCAAGGAGTCTCTAGCGTATGTATCAGTTCTTCATCCTATTCGCTTATAACTGGGCAGGTGTATTGCTAGGGGACTCGAAGAAGTGTAGTGTTTAGTCTGAAGCAGATCAGATGAGCAGTGGTTGTTTTGGGGTCCTTTTGTGTTCTTTAGATTGACCTTTGACTGCCTGGGAATGGACTCTTTGCTGCTGGGCACCATCATAAAATGAACGTATAATGTCACAGATCAAAGCCTAGATTCTAGAAGGAATTTCTGTGTGCATGTTTGTCCTGGTTGGTGGATTTAGGATATTTGGACAGAGCCAAGCTGTGTGCCCTCAAGTCAAACTAGCTGGCTGTTGGCTATAGCTTCACATTCACTGTAAAGATTTCAGAGTAGCACCTTGGCAGGAAAGCAAGCATGTATTTTCCAAAAATTTTAAAGTAGACCTTTAAGTAAATATGGAGCTGACCTACATAAGCCCCACTGAGGTGTCCAAAATTTTAAAAAAAAAATATTGTTGAAGAGCAAATTTAGTTTTGATGATAAAAGAGAAAGTGAATTTTGCAAGGAATACAAGGTAACTTGTCAGTAATTATGTAGCTATGTGTGAGCCTAAGGGTGCTGTGGTCCTTACTTGGTCTCCATTGTAGAGGGTCTGCAGTGGACTTCTGCTTTTCCTTGGTTGGCTGCCAGTCTTCAAACTAGGCTCTACAGTTAAAACAGGGAAATGATCAAAACCTACATTATTCAACAAAGACCATAAAATGGAACACACACATATAGATTTCTGTGCTCTCTTTACGATCTCATGTTCCATTTCATTTCATACGCTTTCACAGGATTTATGGTAAATTGGTAACAACACAGTAAATCTATTACATGTTGTGTGTTATATGTCAGCATGTCTTTGATTTTTCCCTGTAGTTTCTTTGTTGACTTTGCCGACTTTCCCCACTAATTCAGATTTAACTACATAACTGTTATTTTCAATAAGTCTGTATGTAAGACACAAAAAAGAATCACTTTTTACAATGTGTCATGTATTTGCACAGAGGGTTAAATTACACTGCAAAGATGTCCAAATGGAGTTACAGGGAAGGTCATTCAGAGCCAACTTTCCACCCCTCTTCTGGTCTGATTTAGTCATGACGTGATCCCTCTTTGAAAAAAAAAATCTTCCCTCCTTTCATTTACAGATTCCATAGGAACAGTGTGTTCTTCCAAACTCTGCAACTCTTGCATAAGTTTCACTTCTCTAGGTCTGTCTTTCCTCAGCATTTCTTCTCTAAACTGTCCTTTCTGATTTGACTTCTACCCTTTAGGAAAGTAGTTACCTATCCACAGTAGATTTGGAGAACACCCACTACCAATTTCCCAACCAACACCCAACATCAATTTCCCAACCAAACAATAAATTAGCACATGCTAATTAGCTGTGGTTGTGAACAATGCTTGACTGTATATTATGATTTGTAATGACAGACCTGCTGCAGCTAGTTAAAAGTTTGAGTGACAGAGACCTTGTTATTGTCCCCCCTCCCTCCTCCAACCTCTATAAACATATTTGCCTGTTCCTTCCATCCCCCCATTGCCATCCCCTCTCCTGTTCCCATCCAGGCCTGATGACAGTTGGTGTTCGGGTCTGTAACTAATGGCACTGAGTGAGAACAGTGATTTGTTTTGCACATGTGGCTAAACAATTCAGAGAGCTGCTTTACATCTTACACAAAGCTGAAGTGAGACAGAGGCGAAGACATGTGGGGAATGTGCTTTACGTACATTAGCCTGAGGGAAACTATAAAGAAGGCCTACAGAATGATGAAAAAACTCCATACCATCATATGGAAAGAATATCAGTGAGCAATAAAAAGCAAGGTAAAGGGTTATGCTGTGCCAGTATGGAATCCAGACAGAGACTGTTTCCCTCCCACTGTGACTCTTCTTTGTGCTGAGTTCACTTAAAGCAAATAAAATAGAAGTTTAACCGCTCTGAAATGCCGACTTGGGACTCCAGTGTTACAACAAACATATAAACTATTGTTCACTATGGTTGTTCCAGATTAGTATCGAGTTGTAAATCAGAACTGCATCCTGCATTTTGAGGAAGCAGAAAACACAAAAAGGAGAACTACAGCAAATGTGTTCTGTCTGATACATGTAGTAGAAAAGGATCAGAGACAGACTGTGGTGATACACAAACTCCCTGTCCCTCCTCTCTGCGTGAGCTCCCATGAATCATCAAAATCCTTTACTTCCTCTGGGTCAATCTGTGCCACATCATTCCAATATGCAAAGATAGAAATCTAAAGTCTTGCTGGGCCATGTTGACAGCTTTTCTGCATACATATAAAACCCATCAGGTCAAGATAAGTAATATATAATTTAAATATGTCTTTTTATATACATCAGTGATAAAGTATATGCATATATGTAAAACATATTTGTACAGGATTTACAGAAGTTACAACGACAACCTGAACAAGTCACAGAACAGCTGACTGATATTCCAGAAGATTAAAAAGCACAAGACTCAAAATCAGACAGTCTAGGTTCCAGGTGTCACTAAATATAATGAATGAGGTGTCTGGGCTCTCAGTCTGCAGCACTACAGTTCACATCTTAAGCAGACAAGCCTTCAGCAAACCCAGGACGCTTCCTCAGGAAACTGGAAAGTAGGTCAGAAGACGCTTGTGGAGGATATTAATGGTTTATTGTCTGTTTTCAAGTACAAACACTTCAGGATGGAGAGGAAACATTTGAGTATTACATCCATACTGATATGTGAGGGAGACAGGAACAGGAGAGAGTAAATTTGAAGTACAGACCAAAAATCAATAAAGAGGGTGCTACAATTTGGAATCCCCAAACTTGGAAGTACTGTAAAGTGTTGTAACTTGTTAAAAGCAAGCCGCCACATGTAATTATTTAATGTGCCCATAGCGTGTGCCCTTATAAATTATGGTAAGGTAACTTGCTGAGACCTAAAATTGAACACTGGCTTCTCCATGCTTTTATACTCAAGCCTCTATAAATTAACTGTTCTTTCTTTTAGGCATAGCTAACTGCACATTTTCTTAATTAGTTAGCATTCTCAAGAGGCTGTAGGTGTTAATAATGATGGATATGTACAACCACTGCTATTTGTTTTTGTTTGTTTTATGCTGGTAGAAGGAGTGGCATTTTTTAAAGACCTTGTTTCACTATGTTAATCCATTCAGAAACCTGTTGTGGCATTAGAAAGGCATGTTTTTTAATCACCAAAACTACACCATTTATTAGAGCTAGAAATTGTAAAAACAGAGAGAATCGTAACATTTTCACTCATCTGTGATTCTGTCAAAAACGTCAACAAATCTACGCTTACACTTTTCAGGTGAACTTGGCTGAACTGCAGGCTGTGTTTACATAAAACAGACAGGAAAAAAGTATGGAAACAAATTAAAATGAAAGTAGTTAAATATTCATTGTATGTGGAGTCCCCTTTTTCCAGCATTAGAAACTATTCTGTTTGAGGAAGTTCTTTGTGGACAAACAGAGGGTTAAGATACAATGTGGCTGTAACCAAAACAGTACAGTAAAAAACTGACTACCTCTCTGGCCTAAGCAGAGCATGTCAAACCTGGACTCACATCCCTATTTGGAAAATTACAACACCCAATCTGTATATTTTGAAAAAGAACAGGCAAGTAGTTTGTACTTTCCAAGCATTGGTGGCCTTTGCAGAACTAATATCACCCTGTGAATCTATTTTGGGGGATGAGTACATAGTGCTTGACGGAGGTAATCACCATTACAAAACTTATACCGGGTTCAACACAAGAATGTTTTTTAGGCAGGCTAGCAGCATGGCTTACATTGTTCCAGTCTTGAATGTCTCAACAACTATTGGATGGATTACCATGAAACTTTGCAGAGATCTTCATGGTCCAGAGAGGATGACCACTACTGACTTTTCTTCTATCATCGCCAGTCTGATATTTTACTTATACAATGACATATCAGTGAAATATCATAATATTCCTTGTTTTCTTGGTTCCTGAATAATTTAGTAATCCTCCGACTTATCATATACCAATATTGCCATGTCAAAGTGTGACTTTGTTCAATACTTATTATACTTAACATATGAAAGACTAACAACATTCTTAGCAGCGTCAGCTCTACGTTGTGTTTAGTGCTAATTAGTAACTGTTAACATGGAGACAAGCTACACTAGGGTGGCGAACATGATAAACAGCAATGTCATTGTGAGCGTGTTCGCATACAACATCACCATACCTAAGTACAGCCTCATGCTAGCATGGTTTTACACTCTTAAGTGTTGGAAATAAGTATGGCTGTGGACTGTGTGTTATCTTGACACAATCTTTAAATGTGTGAGTGTATACATTGGTGTGAATTTGTAAGCTTGAGGAAAGAAGAACAGTTGCTTGTGTCTTGTTTTGTTTGAAGAATGTTTTTTTTCTGATATGTGATATGTTGATCTGACTTTATATAAAAAACAGTTAAAGTCTCTGTGCTGACATTTCTTGAGTCTTTATATCAATGACTGCACATTCAGTAGCCCAACAGTACATCAGTGTACAAGTTCTCTTCCACTGCATTAGTGGTGTGGACTTTAGTTGTGCATATAAAGTTTAACTCCACAATACTTTTCTGATCTTTTAAAACACATTAAAGCTTCACCTGCACTCACATGGTCTGTGTTTTCTCCATTAATGGAAAATTATGCTTCTGAACTTACTCCAGTGTTATCATCAAAACCCACATCTTTTTCTGTGTCATGTGTTTTCTCACATGCACCAGAAAACCACAATTTCCTCTCAGAACCAGGAACTGACGCAATACTGACAGTTGAAGAAGAGCAGAAGAGTCTCTAGTCTTATTACACACAGAAAGGCCCATGTTAAACCTGGGTTTGTCTGGTTTAACAGTCCATCAGGCGTGTGAAACCATGCTGATGTTATATTCCTGGACAAACAAGGTTCCATTAGGCCTGTATACTGGTCTGGATCATTATAAACAGACAGCACTATCTTCTGACTAATCGACTGACAGAGGGATAGTGAAGAAGTTTAACAAGTCCACTAAAATGCTTTCACTGTGTGTGGGCCCAATACAGCCAAACTTTTTTTCTTGTTAACGTTACTTAATCTTTTTTCATAAAGGCAAATCTCTGCCTTTCTCTGTTGTCGAAGTAGCTTCCCTTTTTTGTTGAAAAATCTCTTCCCCTCTGTAATCACAATACAGAGCACAAAGGATATTGTGGCATTAGTAACTTAATATATGCTTAGAGGTATAATTCTACTGAACTGGCCTTGAACAGAAGGCCTGTCTTTATGAGGGCTGTGCAGTGGAAGTTTCCATGAGCTGTAAGAAGACTGCAATGTAACTCACGTTGATTGAGGTATCTAAAAGTCTCAGAAGGTAATTCAAAGTCAGTGAAAAATAAAATAGGATGTCACAAACAAAGCAAGTGAAAGCAGAGCGATGGTGGGGCTATCAGAAGTAAAAGGTTGCCGGGCTCTCTGTGTTTGTTTTGAGCGTAACTCCCTTTTAAGGTGTCACACGATCCACATGCCACGAGCTGCACATGGTGGTAATTAGACCAACAACATGAGGTGAGTTTACGATCGCTCACATCCTTTGTAGTGGGGCAAAACGTTCCTTTGAATCTCCGTCTTACTCTCCTTATGTTCACTTGCAAACCTCTTACAAATGTTTCAAACATTAAAAAGAAACATTACTGTAACCAATTCCATTATTAAGTCATTACATTAACCATCTTATTTTTTCCATAAAGAGTTGCTTGTATTTATGTCCAGGCTGACCTGAAATACATATGCAGCCCCTCTCTAATGCTCTTCAACATTAAAAGGCTGCCATTTGATGGGCTACAAGTTCACCCAGGTTAGACGTGAGGGTAGAGATCCTCCACACAAATTGTGAGAAAGTCAGCTGTATTGTCTAGCTATGTTTTTTGCAGTTATTTTAAGTAGATGTTTGAAAAAGTTGTACAAAAGTTTGAGTCACTGTGAAACCTCACAAAGCATATGTGCAGGGAAAATACATATGACATTTGTTTTTCTACTAAGTATTGCCAACAGGGACGCAAATTTTAAATGATATTCCTAACCAGTAGTCAGCAGGGTTGTCAATCGATTAATCGATGACACAAATCAAGTACAGTAGACAGTTTTTCCATAAAACACAATTTAATACCACAGACATAAGCCATGTGCTTGGAAGCTTTCTTAAATAAAGTGAGGGAAGAAAGAAAGAAAGCAAAACCTCTTAACAGCTCAGTCCAGTTAGCATGATTCAGTTCACTTGTTGGTAAGATATTCCACTTGTGGATCTCATGGTTATCCAACAAACAAAACTCAAAACATGAAAGTATTCCAACCTTAGTTAAACCTAAGTTCACTCACAACTGAAAAACCTACAAAGCCCTGATATCTTTAAAAACATAAAAAGAAAAACATTACAGGTTTTGGCTAATTAACCATGGTCTTCCAGGAATAATAAGATGACGACAAAGAGATGGACTGCCAAAACGGGCCGAAATCTGACTTAAACCATACAAAATGCCTGGGTAGGCTGACAAAACACTGACAACCATCTCCCTGCTCTTTGCTCACCGGCATCCAACCCAATATTGATATTACAAAGAAGTGGGGCCAGACTTCCTAAAAACAGGTAATTAGAGCCATGTTGCCGGCTGATAGGACTGATAAAGCATAGGGGTAAGTGAACATAACATAACATAGTATTTCTTCATAATAGTATTTCTAACATGTATAATGTAGCTTGGGCGATTGCCAGAATACACAACAGTATAAATACTAGAGCCTAACCAATACATCAGCTGATTGATAATATTGGCCAATATTGGCCTGTCACAGATATATCAGTATCAGCATATGATAGAAAGCCTTTCTTTTACAGAACATAATACAGATAAAGATGCAGCACATGTAGGAGAGTATGTAGCTGAGCAGATGCACAAATGCAACCAAGCTTGATTTGAGAAATACATGGCTAGAAAGTTAATAATAACCCCTTTGTTTTCCAGTTCACTACACCTCTATATATTATATTGGCCAATATATTGAAATCAGCATTTCTTTATCTCTTAAATTACTTTCAGCCAAAAAATAAATAAATAAATAAATACAACAGTCAGACTCTAATAAATACAGCATGGTTGTAAGGCAGACAAGGTGTTGAAGGTTGGTCTGATTGGTTTGGTCCAATGATAGTCCCAAATGTTTATTCAAAAAAAAGTTGTAAGGGTACATCAAATTTATGGTTCTGTGTTACCTTGGTTTGCTGTCACACTTTGGACACAAGGTACAAACAGAACTGAATTTTTAGTACCACTGCAAACTGTCGAAAAATTCAGTATGTTATGTATGCTAGCAGTCTGCACACTGAGTTAACAAAATTATACCAACATGGATTATTAAATAAAAGCAAGCACTGGCCAGCTGTTGAACTACGGCTGTGTTCATAAATTCAGTCTGAAAGGCAAAGTATCAACCGAACTGTCGTTCAAAATTTCACTTTCACTTTCAGAGCACAGAACAGCTGGGTTTTTTCGATTTGGGGGCTGCAGACAAACTCTGCCTTATTTTATTTTCATTCGTTCTACCATGAACACCAACACTCAGTTCAAGAAAAAATACCTCACACCGTTTTCTTCACTAAAACTGATAACACATAGTAAACACACTGTACAAGAAAAAGTCCTGCATATATTATATACTTAAAAGTGAAAAATGACAGCACAATTTACTGACATTTACTTAGTATTTGTTCAAAGTGGAAGTTTTATTTCTTACACAGTGTCAGACAGTTTAAGTAAACACACTGCATAATATTTAACTGACCTGTGATGTTCTGTCCACAGTGCTTAGATCTATGAAGTGATTTGTTCAAAAGATTGCTTTCTTTTGCTGTAAATAATTATTGCATAAATTTACATTTCAATTGTCACGTCATCAGTTCAAAACAATGCTGTTACTCAAGGATATTAATCCATGTACAGTACATATGAGAAAATAAGCAACCTTAATTCTGTTGTGAATGTTTTAGTTCAAAAAGTACAGATAGGAGTACAGATAAAGCACCAGATCGATAAGTATCCTAGTAGTACTGTTAAGATCTTAATGATACCCATCCCTAGTGGTAAGTGTTTCTATGGTTAATCTCACGTAGACCTACTTATAAGACACATTTAATAAAAGAATACTGCAGATTACAGTTCAGCTTCACAAAAGTGTAAGTAAACAATGACCATTATACTCCTGTCTCTAAATGGAGTGACATCTGTGGGTGGACAGCTAATGGTTACCGTAAAAAGCACTGAAAATACTCCAAATGCAAAACATCCAGACCGCAACAGAAAACATGACACTCACCACCAAAGCTACTAGTTTGGAACAGAACAAACAAGGTCAGAGGCAGAGTCTGACCAGACAATGAAAGATCATCTTTAAGTACTTAAGACACAAGCCTCCAGCTCTTGTCTTTTCACATAAATCCACTTGTGGTTTAGTGTGTGTGTGTGTGTTGTCGTTGTTTTTTTCCAAAATGTTTTTCAGTGTTAGAGGCTTACAAAAAAGGAAGCTGAAGGGCTAAATGGTTAACCTGACAGAACATGTTTGGGACATTAACGATAGACTTTTGATGCACCCCATTAAGTGAGGCACAACAAATAGCCAGCAGGTGTAGCATGTGGTGTACACAATTCTCTAAAAGCTGTCGCCTTTGTGGGAGACCTTAAAGGCAATGTTCTTTGTTTGTTTCACAACAGCTGCACTGACATCAATGTCAGATGATAGGTGGCAGGGTGCACACATGCACATAAAGTAGTGGTGTTCTCACTTGCAGGATTACACTTTGTTTGTGTATGAAAGGGTGTGTATAGGAGGCGTAAGCAAGTGTGTTTGTGGATAAATACATGTGCTCAATGAAAAAGATTACAGCGAGTGTTCCTACAGTAGGTTTAGGTGAAAAAGGATGTGAAGGGAATAGTGCAATGACTTTGTTTGAGCAAGACACATCAGAGTAGGCATAGATGCTGCCTGTGTGTAGAGTTCCGAGGTAGAATCCATCACTGTCAGATGAGAAGACTCCATTTTTCTAAGCTCCAGGGTGAAGCACAGCAACCTTCAAAAGCCTGTCATTCCTCATTGTTAGATTTTTTAAATTTTTTTAAGAAAAAATTTAGTTCAGATTTGGTCAGTTTATGTGCCAGCAGTTAAGACAGAGCCCTCAAGATCTAAAAAGTGGCATGGTGCAAAGCAGAATGGCTGATGTTATCCAGGTGCCCGCAGGCAGTTCGGTTTGTTGTCATCAGACAATTTGCTTTTGTCTCCCATAGCTGGGAATCAGAGAGAAGAGTTTTCCCACCCTCCGGTATGTAAAGTCGTGTACAGCTGCCTAGCAAATGAAGTGGAAAAGTTGGTGAGGCTGAACGTAGAGCAAATAGCACCATGAACAGAGAAAATGTTTATGGTTCAGAAATTAGGATTTTAAAATGAGCACGCATGAAGTACAGTGAAGCCATGTTTCTGCTCAAGGTCAACTTGTGTCAGCTTGGTTTTTATTGTTACATCTTATTTCAACAATGGGAGGGATGTCAGGAAAATTTGCAATTAGAGTTATTCAGTCCTACTGTCCACCCTGTGAATCACCATTCCATAACGAACCACAATATACATGCATACAATGACGCTGTGCTGCAGCACTGCTGAGTCAGTGTAACCACATTAAAGAGCAGTCTGAGTGGGAGAAGAAACTGGGTGTTCATCTCTATTTTTGTTGAAATTATGATGTGTCTAATGAGAGTGACTGACTGGAAATAGCACACTGGGGACATTTCATCAGTATGCCAAAGATGTTTTTGCACTGGCTTGAGGCGGGATTTTTAGAGGAAATTAAACAATTAAGTAGTGATGGGAACACATTTCTGGAATCAATCTGCAAGCCTGTTGTTTGCCACATTGTTGTTGATGGAATTCATTTATCATTGATTAAAAAAAAAAAAAAAGCCTCTAAAAAAGTTTAATGGGAACAAGTAAGTCCAATGTTTCTGTGCCCAAATGTACCCATCAGCTGCAACTACACCAACAGCCCAGAGTGCAGTGATATGCCTTCATGAACTTAAATTGATGCAAGAAGAGATCTCGCAGGCTGACTTATCTCTTCAGAATTCAAACCAAACAAAACGCCTCATGCATCAATTCAGCAGGACAACAGTTATTTGTTGCCTTGATCAGTCTACCCTATAAAATGCCATAAAACAGTAAAAACTGTCCACTTAAGTTCCCCAGAGTACAAAGGTGCATCATCATATGTCTTGTTATAGCTGTCCAAGAGTTCAAAATTCAATAGCATCAGATCAAATCAGATATTCACATACTCACACATATTGACATAGATATCCAATACAGTGATATATATGATATGCCAAATATCAACATCAGAAAAGAAGTAGCCCTAGCTGTTTTTCCTCAAAATTCAACAAATACAACAATCAAGATCATATAATTACAGCAGTATAATGATGTGCATGGTATGCTAGCTCTCCAGTTGTCTGTGGGTCTAAACTGATTCACCACCCTTGACCTTATAATCAGTATGTTTAGACAGGTGATAAAACAAGATGTTCATTCATTTTAAGAAGTTGGTCAAACCCAATTGCTAAGTTTTGTGTATGATGATAAAGCTGAATCTTAGCATTTAAAAATCTAAGTAGCTGCTAGAGCAATACTTCTGTCATGACCTGACTAATGAGTTCAGAACTACTTCTTTCCTGATCACCAAACTCAGGGTGTTGCCACAGGAAGTCAAACAATGGAAGCATAACAATAATATACAATGTTCTTCCTGTCCAGTATTGAACACAGGGCTTAATTAGCAGATTCAGCACTAGGGAAAGTGCGTGTGTGTGTGTGTGTGTGTGGTGGCGGTGGTGGTGATATGAATGCGACTTTCTAGACACTGCTATGTAGAATTGATCACGATAAGTCGAAAAAGAATTTCTAAAAACAAGCGGCTATTTCAAAGTAACATAACTGTGATGCCTCTGTTGGACTTGTTGAACTACAGTACTTCACTGAGAATGTATTGCTGTGCAGAAATACTGCCCAAACATTATTGTTCTATTGGAAAGAGCTTCATCTTAAATTAGGGTTTTATGAGAACAATGCAATGAGTAGAGAAAAGATCAGAAGAGCCAAGAAGAACATAGGAACAGTGTGAAAGTAGTGTCGAGACATAGTGAACAACAATTCAGAAAGCCAAAGAGTTACCACAGCACCAACAGTGAAGTAACACCAAACACTTACCTAATACTATCAGTGCCATTTTTCCCCAGTTTCTCTATGAACAATCATGCAGCATTACTGAAAAGCATTTTCATTTGCTGTAGACAAATCCTTCTAAGTCTCCATTTCTGTAGCTGTACCTCACTTCTAAGGCAACTTTTAGCTAGGTTTCCAACCTCATGTACAGCAAATTTGCATACTCCAACCACCCGCTGTGTACATACCACTATTCATCTGCTTCATTAGTTATGCAAGCTGAATGTTTGCATGTCTTCCTGCCTCCTGCATGTGTCTTAATGAATCGTGAGTCTACCATTATTCTCAGTTAACCCAGTCAGCTGTTGTGGAGTTGTCTGATGAGGAGGTGAACAGCACGAACTGTGCAATTGTCTTGTAACAATGAGATTCATTTAGTAAATGTTGCGCAACAAAATGCTTTACCAGGACAGGGTTTGGACTTTACTATCGTTACAGTAAACTAAATAAAATTATACATGAAAATATAAACCACGAAAGAGATCACCATCACTACAGTAACATTTACCTTTGGTAGATATTGTGGGAGCACACTGTAGTAGTTGAGTCTTTCCTTCTCTTCTGTCATAGTGAACACGCCACATGCACTCTCAGTAACTATACTGCTTATTGGAGCACATCACAGCTGACTAAAGTAACTTTACTACCCTTATAGCAACACTGTTCTGTGACTGCAGCTACATGTTGCTATTTTTCTGACACACCCAGACAGACTCACCTCCCACAGCAAAATGTACTAGTCCACATCATCACATTCCTCAAGTTTTTCACCAAGTTTGTCCATTATGGGTAAGCTGACATCTACATCATACAGTAGCGGTACAGTTACTCTGTCGGTGCTGGTAAACACATGCCAACACGACGATCAAGAAGAACTCTGAAGTAGAAGCCCTTTTTAATACAAAGCAGCCATTTCCTAAATATTGTTAGTTTTTTGATTTGTTTTTTTCGAAGTAAAACACTTAACGACAGGTGTCTGTGTAAAAGTGATGCACACACCTTGTGTAAAAATACAAACAGAACACTGGTCAATTTTTATGTTCAACATGGATCTCCAGGCTGCATTAACATCACTTACACGTTCCTCCCTTGCCTGCTGCAAAAAGCTCCAAAATGGCCACCGCACTAGCAAACACCTTCAAATTTGACACTGCATTTCCCTGGGTCTTCAGCAGTGCACCCACCAAGTTTAAAGAAGAAGAAGAACATCATTCACAGAGAGAAGTCCACTGGTTTATAGTTAGATGTGCAGTATTTATAATTTATGGTGAATAACTAACCAGTCTGGGGTTTGACAACCCATCATGGTCAAAATAATTCCACTAGACCCACATGAACAGGAACAGGCTCCATCCTCTAACTTGTTTACAACATTAGTGGTGAATATCAGGTGTTGGTGGGAGGTCTCGAATAAATGCTTTTCTTTAAGCATTTCAAGACAGGAGTAATTGCTCCTAAACATTCATCACAGTATCCGTCCTTACACTGGATATATACTTATACAGCAGGTTTTGGAAGTAATTGATCTGGATCTCAAATATAAATTGATATCGAGTAAACAACAAAAAATTTAGGTCAAGAAGTATCTAAAATGCATGAGCAGGGTATAAACCATTGTGTAAAACATGAGTCCAAATTGCAAAATACTATTTTAGTGGCTGTGTCCTTGTAATCTGTTACGCGTTACTGTATTCCAGTCGAATCAAAATTGAGCAGAAGTGAGAAATAAAAAGAAATAAGAAGTGAACACAGAACGAAACAAGAAACAAGGTTTTCAAACCTACACTGGCTAGATACACAGTAATTAAAGAAGCCCTGTGCTTTGTTGACATCCTGTGAATTAGTCCTCTCTAATGTGGCTCCAACTGGCTTTCATGTGGCTTGCAATGCCACTGGTGTGGCTCTAAAGCAGACAAGCCTAAACGGATCAGGCAGTAAGGATACATACAGCTAGCAGGCGGAGGGGGGTCAATGAGAGTGCTGAAGTGTGCTGCTTGTAGGCTTGGCAACATGTGGTTTGTGTGTCTGCCACTGACAGCTATAAAAGGTGATTTATGGCTTTTCCAAAATGGTAAGTGCTCTAAGGATAATTCAGCTGTGGTGCATCATTTTTTTTCTACATTATGACTAATGGTGCTTTTAATTGTTATCTATTTCTTAATCATTATATCTTATATTTTGACCCATAATTTACAACAACTGGAATGAATCTCTAGGCACATTGTCGTGTGTCTTAACCTTGAGACTTCTCAACAAAAACCCACACTGACCGATGAAGCCCCTCTTCCCTCACAATATCACCAAAAACCGGTGTTGTGCCGAGTTATGCCTGCCCGCCGAGATCTGCATCCCTGTCGCGGGAGCGCGCACGCTCTTCTAAAACGGAAACTATGAGACGCCAAACTGTTTTCAATGGCACAGTACTTCGTCATAATGAAATAATGCTTTATGAAAGCGTGGACTTCTTCGCGTTACAGTCTGTTAGACATGTTGAAGCATCTGATTCAGGCATATCCAGGAATAAAGTGAGAGGAGCAGGTTAGAAATTCAAAATGTAATGTGTAAATGTTGAAAAATATGCCCAAAGCGCATTCATTTACAGTAAAGAGTGGATACATTATTCCACATGTATGTAATTCACATGGTTTAACTAAAAGACCTCAATCTCTAATGTGTTTGGTGTCATTTCATCCAAAAATGTCCATTACCACAATTAAAAGGGGGGTGCATTATTCGACAGGACACATTTTGGAGCTGCCGAGATTTGCATCCCCTGGTTTTTTGGGGCCAACTAAGTTCCACATGTATGTAATTCACATGGTTTGGTTAAAAGACCCCAATCTCTAATGTGTTTGGTGTCATTTCATCCAAAAATGTCCATAACCACAATTAAAAGGGGGGTGCATTATTCGGCAGGACACATTTTGGAGCTGCCGAGATTTGCATCCCCTGTTTTTTTGGGGCCAACTAAGTTCCACATGTATGTAATTCACATGGTTTGGTTAAAAGACCCCAATCTTGAATGTGTTTGGTGTCATTTCATCCAAAAATGTCCATAACCACAATTAAAAGGGGGATGCATTATTCGGCAGGACACATTTTGGAGCTGCCGAGATTTGCATCCCCTGTTTTTTTGTGCAAAATGAGTTCCACATGTATGTAATTCACATGGTTTGGTTAAAAGACCCCAATCTTGAATGTGTTTGGTGTCATTTCATCCAAAAATGTCCATAACCACAATTAAAAGGGGGGTGCATTATTCGGCAGGACACATTTTGGAGCTGCCGAGATTTGCATCCCCTGTTTTTTTGGGGCCAACTAAGTTCCACATGTATGTAATTCACATGGTTTAACTAAAAGACCCCAATCTCTAATGTGTTTGGTGTCATTTCATCCAAAAATGTCCATAACCACAATTAAAAGGGGGGTGCATTATTCGGCAGGACACATTTTGGAGCTGCCGAGATTTGCATCCCCTGTTTTTTTGGGGCCAACTAAGTTCCACATGTATGTAATTCACATGGTTTGGTTAAAAGACCCCAATCTCTAATGTGTTTGGTGTCATTTCATCCAAAAATGTCCATAACCACAATTAAAAGGGGGATGCATTATTCGGCAGGACACATTTTGGAGCTGCCGAGATTTGCATCCCCTGTTTTTTTGGGGCCAACTAAGTTCCACATGTATGTAATTCACATGGTTTAACTAAAAGACCCCAATCTCTAATGTGTTTGGTGTCATTTCATCCAAAAATGTCCATTACCACAATTAAAAGGGGGGTGCATTATTCGGCAGGACACATTTTGGAGCTGCCGAGATTTGCATCCCCTGTTTTTTTGGGGCCAACTAAGTTCCACATGTATGTAATTCACATGGTTTGGTTAAAAGACCCCAATCTCTAATGTGTTTGGTGTCATTTCATCCAAAAATGTCCATAACCACAATTAAAAGGGGGATGCATTATTCGGCAGGACACATTTTGGAGCTGCCGAGATTTGCATCCCCTGTTTTTTTGGGGCCAACTAAGTTCCACATGTATGTAATTCACATGGTTTAACTAAAAGACCCCAATCTCTAATGTGTTTGGTGTCATTTCATCCAAAAATGTCCATAACCACAATTAAAAGGGGGATGCATTATTCGGCAGGACACATTTTGGAGCTGCCGAGATTTGCATCCCCTGTTTTTTTGGGGCCAACTAAGTTCCACATGTATGTAATTCACATGGTTTGGTTAAAAGACCCCAATCTTGAATGTGTTTGGTGTCATTTCATCCAAAAATGTCCATAACCACAATTAAAAGGGGGGTGCATTATTCGGCAGGACACATTTTGGAGCTGCCGAGATTTGCATCCCCTGTTTTTTTGTGCAAAATGAGTTCCACATGTATGTAATTCACATGGTTTGGTTAAAAGACCCCAATCTTGAATGTGTTTGGTGTCATTTCATCCAAAAATGTCCATAACCACAATAAAAAGGGGGGTGCATTATTCGGCAGGACACATTTTGGAGCTGCCGAGATTTGCATCCCCTGTTTTTTTGTGCAAAATGAGTTCCACATGTATGTAATTCACATGGTTTGGTTAAAAGACCCCAATCTCTAATGTGTTTGGTGTCATTTCATCCAAAAATGTCCATAACCACAATTAAAAGGGGGGTGCATTATTCGGCAGGACACATTTTGGAGCTGCCGAGACTTGCATCCCCTGTTTTTTTGGGGCCAACTAAGTTCCACATGTATCTAATTCACATGGTTTGGTTAAAAGACCCCAATCTCTAATGTGTTTGGTGACATTTCATCCAATATGTATATATATATACATATGTATATATATATATATATATATATATATATATATATATATATATATATATATATATATATATATATATATTTCTTCAATTACAATACATCTTTTTAAATTACTGTTACTTTTTGCATTTGGCTGTAGCTTTAAGGGGTGCAACGTGACCTGAACCCTGCCACGTGAACCCTGCATGTTAGGGGTGTTAATTGTAGTGTCAAGTGCCGTTTAGTCCGTCGTTAGCAATTAAGGATGGATCCTCAATTGTACAGCGAGATTTTGAGCTACAAAACTCATGGAAATTACAAAGATGGACTGACAAAACCGCAAAAGAGCGAAATTCGCAGAAAAGCGTCAAAGTATCTCGTTGAAGGTAAGTAGGCTATCATTAAGGCCGACTGGCTAGCTTATGAACTTGTGTAAGGACTTAAGAGATTCTTTGTTAGGTTCTTAGTTTGTCAAATTTAGCGTGAAAATCAAATGCAATGCTTTAAGTAAATAAATACATTAACATGTGAAATTTTGTGAGAACATACCATGTTTTTTTTAAAGTAACCAAGTAGAATAAATTGTTGGTGGAGCAGGTTTATTTCAGAGAATGGGGGGTGGGTGGTGGTGTAGGACGGACGAACCGAGTGTTTGCTTCGGTCCGTAGCGTCAGTCGCGGTAAGTAAACGGAATGGGGTGGGGGGGGGACTCATTGTTAGTTGAGATGTGATGCGACCATTAGTGGCATTTCATAGGGAGGGTCATTACGGTTGCTCCCTAATACAACTTAGAGCTAGCAGTTTCAGTAAAATTAATTATTACATTATAAGAAAGCAGGAATGTGTTGTGTAGGCTATCAAGGCCAAAACTCTGTCTTTGTTATTGTGTGTGTCTGTGCGCGCGCGCGCGCGTGTAGACTACTTAATGTCACTGATGGATGTCACATCAGTTCAGTATACTTGTTCACAGTATTACAGTCTATTAAATAACGTTAAGGTAAGGCATGTTATAAGATGATTCATTTTATCATTTGTCCTGTAGGTGGTGCACTGTATTACAACAAAGGATCTGACAAAGAAATCAAAACAAAAGTGGTTTGTGGTGCAGAACAAGCAAACACCATTTTTGTTGATTTTCATGCCAGTGCAACAGGAGCCCACTGTGGCCAGAAAATGACAAGAGATGCGATTTGCAAACGCTTTTTCTGGCCTGGAATGACCAGAGACATCGATAAATGGGTAAGAATAAGCAAGTTTATATTTGTATTTTGTAGTGTTTGGCCTAACAACCATATTCAGTTTGGCTTTGTGTAGAACATAATGTTGGAAAAAATAATTCAAGCACATGTCTTCTTAATCCAACTCGTGTAGTTTATAGCTGTCTTGTGTTCTTTGCACAGGTGTCAGAATGTGCTGTGTGCCAGTCAGCTCAGCGTATAATTAAACAGGAGGTCCAGTATACTCCCATAAAGGTATTATGTCATTTATTAGTTTTCTAATATTTCAAAGCTTTTTTTTAGTGTGTTGTGAGAGGTTACTCTCAACTGTGAGGGCATGGTTATTATTATTTATATTGGGGACTTAGAGATACTTGTTTGGTGTCAAAGTTAATTTCTTCAATGTTTTCTTCATTAGGTGTCGCAACCCTTTGAGTTGGTAGGTATGGACCTTATTGGGAAATTGAAACAAACAAATGCTGGCAACACATATGTGTGTGTAATCATTGATTACTATACAAAGTGGCCACAAGCCTATCCCCTAAAAACAAAAAGGGCGGAGGAAGTCACAGATCAAATTTTGAAATTTGTTCATCAGTTTGAAGCACCCAAGCGCATACTTACTGACCAGGGCAGTGAGTTTGTGAATGCGGTAAGCGCTACACTTATTTGTTATACTTGTTGTAATCTATTATAATAATCTGTCCTTAAAATAAAGCGTCTAACATGCAGTGTACTTATCTGACATTGTATATGCGTCCAACAGATCAACAAGCGTGTCTGTGCAAAGTTGGGGATAAGGAGAAGCTTATGCGCTCCGTACCACCCTCAGACCAACGGTCTGGTGGAACGCATGAACGGAACCATTCAGAAGTAAGGAAAGCACAGCAGTTGTCATTCACAAATTTTATTATTGTTAAAGAGATTTGAAGTATCTCAGTCCTTTTTTTTCAGGGCTCTTTGTAAACTGGTTGGATCCAAACCGGAAACATGGGATGAATATTTGGATGCTGTGATGTTTGGTCTGCGAACAAAGAAGCAAACCACAACAAAATTCTCCCCATATTTTTTAATGTTTGGTCGGGAAGCCCGCTACCCCACAGAAATCCCAGAGGACTTTCAGGTTTGTGAAAATGCAGTACTAGGTTTAATTCCATTATGCCTACAAGACTAATTTTACTTGTCTTTATGAAGTCTAAGAAGTAATGTATTTCCAGTCAATGTTTTCTTTTGTATTCTGTTTGGACAAAAAGTGTGTAGCTTGAGCAATTGTCTATGTTACAGGTGGACAGCAGTGTGGAGGAAATTGTGGGAGAGGAGACCGTATCGGAAGACATTAGGCGGCTTGACGAGGTCAGGGCCATCGTCATGGAGAATGTCTCCAAATCCCAACGCAAGACAAAGCAGACAATGCATTCCAGAGGCAGCAAAGTCAGCTTTGCAGTTGGAGATAAAGTTTGGCGGCAGAATATAAGGAACCAGCAACGTAAGGGTGGGAAGCTGGAGTCCAATTTTCTTGGCCCCTTCACCATCACGGCAGTGGAGGGGAAAAGCGCTGATCTGCTTGGGGATGATGGGACAGTTTTTAAAAAAATTAACACTGACCACCTGAAGCACTTCAGGCAGCAAACTGTGCGGATTCCTCACAGGATTGCCGCCTCTGTCCCAGCCACCACAGGACCTGCCGCCTCTGTCCCGCCCGCCACAGGACCTGCCGCCTCTGTCACAGCCACCACAGGACCTGCCGCCTCTGTCCCGCCCGCCACAGGACCGGCCGCCTCTGTCCCGCCTGCCACAGGACCTGCCGCCTCTGTCACAGCCACCACAGGACCTGCCGCCTCTGTCCCGCCCGCCACAGGACCGGCCGCCTCTGTCCCGCCTGCCACAGGACCTGCCGCCTCTGTCACAGCCACCACAGGACCTGCCGCCTCTGTCCCGCCCGCCACAGGACCGGCCGCCTCTGTCCCGCCCGGACCTGCCGCCTCTGTCACAGCCACCACAGGACCTGCCGCCGTCCTCTGTCCCACAGGACCGGCCGCCTCTGTCCCAGCCACCACAGGACCGGCCGCCTCTGTCCCGCCCGCCACAGGACCGGCCGCCTCTGTCCCAGCCACCACAGGACCGGCCGCCTCTGTCCCGCCCACCACAGGACCTGCCGCCTCTGTCACAGCCACCACAGGACCTGCCGCCTCTGTCCCGCCCGCCACAGGACCTGCCGCCTCTGTCACAGCCACCACAGGACCGGCCGCCTCTGTCCCAGCCACCACAGGACCGGCCGCCACATCTGTTGCCTCAGGAGGAACTGCTGCATACACAGATGCAGAAATCCAAAAATGTATGTTTTATTTCAATTTTTGCTTTTACAAACTTAAAATAAATACATGTATCTATGATAGTGGTGTTGAAGTGTATCGGGATAGATGGATGAATAGATATTTTATTGAGGGTTAAAATGTATTTCCATCAGTACTCAGTCCCGTAACAGACTGATTAACTAGTACTCCTCAATTTTGCAGTTCTAGATGCAGTGTGGACTGGAAAGCATTCCAGTGACCATGTCATTCTCTCCAAAATTGGAAAATACAAATTATTTTGTTGGGACCTTGCCCGGATTGCTCCCGACCAAGAGCTGGAGAGTGAGGTAAAAAATCTTGACTTTTTGCATTACTGACTCTAGCAGCATTCGAGCTTGTTTGAATTGAAAGTAATGATCTAAGAATGTTTGGATAATTTGTGGATTTGGTGCTTCAGTAGTTGCTCCAGCTCGGCACTACAGGGCAGTATTTTTATCATTACAGTATATAAATCAATGTTTTAAATGTGTTGTTTGGAAATGCACAAAATCTTAGATCTTTTTCTTCTTTCAAGGTGATCAATGCCTACCTCACCTTGGTTGTCCAACAGTACAACCAAAAAAACGTGGATCAAGCTGCTGTCATTGACAGCTTTGAAATGACACGTATCTGGACAAAGAATACCTCCAAACTGAAGGTTTGTAGAGAACAGATTTTTCTAGTTGCATAATGGTTATGCTATTGCTTTGATTGCCATTGTTTAATTTTACTTTTGTATTATCCTTAAGTTTTTTCGTTTATTTTGTATTGATTTTCAGATGGATCCAATGGCATTCAAAATGATTCTGGGAATTTTTAATGAACACCACCACTGGATGTTAACGGTAAAGCATTGACTGTCACTTTGAAAAGCTATAAAATAGTCCCCACAGGGAGACTGAAATGAAAAGTTTATCATTATGCCTTAGGAAATATTTTATACAAATATTTATCCCTGTTTATATTGTCTCACTTGGTAGTAGCGGTAAAGTTCTAAAATTAATGTTACCTTCCAAAATGCAAAGGTTATTTATCCTCACGAAAAGAAGACCTTGTTTGTGGATCCAATGGGAGAATCTCAAGCAAAAATAAAAAGATGCCTGGAAACAACACGGTAACAAGAACTTCAAGAAAGCAGTTGCAAAAATTGAAAACTGGTGTGGACAGTTAAATGTATTTCATTTTCATTTCTTTTCCAAGGGCATTCATGCGGAGGAGAGGCTGCAAAGTATCGAGGTGGGCATGCAGCACCCTTCCCCATGGACTTCAGCGTGACGGCACATCATGCGGTGTCTTGGCCTTGAAAGTGAGTAACTGTTTCTTATAGCCAAACCTTTAATGTTGAATAAATCAATCCATTACATATTGTGTACATTATTTATAGCAGGTTTTAAGCTTTTATTGGTCTTTCACTTTCTTCATTATTGTTTGTAATTCATCCACTTTTTTTTAGCAAAGTACTACTAAGTGTCACTGTTCATTAGATCCATATTTAATAACCTGTTGTCTTTAGTTTGCTCAGTGTATATTGGAAGGACAGCCCATGACTTTTGATACAAGTAGAGGGACTGTCAACAAGATGAGAGAAGACATTGCCACAACTCTTCTCCGTGAATCTGGTGGGTTTCCTTTTTGGCTTATTTTGTGTTAAGGTCTCTTAAAGTTCAGCAACAACAGGATTGTGTGTGGATTTGTGTTTTTTTTTTAGTGTCACATTTGGTCAGGTTAATATCAAGCCATTTTTTTTCTGTGTTTTTATAGAATCGCTCAAGAATCTCTGCCACCATTGTGGGTCTGAGGGAATGGATGACGTGCTATGGGTAATGACATTAATCTGAACATATCAGGACTCATAGTTAGCAGATCAGAGTTAGCAACTAGATGTGACATGGTTTAAAATGTTGCATTCTACTGAAGTAGTGGTAGTAATGCCTGCAGTAAAAGAAAACACATAAGAAAGAATTTGAATAATTCCTTGAATATTATTTTACATTTTCAGATTGGTTGTGACAAGTGCAGCAGATGGTACCACCATGACTGCGTGAAGAATCCTGCTGTGAATGAGGACTACCTCTGCCCTCTGTGCATTCAAGATTAGTAGAGAGAACCACATTGTCGTCTGTGTTGTTATGTTTTTATTATTGTATTATATTGTATATAGTTGAAATTTTCACCACTAATAAGCAAATTTCTGCTTATGTTATATATATATATATTGCATACAAGATTAGGAAAGAGAAGCACTTTGTTGTGTGTGTTATGTTTTTTATTATTCTATTATATTGTATATAGTTTAAGTTTTCATCACTAATAAGCACATTTTTGCTCATGTTTTATATATAGAGAGAAAAATAATGAATAAAATTTGCTGAAAACAGATGATTGCATTTTTATTTTGGATGTATGTATGTATGTATACAACTAAACCATGTGAATTAGATACATGTGGAACTTAGTTGGCCCCAAAAAACCAGGGGATGCAAATCTCGGCAGCTCCAAAATGTGTCCTGCCGAATAATGCATCCCCCTTTTAATTGTGGTTATGGACATTTTTGGATGAAACGACACCAAACACATTAGAGATTGGGGTCTTTTAGTTAAACCATGTGAATTACATACATGTGGAACTTAGTTGGCCCCAAAAAACAGGGGATGCAAATCTCGGCAGCTCCAAAATGTGTCCTGCCGAATAATGCACCCCCCTTTTAATTGTGGTTATGGACATTTTTGGATGAAATGACACCAAACACATTAGAGATTGGGGTCTTTTAACCAAACCATGTGAATTACATACATGTGGAACTCATTTTGCACAAAAAAACAGGGGATGCAAATCTCGGCAGCTCCAAAATGTGTCCTGCCGAATAATGCATCCCCCTTTTAATTGTGGTTATGGACATTTTTGGATGAAATGACACCAAACACATTAGAGATTGGGGTCTTTTAGTTAAACCATGTGAATTACATACATGTGGAACTTAGTTGGCCCCAAAAAAACAGGGGATGCAAATCTCGGCAGCTCCAAAATGTGTCCTGCCGAATAATGCATCCCCCTTTTAATTGTGGTTATGGACATTTTTGGATGAAATGACACCAAACACATTAGAGATTGGGGTCTTTTAGTTAAACCATGTGAATTACATACATGTGGAACTTAGTTGGCCCCAAAAAAACAGGGGATGCAAATCTCGGCAGCTCCAAAATGTGTCCTGCCGAATAATGCATCCCCCTTTTAATTGTGGTTATGGACATTTTTGGATGAAATGACACCAAACACATTAGAGATTGGGGTCTTTTAACCAAACCATGTGAATTACATACATGTGGAACTTAGTTGGCCCCAAAAAAACAGGGGATGCAAATCTCGGCAGCTCCAAAATGTGTCCTGCCGAATAATGCACCCCACTTTTAATTGTGGTTATGGACATTTTTGGATGAAATGACACCAAACACATTAGAGATTGGGGTCTTTTAACCAAACCATGTGAATTACATACATGTGGAACTTAGTTGGCCCCAAAAAAACAGGGGATGCAAATCTCGGCAGCTCCAAAATGTGTCCTGCCGAATAATGCACCCCCCTTTTAATTGTGGTTATGGACATTTTTGGATGAAACGACACCAAACACATTAGAGATTGGGGTCTTTTAGTTAAACCATGTGAATTACATACATGTGGAACTTAGTTGGCCCCAAAAAAACAGGGGATGCAAATCTCGGCAGCTCCAAAATGTGTCCTGCCGAATAATGCATCCCCCTTTTAATTGTGGTTATGGACATTTTTGGATGAAATGACACCAAACACATTCAAGATTGGGGTCTTTTAACCAAACCATGTGAATTACATACATGTGGAACTTAGTTGGCCCCAAAAAAACAGGGGATGCAAATCTCGGCAGCTCCAAAATGTGTCCTGCCGAATAATGCATCCCCCTTTTAATTGTGGTTATGGACATTTTTGGATGAAATGACACCAAACACATTAGAGATTGGGGTCTTTTAACCAAACCATGTGAATTACATACATGTGGAACTTAGTTGGCCCCAAAAAAACAGGGGATGCAAATCTCGGCAGCTCCAAAATGTGTCCTGCCGAATAATGCATCCCCCTTTTAATTGTGGTTATGGACATTTTTGGATGAAATGACACCAAACACATTAGAGATTGGGGTCTTTTAACCAAACCATGTGAATTACATACATGTGGAACTCATTTTGCACAAAAAAACAGGGGATGCAAATCTCGGCAGCTCCAAAATGTGTCCTGCCGAATAATGCACCCCCCTTTTAATTGTGGTAATGGACATTTTTGGATGAAATGACACCAAACACATTAGAGATTGAGGTCTTTTAGTTAAACCATGTGAATAACATACATGTGGAACTCATTTTGCACAAAAAAACAGGGGATGCAAATCTCGGCAGCTCCAAAATGTGTCCTGTCGAATAATGCATCCCCCTTTTAATTGTGGTTATGGACATTTTTGGATGAAATGACACCAAACACATTCAAGATTGAGGTCTTTTAGTTAAACCATGTGAATTACATACATGTGGAATAATGTATCCACTCTTTACTGTAAATGAATGCGCTTTGGGCATATTTTTCAACATTTACACATTACATTTTGAATTTCTAACCTGCTCCTCTCACTTTATTCCTGGATATGCCTGAATCAGATGCTTCAACATGTCTAACAGACTGTAACGCGAAGAAGTCCACGCTTTCATAAAGCATTATTTCATTATGACGAAGTACTGTGCCATTGAAAACAGTTTGGCGTCTCATAGTTTCCGTTTTAGAAGAGCGTGCGCGCTCCCGCGACAGGGATGCAGATCTCGGCGGGCAGGCATAACTCGGCACAACACCGGCACTAGTTTCTGCGCTCGTCTTCTCTCTTCTTGGCTATCCGCGTTGAAAACAGCAAATAACTCTCCTCTATGCATGTAAGCCATTCTGCTTCAGCATGAACGCTGAGTGCAAATCAATCATCTCTACTTCTCTTTCTCTCTGACTCCTGGCCCTGAAAGTCGGCAGTCCCATGGGGGCCAATCTGTCTTTTAGTGTCCAGAGTGGGCTCAGCCCAGGAAACAAAGGGAGAGCAGAGGTAAGAAGAGGAGAGGAGGGCTACAGCACAGGAATGTGGGGGGTCTCTAAAAGGGGGGTATGAAAACATTCCACTCTTCACAGTGAGCTTATTCATACTTCACTTCATTCACTTTTCATTATGCCATCTGTTTTCCACATGAACATTAACACACACACAGGTGTGCGATGTTGCTAATTGCGTCAGTATGATTGTTTACCGAAGATACACAAAACTAGCAGGAGCACACAATCAAATTCTAAAAACTGAAAGTTATACCAAAAGCGTATCCAAGACCACTGAGCTACATCACCCACTTTTGTAAGTTAGCCATGCGACATCCATACAATGAAATATGTACAGTCTGTAATATTCCTATAGCATCTTTTTGTTGTAATTCAATGTGCCATTTAAACTAGCTATAATGATAGGAACACCTATTACTCACAACACAAATAAGACATTAGGGTTTCTCTCTAGCAGCTAAATGGTCACTGCACTGTATCTAAAGCAGCGTTTCTATCACATTTAATATAAATACATTAGAATATTAAAATATTGTTAGTGTAATACCTTGTTTCCAAGAGCTAAATTGTGTGTAGGGTCTTACCTGGTTTGGTGATGCTCTGAAAGTAAAGCACAAGAACGAAGAGCGAGCCGAGGCACGTCGCCAGGAACAGGCGTCCTCCCCGCGGCATCCTCATCCTGAAGCCCGGCTCTGCTGGCGGAGCCCCCGACCCCTCGCCGCTGCCTTGACACGGTTCATACGAGACCGCCGGGCGAAAGATGCGAGACACTCCGAAGAATTTCGAGCCGCTTTATTGATGTCGTCAAGCGAAAGCCCAGCAAAGCCCCTCCAGGAGTAGCTGGGCTGCTGAACGGAACAGTAATTAACCGTTAATTCTAACGTGAGTGGGACAAAAACCCAGAACCGCTCGCTCTGGTCGTTAACGGGTTTTTGGGCAGCGTTGACTTGATAATAACAGTGGCAGCCTAAATAAAACAGACAATAACATTAAATTAATGTGACAGGCCCTGCGGCAAACTAAAATATTCAGTCTTTTATCGTCCTCGCCCTACTTGTTCCCCTCACCTATGGTGTCTAGAGTTTGTCGACAAACTTCTCCGCCAAACATGGACGGGGCACAGTGCCATGACGTCACACCCACCCCTCTCTCACGCGCCCGCTCCCCCCTGTTGTACATTGCTGTGCTGCGTTCACGTGCGGCTGCTGAACTCAAACCACACCGAAAAGTCGGGGTTTCACTCTGATGTGTGCCCACTTTTCTGCTGCTGTGTATGGCATTACCAGCACAAGTATATGTAGCTGTATGAAAAGCAAACACAGGGAATGTTTTTGGCCTGATGATTAAAAGTTATAATGTTCTCCTTTTTTTCTTCATAATCTGCTTAAGTTGAGCTTACGAGAAGTACCTGAAGGCAGCACTAGAGTCACAGCATGTCCTACCTCGCACATCAACTGACAGTTCAATGACGCTGGTAACCCGTTTCATGAAATAAGTAGGAAAAAAAACAAATAAACTAAGTCTCCTAAAACTTCGTTCCAGACGAATGAACATATATAAACAATCTGTTTGTTTGCTACTTTAAATAGTTTACCAGCTGGATGTGAAATATCTGTAGTCCCAAGTTTTGCTTTCAGTGCTTCTACAAATTGCTGATTGCACATATAGAAGCTACAGGGGGAGAAACCTTGTTGTGCCACTGTATGTGGCTGCAGTGCTGACCTACTTTCATGCAATATAGTAGAACAGTCTTCTCATAACTATCCGTCAGGTTCTACTCATACAGCTGTGGGTGAAATTTGTAGTTCCAAAAAACATAAAGAACAAGTACATGTACAACTGCTTAACTGTAGAGTTTACATGCAATGAGAGGACAGCTTATGTAATGTCACCATCTGGGCATCTACACTTTTACAATAGCAGTTTTGTCCCAGTTCTCCAAGTGATGTCGAGTAACCGCATAAGTTTACTCAAGATCTGTGCTTAGGTACAAGTCACCTGTACTCAAATTTTAATTTAATGTTACTCTCTACTTTGATTCCATAATATTTCAGTAAAATTACAGCAAATGGAGCTTTAAAACCCTAGCAGATTCTACTGAATGCATACATAAAATGAGTAAAATTAACTCCTTCTCAGTCAGCTACAATATTTAAATGCTGCTCCCGTGTTAATGCATCAGTAATAATACTCCAATAGTCAAAACACCAGTTGTTTTTTTTTCATACAACAACCAACATTCCCCCTTCTGAATAATGAATTTGACTGCCAGGTCTGAGAGTCAGCTAATGCAGTATTAAGTTCTGTTGCTTTGAATCACATCTCATTAAAAAAAAGCCTCCTTTTAAATATTTATTTTTCTTCTTGAGCAAAATGAATTGCAGTGCACACAAACAAGGGCTTAACAGTGTACTGTATTACTATAATGCCTGTATCAGTACTCCATTTTGTTCTTCAAAATATACACCCAACTGCAGACTTCTGATGCAGGATTGGACCTGATTAAAGTCTACAGACGTGGCAGAAACTGAGACTCTGAGGAAGTGCCAGGTCAGCGTGTGTGCAACATAACCACTCGCGCTGCCATATCAAAGAATGCTGTAATTACACACATGCCCATCATTACACCTACAACATGCAATACCTCCTGGGTTTCTTGGAAACACTTGAATGAGAGGGGCATGGTTAGGGATGGCTTGGCAAATTATGTGGTTGCTTGGGTCAATGTTAGCTTTTACCACACAACTCTCACCAGCAGATAGTTTACTGACCACCCACAGGGCTCCATCTACACCCTGCTTGTCACTGATGAGTTTTTTTGTAGCCTGAGAAGATGGAGTAGCACCAGCGGCCCACTAACTAGCACTGTGGGAAATGGCTGCTGCTTGAGAACAGGCAGTCTTTCAGTTCACCTGAGGTATGCGTCTATGAGCCGGTGGGGGAAACTTGGGGCCTTTATTACTTTGTTTTTACTAGTGCAGTGTCTGTTGTCAGAATGTGATATTGTCACATAATGTTTTACATTTGTCTTAGATGATGTTGCCTAGCAACAGGGGCTCCACCCACAGATTGGATGGCCACCACCCATCCAATCCGTGTCAAACTCAACACTGCACTCCCCTGGGTCTCCAGCAGCATATCTGTGAAGTCTGAAACAGATTAGACATACCGTTGTCAAAGTATGTGAGGAACACACACATGTACTAACACATAGGCTTCATCTGAAAACATTCGCTTAGTCACTAAATAGTGAGTTTGCCATTTTGTAGTCCTGTCCCGATGAATAGTTACAGCCTATATCCTGCAGCCTAGTCCCACAATGCGCTGTAAAAAGTAGTGTACACTAACCAAGCAACGTGTACTATCCATCATTGCACTGAAGGAAAAATGGTAAGAGTTGAGGGGGGGAGAGACGGCCACAACTGACCCTACAAATGTAGGTCATTTTGAATTATATGTTTACATTAGGCTAATCGGTTTCTTAGCCAGGTAATAAATTGTGAATGTAATGTGTATGCACTATACTATTACAGCATAAATCATGGCAGGTGACCCAGTTTGCTAACAGTAGCCAGCCCACCTCTGCACAGTAACTGCGATTTCCGGTGCTGCTAAGTTAAAAGTAGATCAGCTCCATTTTTTTTTAAAGAATTCATTAGTAGCGAAACAACATTCCACTTTCAGTTTACGAAATTACATCTTGTAGAGCTGTGACGAAAGAAGGGGGGCTTGCTGAGTCCTGCCCAAGGAGCTAAGAAGTGGGAGAACTTAGGCAGTTTGATATTGTATTTAACAGTAGTTCAAGATAATGAAAGCACAGTTAAAAGGTCACTGTTACTGTTCTCTTTGTTGCATTTAGCATTGCAGGTTAACAGTGAATGAATTGAGCACTGCAGATCTTTTATGGTAAAACTGTATAATGATACAGTATTAAACAACAGTTTAAGTTTCAACGGCTACTATAACTCTTAATTTTCTGGGATGGATTGACTGAAATGTATCTTTGTCACAAGAAAATAATCATGTGTATATATTTTTTCAGAAATTTTTTCATAGGTCTTCTGGAAATATGATAAAATATGCTGCATCAGAAAGATACATAGAGCAGTGCTTCTATTTGATCAAACGTCCTTTTTGCCATTTTCACCTCTGTTAGGCACTTTTGGCAGCCTTCCACAAGGTTCTGGCAAACTTTTGGTCGCATCTTTGACCACTCCTTTCAAACAAGTGGTGCAGTTCAACTGAATTTGTTGGCATTCTGACATGGACTTATATACAATAAAGCAAGTCTGGGCTTATCCCACCTGATACACGTTCAGGCAGGTTATTGCAGAATGGATTGTGATATACTAAGAGGTATATGAGAGAGTTCAACATTGCACTCTCTTATATACCTCATAGCATGCTGCTTTGTTGTTTTGCTAATTACATTAACACTACAAGTTGATGAACTTCTTGTCCAGACATACAGAGCAAGATGAATCGTCTATGACACGATGACCAAAGCCACTACAAGCTGGAACTTGCATTGTTTATTTCCTGAACTAATGACAAAATGACCCAACAGGCACCATACAGACATGTAAAACCTCAAAATCAGCATAATACAAATATTTACCTGAAAATTAAAGCCACCAAATGTGACATTAAAGCCACCGAAAACTATGAAGCATGTGTCATTTTAATAAAATGTTTAAATAATGACAGAATAATACAACATATTTGATTTTTTAAATGTTTTCAGTGGATATGAAGACATTCCTTTAAAAAAAAATTTAAAAATCCTTCCTGAAGAAAGTACTGTTAAAATGTCCTAAAAAGTGGATTTTAAGCTCCTGAGCTAATTTTAGGGAGACCTGTGGCAGTCAGTTTTTGATGTGGCACCAAATGGCATTGTTTCTACCAACAACAACAATCTGGAGAAATGAATTTTGGAAAATTAAAGATTTTTGATGATCAATGATAGATTTTTTGATTTATTAGAATTTTTCTCGCCCTGATTGGACAGTTGCAGAGTGCATTCAGCTATTCAGATAACTCAGGTGTGACATGTAGAAATTAACAACATGTAGCATCTCAAACCTGGGTAACATCTATTTCTAATCATCTCCAGGTAACTTAACTTCCACCTTGTCAACCGTACACTAAGAGACAGCAACAAATCTGTGTAATGCAAGTTGTGTAGCTCTACAGAAAAGACAAGCAACTTCTGGACTTTTTCCTGATTCTGTGACCTTGTATTTGCCTCAGTCAGTTATCTAAAATCAATTAAGTAACATAAAAGGAAATGAAAAAAAACCTATTTTAAGTAGAAATAAAATAAAATAAAAATGAAGGTGCAAAGAAGTTCATTTTTCCTTCCAGTGGATTAATTAGCTTTCTTTCATTCATATATATCAGGCAATGAGGAGTTCAAGTTTTTAAATACTTTTTGACAGGACGACGTGCCTTATCAGTTGATGTTAGTGAGGCGTGGTCAACCTGCTATTGCTGATTTCAAGAAGACTTGAAATCAGCAACAGCTGATCACTGCCGGAAGGAGAACCACGTCATAAACTGGGAAGAAGCCAGAGTCATCCGCGCCAAAGGGAACCGGTTCCGACATTGGATAATGGAGGCGGTGGAAATCAGGAAATGTGCCCCGAGGACGATGAACAGGGATGAAGGAGCCTCCAACCTGTCCCACACCTGGAGTGCCGTCTTGGAGGGAGAGTGATCTGACAGCAGGAGGCGTGGTTGACCTGTCAAGTTTGACAGATTGAGGACGCCTCAGTAACATCAGCTGATAAGGCACGTCATCCCCGACATCTGGATGACGGAACAGATCAGTCGAAACTGTCAAAGAGGTATTTGAAAACTTTAACTTTTCATTGCCTGATATATATGAATGAAAGAAGGCTAATAAAGCAAATAAAACAACATTTCTTGTGTTTGGGTGTAATTTTTTCTTAGTTAAAGAACATTTCTTTGATGACGTTTCATTATGATATAAATATAAAATCTTTGCCATTAAATGAAACATTAAAGCAGGTCTTTAAAGTAAATCTTCACTCATATTTAGTATTTAAACAATATGTCTTAGCAGACTAATATTTTGTCAGCGTATTAACAACTAACAAGGTCACCACTTAACCTCTGCTTGTGTGTGCAAATGCAGTACAGTCTTGGAATGATAGGCAGCTATCCATCTTCTTCATCATCATCATCATCATCATCATCAGCCTCCCTGTCTCATCAGCTAAGCCTCTGGATTTCAACTTCAACTTCACTCGCTGTTCCACTGACTGCTGGTTGATTTGGGAGGCAAACTTCCACCTCCTCTTTGCTGTCAACTCATGCCTCTTCTTCAACATGGTCTGTTGAAGGACCTTTTCATCTTGTTTGGCTTCCTCATCCTCTGGAGCATCTATGAGAGCTGTGTCTGGCTCCTGGCTCTGCACACGTGCTGCATTTTCTACAGCATGTGTAGTCGTGGTCTCAGAGCACCTGTTTACCCCCTCCATTACCTGATCCTGTGCAGAGACCCAGGGATGCTAATAGCATCATGGAGGTTCTCCTCTAGGCCTTTACCTTTGTCCTGCTGCTCACTGAACAACAAGCTGAGTGTGTGTGGATTTCTTTATCTCCTGCAGAACTTCTTACAGCTTGGAACTGAGATCTCATTCTTGGCACCCTCCAGACTCAATCTGGAATCAGCTTCCTTCGCCTGACACTGCAGACGATGGATCTACTGGTTCGTCATCCTGCTTAACCTGCAGCAACTTATAGGGTTGAAAGCTTTGCTTGACAAGAGGCCAGGCATGAGCCATCTACTGGCAACGGGAAGTCGGCCAACAGTACATCATGATTTAATTTACATGAAATGTACATTGTGAGTTCTACACATGATATACAGCACCATGGTGAACAACTAGTAGGTGTTTTCTTAATGCACCATAGTGGACTCATGAATGATATGTATTTCCAGGTCTGACATCATCTACATGCACAGAATCCCCATAACTGCTGTGCGCCCCGACATGCACGAAACATTACTGCTTTAATTGTATTTGGTAATTTTGGAAAAAATTGCCAAAGACATTGAATCTGTCGGAATTCTTATTATTTTATTCTGCAACTTCCTTTGTCCCAGAACTCCTCCTATACTATTAATGCAGCGCTAATGACAGTTATGCTATGTTATGGGGCAATGCCCAGGACGTGCAAGTCGACCTTTTTTTGGAGCTAAAATGTCAAGGTCAAGGTCACATCCAGTGTCAAAAACCAAATTTGGCTAGATCTCTGCAAATAATTATCACAGAATTTCGACGCTTACATTTCTGAACTGCTCATTTCAAGGGGAGGTTTTTATTTAATTGGACTGAAGCTGTACGACATACCAGGAAAAAAGATCGGTAGGGGTCTATGTTCATGATATCACAAAAAATACAAAAAACTACATCTTTTCCTGTAACTTTGCAACAAATTGAGATACAGTGCTCATACTGGTACCATTGACCAGCATTTAATATTTTCTTTCAATGTGCAACCGTGACCATGACCATTGCTCAAGGTCATAGCAAAGTTCAAGGTCAGTCTTCTGGTTTTTCCTGCATTATTACTCAAAAATGATATACAGACATTAAAACACCTCGTGTAAAGGGCTACAATTTGCCACGTTGTCATTTTTCCCAGCCACAATTGCCAAATACGTATTCGCCTTGCAAATACAGGTCTTGCCTAGTTTTTATATTTACGGTTGTGCGCATTTCAAAATGACACCATAACTCGTGAGCTTCAGAAGAGGCCATTTTTTAAGCCTTTGGGCCAGCCAGCCATGTTTTTCTTTTCCATATTTGTTATGTTGGGCTAAGTCAACCGACTTCTTGGTCTAGCTCCACAGTTAACGTACAGATGCTAGTGCAGTATCAGCTGTCAGAATGTGACATCATCACACAACTCTGTGCATTTGCCTTTGATGACGTTGCAATGGAACATCCACCCAGAGACAGCCCTAGGCCAGGCTCAACACCCCAAGAATCAACAACACAAAGACCCCCGAAACATCCCCCATTCATCTGATCTGCTTAAAACTCAAGACTACATTTCCCTGGGTCCTCAGCAACACACCCACCAAGTTTGAAGTGGACTAAAGGTATGGTTGTTGAGATATGGAAAGAACACACACAGATTTCCTGATGTACTTGAGAGATGACAGTGGTACTCATGATTCATGCTCTCATCTAATTTCTTCTATTTATTTATCAGTTTATACATCAAGCAGACTGAGAAAAAAGGATAAATTGAGTGTAAAAAAAGTGCAGACAGCCCAATAGTTACAATGTTGAGTTAAATTCAAGTTAAATTTCTTTCATAGCAGACATATTGACTTGTCAGGCACAGGTGTAACCAACAACGTTACTACAAGTAATTGCTGCATTGCGTTCATTGCTGGACTGAAGCCGTCGTGAATGTTATTAGTTCCACCTGTGCTTTTCCTTCCACGACAAGTCAGAGTGTGAAAAGAGGAGAGAACGTCATCCAACTGGAGAGCAGTGATGAGTTCTTTGACGCTGGGAAGCCATCATGTTTGACATTAGCAAGATTTACTCTGAGTTTCTAAGAGAAGAGTTTATGAACCCCTGCTGTAGACTCTACAGTCAGAGTCTCAAACAGTGCATATAATGCGCTCGACTCTCCTGCAGTTCAGCCTTTTCCTGGCTCACAATTACCTTGTCAATGTGCAACTAGAACCACATGTAACACTGGCGCTAACAATTATTCAATTTTATTGCCTTGTTGATGTGTTAATACAGCACAATTTTGTGCAGGGATTCTGTTCTTTGCTTTTTTATTATCCTTAATTCCATCAAGGGTTAATTGTAATGTGAATAAAGCTCCCTTCCTAAATAGCTAGCAACAAGCGAGCCCATATTTCTTTAGCACTTGCTAATCTATTAAATATTTCACAAATGGGACACACAGCTGACCAAGCCGAGCAGAAAAGACGCCCAAACCACTGTGTCACTCAGACATTCAGAGACAGTAATGAAAGGGTTGGTAATGCTGTCATTCAAGAACACTGATTGCAGGTAAATTCATCCAAGCTGGAAGGAATCACTGTCCTTAAATTTATTTAATTAGTGACTGATGGGATGGACTTAAGGAAAGTAAACGTTTGCAGTTGTCCTTCTCGTATGTCAGACCTGCATTTAGTGGTTAACGTCATTACCATCCTTTGATCTCATCGTATGGTTTTCTGTTTGTGGAGCTGGGATGGGCTGGGATGACTGGCCTGGTGTGGAGACGTCCCCTATAAAACTGGAAGACAATAATAGGGCCTTGGAACACGCTGGCCAACATGAAGGCACATTTTCCGAGACATGATTTTATGTCAGTTTCTAAGTCTTGGAAAAGATTTAATCATAAGCCTGTCAGAGCAGCCTATAATACAGCCACTGTATAATATCAGCTTGTTTCAGACGAGCATGCCTAAATGACATTAGTGAGACAGGCCAAGAGGTCGATTTGCAGTCGTCATCATGCAGTACTGTACGCAGTCTGCTGACTCCGCTTCTCTGTTAACATGATACTTAGACTAAATCTGATTTTCTAAATCTCCTGTCTCAAAGCACTTAACATCACTCAAATTATGAAAACAGTAACTGAAAATCCCTCAAGCCGTTAACCTGAAGTGAGAACAAGAAAAAACTTGCACCAAAACCTCATGATGTGGACAACATGGCTTTTACTTGAAGGTTCACTCTATACAGTAATGAGTATGTGTCTGTTAAAAGCATACAACCCACTAATCTTGGCAACATCAATACAACCAGAAGATTATGCTTCTGTACACATGTCACATGTAAGGGTGCCCTGATGCACATGTCATCCTCATGGCCTAGGCTTAAACCCAGCCAGGACCTTTACTGTCATCTGCATGCACTCTTTTGGTCTAGCTGTTCTCGAAATAAATGTTCAGACTTGGAACACTAGAGATCAAAATCAAACATGAAGGGACACATTCCATTCTATGTGTATTGTGACATCATCATCAGGTTTCTGTATGAGGCCTCAGCTGTGCAGGGAGTCAAACCATTTCAGTGTTTCAGCAGCTGACAAACCACTGTGAGGAAGAAAAACACACAGACCACTAAGACACACAACATCTGCTCAGAGGAAAACTGCAATTCCAAACAAGGTATCTGTGATTTGACTCGCTAAAAAAAATGGCCAGACTTTTAAGCAGGGAACCAGGACAACTCGGTGGAACCCAATATGCATTGTTGAGTAAATAAGAAGTTACTAAGATCTTATAGAGGGCATTACACATAAATTTAGTGATGGTGTTACAAAAAGTGCAGGAGAATCCAACTGTGATAGTGTCACATTCTCAAAGGCAAATATGTGATGACACTGGTAGAACGCGTACGTAGAAGTTGCAAAAAAGGAAGATGTTTTAGAAAAAAGGACTAAAAAAATCACCACAAATTTGCATAGCCAGAGTGTTTGTGGCCCTGAAGATTCATCTCGCAACCTCACTTGGGGTCCTAAACCACAGGTTGGGAACCACTGCTGTGTGCTTTGACACTGGATCCCTTTTCTCTCTCTCCGCTGATCTGATGAGGCTGTTTAGTCACCCTATAGGAGGTTATTAGACTGTGAAAACACTTTTATTGAACCATTACATGCACCATGGAAAGCATGAATCATTGTCTGTGTGTGTGTGTGTGTGTGTGTGTGTGTGTGTGTATGTATGTGTGAATGTATGCGTGTTTGTGTGCATGTGCACGTGTGTGGATGTGTGTGTATGCCCACTCATTTCCTTTCAGCCAATCTGGGTGTAATGGTACATGCTGAACACTGCAGCAGAAGAAATTAAGCAAACAGCTCCCTGGATGTTGCTGCTAAGAATGCTTAGAGGCTTTCTCTCGAATGTTTCATAAACTTGTGTTTAAAGCAAACAGATATTTGCCAAAGTGAAAGCGGCCAGCACTGCATATCGTAATAGGGTGTTGTGCTTGCAAAAGGCGCCAAAACACCTTCAATATGTGTCTGAAACTCAGCTGGAGAGGGGCGACACGTCCCTCCACAAATCATGACGTCAGCTGATGATTCCTTGATGAAAGTGGAAATTTGTCACAAGGCACACCAGGCCCTCTCTGAAGTGTTCAGCCGGGCCGAGATCTGAGGTTTTATTTCTACGACCATCAAACCATTTGGTGACCATTTGTCCCCCCTGCAGATCAGGGGCAAAAGTTGACTGAATGGTAAAGTATTACCTGACAGCCTGGCAGCATACGTTACATGTAAACTAGTGCTGTCAAAAATATTACGTTAGTGGAGTTGGGGGTGTGTTTGTGTGTGTGTGTGTGTGTGTGTGTGTTGGGGGGATAATGGGGGGGGCATGGTTGGCGTGGTTTCGCCGTCGGAGTCTGACGGGGTCTCCTGCTGGCGGTGTCCTCACTCACTGGGCCTTTCTGTCGGCTCCTTTTCCACATCCCAAATCGCGTGCCACTGGGCTCAGTCAGGCGACGGCGGCCTGGGGTGGGATACGCGCATGACTATTAGCATCTCAAAATTATGGTTCGGATACCACCACAACGACCGAATCCTAAGATATTCAGATATTCTGGAGGAGCGCCCTGATAGCCTAATGGTTATGTCGCGTGACCCAAGTGCAGAGGCGTAGCGGCTGTCCCGGGTTCGACTCCGACCTCGGGCGTTTACCGTCCGCATGTCCTTCCCTACTCTCTCCCGTTTCCGATTCTCTCCACTGTCCTATCTAATAAAGGCACAAAAGGCCAAAAATAAATCTTAAAAAAAAAAAAGATATTCAGATATTTGGGTCCAGCCCTACGATTGACAACAAGACCAAAGTTATCTGCGTGTATCGTCAGTGTGAACTCAGTTCGCATCGTAGCACATCCGGTCTGACATACCACTTGATGGCCAAACACACAGCTGATGCAGATTCTCTGCCTGCTCCTCATCAAAACCAGGCGACAATGGTGATAAGAGTATTAAAATTATAATTCAAGGGACATTTAGAATAGATTAAAAAAATGTGTGGTTAATTTGCGATTTATCGCGAGTTAACTCTGACATTCATGCAATTAATCGCGATTAAATATTTGAATCAATTGACAGCAGTAATGTAAACATGTTTAGGATCAAATGCAAGAAGGTGAGAAGTGACTCAATAAATTTGATTGAAAGAATTACAACATTGTAAAATTTTCCCTTTTTCTATTTATTTTAGTTCTCCAGTAAACAACTCTGCTGCCTTAATGTTTCTTGGGATTGTTGGTGATTATTTTTTCCAGCTCTACATCATATAAATGCTTCCTTTTCTGTAGCACTGTCTTAACAGATGTTCTGTCCTTGCAATATGCTAATGAGGAATGAGGATCATAGGTTCTCTTCAGTGTTTTAAAATAAGAATAAGCAATATCAAGTTAAAGTCAAGCCCTGTGATAGGCTGGTGACCTGTCCAGGGTGTCCCCTGCCTTCGCCCGAGTCGACTGGAATAGACTCCAACACCCCCATGACCCTACAGAGGATTCAGCGGTGAATAGATGATGGATGGATGGAAGTTAAAGTCAAGTTGAAGCAAATATGCTGACAGATCTGCACAGGGGCTGAATAAGTTAACTGATATTTTAAAATAATTTTTTTGGCCCCTCGGAGGCAGCATAACATGCCATAAAAATATTGAGATATTATAACATCCAGCAGACAGCAGGCATTCATTAGAGAGCTTTTTTTGGCCACTGGGTGAATGTATATTCTGGTTTTAGCTCTGTTTTGAGAAAAAGGGCTGTTTATCAGTCAGTGTTCTGCCATGTTCCCCTGCAGTAATAAAGGAACACTAACAAGTTAGCCACTTTGTCTGTCTGCCGCTTAGGGCTGGACAGAAAGTGTAAAGCAGGTTTATCAGAGCTTTGCTGCGGCAAACAGCTGTCTGCTGCATCTGGAAACAACACCGCTGAGAGCAAGGAGAAAGCTGCAGGCTGTAAAAGCAAAACTGAAGGTGATGAAACACATAGCTTAGGGGAACTTCTGAGCAGGAAAATAATTCTCTGTGTGTTCAGCACAATGAGTGACACCCTTACATACAGTCATTAGATACATTGTTCATGTAAAATAGAGCAGCTTTAAATAAAAGTAAAAGCTCTAATGTCCCATCAAGTCAAATTGTATATATAGCCGAATATGATACATCACAAAACTGCCACAGGGGGCTTTACAATATGTACAGCAAACAACAACTTGTTTACATAGATGGATAAAGGGAAAAAACTCCCTAAATAAGCCCTTTAATAAGGAAAACTCAAATTACTGTCTAGTCAAGTTACATTAAATTACAACCAGTCAAGTTTCCATTCACATCCATGTCTGACTAGACTTCTTCTTTGTCCTTTGGGATATAAAATTCCACCACTTTATTGTTTTACTCTGTTAGATTTTTGTGGGAAGTTTTCACATGATTAGCATATGAGTTCTTGAGCTGAAATTGTGTTTGGTGTGGTCACCGTGACCTTTGACCTTTGACAATCAGATTCTAATCAGCTCATGCATAAGTCCAAGTGGACCTCTCCGCTAGATGTAATGAAATTCCCTCCAGGCGTTCCTGGATTATTGTGTTCACAACAATGGGACGGACATGAGGTCAGAGTGGCCTCGACCTCTGACCATTCAATTCCATTTAGTTCAACCTTGAGTTTAAGGGTTTAAGTTTAGTTTGTTAGGACTGGGTGATGTAGCTGAAAATTTTATTATCATAATATGTTTTACTTTAGTTGATGTTGAAAAATTCGATTTTTTTTTAATGAGCAATTTTAAATAAAGACCCAAAGAGAAAGGTTTCATTTGAATTGAGCCACTTTTTTTTTTCATTTTATTTAATCACTTTAGGCTTGTCATCAGTTAACATTTTTAATGTTCAAACATCATTATTAGCAGTAGTAGTAGTAGAAGTAGAAGCAGCAGTAGCAGCAGTATTGTTAACAATAATAATAATACACTGTGGTTCATTACATTCATATGTAAAGTACTATACAAAAAAAATCTGACTTAGTGACTGAATAATGATTGATTGTAAAATAAACAATTAAATCACATACATAAAGGTAAATGAGAATAGAGGAATGATTTTACCTTAATAAATATTAAATAAAGACAGTAAGTAAAAGCCAGAGGTGTACAGAGGGTGACCAGGACAAAGCTGCTGCATTTTGCTGAGGCAGGATGTCAGGAGTGCATCACTTAAACATAGGTGGTGGGGGAACTGGGTCATTGGTGTTTTTTAACTGTGAAACCAGCCCCTACCAGCTGCATCCTCCACCAGGGAGAGGACAAGTGCACCTCAGGAGGCCTGTATGGAGCCCCTTTGCCCTCTGTCGCTCCATACAGGCCTCCTATATGGAGCGACAGAGGGTAAAGGGGCTCCATTATCAAGGTATCCTGGGCTGTTTGTGATCCATGGAGGCAGCATGCTTGGCATTTGTTCATGTAACTTAACTTTGCTTTTTTGTTATGTGCTTTCTCTATGATTGGCACTTCGAATCTGAAGCATTTAAGAAAAGCTATCAAACATCCTACCACTGATGAACTGTCTAGTGCGGTACATATTGCTATTGTTTTGTTGTCAGGGCCTAATATTTTTTGCAAATTTAAGGAAACTCCCTCCAGATTTTACCGTCATATCACATTTACTACAACGCGACAGTCATATGTAGACAATACTTTAAAGGCCGGAGGGACAACAAAAATACATAATACCTTCAGCTTCACCTGTGGTTCAGACAAAGACATAAGGATGGAAGAAACTTCAGGAAGAGTAATCTCTGAAACCTCCCCTGATGATACATCTAATTGGTTGTTTAGTCATGAGCACTTAGGAACCACAGTTTAACATGTATTATAAGGTCACAGTCAAATTGCACAACATTTCTGTCACGGCAACCATAGTAGAGTGTCAAACAGAACAGTCGGAACATTTAATTTCCCCTCCAACTTGTAGAGTCAGCAAAACACTGACCCATTTAAAAAGGAGGGGATATACTGTATATACAAGTAGGCAGCACTGCATGTTTGTTAGGACAAGGAAGTAGAACTTTTTTCACAAAATAAACCTGTTGTTTATCTTGGCTAGAAGAGGATTTTTCAGTGTTAATGTTCTGTGAACACGGCCCAGCACAGCTGAGTGGCGCTCAGCATGCGGCAAGGGCGGCTACAGTAAGCCAGTGTTGAGTTTCACAGACAGTTTTTGATGTAAGGAAATGACTTCAGTGGGTCCATCCTGTCTGAAACACAGGCATGGGGCCCGACCAGCTCCCTGTAATGTGTCATCCTCGAAGCTTCATTAAAGGGAAGCCATCAGCCAGCTAAAAGGCTGACAATTTGCTGTGGTTATCTGTGCATGGTTAAAGGGGAGCACTAATTGCATACACCACACAGCGCTGCACTATGTGAGTCTAAACTGACTGATTATTCCCCATTGATTTTACCTGTTAACTCCACTGCAGCTGAATGAAGGACATGAGGGGGACAGTAATAAAGTTATGGTTCAGTTCAGGTTTTCTGTTCTTGAATGATCCTTGAGGATGGGTTTAAAGCCATATATTCTGAACCTAGATGTGACTGAAAGTAAATTTTGGACGCTTAAAAGAAACAACAACAACAAAAAAACTCAGATTACATTCCATGACAAACTGTTTATTCCAAGTTGGATACATTAAACATTTAGAAACAACTTTGTTGAAAATCACTTGTTTCCCATCGTCTGGACATATCTGTTCAAGAACATAACTGATGCCCCTAAAGTTCCACACAAGGTCATGGGATCTCATCCATTTATGGGAAGCAGATAAAATGACTTTTCCAACCTCCAAGCTCTTAATTTCCACTTTACCACAAAATGAGAACACCATTTTGTGCATTAGCTGAGAACACTGGCATGGCCTAACTTTGAGGACACCCCAGGATAGACCCAGAACTAGCTGGATGGATTACAAATCTTATCTGTCCTGGGAACACGTTGGGATCCCCCAGGAGGATCTGGAAAACATTGCTGGGAAGAGGGACGTCTGGAATGTCCTGCTTATTCTGCTGCCGCCGTGACCTGATCCCAGATAAGCTGAAGAAAACACTTGGAGAATGGAGAATTATCCATTATAAACATAATTCCTAACTAGAATGCAGTCAAGCGAGATGCAGACCCACGCCGGATGCCTTCCTAAACATGGCAGGCAGCCCTGCAACTTTGACCTTTCACCTTGTGACCTTGTGACCTCAAAATTAATGGGTGACCAGGGTAGGTCAAGGTCAACATCTGTGCTGAGTTTGATTATCCTATCTGTCTTTGTTATCGAGTTCTGGTGCAGACTTACGCACTCACATACATACAGACGGACAGACAGACGACAGTAAGTTCCTATCTCTATTTGTTCTTGAGTTATGGTGCGGACATAGCCACCCACATACATACAGACAGCCGTGACCGCCCCACCCACGGCCGACAGCATGGGCAATGACATTTTTCTGTCATTTTGCAGCTTTGTATACCAAAGGCAGAGTGTGATAGTCATGTATATGTATCACTATTCTCTTCTACCCCAGCAGCAACTGTTAAGATGATCATTTTTACCACCTTTAATGTGGTAGGTGTCAGTATTTGACCTAGTCGACAGATTGGTCCTACTTGGCTTCACATTATGCACTGAATGTCATCAGGGCCTCTTAACCTTGCCAGTAAAGAGATCTGGTCTGGTTTAACGTCACACTACACATGCAGCACAGATGAAAACTGAAAACAAGTCCTGCAGCAAAAGTAAGTGAATGAACACCAGCACAGTAATTCATCGTCTTCCACACTGTTCCTCCGAGGTTATCCGTCCTGTGCTGTCCTTTGTTCTCCTCAACGCCTTACTTCAAACATATGGCATTTGAATCGACATTTAGGAGCTTGGGTAATCCTGGTATCACAATTAACTGCAGAGCAAATGCAAAGTAAATTGATATGATAAAGTGGGGGGTGGGGGGTAAACGTGCTTAACTGTGGAAAAAAAATCACTTTGGAGGCAGTCCAGCAGAAGACACTTAATATACTCTGTTACACATAAATCAGTGTTAGTCTGAAAATGACCTGTTGAAATCTTAGCCATGCCAAAAATGTATTCTTGGACAAGAAGACTGCACCACAGTGTAAAGTATTACTATCTTGGGACTGCTGTAAGCTATAAATACAGACATTATCCCCTCTTGTCTTGTAAGCAATCCCAAATGATTTCTTCATATGCGATTTATTACATTTTGGCACTGGTTTCTCAGGAACAATGAGATAATTTGTTTACTTTTACAACAACTAAAAAGCCAACAGAAATACAAAATTGCAGCTGAACGTGTGGAGACGATAAGCCAATTCTACCTGGTTGGAACGGATTACAAGAGCATGAATGACTTCTGCATTTTCTCAATTAGGCCATGGCACTCTCTACTGTCTCTGAGATAAACTGCTTCTTACTGAACCCTCATCTCTATGTATCAAAATTAAATACTTAGAATTATATTTTTTCCATGAAAAAAAACTCCATTCTTTTTAAAAATGGCATTGACAAAGCCCAACACCATTGCCTCCTTCAGGATGTGCGAAGCTACAATGTCTCTGCCTCTCTGCATTCAATCCTTTGCCATTGGCTGCAGCTTAAGCACACCAGCTCATATACGACCCTACACAAACACTGTAGAACTCCTCCATACTTCACAATGGCAAGTTGTAATATTGGAGCAATTCAGCCAAACAAAGAATAATGAGTCCACCCGCAACAGGTTTGCTACGTATCAGAGTCCGTTTTACTGCAAAGTAGGTTTTCACATATGAGGAGTTTGACGTGGTGATCTGGTGCAGGACAGGAAATACTGATGAGCAGAACAGCTTTCAACAAGGATAAAGGATTTGCAAGTGTTGCAAGTCAACAGACAGTAAGTGAGGCAAATCCAAGGAATTATACGCAAGAGATGAACCAGTGGAGTGGCGCAGCGTCAGCAGTAATGCAAGCGTTGTACCAGACCGTCACGGTCGATTTACCAGCTGGTCCTCATTCCAACCTTCACTGATGGTGGTGAGCTCTGGGTAGTTAGCTTAGCATAAAAACTAAGCTCACTGTATATTCCAAACAGATTTAAGAGGGGTATTCATCTTCTCATGTAATTCTCAGCTAAGAAAGCCGTCATGCCTACCGTCGACCCATTCCTTTGACAGGTCTGGGCTGTGTCTTATTTTAAAGCCATTCTCTCATCAGGACCTCGCTTTGCCAAGTCTTCCACTAATGCTGGAAGTTTGGCATCAGACACAGCAGGAGGGAAACCTCCAGTTAGACATCTTCTTCCTTTATTTTCTCCAACAAATGCAAGTGGAAAAAAACCTGGCAGCCTCTAAGGACACAATGTTTCTAGCAGTATTCAATGGCCTCTTTTTTTGGCAGCCTCACAGATAGCATCTCTGACGTATGGAATTAATTCAAAGCCAATCACACTGAAACTAACCAGGCTCAGTTGCAGGAGATGCTTTGTGTAGCAGAACCTTCCAAGTGCATGGTATCCTGATGATGGTCGGTCTTGTGAAGAAGGAAAATTTCCCAAATCGCAAATGTTGCTGGTGCCTAATAAAAGGAAAAAAGTATTAAACACTTTCCATTTACACTCTTTCTTTTTAAAGCCATGAATAACCTTTGCTTGTGAAATCTTTACTTTCTGCAGCAAAGCTCATGTAAAAAGGTTTTATATGTGCCGCATGTAACAGTTAACTTAAACGTGTCTTAATAAGAGAAAGCAAGAATTGTAAGGTAATTAAATGGCTCTGAGAACACAAACCAACACAATCATGCATTTTATGCCTGAATCTGGTTTATTCGACAGATCCCTTGTATCTGTCTTAACTCACTTCAAAAAATGTTACCACAGAAAATAAACACAATTCCACATTTGGCATTTAACGGCATTCCTCAGCCAGTGGACTTGGATCTGCCAAATATGACCTCAACATTTTACAAGGCTGTGTGTCGGCAGGAGGACCTGCAAGATTAAACTATTAACACTTCTTCAGCAAAAACGTGGCTGACATCAGTGAAATAAATTCAGCCATAGTGGGAACACTAATATAAAGCAGACACAGGGTGGTGGCTAAGTCAACACAGAAAATACTAATACACTTAAGTATTTAAATGTGTCAAAAGCAATGGGCAGCCTGTATTATTCAGAAATAAGCTGACAGTATAAACAACTTAAATGTTTGATCTTCTAATCACTAGAGTTCAGTTAAACTAAGACATATTGCAACATTCAGCAAGCAAAGGAAAAGTAGAAGTGTCTTGGACGAGAGGTCTGATTTCCCACTAGAAGAGCAGCTCCTTCAACTGGATTTACAACCGAGAGATTAAGGCAATACTTTATGGTCAACAAATCCCACTAACAGACCAACATTACAAACACCAAAGCCATTTGTCCCTATTGAGAATAAACTGTTAAGCCTGGTATAAAAGACTAAACTCTCTTACTAATAAATAAAAGAATCTCTGACTGTGTGTCTCTCTCTGTTCTCTGCATATCCTGACAACTGTTCATCGAAACTTCTTCAAAATCGTCAAGTGTTGAACAGCTTGTCTGTATAAAATAAACCTAAGTGAAGTGAAATATTTGCTTTGTTGTTGGAAAATTAATCCATCCATCCACTGTCTTCTGCTTATCTGGGGCCGGGTCACGGAGGCAGCAGTCTAAGCAGAGATGCCCAGACTTCCCTCGCCCCAGACACCTCCTCCAGCTCTTACGGTAGGACCCAGAGGTGTTCCCAGGCCAGCTGAGAGACATAGTCCCTCCACAATGTCCTAGGTCTACCCCGAGGCTTCCTCCCAGTGGAACATTACTGTTATGTTGCCCGGTAAGGCGTAGCCGGGGCCCCACCGTGGAGCCAGGCCTGGGGTTGGGGCTCATATGGGAGCGCCTGGCGGCCGGGCCTTTACCCACTGGGTTCGGCTGGGCTCAGGTTGAATGGACAACGTGGGCCCGACCTCCTGTGGACCCATCACCCGCAGAGGGAATCGTAGGGGATCAGGTGCAATGTGGATCGGGGGGCAGTCAACATCGGAGGCCTCGGCCACCCAATCCCCGGACACAGCTGGAAAACTAATGTTCATAATAATCGACTAATCTGTAATATAGTAGATATAAAAATTGTCATGAGTGGCAGCCCAGTATACTTTATATGGTTTACTTTCATAGGATTTTCTGATTGACTTATAGATGTTTTAACAACTTGACGTAGGTAAAGTATACTTTTACTGTAAGAATTTGTGTGATACCATGTTAAAGAGAAAAAGAGAAACACTGGAGTGGCCCATACCACATTTATGAAAATGTCCTCAGCAGCCGAGTGCTTGACCTTTGCTCCACCTCATTGCCCTTATCTCCTTCCCCCTTGCCTGCCTGTCTATACACCAAATATCCAATAAAGGCAAAATGCCCCCAAAAAAACCCCATAAAAACCCAGAGAGGAACACTTTGGCTGTGATTTAGAGCTGCATCTCGCGCTGATTTGTGGCTTTGGTGTGTTTTACGAACACACCAAAGCATAAGGATGTCACAGTGAATAAGTCTGCGCTTCCCTACACAGCTTTGATTATCTCTTTAGCTTTAATTGCTGTTCTCCGGCATGGTTTAGATGGTCTTCAGAGGGGAGTAGCCTGAGTACTTCCACATGGTGCATCTTGGCTAATGGTTTAACACGCTGTTTTAAATGAGAGCCCAAGTTCTAGCAATCATGTCTTGGGTACTTTCTATGATGCCACATCAATAACCAGACACATGGCTTGTCATTAAACTGATCCAATCAAGTTTGCAGAGGTTATAATATGCAGAGCAGGCCTGTGATTTATCTGCACATGATTGCTGAATCCACCGCGATAGAAGCTGAGCAGTGAGGCTTGCCTGGTGACCGGTGCATTATCCACACTGACACTGCAGATTATTGTCGGGCTTGTACCTTTCCAAATATTTGGAGGAGCTCATGGCAGTGGAATGCTTCAGTATTTCCTTCTTAAAGCTTTGGCTTCTGCTCCTTCAGTCCAGCTGGAAGGTAAAACCACACTGGATCTATTGCAAATGGGTTGTCTAACCACACTGGAACCACTTGAATAGTTCCCAAAGTATACAACTTCACTCATCTGGCACTCAGACCCAAGCAATTCCTCAGCACTTAGCTGGGGTTGAGGCATTTAGAACACCAGAGTAGCTTAAGTGAAATAGAAGCAATGTCGATTACTTTTTTACATCCAAAGGGGAAAAGGGACCACAGAAGATGAACTCATTACAAAGTGACATTACTTTTGCGTACTGGCTTGCCAAACTCTCATGGTGAGTGGGAAAAAAAAATCTTCAGAACTTTTGGTGAAATAAATGAGAGAGGAAAGGAGAGCTGAAGTCATGACTCCACATCCAGGCGAGGCTCTATTCTGCTGACTTCAGTTACACAATGCAGTCTCTAATTCAGCATTTCTTTCATCGCTCTTTCTGGAAGGACTGAACATTTTTCTGGGCTTTACTTTGGAGATTCTAAGCAAAGAATTTGGCTTTCACTACAGCAGTTGCTATAGGGAATTGAAACCTTTGTGATTTTGACAAAAAGTAACCAAGATTGCTTTGTGGGCACAGAAAAAAACTCCAGTGTAATAAACTATGAGCGTGGCAGTCTGGGTACTTGGATCATTGTAAGTTGGTTTGGTCCATAAAATTCCCCAACCCTCTCCTCCGAAGTTATCTACTATCTAAAAACCTCTTTGTCTTGCTGTTATTACAGGCATGTAGGAGGTAACACAATACCCCGACTCACTCAGGGACTCCTTTCCTGAGCTGTGCCATTTAGTCTGAGAACATTTCAGGCTTATGGGAAATGGCATTTGCGAAAAGCTAAGAAACATGAACACTAAATAAACAAAAAGCTGCCATCCTTATCTAAACTGAGACACACAATACGCTGTGAGACACTCTATTCCAAGTTTTCCTAGTATAGTGTACAGCCGTTCCTGTATTTTGTGCCATTGTATTTTTAGGGCAAGCAATGGGATTTTAAATTAGGGTTATTGTTAGAATTTGGAGGTTCCTTTTCTACTTTGGCTCTTTATAGCTAAAGGAGAAACTGCTACAGTATTTTACAACTGAATACTTATTAGGATGGGAATATATCAACATATATTTGCCTAATGATGCTGCCCAGCAACATCAACAAGCAGTGAAAAGCCAGGCTGCCTATAAAGCCTAAAAAGACCTCCAGTATGGCCAGTGCTCATCAATTCTGCATTAAACTCAACACTGCATTTCCTCTGGTCTCCAGCAGTACACATACCAAGGCTGAAGTGAAATGGATGTACAGTTATTGAGATATGTGAAGAACAGACACACCAAGTTCTTTAATCTATACACCAGATCCAGGCTTCCTGTGTCCTGCTGCTTCCAGCCTTTATGCTGAGTTAAGCTAATTGCCTGCTGGCTGTAGCTTCATATTTAACAGACATGCAGTACATGTGAGTGGTACGAATCTAGTCATCCAACGTTCATTTGGAAAGTAACTAGGCGTACTTTCCAAAATATCAAACTGCTCCTGTAACTCTTATAATGTAGAAGTTGTCTCAGAACTTTGAGAAGCTGCAAAAAGCTTTATATTCATTCATTCTGACCTTGAACTCTGGTGACACGCTTTGGGTGGTGGCATTAAGAAGACTGAAGAGTTCACACTCTTCTGTGTGGTCCAGAGAATCTGACGCCAAAGTTTGACTTTTGTATTCAGCAAATGCTCCTCCACAGTGACACACGGTGCAAAAATTCAGTTCAGTGCTTTCCCCTTTTGTGTGGGGTAACAACCAACAACCGGCAAGATTTCGCACTCTGAAAGGAAAACCTCTGTTTGTCTTTTTTTCCTGTGAAAGTGCAGGTGTTAGTTGTAACAATTTACACGCCTAGTAGGAACAAAAGGATGACCCCTGGATCAACCTGTGGATGTGTTCTGATTCTGTCCAACTGTGAAAAGACCACAGAGCAGAACATTCTGAGGGTATTACAGCTCCCAGATGGCCTTAGAGCAGGTTCCCAGGAGGAGCTCCGAGCTTTGAAAGTTTCAAATATAGTTTCACACCTGTAGCTCTGAGATATTTCCTTTCATCTAAAGTGAAACACTAACACATCCAATGAATGAAATCTGTATTATAGTGATCCCTTGTTTATCGCGGGGGTTAGGTTCCAGAACCCCCATGATAGACGAAATCCGAAGTAGCAACCTTATTATTATTTATACATATTTTAAGCTTTATAAACCCTTCCCACACTGTGATTAACCTTTCCCACACTTACTATGCTCTTAAACACCCTCTACACTCCCAATCCATCAAGAAAAGCTTCTACAGTCGTGTCCGATAATGGAACTAGCGACGCAGCGATCCACTTGAAACGCCCACTTCGGAAAAACTTTGCCATATTTTAAAAACACTCACCATGTGGGACTGCAGGTTCTGGCTGGCTTCGATCACCGCCAATCAATCAGCAACTGACTAGCTCAAGGGGAAGCGGCCGTAGCTGCGTTTTCCATATTTATGTCTACTCATAAACATATAAACGTATATATGTCTATGCATCTACTCATCTGCTGTACACTACATATTTTATATACAATCTAAAATATCTGCAATACAGTGAGACTGTGAAAAGTGAACCGCAATATGTCAAGGAACTACTGTATTGCATAAAATGATCCATCTTGCCTTCTTTTCCAGGCTTTGGCAGACTTAGACACATTGAAACTGAAAAACCATTAATCTTCTCCATGCTCCTTGTCGATCACAGAGCGTGCATAATGCTGTTAGGAAAGCAGGATGGACTTTCCACTTCAAACAGCTCAAACAATCTGTTTCACTCCCGACTATTTTGGAACCAAATAAAACTAGCTCTCAACTGGGAAACCAACTGTCTTTGACTTTTATATGAACAAGACATAATATATTAATCAGAGCCAAATCTTTGTTTGACTTGCATACATGTCTGTCCTTCATTTAAATGTAACAATTTCAAAATTATTTGCCCTCAAACTTTATAAAACTTCATTTGTATTAATGTTAACAAGACAAATTTCTAAAGAAACAACAGAAATTATTCTGGTGGCTCTTTTATCTAATGAGTGAGTGTGAGTCACCACATGTAAAAACCTTACTCATCGTACCGATTTCCATTCTATTTTCCATTTTGCTCCTATAATTCCATACTCGGCTCACTTTAAATTCCATCCACTTAACCTCAGATTGGATCACAAAATTGAGTTTTTTAAAACACAATGAATATGCCTTTGACTTTTATCTCAAGATGTGAGTACAGAATACATGCACAAGGAGACACTCTGGAAGGGTGGAATCATATAGAGTCCAACTGCACCACCAGGAGGCACTATTGTCCATCTCACAGACACTGGTCAGACTCTGGTTGCACAGCAGGTGGATTAGATCTAAGTGACACAGTTGGACAGACAGAAAGAAAGTTTAGTCACAGTTCCCAAAGTGAATCTGCAGACAGCACTGTCTCGTTATATGCCAGCTTAAGATTTTCCAGCTCCACACAAACAAAGACTTAGTACTCATAAATCAACAGGTAGCTTCCTTGATCACTTCTTCCATTATTACACTGGAGGTACACGCCAGATATTTATTACAGAGTTAAAACTGCTAATTAACGAAGAGGAGTAATCAAATTGGATAACTGTACTAGTCCAGAACATGGACTCCATGTGGCTTCCAGACACCTGGTTGGCCCTTGATGATCTGTTAAATAAGGAATCTGTCCACACCTCCTTCCGCTGAATGCCAAATGCCAACAGAGAGGATCCAAACACTTGTTAAGAAAAATGTAATTACAATCAAACTGGTGCAGACGTGTCACTAAAAACATCCATCCCACATTAGGGAGGCTCTGCGGTCAGTCGGTTGTCAGTGGTCCATGACCTCCACACCTTCTGGACATGCTTCTCAGCTTTATTTGCACACGAGTGGCAAGTTTTAAGTGGAGAAACAACCTGTCGGTGACTTTTACGCAGCTTCCAACTTAAAAAACCTTCGTCTTTAGTTTCTCTGGAGCTACAGATGCTGACCTACATGGAAAGAGTTCCCAAAAAACTGTAGACTTAAACTCAAAATATGGGAATGTTTCTGCATTTGATTTATTAATAATGCATTAGTAATCAGATTCTTTAAAAGTAAACAAGTATTACCAAGAAAATGTAGGTAAAGTATGGAGTTGAAAGCAGTTGTTTGGACCTTCTGACTGGTTATATTATTATATGAGATCTGATTAGATGATTAACAGTGAAGGACCGGCATGTCTGCAGCAGGTTACTGTTGCAGCTGCTGCAGGTGGAGCAAGTTCAACCTAGTTTAATGTACAGGGACGGCAGAGAAATATGAAGGCTTCAAACATGAATAATGGGAAAGGAAAAGAAGAGATAAACAAAAGTTTTGATGCACAAATCTGTTCTCTAATTGGTGATTATTAATGAGGTATTGAATCATGTGAACATTTATTGAAATTAAACCATGTGAGAAATGTAGAGGGAAAATATCCCTGTTAGGTGGAGCTGTTAACAACTCACGGGCATCTGACATGTGAGCCCGACTATTCACTGCTTTTTGCAAGAAACCCAAAAGTTTGGATGGTTTAATCTTTAATAATGTGCTTTATTTTTACATATCAAATATGGAGTAGCATAAATTGGAAACACTCAAGTACGAGCGCAAATTGTACACTACATGATTAAACATACTTAGTCGCTTTCCACAAATTAATTTTGAATAATTAACTGCTCACAAACTGAGAAGTGATTTGTTACTGTGTATTTAATATGAATATTTTATTTTATGGTTGACAAGCTGTCAGGAAAGCGTAACGATTTGTCATGATTGCACCACTTCAAAGAGAAACACAAAATACTAATATTACACTAAAGAGGCACACACGCTGTTTAACAGAGAACACTGCAGAAAACCTTCAGAGAACATAAGGTGAATACATAATAATATAATAATAACTTGGTGTCTACGCGCATACATACTGTGGATTCACAGCACATGGAAAATATCGAGCACCTCCTGTCCTATAAGCAGTGGAATAAACTCGAACCAGACGGCTTGATTGCTTGAAAGTGGTGAAATATGACTTTGCAAAACCGAGCGAAATCACATCTGCATGAACTGGCGAGGCTACATCTGTCAGTCAGTACAATGGAAACCTGAGCCTGTTCGCATAAAAGATCCTTCAATTTGCAAAACTGGTCTGAGGCCAGTTTATCCCATGTGTAATCCCCGTAAACATGGGTAGACTATGACCTCTGCTGATCACAGAGAAAACAACCAGCAGGGTGAAGAAGGGGTGTTATACTTTGTACTGCTGATGCATAAATGAATCCATCAGCCTGTAGAAGCTGGGATTCTAGTGTTTTTACATTCCAAGTGTGTCACAACCTCAACCATTTGTCAGGTGTTTTTTTAAACACAATTTTATACTGAAAGACAACAAACAAATCAAGTCTTTTGTCATATTCTATGTGAGCCAGCAGGTGGCAGCAGCTCACCTATCAGCATTTAGGGTTTCATTCACACTTCATTAGAGCATCTTCGTCATCCGGCATTTGAGAAGCCAGAACCATTTTGTGTTGAGACTTTAAAAATTACATACATGATCATTGATTATTGAAATAGATGACAAATAACTCTTTATGGCAGAATTGCATTATTTAGTAAAGTACTTAGCTTTTTTTAGTGACAATGCATCCATTCATCTATCCCTTATCAAACTCCACACAGAATGATCCCAGGCGTCCTAACCGGGACACGAACCAGGGATCTTCTAGCTGTGAGGCGACACTGCTAACCACCGTGCAACCCCGTGACAATGCATCGTAATCTAAAATGTTGGGATTAGCAATCCCAGTAAATCTCTTACTTTGAGAAGTTAAGGTGTTGGCTGGTTCTGGATGAGAGTCTGATTAAAAGTTGATATCAGTTTGCATGGCCTGGTCCCAGCCTCCACCCTAAGACCCTGACAGACTTAACTAAGGTTGCATAACTTTAACAGGGGCTCAGACTGGGGGGAAAAAAAGGCTTAGGATACACTAGTGTGACAACCCACAATACAAACAATGCACTGCCAACAGTGAATTTGATTCTTTCACATTTTGATCAGCTGCTGAGTTGCTTCCTGTTGATGACATTACAGTGTTATGTCAGTATTTTTAAGCAAACTGCCAAAAGCCAAAAAATCCATACACATGCAGACGTTTGGCTGAAAATATACTAATTCTAAAAACAAGCACTAAATAACCACAAAGGCGAGCAGCCAGTTGGTGCCACTTGCACATAAACTTCTTTAAACAGCCCATGCTTGGGTTGAGTACATTCTGTAGGGGAAGCACGGCCATGTTTATACATTTCCGATATCCCTACAAACAATGGACTCTCAGTAATGAAACGTCACCCAAAGAGATGGAGCATGACTGATGCTCAGGCTGGCCATGTAAACCTCTCTGGGCCATGGACTGTCCTATAACAGCACTCACACTTTTATCATAGTTGTCACACTCTTAATTATGCATAGGTTTAAGCCTTAATAAGTTATAAACTGATGAGTTATATAAAAATTCAGCCCCCATACAGTTGTCATGAATGGGGATATTAGCTATAGACGCCAAAACTGTTTTTGTACCAGGCTGTAAAAAAGTTAGCTCCTGATGTAAACTTGGACATTTTAACCAGTGGGTTTATGGGGATTTACTTACTTTTAGAGCCAGTCTCAAGTGGTCATTTGAGAAACTGCACCACATTGGCTTCATTTTTTAGCCCCAGAGGTTGCTACTGGGTTTGGTCTCATTGCATTAAGCGGACAGATTGTTCAATAGTTGGGGCACATTTTATTGATTAAATATTTTATGTGGTTTTGACGCTGCACTTCCTCAGGTCCCCAACAAAACACGCTCCAAATTTGAGGTGGATCAACTGTACGACAGACACGCATACACTGACAGAGATCGTTTCGTTCATTAGTGAGACAAAACTTGTCAATTCTGAATTGATTCAAGCACAAAATGTTCATAACTGCCCACTTCTTATAGACCATTATTCCCAAAAATCGTCAACTTGGGTGTCATGAAGTGAAAGAATGTTGCAACCAAGAGTTACAGGTTATGTGAACTATGTTCTTTGATGTTTTGGATGTGTTTTTAACACCTTCCAACCGTCTAGACTTAAAGACAATGTACCGTTTTGGCTCACTTCTTGTTCACACTGTACACAGTAGACTTTACCAACAACTTGTAGTCCTGCTACATTCAGAAATACTCTGACAATACTGCTGATCTGGCTTGTTTCAGCAACCAGATCTGCCCTTTACTGAAAATCTCCAAGAACAAGAAGATGGTGGAGTTTTTTCGCAGGTCTAAGCTCCCTCCTTAGCCAGTCAACACCTATTGGGGTGAACGTTGATGTGTTGCAGCCCAACATACTGTAGATGCCCTCTACAGATGGGGGCAGATTTGACTCTTTTCCTAAGGAGGCTGAGGTCCTTTGGTGCCTGCAATGAAATGCTGCATGTGTTTTACCTCTTGGGGGTGGCTGCATTATGCTTGGGAGGCAGAACTAAAGAGCAGGCAATCATCTCCTCAATGACATTCTGGCACTCCTATGAAGCAACCACAGCGGCACTGAAGGACTGAGGACACCCTTTGCCATGAGACTACACAACACTTTAGTCACCGGCTGCTGTACAAAAGAAATTAACCAATCGCTCTCTGTTACTTTCTCTCTCATGCCACCACCCTCACTGACTGTGCTCTATGTACTGTCTTTTATTTTTGCTTAATTATATTTATTATTATTTAATATTTTTAGTTTTTGTACGTGTATTATCTCTAGTCTACACTGTGTGAGCTACTCGACCTGTTTCTATCTTTTTCCCCTGCCTTCTCGATCACAAAAGATGTGGCAAGATTCCTCCACTTCCCGTTCCTCCAACTCCTTCCCCCTTGTAAAAGCTACTCATACGATTCATTTTTTTGTTTTATTTTTATTTTTCTAAAATGTGAATAGTGTCATATTGCAGGTGCATGTTTTCTAGGCTCCCTCTATGCAGCTTGACAAGCTGGATCTGTCCTATCTGTAATAGAAGAGTGTCCCTTCACAACACAAAATAGCGACACTTGTCACTGCTGAAGCTGCACTCTATTAGCAACTTGCCAAAAACAATCTGTCACTTTCCTCCCAGCAGTCACAACAACAGAAATAAGGAGAATTATTCTCTGCTACCGGCCTGTCACAAACACAACAAAACGCCGAAAATGAAATTTTAATATTTCTACGTTTAGCAAAAATAGAATGTCACAGCTCTCCAGTTATGAGATGTCTCTAAATTGTTTTTGGAAACAGATTGTATTGACTTTTGTTTTGTTGCATTTCGCACCAGTTAGATTACATCATTTGTAAAGATGAGTGGTTCTGTGCTGCGACATGTTTTCTGGGATCCAGATTGCTTCAAGATTCTGCACTTGTTTGGAAATAGCTTGTTGTAGTGTAACGTACGAGTGATAGAAGCAAATGACAAAAGTGGAAACTTCAAAAGTACCTTTGCTCCTTTGTTTGATGTTGCCATTCGTGTTATTAGGAGTAATGACACATAAAGGCTTTGTATAAGTTGTATCTGTTGTTTCTGACCCAGTTGCAGTCTGGTTGCACACTGCTTCAGACTCACACAGTGCGTTGAACTGAGAAGATGGTCACCCAGTCTGATTAAGTGATTAAGGAGTCACTTGGCAACCAATAAAAAACTCCTCCTTGATCCCAACTAATCACAGCTTCTTGACTCTCACAGCCTGAGTGATATCACTAGGATGCAGGTGCCACGCACAAACTACCAGAAACAAGAATGAGGAGGTGTGTTTAATACTGGCTGTCTTGTGTTCATCCATCCATCCATTATCTATACACCGCTTAATCCTCTGTGGGGTCATGGGGGGCCCATCTCAGCCGACTCGGGTGAAGGCAGGACCAGGCCACCAGCCTATCGCAGGGCTACATATAGAGACAGACAACCAAGTACACTCATGGTCACACCCACAGACAATTTAGAATCATCAATTCACCTCAGCATGTTTTTTGGACTGTGGGAGGAAGCCGGAGTACCTGCTGAAAACCCACGCTGCACAAGGAGAACATGCAAACTCCACACAGAAAGATCCCAGGCGTCCTAACTGGGACGCGAACCGGGGATCTTCTAGCTGTGAGGCGACGCTGCTAACCACCGAGCCACTGTCTTAAATTAAAAAATGCTGAAAAGACTGTGAACCCATCTTCTGGGGATGTGAGACATCATTGTTTGTTTATCCTTCAGCCCTATTTCGCTTCACTGTGTTGAAAGTTGAAGACTGCCCTGTTCCCTTATTAGTTAGGCTGTCATAGATAAGAACATACTACTGTAGAAGAAACTCTGCTTTATTGTCTGTTTTATTCAAAATGGGGAATATGTTGCAAAATGAACATCATGCTGTTTTCAGAAAGTTTTGAATCTTTTAACTGAATCTTTAAATTTATTAGGAAAATATTTACTGAGGTGATAAATCGAGTGACGGGTTGGTTTGTTTTCTCTTAGGCTAATAGACAATCAGACTTATTGTTGCAACCAGATGTGTTGTCTCTTGCTTTGCCGTTAGACAAAATGCAGTTTTAAGAAACTTCTGCATTGGCTTCACTTTTTCAAACCTGCCCAACTTTTTTTGATTTAGTCTTTGGGTAGAACAGATTGTCTCACAGCTGTAGAAGTAATCTGCAGACCGACTATGACCTCAGGGGTCTCAGTGGAAACAATTCATCAAAGGTAACAAAATCACTAAGGCAAATTCCACAGAGTTGCTACTGACACATAGCCCGTTTTCGTTTTCGAAAATGTGTTCATGTGGTTTCAGTTGCTTTTGCATATTCATTGGAAAAGCCTCTGAATTGTTTCTGCAGAATACAGTCTGGACCATCAAGCTGAAGTTTATTTAACACATGCTGGCTGGTTGCCCCAACATATGCTTGAACTTGGCCAAATGTAACTGTAATTCAAGCAATGTGTGTGTGTGTGTACGTCTGTTCTTTGCAAAAAGAGACAACCATACATCGTATCCAATTCAAACTAGGCGGTCTTATCGCTGCAGACCTGAGAGAGTGCAGTGTCAAGTTTGAAGCTGTTCGGATGCAGTGACCCTCTATGTGTTCCTTTTGTTGCGCCCCGCTTCTACAAGATTCTAGAAGAAATCCCTGTCTGTAAACTCCGCCTGTGTGCGTCTGTGTTGGGTTTGTGTTCACTGGCAAGAATCCAGATGCCCCCTGTTGTGGTATTCACGACTTTGCGAGTGGAAACTTTTTAAAATGCTGCAAGTTGTTGACATTTCCGGGAGTAGTGGAGGCCATGTAAGTTCATTTTCCAGTGGATGGCATGTTAATATATTGCCATTTTATTTGGCAAGAGTTTTTCTTCCTAATTTTATAGTGTCTGAGGCCAATGTTTATATTTCCAAAAGCCTTCTTTGTTTCTACACTGTTGCAAACGTTATGTTCCCTGCATGTGAGCTTGCGAAAGGGTTAGTCTCAGGGGCTTGTAGATGCAGAAAGTATTTCCCTGTTGCTGTTGCCTTGTAGCGGTGTTCTCATGACTTGTAGCCAATGGTACCACTTCAACGCTAAGCATTTGGTGCACACAACTTTCAGTGTGATTATCATGGGCTCATGAGTTCCTTGAAGAGCAGCATGTATCTGTAACATAAAGTTTAACCACTGACAACAGGTGCTGCCTCAGGTTTTTGTAAGCGTGTGTCTGTTGTACTTTTTAGAGAAAGAATTACATACCAGTCCTCTTTTAAAATAAAATTAAAAGGTCATAAAACAATAAAACACACTCTTGCACAGTGTAATAAACAAGGGTTTTGCTTATGTGGCCTTACATTGTCGTAGCTTATGATGGCAAATGTTAACTAACATCAAAACTGTACACCAGTGTTGCTGCATGACATCAGCTGACTGACTTATGACTCTTCCTGAACTGGACTGTTTTAGCATGTCAGTGGGTTCATCAGATAAACAGAGCATGAAGTAAGCAAACTGTATGTAGCATGTATTGAGTTAATACAAGGGAACTGAGGTGCCATTACAGAAGAGGGTTGTAATGGCTAGTAGGTAAATATAAGGAGACTATGTAAGGTTACTGGAGGGCAGGAGCAGTAAATTAAGACAATGAAACAGTAACTTGAGTTTAAGTGTGGAAATATATTAAATGAATATAAAGTGTGCAAAATCAAAATAAATTCCAAATATTTACAACTCTGCAGTTGTTCAATTACCAGTTCGACATAGTTCAAAGTGCACAGTTAAATTCAGCAAGAATTCGAATACATGCCATGAGGCTCACCATCAGGGATTTGATCTCAAAGCAGGGCAGCTGGCCCTGCAGGGACCAAACAATTCACTTAGGAAAGACTCCATTTTAGAGAAGAAGCTAATGCTAAGCTAACATTAGTATGTTAAATAATACATTGAAATGGTTTCAAAACACCATTAGAATGCATTTAGAATTATGGTAACACGTGTTAGCATGTTAGCATTAGCATGCTAATCATTAGCATATTACCATAATAAACAGATATCAAAAATCAAATCTGTATGCATCAGCAGGTTTACAGGACCTCATATTAGCATTAGCCTCTATGGTAGAATTGTGGCTAATGCTAACAGGTCAACATCAGTCATTACATTGTTCACATTACATTTCAAACTTACCAGTTCAGTAGACTCATAAAGCACACAATATAACAGGTCCCCAGCACAAACGCAATGGTCTGGTTCTAAAGTTACAACATAACATTCTCAGAACCAAGAAACTATAAAACATTTGAATTAAAGTAATTGTTTGGAGACACTGACCTGCTGCTGCCCTCCCTCAGCTTCTCTTCCACATAACTTCAGGGAACGAAGTCAGGGCAGCTTATATAGTGCCTTGGGGGCATGTGATTGAACAATTGCAGTCATGTGATCATGTCATGTGACATGGTGCATTTATGAACTACAGAGAGTGTGGGAAAAACCACTACTGGGCCAAATTCTGGGATTTTAACCCTGGTTACACATACCTCAGCAGGAGATTATTTCTGTTGCCTCTTTGTTACAATCCAACTATCTCTCGGTACGATCAGTCGATGATGATACTTGTGTTGCAGCTCACTTTCCAGTAAGCTTCTTTGACAACAACACCATGCCATTATGCTTTAATTGCTGCTTGTTGTCATAGTGGCTGCAGTTCAGCAAAAGTTCTTGCGCTGATGTTGCAGATCAGGCAGCCCCATGTATTACAACAGATGGCAAATGGTAATGCCTATCAATATCTAACAAAGCAAATTTATGTCACTTACAGTCATCATCCTTGAAAAATCTTTAGAAACAACTGCTTCAATTAGTATATGACCTTATTGTCAGATCATAGAAATCACCTGAATTAAAAATGAGAGTACACTATGAAGGAGCAAACTTGACTGTAGGCTTTTGGTCCTTGCATGTGCCGATTTTCTGACAGATGTAAGTCAATCATTTTAGATGCAACGCAGCTGCATTAGCAACTCACCAAAGGGGGATAAATATAGAAAAAAAGTTGTCCTACTCAGCTGTGTAGAATACACTAAGCTAAAAAACTAGAAATCAAATCTTGTTTGAAGCCAAGTGGCAGTCACCGTTACAGTTGCAGGCGAGTCACTTTTATTTATATAGCACATTTAAAGCTACAAACATTGAGCTAAAGTGCTTTCCAATAGAGAAATAAGGCCTTCATACCTCACACGAAGATATTTATGCTTCCCTACTGAGCTATTCACCTGCTGCACTGCATTACTGTGACTAGGCCTCTCACTTTCCCTCCACATGCTTCATCCCAGAACCTCTGGGAACGAAACAGATAAGACAAATCCGGAGTAGTAGTAGCAGACACAGGCAATAAAATAAATAATCAAACTACCTGAAGATGATACATCAAATGACAAATAGTGACAGTGGGAAGATTTTTTACATGCTTGAAGTAGAAATCACTATTGCTTACACATTACTCGTGTGGTTTTCAGACTTTGCTGAATGAGTTTAACAATAATAACTGCATTATTTCTAAGTTGACAGTCATGTTTTCTCTAATAAAAACCCAAAAACAAATACTTCATCAGCACACTTGTGATTTCCAATGAGGCTAATTGTAAAAACATGCTCACAAAATAAAGTTTGGACTGTATCTAACTGCATGTCTGCATCATGGCTCCATATGGAAAAGAATTGTCAGAGGAATCAACAGAGACGATAAAGGATGGAGGAACACTGGTGACCAACTGAAAGTCTGTCAAAGCATAGTAGCAGCAGTCATCAGGCGGTATAGAATGAGCCGTAGTACCACTGGTCAGTGCTACAGTGGCATTTCTTCTAAACTGATGCCACAGACATTGCACTGCTTAGCTCTCAAAAACACATGAGCAAGTGCTTCAGACCTAATACAGGTGACTAATGAAATTCAGAGTTTCCATGGCAGTAGAGGCAGTGTGAAGGACAGTGCACATCAACTTCAGTGTCAGAAATTTATGTAAGAAAAATACCCTTGCCTGCAGATCGGAACAAAACTATATGATGAATCGTTGCTGAAGCACACGGAAAGAATCCTGAACACTGGGAAACAAAATTAATTTGATCAGCTCGGGTGGGGTCCAGCGTGTTTGACATGAGCCAGGACGACCACAGTGAATGCATAGCCCCGGCAGTGAAGCAAGAAGGTGGAAGCGTGATGGAGGTGAAGGTGTTGGCGATCTGACGTTCAGAGATAGCACCATCAATGTCTGTGGATATACCAAGAAACTGGCTGACAAGATGATGACCAGAATTGCACAAGTGTTTCTAAAAAAAAAAATAAAAAAAAGGACAACTATGACCTGGTAAGTGGGCTAATTTGAAACCAATAAAACGCCTTTGGCATATTTTTTTTAAGAGAAAGGTAGAGCAACACAAGGCTTCCAGTAAAGAAATTTCTGTCAGAAAATTGTCCCTGAAGAATGACAGAAAATCTCTCCATGCCAGGGAGTATCTGTCATCAGAAATAAAGGTGGACATACAAAGTATTGACAAAATAAAAGATTGAAATTGCAGTAATGAAAGATGTACTGGCTTTTGTTGCACTGAATACAGACTGTGTGGCTTGCATTTTAATATAGCAAATCTAAAGTGTTCATTTTTAATTTTAAATAAGAGCAAAGACCCTACTGTTGAACTTAGAAGTATTGTAAATGACATAAGGTAATGCAATTTTGAATCATTTGAGATTTTTGGTGTAGTCACCTCTGTACCCTGTACAAAACAGATGTCTTTTACTATATTTGACAATGAGTCGACGATGAACTAACATGGACACATCAATGATAAACAGTCTCATCTTTGATTCCTGCATGTTTCCACTGTTGCAGAAGAATCAAACCAAACTGATGCAACCTTGACTGAAAATCTAGTTAGTGGTCCTGCACAACAAAATAAGAGTCAAAGTGGTTGCTTAGCAACAGATATATCACTCTGGCCTTCCTCCAGCAGCAGATGCTGTTGGAGGATGTTTTTCAGCCCATCACAGAAAATCACAAGTTGAGATGACTCAGGTTAGCTGTCTTCAGTCAACAAAAATATGAACACTGTGATTTCAGGGAGACATTTGTTTCATATTTGAGGGGTCAGAGTCTGAATGCTAGACATCGAACTTCACATTGTGTTTAGACTTTTGAACAGCAAAGAGGATTTCACTGCCAGAGCAGGATGGCTGGTGCCTAAATGGTCATTTTGTCTAATTTGCTACCAAAAATCAATTTCTATTTAGACTCACACATGAATTCCACCAGACGTGTTGTTCTCCATCTCCCGTGGTTTCGGCTTTTATTCAAATTACCGTCCACTAGAGGCCAGTACCTCTGCCGTCCATGTGATGGCGCCATTGTTTCATGTTAGCTACATCTTACCACATCCTCTCTGCAGCACACATGGAAAAATAACTCTCCTTACATCACTATGGTAATGATGGAAGTTTCTAAATACGGGCCTCGATATGTACCCTCACACTGTGGCATGAGCACTTAGGCTAGTTGATCCTTTGATGTTCCAGAAATAGGCTTGGAAGCAGGTATCATTAAGGTTTTAGAGAGGGAGCGAGAGAGCACCTTCTCCATCAAAGCATGCGTGCTGCCCTTTGTAATGGAAACACTGGATGAGAGCTGTGCAGAAGGAGTCGAGCCACGAGTTGCACACAATGTTACGCCTGTCTGGTGACAATTGAGCAGAGTTCATGTAAGTTAATCCAGAATAGAGAAAAGGAAAAGTTTATGGTCTGGCACAAGAAACCTTTATGTATAAATTCACTAGCTGACAAAAGGAACATAGAGACATCATCCTTTATCATTTAAATTTATATTAGTCAGATGTCATTTTGACCTATTCAAAGGCAATATCAGGGTTTTTGCAAGTTTTAGTTTCTTTAGGTGAAACCAATCACTGATCTATTTCAAATGTACGATGCATTTCATTTTGTCCCTACTGCTCAAGGTAACCACATTTCCATTTAATTACATGCAGTCGGCTGTTGCATAATCCATCACTGAAAATCAAGCCTGCATTCCCTCATTCTTGGAGTCTCGACTGGCATTACCGTAAATAACTTATCTTATTAAAGAAGGAGCGTAAATGCTGTTTTTGTTGTCGACTACTTCAGTTGTTATTCACTTTGAGATCAGAGCTGAAACAATTAGTCAGTCAACTGATTAGTCAGTCTCCGGGAATGTAGCAATTATTTTAGAAGCACTTATTGTTAAGTAGTTTAATCTGGCATAAATTAAAATATACAGTGTTTCCACTGCTTTTCTGTGAATATCACAGTTTGTCAAACCAAGACATTTACAACCCCGTCTTCTAGGAATGACGTTTATGTATTAATAATATGCAAAGGAAAATACACTTTAAAGGAAACATAATGTCACCCAAATTATAATGTTAACAACACAATGAGGAAACACTATTATCAAAATATCTGGAAAGTTTAAAGTTATTTTTTCATTAATTCATTAAAATTTTTCATGGAAAGTTCAAAACCTCAAAGCACTTGTCAAAGTTTAACGAGTTATTGGGGTCTCAGGTACATGCCAATTGTAAAAATAATAACAATGTCATGTGCTTCAAATCATTGTTAATTCAAACCACAATACGATGACTTTCCTTAACCGTAACTAAAGGACTTTAATAATAATCTTAATCAAAAGTGAGTCTTATTAAGCAAAGCTTGAGCTCGTCTCTGGTAATCCTCGCATTTTGCCCTCTCACAAGACACCATGTTGAATCTAGAGTTCACGTTTTATGGTTTTGTTTTCTTTTACAGACTAAATAAGCATTTCACCAATCCAACAGAAATTCAATGTATTGCCTGTGGGCGGAGCATAAGTCACCTATCTCACCAGGCAACATCATCAGAGAAAAACAGCATTAAGGAAAATGTATGATGTCATATGATGATGCCATTCAGATGAGAGCCATATAAATGCAAAAGCAACACCAGAAAGTTGGTAGCTGGTACTTATATAACCTCATTCACAAACCTGTACAGCTAAATTGCAATCTCATTACCATTTTGAATGTATTTTCGTGCTTGTGATATGGAAGGAAAGGCTTCCAGTCCTAAAGCACCACGAAGTGTAAGGATCTGAGGATCTAAGGATCTAATCAAGAGTATGCCGATCTTCCCACAGCCCTATGTTCCCACATTCCCAAGATTTTTTTTTCAAAATTAGGCCCTATGTTCCCATAGTTCCCATATTTCTACCCTTGGTAGTTAGGGGTTTGCCACTCAGTCCCACGGCTGGTGATTTGAAGGAGAGAGCTAGCTTCCAAATTCTCTTGAGCTCAACACTGATACTCCAATATGGTGTTGCTGTGGAGTGACGAACCGCGCAGAAACATGTGCGTTTTCCCTTTGTGTAAATGGGGTCTTAGAAATGTGAGACATGTGGGAACATAGGGATGTGGGAACAAAGGGTTGACCCCATCTAATCTAAGGAGGATAGAGACATGAATCAGCAATATTCTTCCAGAGGACCAGGGTTTGTGTCCGGTGTGGCACCATCATCCTTAAACTTAAGTTTTGTTTAAATTCTGTTTGGGTAGGTTTAGGTACCAAAACTAGGCAGTTAGGCTTTGGGAAATATCAAGGTTTGGGCTGAAATAAAACCCTTTCCCAGCAATTTGAAGCTTCTCCCTCATTTTCTGGGTTACCAGAAAGACGAGACCCATCCCATCCAATGAATGATTGCTTGGCTGAAAAGGTAAAGTAGACGCTGAATGAAGATAAAATGATTTGAAGTGTATTTGGGATATGTTGCAAGCTAACACAATCCAGCAGAAAATAGGTTTTACTTAAAACCAACTTCAGAATGCAGTTGAGTTGTATTGGAACTTGAGAAACAAAGGTGCACAACTGATTGTAAAAATAGTCAAATGATGTTAACTAAACATCGTCATTTGACTGAAAATAGCATGACGGTAACTTCCTCTGTGCCACTCTGTGAAATTGTTTGCACACTGGCTTTTGATTTGTTTAAAGCCCGTCCCTCATCATGTTTATTCTCTTCTCACAATGCAGACCTGCTGCTGCTGCACCATTCCATATATTGTTGTTAGCACTGTCCAGCATATCTGGTACCTACAGCATCTATGGCCCACAGTACCTTTGGCACCAAAAACTAGTTCAAATATGCAAAAAAGTATTAGAAAATGTGATGTTTTCAGAATTCCGGCATCAACTTTAAACTTAATTGTGCTCATTAAAGTCAAAAACTGCCCAGAAAGAAATTAGCAGTCATAATGCGGCCCTGGAACGTCTGGCCTCATGCAGAGATGAGAAGACTTTTTCTTCTTACTGCTACAATACTGGCTAAAATCGATAAAGTTCTCCTTTATGTAAATTTCCCTGCTAATATTTTCATCTTTTATTAATGCAAGACTTTACTTGTATTATTTACACTCTTGAATTGCTGTGTTTGCTTAAGCAGAGGTTGTGAGTTCTTCCTCCATCGCTGCCTAATCCCAAGGGGAGCGAATGGCATCCACTTAGCGTTCAAATGTCTGAACCCGCTGATTTTCTGCAGACACAAAAGGTTTCACTAGTTTCCTGGATTTCAGTCAACAGGACATCTTAATTAACAAATGAACAACACAACTGATGCTTCAGGGTTTGTTTATTATACATGGTAGAAAAATATAATGAAGTAATTAAAGAAAACCAATTTGCTAGCCACTCGAGATAATTGGAAAATAATAAGGCCAGGTTTCCGAAGACAATTAGAAAAATGAAATTTGACATTAAAATGTTTACAAATGACTTCGGTCGCTTGCTTGAGCTGGAAATTGCCACACTGTGTTTTCAAAACGAACTTGCACCTTGCTGGCAGTGCACTGTACTCGCATGGATTTTGCACCCAATCAAGCGCTGTATATGCTTCCCCAGCAGCACTTTCAAGATCCAGCAGCCCTTAGATAACATTAGATAAAACACTATGACAAGGTAAAGTCTGCAAAGTTGTCTGTGCCCATGTGGACTGGCCTAATTAGGCTTATAAATCTGGCCAAAATCTATGCAGTGGCTGCTAGCTCCACTCAGACTGTGACTTGACATATTCCAGTTTTTACCCCAAATCACCAGGGGCATCTCTCGGAGAACATAATCCTTAATGCTCCAATTCATCAAGGCCCAGCACAGTAACACAATGACACGATGAAGAAGAAGAAAAAATATCATACAGCAAAGAGAGTGCAAACTTTCAGGTTGTTAAAACTCTGAGCTTATCCATTTGGCATCAAGGCCCTTTTGCTCTGCACTCACATTAGTCCAATCCCTTATCGCTCTCACGGTCCAGACACACTCAGATCTGGGCAGCGGAGGGAACATTGAGTTTTATATAAATCAATACTATGTCCCCAACACTATGCTGCTCCCGGCACCCCAGGGAAGATTATAAAGCGCTTGGCCAGATCATCTCTCCCCCATCATTTCTTTCTGAGGTGGGAACTAAGAGCTGAATTGAAGAATGATTTTTCGGGGAGCGAGCACAAAGACAAACAGTGTGGCGCTCTGCGGGGTAATCTGGGGTCAGCTCCATTTTCATTACAGTCAATCCTCAGCCGCTGGACACGTTGTTACGAGTGAATGTTCTCCAAGTCATGAAATTCTCGAGTTGTTCGCTCAAATTTTAAGGATAACAAAGTGCAATCTTCTCCTCAGAGTCACCGGACCAGGGAGATGCTGCTCCCGCTTTAATGTAAATGAATAAGCCGACAAGGTGTTATTGAAATCTTAGTTGAAATTGCTATTCACAGGACTCAAGCCTAACAAGCAGTGAGCTTAGGAAGCCTTTCAATTCGACAGGTATTCAGACTTCGGGGAGATGGGAACAGGTTGGATTAGATGGGATAGTCTGTTGCCTAAGCAACTGCTACACTCCACTGTGTTCTAAGAGGTTGCTTTATCTGTGAGGATTACACTGGGCGCGGGGAAGGCAGAGAAAAAAAGAAAGGAAGAAAGAAGGGAAAAAAAGCTGTTTGCCTGAAGTCAAACAGTTCAGATCCGAGGCCAAAAGCTTGTGTCAGTGCGGGGCTAAATCCTCACTTGCTTTAAACAACAAACAAAAGAACTGAATCTGTCAACAAGGCCTGGAAACAAAGTCGAGAGAATCAAAGAAAAGGTGACAAGGAAGAGGGAGGGAAGATAAGAAGCGGAAAATGAGGCTGATGTATGCTAAGTCCACTCCAGACAAAAATTATCCCGAAACAGCGGCACGGCGTACCTAAGCTCTTAGGTGAAAAGAAGCGACTGGATTAATTTTTTTTATTTTTTTATTTATGTTTTTTTTTTTTTTCTTTTTTAGCTGACAAGTGGAAGCAGTGAAGCCACACGGGATGTGTCACAATCCCCATGAGCTCCTCCTGCTCAGCGAGGTGACACTCGGTTAATATTATTTATTTACATCGTTGTTTTCATCGGGCGGCCTTGTGCTGCGCTGTGCTGTTGTTTCTGATGATGAATTTTCATAAGGAGATTATGGAAGCTATGTGATGACAGAGGGATAGAGAACAACAACACGATGGAAAAAAAACAACCCCACTTTCATCTTTGGAGTTCACAGGTGCCTTTGACAGGAGTTTGACTTGGCCTAATGCTAACTACGCACACAAACACACACACAAACACACACACGAACAGGAGCATGGCTTCTGCTAATGTCATCAAAGAGCCTGCGTGTTCAGTAGCAGTCCCATCTACTTATTTAAAGGCTTTACTCTATATTATTCAGTCCCTCCAGGAATTCGCGATGTTGCAATCGCAACAATTAACGCAAATTCAACCAATTTCCATGAATTCTGCGCTATCTTGCAATTTTGTCCAATCACCGCGACTTTTCCGCAGTTTTGTCCCGCCTCCCGTGAGTTCCACCAATCACAGCAGTCCCCAGCGCAAACGTAATGCAAGTACGTCACCGAATTCACTTCCTTGTTTATGGTTTGAAGATACAGATACGTATGCAACAAAAACTACTGTAAAACAATTCCCTGATGTTCTTCACGAGAGCGGAGGTAAACTGTTTTGCACCCCGTGCAATATTGAGGTGGAACACAAGCGAAATTCATCAATTGACAAACATTTTTCTACCGCGAGACATATTAGGAGAATGAGTGCAGACCACAGACCAAACAAATGACCGTGACGGAAGCTGTTGCATCTTGATCTGTCACCAGCACTGAAAGAATGAAGGTCAGTTAGATTCATTAACTGACGTGACGAGCTGTGAGTGTGTGTGTGTGAACACGTGTGTGTCAGGATGTGAAATTAACTTTTTAAACTTTTAAAATTTTTAATGAATTAAACAAAACAAAGAAAAAAAATGCAACTTTTGGACAATTTTTTACTGTCTCCCGCAATTTTATCGCAACAAATACGCTTAAAACATCGCAACTTTTTAGAAAAGCTCCCGCGAATTCAGGCATTTTAGGAGCAACAATCTGGAAAAACGCCCACAAAATCCTGGAGGGACTGATTATTATTATTATTGTCCAGCAAACCTGAAGATATAAAAGCAATGAAATAACACATAAAAGTATCCATCTTTTGCTTTGCTAACAGCTCTTGGCATTCAGCTTCACTTGGTGTTCAGCCAAGAGTGTGCAGTTTCATTGTTACCAGTCACAGCAGTGTTGAAGGGGCTCCTGCATGTGCTCATCACTTGTTGGCTGCTTCCTCTTCACCCTGTGCTCCGACTAATCCCAAAGACCTGCTCACCTCCTCTGCACCTCGCAGAAACTTGCTAGCTGGAACCAGATTCTCAAACTCATCAGCCCAATGTCCAGACTTCCGCTGGTCTGATGTCCATTCTTCGTTGTTTTTGGCCCAGTAGCAGCTCTCCTCTTCTTATTGTTCTCACTCAGTCGTGGTTTTCTTGCAGCAGCTAAACATTGAAAGTGAGATTCATGCAGTTTCCTTCTCACAGCTGATGTTGAGATGTGTTTGCTACTTGAGCAACGGGAAGCGTTGATGTGTCTAATCTGAGGTGATAACACTAAGCTGCTCTAATATTTAATCAACACTACACTCCAAAGTGTAATCACATTGTAGACATCCAGAATAACATTTGTTCTCGTCAAAACAATCTTCCTACCAGTCAGGATGGTAATCACAGTACAAATATGCACAATTAGATTCTTGACAGTGGAAGATTTATCTCAAAATCTCTGGTCAAAATTGCACTTAAGGTATTTAAAATAGCTACAATTCAAGCCAATTAATAGGTGGAGTGGATATACATTCAATTCTCATCTGTCAGTATGAAGATTTCATACATCCACAACATCCACAGTGGTCATTTTTGCTGATCATGTGTATTGGAATGTCAGTGTCAGATATCTACAGCTGCATTTTTGATATGCAGAATGAACCCTCACTGTAATATATATTGTTACTAGTTAATAAAATGAGTAATAATATGAAGTTGAGATATTCAGAATGGAAATCACGTCTGGATATGTCATTATGAATATCTAAAAATACATTGTGGCCATTAAAAATGACATTTTTGGATAGCAACTAGTAGACTTATAATAAAAGGATGTACTGGACATACACTCACATTATAAAGTAGATCTGTAAAAATGTTATGTAACATAGTAAATTACTAAAAATGACATAAATTGTACTTATAAAGTTCAACGTTTAAATTATTATGTTTCAACATTGTCTAAGAGCTGGTTCCTACTGTATGTTTAATGCTGAAGTCATAGTGGATGGTGGTGGTGTGCTACACTGCATTACATCTGAAAGTGTCACTAATGTTTAGTCCACCTTATTTATTAACTTACATGAGGGGGAACAAAATTATCAACAAAATCACAGTAATGTTGACATATTAGAGTGGTGCTAGTTACCTCCATCAACGAGGTTATGTTTTTGTCAGCATTTATCTGTTTGTCTGTCTGTTAGCAACTTTACGCAAAAAGTTTAAAACGGATTTTGATGAGATTTTCAGGAAAGCTGCATAATGGGACAAGGAACAGATGATTAGATGTTGGTGCTGATCCGGATCACCCTCTGGATCCAGGAATTTTTTCAGTACTCTTTAGCATTGGGAGATAGGGACATGTGCATGCATATGTGCATGGAACTCCACAAAAAAATGGCCAGACTGCTTAGTAAAAAATACAGGATAAGTTCTCACTAATTTCTACAACACATCAAAATTTGATCGGAATCCGGGCAAAATTCCAGATACTACGATCCAGAAGAGAAAAAACTAGAGGGCCTGTGGAATGGTCATCACTGTAAGGTAACACATGAAGATCCAGACATGCAGCCAACACCAACATGTAGCTGAGACTCTGCTGAATCAGGACGATGCCAACAGATCTGTTGTAGAATCAACAGCCATGGAGCTGGATCCAGAAGAAACCACCATTACCCAAAAGGTGGTTTTGATGATGATATCAATGTGAATCCAAGTGCTAAGGGTATGTTTTCTTGATCAAGAAATCTAAAAGTGTAGATAAAACAATGCTGGGACTATTATTTCTGTGTGCAAATCCCAATATGGGGTGAAATGAGCTGCTTAGCGGAGGTCTGACTGCGCTCTCCCAGTGCTTTTCTAGTTTTAAATGAGTTGAAAGTATCCAAAGAAGCTCAGTAAATGCTTACAAGAGGTGTTTGCATAAAAGCTTTTATTACAGGATAATAGTCAATTCAGGCTTTCCACATTCATTCATCTGCTAGCGTCCATGTGTTATCAGTTTTGTTATATTCCTAAGTTCACGAGAATCAGTTTGAACTCCTCTGGTGATGTTTGCGTGCAAATCTCAAATCCTGTCTCTCCAAAATGACATTCTTATACACTAAACTGTGTTCTCTGTTACATTTTGAAGTAAACCTAATTTTAAAACAAATGCATTTTTTCAACGATGACATGTTAGGAAAGGCCTCTAGTAGAGCCCCAAAGTCTGCATAAGATTGTAGAAGGGGAGGATGAAGAGATAATTCAGTTCAATTCAGTTTTATTTGTATAGCGCGTATTTAAGACACATGTCATCACATAGCGCTTTACATAGCAAGAAAGAGCAGAAAACAGAAAACCCAGCAATCCAAAGTTGCTTTTGCCCTCTGAGCAAGCAGTCAGCGACAGTGGGAAGGAACCAAAAAACAAACAAACAAAAAAAAAACCCTCAGATAGGTAGGAGGGGAAAAAAAACTTCTGAGAGAACCAGGCTCAGGGAAGGTGGACATCTGCCTTGACCGGTTGGGTTGGGAGTAGGGATGAGGGGGAGGGGATAGCAGGAGAGGCTGGGATGTGGATGGCAGGACAGCAGGTGGTTAGACCAGCAGCTACAGATCAGGGACGTGGAGCTGCAGATCCAGAGAGATCCACAGAGGAGACTGGGGTTTGTGTAGCATGTAGAAGTATTTTTCTTCAAGTTAGGTTTCATTTTCACTAGTGCTGTCAATCGATTAAAATCGCGATTAATCGCATGACTTTCATAGTTAACTCGCGAATAATCACAAATTAATCACACATCTTTTATCTATTCTAAATGTCCATTGAATTATCATTTTAATACTCTTATCACCATTGTCGCCTGGTTTTGACAAGGAGGAGGCGGAGAATTTGCATCAGCTGTGTGTTTGGCCATCAAGTGGTATTTCAGACTGGATGTGCTACGATGATAACACAGTTCACTCTTGACAGTACACACAGATAACTTCGGTCTTGTCAATCTTAGGGCTGGACGCGAGTATCTGAATATCCGAATATTCGGTCGTTGTGGTGGTATCCAAAAATAACCTTGAGAGCCAAATAGTAATGCATGTGCCCACATCTAGGCCAACGTCGCCTGGCTGAGCATCTGCACCAGCAGCATGCGGTTCGGGAGACGGAAAAGGAGCCGACAGACAGGCATTGCGAGGGAGGACACTGCTGCTGTGCCACCGCCAGCAGGAGATCCCATCGGACTCTGATGGCGAACACCTCGCCCTCGCCAACCATGCCCTCCCATACCCACCCACCGCATTAATCTCGCGATTAAAAAAAATGATGTGAATTTTTGACAGCACTAGTTTTCGCTCACTGTTTTGTTAGGTTTTGGCATTAAAACTACATGGTCATATTTAGAAAAATATCCTTGTTTGGAATAAAATACTACTCTTTCATGACATCTTTAAAGCTTCTCCTTTTTAGAGTTACCACGGTGATGAGTCCCATCCTATTTAACATGTGATGTGTTGACTAGGGAGAGACAGTAAAGCAATAAAATAAATGACAAAAATCAGTTGATTACAAACGTACTTGCTTGTCACAAACAGAATCCAGCAGAAACTACAAATGCAATTAAGAACTCAGTTTAGTTGTGCAGGAACAGGCCGACTGCACATGCACTATGAAGAAAAATGGTGCCTGAAACAAATGTTTGTTTTGAGGGAAGGCTGCGCGAGAAGATTCTCCATCATCCACACCTTTGCAGTTCATTATTAAAAGGGTTGCAATGGAAGCAGTCGCTGCAGGACTTTGGAGGAGTTTTGATTTGTAGATGCTTTCCATCAGTGGTGCTCAGACACAGTGGGAAGTTCTAAATTCTTCAAAAACCCTGTGCTCCCTCCACCCACTGTGCTGGGGAGGTGAAAGCAACAAGCCCCAGCAGCAGGTGAGTCTGTGGTGCTCGGCACAACTCTGGAATAATCACTAACACGGTGCTGCAGCCAAATCTGTAATGAGCTGCTGTATCCTGTAAAAGGGGAAATCACAGCCAGTATCTGAGACATCCAGGGGTGTGTTTTCCTGTGTTCCGTGTGCACCCTATAGAATGTATATGATAGTCTGAATGCAACTGTGTTTGCTGTTCGTGTTCAGAGTCTGCATTGGTTTGCAAACAGGAGATGCAGAATCCATGAATTGGCCTTTAGATTAACTACGATTTCTTTTTGTTGGATCCATGAGAGCTAACTGTAACTCTTGCAGACTCAGGATCATGAAATTTAAACTGTCACAGTATATTTCACTGCACTTTTATGTTTTTAAAACCGAGTATTAATCTTAGCTTAGCACCTTTGTGAGCAAATGCCACTCAAAATGTCTTTGTGTTTTCATGGTGGATGTGAGATTAGGAACGGCCACCAGCCGCCTGAAGCTGTAGAGTGAGATAAAGACTTCGCTACATCTGGTAAACCTTCTGCTTTATGAAAAAAAGTCTTTCTCTGACATTATTTGGCTCATCAAGCTTCAATTACAAGTCTTAGCGGACTAATCCCATGATGGAAATGGACAAATACTACACTCACACACATGTGCAGCCACAAACATGTAATGGCAGCTGAGCTAAAAGGATTAGCTTGCTCAGAGGTGATGTCAACACAGAGACTGATCTGTGTGTGTGTGTGTGTGTGTGTGTGTGTGGTGTCATGCATGTGTGTGCCAAAGCTGTACTGCGGGGAGCACAGACACCGAGAAGAGCTGCTTGACTCCTGCCATGTCTTCACAGCGGAGGCTTGGATGCTGTAGCGATGAGTGGTGTGTGTTGTGTACACAACTTTGCTGTGATTGGACTCCCAAGAAAACAAACAGACCCGTTACGCTACACTTGCATGTGCTCACACACGTCCACACTCATCCTCAGAGACACAATTATTTAGAAATAAAGAAATTAAAGCATCCCTAATGTAAATATGAATCCAGTGAACGCTCCATTAGTGTTGTGATGGGGTCTCCGCTGAGATGAACCCTGCTTGTTGTGTTTGTTTAGTTTGTTGTGTTGTGATCCGGCCGCAACAGCGGGACCTCCATTTACCCAGGGTTCCCAGCAGGTCAGTGCATTAACAGCAAAACACTGAACGCTGCTTGATATGAGGCCAATGGGGACGGCGAGGAGTTATTTTATGCAGCGTTCAGCGGTGAATGTGGGAGGACTTGGAGTAAACATGCACACGCAGACACAAGTACACACACTGACATATTCAGAAGAGACCATACTCAATGTTACACACAGACAGGATGACACAAAGAGAGACAGACTCAAGAGCAGCACCAATCATGTGTCCTTTTAAAGCTGCATGAGGCAACTTGGAACATTAGCAACATAAGCTGTCTGTTTATGTTTTATCTGCAATACTGACAAGTCTGTGTGGTTCATAATGTGTACTTTAAACCAAAGAGATCAAGAAGTGTCATTGAGTCAGTGATGGATGGATCACTCAGTGGCTGCCTTTTAGGAGAAATCTTGGATTTTCCCTCCAGTGGATGTGAGAAGTCGGGGTAGAAACTCTGACCTCCTGGAAACAGCTCAAAACTGCTGTGACACAGTTAAAACCTCTGCACTCGAAAACACGTTTTGCATCAGTGTTACTTCTCTCAGATGTTTGACCTTCACTGCACAGGATGATATGTGATGTTAAAAGGCTGTTTCGAAATCTAAAGCTAAGAGTGGAAAGAGCTCTGAGCTCATCTAAAGAACAAGAGTTTGTGACATCACAACTACTTAGGAGGCCAATCCTGCTCCAATGGGCCACTGTGATGTTATAACTTTGACATTAACATTGACTTCCACTAAAAACTGACATCATAGCAAGACATCTTATATTCAATGGTTAAACATCTGAAATGAAAAAAAAAAATGGCTGCATACTCACAGATTTTTCCAAGAGTACCTGGCTGCAGACTTCCACTGTGAGGACACCTCCACTGTGAGGACAGGAAATGCACGGGATGCATTACAAAATAAAATCGCGTAGGCACTTCCGCTGGAATTAATTTTCACGCTAATGCATTAGCAATACAACGTAAAATCTACTAGACCATCGTCTATAGTATATATCGTTTTCATTTATATATTGAACTTGTTGAGAATGAGCCCCATTGTGAGTTTTTATGTCTGCTAACAGAATAATCCTTAAATGTTATTTTTAATGCACAGTTACAGTCATAAGAATAGAACAAAGACGTGCTACAGGTAATGAAGACAGCACAATAATTACTAATATAATGACAAAGTCGGCGACCGGGGACATTAAATAACAAAAGTGTAACCGTTAGATTCCCGTAAAACTACTTCTATCCTGCTACAGAACCGTCAGAGCCAGCGGCAGATTTCAAAAAGTCTAGCCGAGCTAAGGCTGCTGTCAGCGGGGAGCTGTGAGCGCTGACCGTCCGGTAGTAGCTGTCTAACGGGGACACTCACATCTCCGAAATCGCTGGAGTAAATTTTTAAGCAGAATTTATCTTGGTAAATTGACCACAGATTTGACGTTTATACAACCACTTTCTCGCCTCAAATAATCTTAAAACTACATTTTGTGTCACAGTCATGGTAGTACCGTGGACAAGTACGCATATTAAGAAACGGCCACAACCACTCACGTTAAATGGCTGCTTCTTCTTTTGATTTAATTAGCGGTTAGCAAACCAACTTCACATGCGTTACCGCCGCCTATCGGACTGGACGCTTTAAATGTCCTTTCCTTTTTTTGCCCGTTACTTACTGTCCTCACAGTGGAGGTGTTCTGACAGTGGAGGTCTGCAGCCAGGTGCCTCTCAATTTTTCAACAGTGATGTCATTTTAAGAAGTATTAACCAGAACCTTTTAATGGAAAAACCATATCAGTCACATATAATAATGCAAAGAGCATTTTAATGTATGTTTGAACATCCCACAATGCCTACGGTAGTTCAGATTTAACAAAGCTCATTGCTTGGTATGATACATGCAGTACACACCAGAGTAAGTGCATCTTTTTACAACGTCACTTAACAGTTTAGATTTTGCATACTAAAAATACAGGCCCCCACAATAGGAACTCAGTGCAACAAAAGTCAACACACTTTTCATCAGTGAGACTGAAATCTGCTGCAAACTATGGAGACATGAATTCAAGAGAGAGGTTTATTATTTTGGGCAACCACATAATATGACAAAGCAGAATCTCTTATTTATCTAACTTTATGCACTTTAAGTAAAAATAAAGTTAAAGTGGAACTCTTGAAGCTTCTGGTCCTCGTTGATTTGCTGACACCTGTGGTTACTGGTGCAAACAGCAAATGCAGCTTAATACTGCAGGTCACAGAATAATGAGGGAAGCCAAACAAACTATTCTCATTTTAATAAAGAAGTCAGGCAATAATTGTCCTTTTTCCTGGGAGCGACTGTGATCTGATTTTCTGCTTCACACAGCATGAGTCTGCAAACAGCGGGAGTTAGTGAAAGTTTTTGAGAAGTTGGAGGTGTGCTGCCTTTCACCTGCAGCTCTTCTGCTAACAACTAGCTTACTGTGGCTGCTCCTTCTTTTTACATTACCCAATATATTATATTTCAAATGGGTTTGCTATTAAAAATGCCCCAAATGATTATTGTCTTGTATCATAGATGCATTGTTGATGAATAACAGTGGTAGGTGTGAGTTTACTTACAAACACAATGCATTTCCAGTGACTATTTTATAACAGAAGTCGACTTGTGTTTTACCAGTTACGTCTGTGCGTGTGTGTCTGTCGGTCTGTTCTTCAAATATTTTGACAATAATACATCTGATCTACTTCACACTTTCCTGATGTACAGCTGGGGCCCCAGCAAAGTGCAATGTCGGATTGTAAGTATATCGAATTAGCGGTGGCTGTTTTGGGGTCTTTTGAGGTCCTTATCCCAAAGTTTCACTGCCAGTGGGAGGAGCTCAACTCACCCCCTTGCAATCACCAATAAAGGTAAATGTGTGATTAGATTATGATTAGAACATCAGTTGCATATGTATGGTATCACATGATGACGCCATCTCACTAAAGCCAGTGTCCCACGTCTGCGAGTCCATGAGGATCTGTATGATGTAAAATTTGTCATTTGCTGAAGTCTACAAGAGCCCAAAATGTGTGTTCACACAGCAAACATGCTACCATAATAGTAGAACTACTAAGCATACATCAGCAGGTAGCTACTGGCAAATAAATGCAAAGAATATATGCACTTCAGGACCAGTTTCTTTGTATAAAACCATACAAATATATAAACAGAAGACTGGTCTATTTATTACTTTTTTGTGGAACATACAGACCACTCACACGATTTTCACTGGACTGGTGCAGCCATTTCGATTGATTACAGTGGAAGCATAGTGATGCAGCTTTGGGTCTGCATATATTATTCATGCAGTGTAGCCATGAGGTTATGCCTGATTTGTGACCTCAACACTGAGCCCACAGTCCTCTGTGAACCTCTCTGACCTGAGAGCCTGCCATAGCGACTTATCCACACACTGAAGAATGAACCATGTAAGTAATTTTTAATGGCATTAAAAATCCAAATTTCTTGCGAAGTGGTGGGAAGTTTCTATTTCTTCACTTGGGATACCGGTTGAAGACTGGACACCTTTAAAACTCAATGACATGTATTCATCCTGTAAGTGATAACAGACAGCCGCGCTCTGAAATCCATTCATTCTATTGGCTTGTGCTGTGTGTTGACAGTGCAGACTAAAATGCATGTGCAGCCTGCTACACAACAATGTCACAGCACATATGATGTGGATGCATCGATAGAAATAAGATGTCTTCATTTTTGAGGTGTTTGCAACAACAACAACAAAAAAGCTTCCTGCTTGAAAGGATGAGGTGGCCTTACCAGAAGTTTTGAAACTCTGTTTGTTCTGCTTGTTGCTTTGTCACTCCCCCTAAGAAATGCATTCAACCCAGTTCAAGTTCAAACTCTGTTCCGTCTGAAGGGTCTTAAGACTGTATGTGAGGAATTATACTTTAAAGTGTGTACTGCATAGGCCAGAATGCACAATTTTTAACCTTCTTTCATTCCTTTTTTAAATTGTAATCTTTCCTCTCAATGCCTAATTACGTACTCCCACATACTGTGAAATACAAAGAGATTTACCTGGCACTGACGGGCTTAATCAGCATTGTCTGAACCTGTTTGGCAAGGGCTTGAATGTAACAGACGTTCATTTATATTTAAAAGTCCTGCACTTCATCTTCAATTAAACTGCTTCTCTGCTTTGAAATAAATAAAATAAGAAAAAATCAATACTTTTACTTACAGAAGGAATCCAAAATGGCTTGCCGGACCCAATGAAAGAGTAATGCTACTGCAGCATGCATCACTAAAACTGAGAGAAACAGTGCCTTGCAAAGTATAATTTCGTGCACGGAACTTTCGACACTGAAGCAGGAGAACACAGGGCTGGCACAGTGTGGATGCGAGCGTCGCATCTTTCACATCTGCATTAACAATGAAATCAAAGCCTTGTGTTCAGATGTCAAAGTGGAATTTTCATCGTCTGCCAGAGGTGTCACAAGCCTTGCTTGCTTCTTTGAAATGGATTATCAAGAGGTACTACAACATATTGTCACAAGGAGGCTGTCACTTCTGCCAGCTGTTGAGCGCATCCTGCACAGCTGGCCTGCTCCTCGCTCCAACTTCCCCTCTGGAGGAGAAGAACAGTGCAGTAAGGTGTTGTGGCAACAAACTCTCAAGAGGGAGCTGAATTGTTGCACATATTCCTGTGTGTTTCCCAAACAACAATGCTGAAGTTGGAGAAAACTGATGCATCTGTATTAGAGCTATGCTTTTAGATAAGCTTTTTCTTGTTTGGGCAATTATTTAACAGCAGATGTAGAGATACAGATATGTGAGGAAGAGCAATGCAAAGGGGTAAGTCATGCAACAAAGTTCATGTAGTTGGGTGTGAACTGAGGTTATGTGCTTTAAACATTGTGCTACTGGAGCACAGTCAGTTAAGTTGAGTGTAGCTTAAATTCTTTCAAATCAAAACCCAAACAACTCTGAACAACAATCTCCCAGCAAAGACATGCCCGAATCTAAACTGTAGTCTCACAAGAAGCAGCTACAGTATTGACAAGTTGTATTGACTCTTCACCCAGATGGTGTGACTGTGGTTCATTTTTGAAACTATGTATGCTCTGGCTTGACAACACTTTGCTCTTTCTTTTTCCAAAAGACATAAGAAAAACAACAACTTGTGTGATGTGTTGTTGCACAAAGACTAGCCCATGTTTCTGAAGCCTGATCGAATCACTGTCCATCCCTTTTTCTAATGCCCAGTGTAAGTCTCATGATACAGCTTTGGACCAACACGTCAATGCATGAAACAATGTTCAAAGGTGGCATCAGTGTTTACAGAGTCAGTAGAGAGACACATATAAAGTTGGCATGAACTGAGGTTTAGTCAGTCAACTCAGAGGACACAGACTATTATGTAAATGTAAACTATGTACAGCCATGATGTTTGGTGACTAGTCTTTCAGCTCGTTGCACCCAACAAGAAAAGATCAAGCTCAGCTCAGCAGGGAGTTCGGGAGTGACAAGAAAGTGGCATAAGTTTCCAGTTTGCGGTGAAAGGAAGCATCAGATCCAACCGTGTCTCTCAAAAAAATATCTTCTAATGCTAATAAACTGTCTTGGATGTGGCGGGAGATCAAACCACCAACCTTGCAATTAGTGGACAACCCCCTCTGCCACCTGAGTCACAGCCAACCAACTGACCCCTTCACAGCATTAATTGCATCTGAGAAGCTTGCTTTGGTTCCCTTTCCGGTGAAAATCAAGTGTTTTACCTTGTTAAGATGTTCATATCGTAAGAGAAATAGGCAATTAATGTCATTGCTGAGAATTTACGCTATGTACACCATTATAAGAAGGGACAAAGTAGACTATCTGCTCAGGAGACTGAGGTCTTTTTGGAGTGAAGGGGGCTCTCCTGAAGCCCTTCTTTGACTCGGTGGTGACATCAGCCATCTTTTTTGGAGTAGTCTGCTGGGGCAGCAGCATCTCCGCTGCTGACAGGAAGAGACTAAACAGACTGGTGAAGAAGGCCAGCTCTGTCCTGGGCTGCCCTCTTGACCCTGTGGAGGTAGTGGCTGACAGGAGAATGATGGCCAAGCTGTTGTCTGTGATGGACAACATGTCCCACCCCTTACAGGAGACTCTTGCAACACTGGGAGGCTCGTTCAGTGACAGGCTAATATCTCTGACTCATATTATGGTTCTGTACAGTTGTTTTTTATTACCTTTTTTTTGTACAGATTTTGTATTTAGTAGTTCTGTATACATTTTTCTTTTGACACTTATTTAATTAGTATTTTATATGCTCTTTGCTTGCACTGTCCACTTTGCTGCTGTAACAATATAAACTTCCCAGCTGTGGGACGAATAAAGGATTATCTTATCTTATCTTATGGAACTGCAGCAGACCAATGACAGCCTCAAAGCCACAGATTCCATCTTACATGGTTTCAAACGTGACAAGTCTGAGGAACCAATCTTTTTGTGTCATCATTCTTCTTCAGAATCAGTTGAAGTTCTGGTTTTAACTCTGTGCTACACAACTACAGCTTCCATTGTGTAGCACAGAGTAGTTTTACATTCTTTGAACAGAGTCTTAGGTGAGCTGGTGTACCGGAGCTGCAGTAACTGAGGAAGAGTGGGGAATGGTGGGTTAAGAGAGGCAGGGACTCTCTAGAGTTAAATTTCAGCCATTTTAAAGCAGGAAGGGACTACTTTCATGGGGAAAAAATACTGAGATGAGATATCAGTTACCAAAGAAGGACTTTAAGGATCAACAATATTTGGTGTTAGGCTGAGGAAAATATCATAGCTTGGGTTAAACTATGACTTCTCCATTTAGTACGTTACCAGGATGACAGCCATCCAGTCCCATCTAAAATAGGACTGGCTGACTGAAAAGGAGCAACAGTTGGAAAGCAGTACAGTAAATGGCAAAGATACATTGACTAGAAACATTTTTATTACATGTTGCAAACAAACATAATCTGTTTTGGGAATGCAGCTTTTGTAAGGCAGGGCTCTCACATCAGGTTGAGGTAAAAATGTCTTTACTCAGGTCAAGTGTTTTAATGTTTCTGTGGTTTTCTTTGACAGATCTCACATTCATGCACACTGCTTACTGAGCAACATGACAGTCCTTCACCAGACGGTTGAGCACTGACGCTAATGTCAGTCAGTCTGGGATTACAAGACGACACTGGAACAGCCGGGACAGCCTAAATGTTCAGAGGTAAGAGTTTCTCTCCCTGGAAAGTTTGGAAATCAGTTGTCACATGCCCAGAGGTCTGAAAACTGACTTGACACTACGTGAACTTAGTTTCCTCTGTGTGACGGGGCTTTATCTTGGATTTAGGGTGTGTTTGTATACACTGTTTGGGGGTGAGCTGATAATCTTGATTCATTTTTCAGCACTGTGAAGCGTGATTATCTTCCATCTTTAAAAAAAAAAAACACTTGATACTGTACAGTGCTATCTCAGTAGCTGTCAGTCATCTTGCTGCACCTTTAAATTCCTCTACAAGAGTAGGAATCAGAGCAGGCAGCACCTCGTGTTACCTACATTGAGTTCAACCCCGTTCAGTTTGTCAAAGTAAAAACCAATCTACTGAGTAACTCTCTGAGAAACAGTATTTTTTTTCCCTCTGGAGAAACTCAATTGAAGGTATTACCTTTGTGTCTTTGTTTTTGCACCTTAAACTGGGATGTATCTGCCCATAATCAAGCGTTATTATGTGACTTTGTTCCAACATTCACTGCAAACTACAGAATAATGCACTGGATCGATACACTTCTTGATTACAAATTTCTCCCGGGAACTGCGCTCAATATATATTGTTAAATTGATCGTTAACGTCACGCCAGTGTTGCTTATACGCCAGAGGTAGAAAGAAATATGAAGCTCTTGAGAGATGTATTGAGAGAGAGAGAGGAGCTTAAGGGAAATAAAAGAAAAAGAGCACAAGAAGGAAAGGGAGAGCTATTCAGACGTGTGAAGTGGCTGAGTGTAAAGGCAATCTATTTGCTACCACGGCGATGACAGGAGTGGGCGGGCGTTCGATATCGTAGCAGCACAGAGGTGGAGCGGCAAATCCACCTTTCCTCTGTCCCTGCTATCCATCCACCCATCTGGGCATCTGTCCGTCTGCCTGTGTGTGTGTGTACATGACGGAGGGAGGGGCCGGAGATGCTGAGGCAGCGGAGTGATGTCCGTCAGTCAGTAGAGGAAGGATGTGAGGTGTGGAAAGGAGCTGCGCTGATGGATGGCTCAGCAGAGGAGGAAAAGGGGAGCCAAAGAGGAGGGGCAAGGTGGAGGAGATTATAAATGGAGAGTGTGTGTTCTTTTGTGTAAGGCCAAATCCATCTGGTACTAAAATGTGATCTGTATCTGTGTGCATTATTATAAATGACAACTGATGGCTCTTATTTACATCAACTACAAATTAAGAGTATGTGAAAAGAAAAGGCAAAGGCATCCTTAGGTTTTCATGGCCTTCCTAAGTGAGCTAACATTACTTATGTTTCATAATCAGTTGATCCTTGTGCTTTTCTATAATGTTCATAGCAACATAAAATTGCCATTTTTCCAGCTGTAAATGAAGGACGTGTGTGTGTGTGTGTGTGTGTGTGTGTGTGTGTGTGTGTGTGTGTCTGTTGTTAACATATTTCAACAACTGTTTGCCCTATCTACTTCAAACTTGGTAGGTGTATTGCTGCAGAACCAAAGATGTATTCTACTGAGTTTCAAATCATTTTGATAAGCTGTGTCCAGTTTGGGGAGGGGTTTTTTGTCCCTCTCAGTGGACCTGAAGACACTTTGTTTCTAGACAACATCATCAAAGCAAATCAAGTACAATATCCCATGATGATGTCACATCCTGATAAAAGCCATTCGGGCATTGGCACAACTGTGGCAGCACAGTGTCAGTTAAGATCTGTGTGGTGCTCTCAATGGGCGCTGCACAAGTATACCAATGAACACTAATACGCTGATAGTGTTGCATTTGGTTGTTCACATGAAAAATGCCACCAATAATTGAGTAACAAATGAACAATGAGAGCTAGAACTAAAGGTACAATGCGCAGTTGCTCACTCACCCCCGCACAGCTGGCCAATCATGGTGTGAATGTGTGAATGTGAATGTTGAATTATCAGTAAATGTTTAACAGAGACAATCGCTGCGTCGAACAACGCTGAAAAGGTGTGGGAGAGTGTTTCCAACACTGACTATCTGTCATGCAGGTTGACAAAGCATAATTCTCACCAACAAATGAAAGAATCTTTGTGTGTGTGTGTGTGTGTCTATTCCACTGTTCTTCGCCTGTCTCGACAATTGCATATCTTATCCATTTCAAACCTGGCAGGTGTGTTGCTTGAACTCGAGGAAGTGCAATGTTTAGTGAGAGGTGAAATGGATTAGTGGTGGCCATTTTTAGGGTCTTTTTGGGTCCTTAGCCTGGTCTGTGGCTGCTTGTGGGTGAAACCTAAATCAAGCTTGTTGCTGGGCAACATCATCATGAAAGGGATGATTCTAGAATGTTGTCACAGATCAAACACATCATAGCTTAACCACTGACAGTGGGCACTGGATTAGTAGTATGAATCCAGTTACATTATTTTCTATAGGATCTCAAGGTTCGGGTGAGGAGCTCGGTCACCAGGGAGGAGCTCGGAGTAGAGCCGCTACTTCTCCACATCGAGAGGAGTCAGTTGAGGTGGCTTGGACATCTGTTCCGGATGCCTTTGGGACCCCTGGGGAGGTGTTCCGGGCATGTCCCACGGGGAGGAGACCTCGGGGTAGACCTAGGACACGCTGGAGGGACAATGTCTCTCGGCTGGCCTGGGAACACCTCGGGGTCCCACCGGAAGAGCAGGAAGAGGTGTCTGGGGCGAGGGAAGTCAGGGCCTCTCTGCTTAGACTGCTGCCCCCCCGACCCGGCCCCGGTTAAGCGGAAGATAATGGATGGATGGATCTCAAGGTGTTCCTTGGCCAGATGGAATATTCAGTTCCTCAGGTAAGTTCTCGTCCTACCCTGGGTTCTCCTTCCACTAAGACACACCCAGAAAACCTCTGAATAAAAGTGCTTAGGATTCATCCTTATCAAGTGTGTGAACCATCACAGCTGGCTTCTTTTAACATAAAGGAGCATCATCTCTACCAAAGTTCCCTCCCGAAGGATGTCCAACGGTCTTTCTAAGTTTTGAGCCCAGATATCCAAGGGAGGACACCCATTTCTTGTACCTACAGGTCACTACAAAGAGCTCATAATGGTGGGTGATTTTTGGAACAGAGATTGTCTTGTAAATTGAGTGCTTCACCTCCCAGCTAAGCTCCCTCTCCACCAATGATCTCATGTTACTCGTGAACAAGATTCTGAAACACTTAAAGCCCCTTGCTTGGGGCAGCAACTCACCCCCAACACAGGGAGAGCAATCCCTGCTTCTAGCCCGGTGTATTCTGCAGTGATGCATGAATGACCTTCACTGTGGCACTTTCTGGTGTTACTGAACCATTCTACCGTGGGAATTTGCTAGCCATAGTGCTAGCTCTGCTAACCCAGTCTGTCAAGTGACCCTGACCATAGCACATTGCAGCGGTCATTCCAGAGTCTCCAGAGAAAGAGTCGGAGGTGGCATTTCCATTTGTTTGGCAGCATTTTGCATTCCTTTTTTTTTTGCCGGAGAGTGTGGCCAAACTGAAACAAATCCAACCATATTGCAGGCTAGTGTGGATTGGGACATTCTGACAGTCATCTGCAATGTGTTCGACATGCAAATGCTTTGCACCTTACATTAACGTGTTTTTCCTTACCCACATATGAAATTCACACGTCATTTGCCAAGACAAATTGAAGGGACACTGCCACAGATCACTTTTCATGGTTTTCACTTCAATTAGAAGCCCTTTTAAGGATTAAATGCAAGAGTTAATGCTATTTGGCTGCAATGGGTTCACCTACTGCTACCATAGGTTTCCACTGAGGTTTACCTGAATGCACAAACACTTTAAGCACCATTTACTCAAGCCAATAATATAGCCATCACCCAGCCCACACTCACACATCAGACCCATGTGCTTATGTACACACATATATTCAGTGCAAAGGCTGCTGTACCATGTCAACATCCTGAATATCATTTGAATTTGACAAATTATATGTCATGCATTTGACAGAATGTTTGCCATTTAGATGAGGGACATGCTTACTGTGCACCATCTGTAATTAGAGGCCAAAAGGTTCAAGCACATTAGGGTTTTCTAGGTTTCTTATTTTAGTTCACCACCATTGTAACTGCCATTTTTAAAAATTATTATTTATTATTTCATAATACATAGGCTGACCAAAGTAGAAAATAAACCTCTTGGCTAATTGTCAGTTAAGCTATTTCTAAAGCTTGTGTATTATTTACGCATTAATCTTTTCGGTCTGAATGTAATATTATGTAGCAGCGAAAGAAAAAAAGCATCACAACATTTTGCTTAAAGTGAGTGATTTTTAAATTTGTCTTTTTTATTCAAATGGAATCTTTTAACAATACTGTAACATTTAAATAACTCAGTAGGCTACAAGTAAGTAAGAAGGCTGCATGTGTTGCTTTACTGTGTCAGATATGTATTTAATTAAAGGCTGATGTCTTGTACCACTCAAGTCTCATTTTCAGCTTGTAGCTAAAGGTTGTTAACATTAATTAGGCTACCATTAAAAACTGTAATTTCTGTAATTAACATTCTCTCTGCTGATTATATTGTAATTCTCAGTTCAGCCATGGTGTGCTTTACAGTAAAAGAATGGAATTACATTAATATGTGAACGGTGTCAAGGCTTAAGTTACATTTATTGGTGTATATTTTCATTTCATTGTAGAATTGTAGAATCACTGTAGAAGAGTTTCTTTTAAAAATCCATTTTTATTTCATATTAGCTCTTTCCATGACAATGCCCATCTCCTCACAGTTTTGCCAATCACATGCACCCTGGCTAATGCTGAGAGATTCAAGTGTTAAGTTGCCTTGGCAACATTGCCCGGCCTTGTGTGAAACACGACCCATTGCAATCAACTGCACTGCTCAAAGCAAGCATGTTAGTTACACAGTTTGTAACACTATCTAAGGTTGCAATGCCAAGACATTTCTTGGTGTTCGACTTTTAGACTGTTAGCATGTGGTTGTTTCCTGGAGACAGTGCCTAGCAGTGTCACCTGACACATATCTAACAATGAGTAAAAATGATTTGTTTGTTCATTTTTACCAAGCAGGCTCACTAACCACTAGAACACTAGGTATAACTGCCAGAGAGGATTTTTTGTTGTTGTTGTTCTGCAAGGAATGCCATTAGAATGTCAGCTCTGCCAAGGTAGTATTGAATTCTGTTAACCTGCTCTAGAGTGATGATCCAAACTCACCTGTAAGAAGTGCAGCTGGTTGGTCCACTGTAGCTGCTGCTCTAGTGAACAGGTGCCGAAATTTTTCTAGTAGTCACCGAAATTTGCATTTAAAAATAACATTTCTGTGACGTAGAAAGTATAAACTCCAATTTATTTACTATTAGGACTACTAATGACTGTACTGCTCTTATCAGAATCTTAAATTCACTTCTAACGATGTTAACTAGCAATAATAGTGACTTACGCTCCACCTACACACAGCCAAAGGCTTGCTTAAGACCTCAAAAAGACCATAAAAATGACTGCTGCACATCCAAATGGGCTCAAACTCAGCACTGGACCCAACAAGTTTAAAGCAGGCTGGATGTATAATTGTTGAGAAAAGCGAAGAATAGATACACACTCAGATTCCTTATCTTATAGTTAGATTGGACACCATAAGTGGGTAAGTAGATAGAAGGTGCCATTTATAAAACACTAGTGCACTGCATCAAAAATTTGCCAGATGTGATGTTGCAAAGCAACATGGGTGACTTATACTCCACCTAGAAGCCGTCAGTGTCTCCTGACTTTTTGATTCCCATTGCTGTCCTCCAAACACCGTATTTTGACAACTCAGGTTAAGCACAGGGCTTTATGTTTTTACCTTCAAAAGGTGAAATCATGTTCTGAGGCAAATAAAAAGATGAAGCAAGAAAACAGGGATACAATAAATGGTGCAACGAAGAAACACTGGGTCAAAAGGAGTCGGAAGACTTTGGAGACAAACTGACATGAGATGCTTGTGTAAGGATAATGGTGGGTTCTGAATGGAAAAGGTAAACCGGAGCTAAAATTGGGTGAAAGAGGGCAGAGGAAAACAAACCAGGGAATGGAGAAGTGAAGGCCAGAACACAGAGCAACAGACTGTTTGAGTTTGCTCTGTAGCGGGAAAGAAAGAAGCAGTTCACACATCAACAAGGACGCACACACAAACTACATTTGTCTGATGTTGAAGAGTGTTTGTATGTTGGGTCATGCTGACTGAGTGCTGCAGGTGTTATTTACCCATGCCTGTATGGCCCGGCACTATGCCATGAAAAAAGCACTGATGGGCTGGTTTCAAAGAGCCTTACCTGCTCTTTCAGCATCAAAAAGTGCACTTAGGAGCCTCTGTAATTTTCCACCCTTCCCTCAGCTCAGGTCACATTATGATGAGCAATAGTCTCTGTCTCTGCCTGTCTCTCCCTCTCTCATATCCTCTCTCTGGCCGCCACTCTTTCATCCTCACCCCATCTCCTCCCCTCCTCATCTCTGTCCTGGCTATTTCACATGCTACACTGGAGCTTTGTTGCATTAATAACAAGCCTTGACTTTTACAAAAGCAAAAAGAAAAAAAACACAATTTCACTTTAAACGCGGCATGCTTCTTAGCCCTAAATCAGTTGTATGCAAAAATGTATAAGATTAAGGTGTAAATGTGCCGCAGACCTATTGGAGATGTAATCATTCAAAGCACTACCGCTCAGTGGGTGGTCAGAGATGCATTTGGGCACATGAAAAAACAAGGAATAAAAGCAGACCGCTGCCAATCATCACACCACTGTGATTACATACAGTAGATAGTCATTTGCATAAGGACCTGAGATTACATGTGACATGCGGCTCAGACGACAACACAAAATTGGATTGTCAGGACACTTATACATGGAAAACAGAAGACTAGCCTTTTATTCAGTCAAATGTGAAGGCTTTCCACTTCCATAAAGGGCACCATATAAAGCACTGGCATTAACGAAGCATAAACACCTCAAAAATAAAACCTACACAGAAGATTTTATGTCTCTCTCTGCTAAGACTATTCTGATTAACTATGTTTCTAAATCTGTTAGAATTTCATTACCATTCACAAATTTTTTCAAATGTATTTTTCAAAGCCCTTTCTTTGTTCTCTTATTCTTCTGAAGCCTAACGAAGTACATTGCAAATATGCTGAGTCATGTTGGAAAATACCCACCATGTGTAAGTTTCAATAGACCTTTTCCAAGGCAGACATTTCGGCCTATCACAGCAGGGGAAGCACCGACAGTTAATGATGATCAGTTCCGTTATGTTCAATGTTAAACCCTAATCATACTCCGGGGCTGACATGCACATAGACACCTATCCAAGGAGCCCCAGGATGCGTGGTTGTTGCTATTCTACTGCTCTTCTAGTCCGCTTGAAAGACTTCATTGCATACATGTGCAGTAGATCATATCTACATATTCTGTGCATACACACTACTGATGACATGCACACTATTGCCCTTGTAGCTCAGTCATCACACAGAACCTCGCGTACATGAGGGTTGTGTGCTGCCTAGAGTTTGTCCCATCTATGACGCTACAAAGTGCCCAAGAAAGCCATGATAATGAGCCAGCAGAATTCAAGGGAACTGTAGTCCATCATTAATATACCTGTGTTGTCCCTACTGTTACAAGTAAAGATGTCTATAAATGGAAGCACCCAATAGATCCATAAATTCCACCAACCTCCTGAAAAAAATTCAGAAGGTAACACCAGATACTGATGATATAACCTCAGTGTCTGGGGGCTATGGCCCTGATGGCCTGTAATTAAACATTAATAGGAACTACTTCTGGGTTTGTGAAAAATACTCTGGCTTTTTGGCTCTGATTTTCCTCCAGCATGCACTTGCATCATCTTCTCAGCCACCTCATGAAATCATTTATAGATCTGCAGTTTCTTTGAATTTAGCTGCTGGTTCAAAGACCCTGCCTTCTTCACATGTCCATACAGTGTTTTTTATATGCTAGAAGACGCCTTATGAATGAAATAAGCAGTCATGGCTGAGCATTTCCCCTTTGAAACTACAGATTCACACAATCTTAAACATTTGAAACGAATTCAGGAACCGATCCTGTCAACTTGCAGTGTAGGACTTTCTGATTGTGCTGGGGAATGCTCTTCTAGTTCAGGTGAATATCCTGTCATACATAACACCAGCAAGCACAGCTCCAGGTCTGAGTCCACGCAGCAGTCAGTTCACTAATTAGGGCCGGACTCTGTATGACACCTGTGGCCTGTGTGCACCATCTCTCTTTGGTGAGCCTGTCCTTTGCTTCTGTTGTGGCTGGAGTTTGGAGGCCTCTAGTTAAGGTGATCGCTCATGCAGAAGTTAACCATTTAGAGTGCGTCTGTAGTGACTGCCTTTGGTTCTAGCTGCAATCTGACGTGTTGGCTGAGCTTATTGTTGCCCTACTCCTCTTTTTAACTGATCCTGTGTGTTAACTCCTGACACCAGAGGTGATGCGTAGGGTTACAAAATAAAATATCACTTTTGTATACAGAGCAGTGAGCCTGATTAATCCTGTCCTCCTTTTGTGGATGCACCTGTTGCTGTTCTGCCACCATGGCTCGGTTCAATGCCGTTCTGTTTGGTTGTACTCAAGTGCGATTTCTTTATTGTTAAACCAGCTGGGTTGCTTGTGATTCTTTTCTTAATAGGATCCCATATTGTTGGAAAGCCAAGCACCTCTTGTGAGACCCTTTACTGTATGCATGTGAGTAAAGCACTCTGGGACAGAACTGTAGTTTGCACCTTTTTGTTTGCTGTGAGGATCGCTGTGTTTCACTGGAGGTGAAGAAGCGGGAGCACCCCGAGACACTCCTCAGTGTATCTGTCTCTCTGCAAGTGGCCCCAGCTTGCTCTCCTTAGTTCTGCAAGGACTGTGTTGGATTGACTATTTTAGATATCTTTGTACAAATCTATGCATTTAGATTTTGTAATAAATGGTAAATGGTCTGCACTTATATAGCGCTTTTCTCTACTTTAGTGGTATCCAAAGCGCTTTACAATGTGTTTCGCATTCACCCATTCACACTCCAGTGGCGACAGAGCTGCCATGCAAGGCACTAATCTACCATTGGGAGCAACTTCGGGTTCAGTGTCTTGTTCAGTGTCACTTCGGCATGCGGAGGGGCCGGGGATCGAACCACCAACCTTGCGATCAGTGGACAACCCACTCTACCACCTGAGCCACAGCCACCCCTCAATAAGGCCTTTTTAGCAGTAACTAATAACAACAATAAAACTCTATTTTATTCCCCTATTGGTTTCAGTAAATTTAGTTTGATTATTAGTATATTTTTTCTCCCCTAGCACTTCCAGTAACTTTATATTTGTCTTGTGTCCGTAACAATTTTCTACACACATTAACAGGTTTTCAGATGGTACTTCCTGAGCTGCCATTTTCAGCCTTATTGACATCTTCTTCACATTGATGTAACCATTGTTCTTTTTCCAAATTGGTTCCAAATTCAGACATGTGTTGCTGAATTACTCCAGTATGACAGTTTTGCAGTGTTTGAGTAGACTTGCAGGTGAGCTGGTGTGCTCAAGCGGCCGTGAGCGGAGAGAGTTGGGGGCTATGCAGACCTGCACATTCTAGAGGAAGCAACAGAGTTATGATTAAGCCATTTTAAGATTGAAAGGGATTGTTTTCATGATGCATAAGCTTTTAGGGGCTAAATCAATAGCGACAGACTTTACATCAAGGACCCTTCAGCAATAATAATAACAATAATAATGTGGGCACTACTTGAGTTTTTTTAAAGCAGGCAACAGCTCCCTGCTGTTTCCTGCATAAAAGCTCTGATAAATCCATCATACACTACTCAGCATCAAACAGCAGAAACATAAAACTAGAGACAATAGAGACAAGTGGGGCAAGATAGTGGAACATCAGCTAACAAGTCTCTCTACCAGAAGTTGCAGAACCATAGAGAGACAGATAGATAGACAGACAGACAGACAGACAGACAGAGATAGATAGATAGATAGATAGATAGATATGCCTGTGTTGCTGGACATACATAAAGGTAATTGTTTGCTGATACATTTGATGTGACAACATAATTAAAGAAGTTTTATTGTGATTGTTCTGTTACTGTTAAAAAGTGACAACAGTGCTGCCATGGTAGCTCACTGAGTTTGGCCATTGCCATGTAGGTGCAGGGCACCGGAAACGGTCGTGAGTTCAAGTCCGGTTCACGACCCTTTGCTGCATGTCTTTCTCTCCTCTCTCTCCCATCTCACTAAAAAAAAAAAAAACTCCCCAAATATATACATATAAGTGACAACTGCTACAACTTTAAAGGGAGCTAATATGTGATTGAGCTTCCAGACTGTAAGTTCTGCTGCCCCAAAGTGGCCAAAAAAATCAATTAATACTTAAAAGATATTCTCAAAAAATTGTAGCTGTAGAATTGACAGGTGTATGAAAATGTTGGACTAAATAATTCTTCTTATGGATGACAAAAGAACTAGCTGAAAAGACAAGCTAAATGCCAGGATGGCTGAGACTATACCTCATCCAAAGAGACTTTTTGTTGTCACAGGCTGACAAAGCTGGGTGATTAATTGTGTTTTGTCAGGGGAATCCAATTTCCCTGCATGTATGTAATGCATTAGAATAGTATTTGTCAATATAATTAAACTAAGTCAGGTTTTAATACGAAAGCTCAACATTTATGAATAGAATTTCCCCAAGGAGTGTCTGCTTGTAATTCAATCATCTTATTTTTTTTCATTACTGAGAGCAGCACAAATTTCTAGGAAATCAACGTAAGGACGCCACCAACAAAGAAGTTTTGTTTATTTCAATTTGGATTCGGTGGCGGAGGCATGAAAATAATATTTAATGGCAGTAAACAGCAACAGTAAATTTCAGTCGCATTAATTGCTTAATTGCGGAGTGTATTTTATCCGCCATATTAACATAAGCAATTCCTTGGAAGGATAGTGCTAGCATAGCAGAAAATTGTCCAGGGGGTCTTTGGGGAATTAGAAAAGCAGACTGCATGACGTGGTGGAGGGAGAAGTCTAAGCTAGCGGAACTGACATTTGAAGCTTTTTTTTCTCCTCCTCCTAATTATGATCCTTCTGTGCACTCTTTCCTCAGCTCTCTTTCCCCCCCCACCCCAGCACTCTTTCAGAGCTCGTTTCATTCACTTGGAAGGGATTTGTCAAGTGGAAAATAAGCTTTTCTTTTGTTATATTATTATTTTTGTGTACTGATGAAGAGACATGGCAAAAAAGTTTCACTCTTAAAGTCAATTTTTCACTCCAAAAGAAGCGACATCTTCCCAGGATTCCTATTCTAATTGTTTTTATTTCACCGTTTGTCAAGGTCAAAGCTTCGTTCAGTTCCTTTTCCATCATTTCAGATTGGCCTCAGTCAGACTGTATGAGCAGTAATTCTTTTGTTTTCCAGCGACTCTTCAGTTTCTGCTGTTTACTTTTTGTATTTATTTCTCACAGTTGTTCCTCTTCCTTCATTTTCCTCCAAACATTGCCCACCCATCCAGCGTGAAACAAAGAATAAAACCTCCTAAACGAGATCACCCACCATGTAATCTCACCAAATAAATGACGAACACCCGCTGCTTTAGAGAAACGCCGGCTGCAAGCAGCTCCCGCTGTCCGCGATGGCAGCTCGGGTGCACGACTAAATGCAGCACAGCCATGGCAGCCAAAGCATGGCGAGACGCTCCGCTTTCATTTCCATTTGCCCTGCGCTGTTTGCTGACTCCGGAGATGCTTGTATTAATGGGAAATAGAAAGTAATGAAACGCTGAAGGAAGAAATAAACCTCGCCCTCCCTCCCTGCTTGCTTCTCTATCTTTCCATACCTGCTGCGAACATGCACATTACCACACCGTCCTGCAAAGCTTGCCACCTTGTCCATTCAGGCTCATTACAATGATAAAGGTGTGTGAAAAAGCCCTGATCTTTCATTCTCCAGGCTCAGTCCCGTCAGCACTTTCCGCCCAGATATTGTTGGGGGAAATCTGCCAACATTTCCTTCACATTTTCTCTCTCGTCCAAGATAAGTTGACCTCTGTCACCTCATCTTTACGGTAGTCAAAGGCCACAATAAGAGCAGTCGTATTACAAGTGATTCTGACTCCAGACTTAAATCTGCCTGCTGGAGCTATAATGTACGGTGCTGCTTCTGCACTGTCCCTCCTCTCTGGACTTAGTCTTCTGTACCAGCACCATTCATCCACTGCTGCTTTCTGCTTTTTCCTGTTTGGTTGTGGCTGATAAGCAGGAATAATTACTTGGTTGAAAAAACAACAACAACAACACTCTATGATCATTTCTCTGAGGAAAGATGCCACCTTAAGAAAAATGAAATATGTGGGCTGGGAGTACTGTTTGACTATGTGCAAGTGCTGCTCATATTGCATGTTCGTGGCATTTTTCTTTATTGCGTTGTGAAATATTCTATGAAAGAACACTAGAAGTCTAAAGCCCTCTCAAGGCTGCATTAGCAAATCAAGAGAATGGCTGATAATTACCACATGATCTCAGGAATTTCATCCCTTTTTCCCTTAAAGGGCATCTAGGTAATTGCCTCCCACTAAAAACTCCCATTTGAAATTACCTCTATTTTTGAAAGCATGGCATAATTTTGAAAGCTACCTACTTACACATTTGAAATTTCTGTTACAGGAGCCATGCGATCCTTTTGAATCCATTGTCAGGTCTGTTTAGGATTGCTTGGTGGGCAATAAAGACTGTTTTCTGTCTTCTACCATTGCATATGGTTGACAAATAAAAGGAACCCCCTGAACCCTTTATCACGGCATTGAGGTGATCTGTAATGCTGTGTGTGACATTTTGCTGGCATTATTTGGGTCCACTTGTCCCCTTCGAGTGAAGGCCCACTGTAAATCAATACAAAGTTGTACTGAGAGATCACCTTTAGCCTTTAATGGAACATGTGCATCCTGATGGGAGTGTTCTCTTCCGAGATGACAGTTCCCCGATCCACAGGGCATGAGGGGTCACCGAATGCTTTGATGAGCATAAAAATGATGGGGATCATATGCTATGAACTTCACAGTCACAGATCTCAGCCTAGCTGAACACTATATGGGAGATCTTGGACCGATGTGTCAGAGAACGCTCTCCACCACCACCCTCATCAAAACACCAAATGAGGGGATATCATGTCGATGAACGGTGTTCCATTCCTCCACCGAATTTCCAGAGATTTTAATAATCAATGCCAGGGCATCCTGAAATTGTTTTGCCTGGAAGTGGTGGCCCAACACCAAGACACTACTGAGACACTAAGTAAATCCCACATGCACAGTGCACGAGACATTACCTGAAGCGAAAATCAGTTTTGCACTGCTGTAACCCTGAGGCTAGTCACAAGCACAGCATTTGTCTTTCTCAAGTTCTAATTTAATAGCAAGAGACTCGTCAATCCCCACTTTGTTGTGAGGACAGGTAGAAGAACCTCAAGGAGCTTGTTGGGGTTCCTAACCATTGGAACTGTGAAGAAATGTTTTGAGTTATAATGGTTTCTTGAGGATCTCCTACTGCAGCAGTTACTCGAGGAACCCTTCAGAAGGGCTCTTTAAAGACCTGTTTCATAGGGTCTGGGGTTTCATTTTGAACTTTTTGAACTCTTTATGATCAGGCAAACCAATTCTATTATATTCATGTTGAAATATTGCAACATACACAATTACAGCCAAAGTTGAACAAATGAAACAGAATGTAAATGCTGGTGTAAAGTGTCAGTTAGGCCTACAGGTGTCGACAAAAAATCTTCTTTTAGAGGTTCTTCCAGTATCTGCTTCTCTGAGTCCAGCTGTTAAAGGTTCCTCCAGAAACCTCCCAAGCTAGCAAGGTTCCTCAAATATCCCAAGAGTTCCTTCGGGTTATTATATTTCTAGAAGAGTACCTTCCCAAAATTTTGCATTCTGCAGGTGTTTTGGTGGCTGATAAGGGGTATATACACTTTAGAAGGTTCTCCGTGATCAGTCAGTAACAGCTGCATTGCTGAGTTAACACGGGTGCTTAGACATCACATTTTTTCCTTTGGACTGTTGTGTCTTTAAGAGGCAAGAGTCAGTCAAAGAGAAATTGTGAATGAAACTATTCATGCGGGATTCATTGGTTGAAGAGCTTAACAAATTCAGGTATTCTGCCATCTTGGAACCAGACTCAATCTTAAAAACAGATTGGTCTGCTTTGCTGTACTCTGGCTGACATTGTGTGGTGTCCCTCAGTTGCCACAGTTTACCACTAAATTATTTTACTGTCTGGGTGACTGAAATTACCAGTGTGGGTGGGCAAAACCAAGCCAGCCTCCCCTGCTATCACTATTGCTATGAAGACAGATTGAAAAAATCTCTGTGTCCTTTCTCTCCATCTGCGTCTGCCATCCAAACTTTTTTTCCTTTTCACGGCTTACCCGATGACAGACTCTGCAAAAGGGCACCAACAACTCTACCAGCAACAGCTCAGAAGGAGCACAGCAGCATTGATCGAATCGCGACTCATCACTCCCAGCTATCTCTTATAAAAATATAATGTTATGACATTAAAGGTTTGACGCCAGAAGGAAAACACTGTTGCGCTGCAGCGCTGATTGGAAGTACACAGGGGGAGTTGAGTGACATGGTGTGGAAGGCTTAAGCTGTTAATATGCCTAATAAATCTCCTACTCCATTAAAGCTATAGGCGGCAAGGGCCTTGCTAATTGCTGTGTTGACACATGACTGCTCTAATTCAAGTCCAAGTTATTTTCCTTTTCCTCATCAAGCATAATTTTCTTGTCCTGCTTAGAATATTAATCATTTTCATGTTATACCCATGAAGCATTATATTCTACATCATATTACATGCAATACAGAAAGCTAGCTTGTCTGATAGGCTAACCCTTCTTGCAGATCAAATAGTAATAGACACATTTATATTGAGTATTGGTTCTAAAAAAGGAACTTCCACCAATGCGTTGAAGGAATCCATCTGATGAATTCCCTTATATTGTGTCTTTCACTGATAATTCTGTAAGTTGCAGCTGTCAAAAGTAATGCATATGGGCAGGTAGGGTCCGTCTAGTAGGCTCCATAGGTCATCATCTCAAGTCCCATCACTGACCATAAATACAACAAAAATAGTAAGACCTACTACAAAATAAATAATAATATTAATAATAAACATATATATTCATGAGACAATTAAAATTGATTTGCCAGTTTCTTTATTTGCCACTGACTTATGTTAGTTCCTATTTTGTCTGTACATCCTTTCAAGCCCGGCTCATACTTTCCGCATGTGTGTGGCTAAAGTCAAGTCCACTGTGTCCTCCAGACACATTTTCATTTGCCTCACTTACACCCGAAGCAACACTCCCCAGCTGGAATGTTAAACTGTGAAAGCTTATCAGACACCAAAACACTACACAGCACTTTTTTTTTTTTTGTCTCTGTGACCACAGACTTATCTTCACAAGTCAAGCAATTTATCCTGAACATGCATGTATTAGACTGACCAGTAAAATGCCTTGCCAGGTAACACTGCACTGGGTTGGGGGCAAACATGGAAGGGCATCATGTAAATAAAAAACATTTAAAGCCACGTGCACTATCTATGGCTCAGCTCCGTCATTGTCTAAAGCCGACTGTGAAAGTAGACTTGGGAGGTAGAGGCTTGAAGAGAAATGATGAAACCCTTTTTTGTTTGTGGTTTGTTTTCTCTCCTGTCTGCTGGTGGTGTGGCTTACATACAAAGATCAGCACATATCTCAATCTCTTTGATATAGACATACGGAGACACAGAGATCGCTGCAAAATAAGAATCTCAAAGCTGATCCCAATTACTAGAGCACAGCGCTATTTCAACAGTGTCGTGATGAGGGGTTTAGCTGGCTTTCGGGCCGCTGGTGCTGAAAATATTTGCACTCATGATTCTGCAAGGCACGCTGGGTAAAAGCAGCCATCGGGTGGCATGTTATTAGTTTCACCTATTAGACCCTCTCCTGTCATGAATAGGAAATGTGGTTGGACCAGAGACAGAATGCTGTAATGGGGCCATTTAATTCATGAAAGTGAGACAGGAATTGTGCAAACGGCTATTTATCTGCACTTCTATTATTTTGGTACACTCAGTCTGATAATGCACGCTGAATATCCAGGTTATCCTGCATTATTAAAGCCTTCACCTTCATGCACTTGATTGTCACACCATCTCCTGCTTGATTTCATCAGCCTGGTTCTAAGTTCTGACTCGAATATACTGTATACAGAAAGCACCGTCCTCCCTTTGACAGATTTGAATGCGCTGAACCCATAAAAGCTTTAAAAGTGTTGGTTATGCATCACGTACAATGTGGTGCCATTGCAGCTATTTTGGAGCCACTTTTTATTGTTTAAAGAGCTTCATCACTTTCTGTCATGTTTACTTTCTGCTTGGCGGAAATAATTACAAGAACGAGAAAGATGTTAATGAGGTTAAAAGGAGCAAAAAAAAAAAGAAATCCAAATCCAGATTTACCACAGAAAACATAGAAAGTATTGACTCTCAGATTTGCATATGTATGCCTCTAATATTTTAGCTAAAAATACGCGGATGTTGAATCATCAAGCAGACACCTTGTCATTGGGACACTGTTGTGGATGTCACCGCGTCCTCAGATGTTGTTTTCCATCTATTTTACCCTTTGTTCCAGCTCAAAGAGAGAAACGAGACAGGAGGGAAGGAGGAAGTATTAATTAGAAATGAGGGAGACCTCAAACACCTCCATTATCACAGAATTTGTTTTGGTGTTTTAATACTTATACAGTGGTAAATTCAAAATTAATTATGCATGAATTTGATGCATAAATTACGGGTTGAGACATGGGGGAAGCGAAACCCTGATGAAAATGGAATTCAGAGGCTATCAAAGGACAGTGTCAGAAATCTTTCACTGTGTGCAGAAGATGGGAAAATAAATGTTTATTTTCGGGTCACTGGGAATGTTAATTAGAATATTTTCCTTTTTGTCTTTCTCACAAGCCTGAATAGCGCCGCGCTAAGAGCTGAATTGCCACCGCAAGGCTATCTGTGATGCTTTGTGAATGACAGGTTTGTACGTAAAGGACATTTACAGGTTGCCTGCTCCTCTGAATATCATATTCTTTGATCGGATGCCTCCAAGGTGAAGTGATATCAGCAGCAGTAGGGTGTACACCACGCTAACCGGTGTTTACACTGATTAGATATGCAGATATTATGCTGTAATAGCCCCTTGGTAAACTTACATCTATGAATACACTATTAAAAGTATAACCCTGGAGCACATTATGTTCCATGTAAAGCTGCTAAAGCAAAAGATTAACTAGAAATACTGGCCTCAGTCCTCATGTGTTCATGCTCAGTGAATGATTGCATGGTTTTGTATTATGTGTTTGTGTGTGAGTCAGTGTGTGTGTGTGTGTGTGTGTGTGTGTGTGTGGCCGTAAATGACCGCTTTATTTCAATTTCCATCAGAGGCTCTGATTGCAGCCATAACCTCTCAACGAGCGTCTGAGGAGAACGCTTCCTCTCTGTTTGTCGGCTCCCAAACGTGCACTTCATTTGACAAACTGCTCACAACAGCGTTTCCACCGAGCGCGATGGTAATCAGACGACATGCGTTTATCCCGCCGCTGCCGCTTTTGTCCCCACACCTGTAGAAAGATTTCAGATGCGCACCAGCCAAACCTTGGCTTTCCTGAGGAAGATGGAGTGTGTGTGTGTGTGTGTGTGTGTGTGTGTGTTTGCTGTGTGCAGGACTGCAAACATGATTCACCGCAGGGGTCTGATCAAATCTCTGCTGCAGCATGGTGCGGAGGGGGAGAGCATTTCTTTATCCTGGCCAAAGAAGAACTACAAAAAGCCAACAAAAAGCCTCTCCTCTTTTTGCAGGAGAGGGTTAAAGTGCATGGACGTGTATTTTGCCTTACATTTCTATGGGTGAATGCAAGCGAGGTCTTTACATGGTTGGTTAGCCGTGTGTTCCTGTAAAGAAGGGTTTATCGAAGTGTACCGCTCCAGTTAGCCTTCCTATTCTTCCACTGCCACTATAGAATAAAGTGTTTCCATACATCGGCCTTCCACCAACTGCTGATTTCAGTAATATGGACGACGTTGTGTTTAGAGTACGCCTGCGGATTCACCATCTGTTTCATATCTGCCACTCTGTTGAAAGCATTAAATAGGCTGATTATAGACATTATCAGTAAGTGCCACCCATTGTGACAACAGATGTGAATCGCTCCAGCAGTGGTGGTGTAAAATGGTGCCGTCCGCGTCGGCGACAATCAGACGTCCCTTCTTTCATTCGGGAAATACATTTTATTCTGAAATTGAAAGCCTATGAATACGAAAACGCGTATCTGAAACATCCATCGGCGAAACAGGTGAGGAATGAAAGCAGAAAACAATGCTTTAACAGGCATTGTAACCTGGGTGTATAAAGCAGACCTGCCATTCTGACTTTCAAAATCAATAAAATCACTAACAGGAAAAAAAAAAAAAAAACACCACCATTGTGTGTATTTCCATCTTTTTCACTGGTGAACATTGATTCAGCCAACTATCCCTTTCCAGACATCTTAAACTAATTAGGCCTTCAAAGTACAGCAGGGGAGAAGTATCCGACAATTAACTCCAGCCCTGTGCTCCTATGGCATTTAGTTTTCAGTGTGTTCCATTGTTGGGTATTGACTAAATGCCACATGGGCTTCGATCTCCCCCAACCATTAGCATGCCTCTGATTCTCATCTCATAATGCTGTCGTGTTTACAGTCAAATCTCTTGCAGGGCGGCTGTTTGTCAGGGCAGATGAAATGATGATTTGTTAGCACTGCTGGAATATTAAATGTCTCTCTGACACTGCAGAAGACCCCCATGATGCCTCCCCTGTTTATTGGAAATGAGTGGATTGACTGTCACACATTGTTTCAGATGCTGGCCAAGTGTGTCAGACAGAGTGGCTGCCAAACAATTCACTGCACTGATTGATTTAAAGCTAAAATAAAACAACTGAAGACAAACATTACACATTTATTCTTACTTGGCCAGTGCATGCATCAGTACTTTGGTTTTCTAAGTGAGGGCCAACACTGAATAATTATGCCAGTGAATGCAGAACACTGCATCAGTATACAGGCCACGACTCAATTTTATTACAGTTGTTTTAACAAGATACAGTCAAATTACACCATATCCAGAGCTGTAAAAGTCTACAGCTAATACACATCATTTTGTGGCATGTTAACTGCATTAAATACAAGTGACAACTACAGCAGCTTGAGGCTGGAGTCAGTATGGAAGCACCTTATCATGTAATGCCACCTATTGCCACTAGATCCAGTGACTCTTTCAATGAACCATTGTGGTCTCATCTGCTAAATCCGAGCCCTCTAATAAGTGAACCAGTGTTTCTTTAGAAAAGCATTGCTTCATTTATTAGATGTGAAGGCTTACAGAATGCACTCCATTAGCACAATATAGCTAATGCGAGGCCATTCATTGACAAGTTAGTGTTTCCAAATCCTGGCTGCAAATGGAAACAATGGAACGAACCACAAGCTGCTTCGTGCCTGAAATGGGAGAGTTTTGAGAGACAATTTTGACCTGCAAGTGGGATAATGTGACTGACGAAGGCTGCTAGAGACAGTCACAACAATTTTAACTCAGTTTCTTTTGGCATCCGAGTGAACTTACACTACAAGTTAAAATGTGAACAGTATAGTGGGATTCATTTTTTTCCCTTTTATTTTTTTCTGAGCATAATTGATTAACATGTATTATGAAATAAAATATTTTCATTTTATTTTTGCATGTAAGGTTTAATCTAATGTCTACATTTGCCCTTGATTCTGTTGCCAAGCAAGAGTGCCATAGACTTGGCCCACACAAAGGCCTGCTGAGGCCACCACTCACCAGTGTGACCACAGCAGTGCACCCACCAAGTTTGAAGTAGAGTGGATTAATGCTTGTGGAGAAAAATGAAGAACAGACAGACACGCATAATGAGATCAAGTGAAGCACATTGAGTCATAACAGTCCATGACATGACAATCAATAGCTGCGTACTTAGTTCACCCCTAGGAAATATTACCTGTATGAATATACATTCAGACTTGTGCTAGTACAGAAATTTCTGTTTAAATCGTTTCATTTGTTGGGTGCAGTGGGTAAATAATATAATACTTTATATCTGTGCATATGGTTGACAGCTGAAGGAACTGTATAATGTACTGGGTTGCCAACCATGTAAAAATGAAAAGGAAGAATTGTGAGGGCTAACTCGGCAGATTCCAGCCTTACACATCTAATCTTGCAGGTCACAGTTGTCCATTGAGTAAGCCTGCCTTAAACTGGTCATTCATCATTTGCAACTGCTCTACAGTCATCATCCCATTCTGCATCAGTCAGCAGCCGGGATGATCCAACCTAGATGTTGAGGATCATCACTGGTGATGAGAGTTGGGTCTACAGCTAAGAAGGAATGAACATGCTCATTTTTTTCAAGATTCACATGGTTGTGCACTGGTTGGAACTCAGGTTGCATCATCAAGGCAGAGTTCTACTGTAAAGTCCAGAGGAAAACATTTGATGCAAACAACCTAAACTATGGTTGCTCCAATCTAATATGCGCATGCTCACAGTGCAGCGATTACGCACAGGTTTTCTGGCCACAGCAACACGATTGCTGCTTCCCACACACCCCACTCTCCAGATATGGCTCCCTTCCTCTTTCTCAAAATGAAAATGAAGTTGAGAGGTTGCCTTTTTGACACAGTTTAAGTGATTCAGCGATTATCGCAGATAATTCAAAGCCAATTCCAACAGCTGGAGCCGGTTAGAAGTAGCATTAGCTGCTGATGCTAGTGTTACTCATGTTGCTCTCCATTTGGTCATGTTGACATCCTGTCTGTGGTGCTGTGGCGAGGGCAGGGGAAACCCACTTCAAATGAGCACATACAAGTTGACTATCTATCAGCTGATAGTCAAAAAGCAGCTGGTTTGAATTAATAATTTCACAGCTTTTAGCAATGTTGGCAAGTGTTAGCAGAGACATTACAGTACGTTTTGATTCAGGCACAACAAGATGTAGAAAGTCTGTATTTCTGCCAGTGCAGTAAAAGCACAGGTGTAATTAACACATTAATGGTTGACTTTATTAACGTATGACTGTATTTCTTCCAGTCTGGGGCTCAAATCTCTTTGGTTTAAAGGCTTAACATTGTAAATGTTGGCTCATTTGAAAGGCTTCCTGGGGTAGTATTATTCATGTAAGCCAGCCTACATATTCTAATAGCAGGCTACTGAAAAAAGGGAACAGAAGGTGAAAAACGGTTTCAAGTACAAGTTTGTTCAGATACTTAATAGAATTTTAAGGACAGAGAGTGTAGAAGGAATTCTACACAGTTCTTGAAGATGATGTGAGTATCCAGCCATGTGCAATGTCACTTAAATGCCAAATAATTCAGAACTGAACCATCTCTTAATTTTAATACACGCCCCAAAGTAGAAATTCAATGCAACAGAAGTGAATAAACCTGTGATCACTGACATGTAAGTTAGCAAACCATGGTCTCTGAAACAAAATCGAGTACAACTGTACATCTTCCAGTAGCCTAATTGCATACATGGTTATAAAATGACCTGTACACGCTAGAGCTTGCAGAGTTTTGAACCAATGTGCTGTGTCTGTCTGCATGTCTGCATCATGGCTCTGCATAGAAAAGAATCGCCAAAAGAGCTGAAACATCTGACTGTGAGACTTCACAAAGATGGAAAAGGACACAGGAAGATCTGCAAACAAATAAAAATCAGTCCATACACAGCTGCAACACTAATCAAGACAAATGAGGCAATTGTTGCAAACACAGCTGCAGTGGCTGTTAGAACAGATGTCCCTTTGGCACAAAACTGGGAGATTAAACTTACTAAAGAACAAGAAGAGAAGCCTGATGAATGTTGGTCAGATGAGACCAAGATAAATTTGTTCGACTGAGATGGGGTCCAACGTGTTTGGCATTAACCTGGCTGTGCCTATCACATGAATGCATAGTCCCCACAGTGAAGCACAGGGGCTGGAGTGTGATGATATGGGGCTGCATTAGTGCAAGGAATGCCTGCTGATGTACCAAAATACTGGCTGAGCGGATGACTGCCAGTCCACAGGAGCTTAGCAGAAGAGGAAACATGGTAACCATAAAAAAATCCCACATAAGTATATAAAGAGAAAAAAAGTGAAAATGATGACCTGGCCGAGTATGTTGGCTGACTTGAATCCAATAAAACAGCTTTGGAGTATTTCAAAGAGCAGGGTAGAGCAACACAGGAGCTCCAGCAATGAGTAGCTTGAAAAAATATGCAAGGAAGAATGTGTAAAAAAAAAAAAAGAGTCTACCCGGTTCACCAAAGACCACATTCTATCTTGTTTGTTTAATCAATACAAAAAAATACGCTGTAAAAATTATGTTTAACAGAAGGTTATCAGCCGGATCTCACCAAAGCTTGTATGGCTGATCTTTGCGAAATAGTGTAGCATGCTGCTTGCACTGCAAAAAATCCACATCTTTCCAAGTTTGTTTGTCTTATTTTTAGTCAAAATGTCTCAACCCACTTGATTTAAGATACATTCACTTTACGAGTAACATTTCAGCGGACGTGTTTATTATTATTAATAATAATAAGCGGACATTTCGGAGGGACGTGTTTTCATACAATGCATCTTAAATATCTTGTTAAGTCAAACAATCTTGAAATGATCTTGTTTTGAGTTGTATTTTACAAGAAAACAAGGTTCATTACACATTTCATATGTTATTCATATTGTTTTTCAAGCTGAGGTGTTGTTTGTATGAGATAAATAATCTGGATTTAAGAAATAAACTTCGCTTGATTCAAGTAAATGCATTTTATTGGAGAATCACCAACTCATATCAGGAAACAGCTGCATGTGTAAAATGTGTTTTTAAAAAAAGCAAATGTCTGCTTTTGAGTTAAAACACCTCCTTTTGGGCGTAGCTGGCTTTACCTAAAACACAACACCTTCAAATGCTGTCAAACACCACTAAATATTAAGATTTCTAGCGAACTGTGAGAAGACATTACATCTCAAAATGCTTAAATTAGTACAAGATGGTCTTAAATCTAGAGAAGAGCCACTATAATACAACTAAAGCTGAACACATCTCAAATTAAGAAGTTAACATTAAACTTATTAAAGCAAAAATCTATTTTTGAGTGATAAATGCTAGTTCTTTAGCATGTCTGGTTTATTCTAAGACACCTCAGCTTGACAATGCTGCTAAAATATAGCTTCAAATAAGTTTTCCCTGCTAATTTTAAGACCTCGATATTCTAAATATCATGTCTTATTTCAAGAAATCTTACCAAACAAATTTTCACTTTAAAGCTAAAAGTGCCTTGAACTAAGTTTTTTTTTTTTCTTGTTTTGGGAGGGGCATTTTTTTCCAGTGTGGGGTTTACCTTCCAAATTGAAACCTTTGTGATTTTAGAGTATGTTTGCATTGTAAGCAAAGACAAAGCCACAGCGTCCGTTAAACAAACTTCTGTTTTGAACATGTTCTAGATGTTATCCTTGCTGTCCAAAAGCTTCTACAGCCATCAGCTCTCTCCTGTCCTGCTGCTGAGGTTTAGTCCTGAACTGTCTCATGGCGATGGTGTTGGTTGCTATAAAGCATAAAACAGATTCCATAAAATAATGAACTGTTTTCAAAACCGCATGTAGCGAGCCACACATCATCCTGTAGGCACTTTTTTGTTATCAGCGTTGTTAGAAATGTCAGCGGGGTTTCGAATAAACGTTGCCCACTCATTGCTTTAAGGTTCAAGTGGCATATTCTTGATTCACTGTCTGGTGGATGATATGGAAGGATGTAATTGGATTTTTTCATCGAGCTGTAAGTTAATCTACACCTGAATGCAGTGGTGACCATCAGCACTCACATAGACACACCAACATGCCATCTGTCTCTCTGTCCTCATTGTGTTGGTCTGAATAAACGCTGCCCATGCTCATACTATCTTTGCTGCCATTACACGCACGCAGATGCGCATAAACAACTCACAGCCAATTATTCTCTCTTTAATTATTTTACATGCTGCCCTTTCTGGTGATTACTGTGACCTTTCCCTCCAGAGCATCTCCTCCACTCTGCTGCTGCCATCTCACCATCTTGGAGGCTTTTAGCCCCCGTGTTTCAACTGCGCGCCCAGAAAAGCCTGCCTCATAATCGACCACGCGAAAGACTGAGACCAATTAAAAGTGTTTTACCCAGCACTTAAGGTTGACAGGAGCCGGTGCACTCGCCTCAGCAAATGCCATTTTAACAGCAAATTCATGAATGTGTAATTGTTGGGCTAATGAACCTGATGGTTTGAGTGTTGTAATAGAGGGACCCCCACCTGGGCCAACCGCACACACACACACACACACACACACACACACACACACACACACACACACACACACCTACACACACACCTACACACACACACACACACACACAGCTATTCCGGCTGGTTTTATTTGTTACACCTATTTATCTGGCCAGCGAGAGAATCAAACCAATTATTATTTTTCTGAGTTCCTCAGAGCAGGTCTACATTACTGTGAGGACATAGAAACAAACAAAAACAAAACAAAAAATAGATGTAGTTCTTATATATTTATACTGATATAATGTACACACACACGACTTCAGGCTTAGAAACGAGTGTGCTGTTTTTTAAACATCGTGGTCCATTAAAATGCTAATAATAATAATAGTAATATAGTCAATTATTTATAATTTATCCCTTTTTATTCTCACATGGCACACACTCGTACAGTATACAGTTCGTCATAATAATGATGCAGTTGTAGTTTTTTTTCCGAACAAGGTGCCCTTGATTTTAGGCAGAGGTGTACAGAAGCTGCCCGACGGCGGTCAAATTTAATGGCTGACATGACAAACCCTTACAGGCATATTTGATCAGCTGACGTTATCTATCTAATTACGCTAATGTTAGCTTAATTAGTCAAAACTCCGTCCTTGACTGACTTTTTAATGTTTCCGGCTCACACGCTTCCAGTGTAAGGATCTGACTCCTTAAATGTGACTGTGCTAAAAGGCTAAAACTAAAGCTGCATTTTACAGTCAGAAAATCTGCATCCATACCAGCTGATGATGCATTTACACTGAAATAATATGGAGAGGATGCAAGAGGATTCTGAACCCTATCAGCCCATTAAATAATAATAATAATAATAATGATGCATTGGTTTTATATAGCACTTTTTTAGACACTCAAAGATGCTTTACATTGCATTATTCATTCACTCCATACTCAATAGTGGTAAGCTACATTTGTAACCACAGCCACCCTGGGGTAGACTGACGGAGGCCAGGCTGCACCATCAGCCCCTCCAACCACCACCAACCACTCACTCTCACACTGCATTCACCCAGGCTTCCTGGTGTTCCCTCACGGTCTCCCATCCAGATACTGACCAGGCCCAACCTCGCTTAGCTTCCGAGATCTGACAGGATCAGGCATCCACAAGGTGGTGTGGCCACAACAGCCCGTTGTCATGAGACATCATTCACATCACATCACATATGTGCCAATACAAACCTCCTTCACCCTGTAGGAGACTCACTAAAAGAAGCTTTATAACATCTAGTAAATGTAGTGACGGGGTGTATTTTAACCCAAACCATGATGGTTTTCTGCACCTAACCAAGTAGTTTTGGCGCCAAAACCTTAATCAGTCACCAAGTGAAAGCCAGGGAGTGAAACAAAAGTCAAAATGAAACTTAAGTCACAAGATGAACTAGAATTATGGTTTTGAGATGGGACTTAAATTCAAGTGTTGTGGGTGAAAGTCCGCCGACTGCAAAAGTAGACTTTTGTTCCTCTTTGCATGTGTAAATGGTGCCTCCTCCACCATTAAATGTTGGGATGATACGCTCCAGAATGTACTAGTGGGGGATTGAATACTGTTGAATAGTATGATGACATCCAAGTCAGATGGTCACCCAAACTGTAACCCAAGTGCTGTTTGGTGTTGCAAGTAATGCTCAGTTATTATAATATGTTCCATACTCGTAAGCTGGACATGCTAACACCTTAGATCAAGATAAAGATAAAGATAAAGATAAAGATAAAGACACTGTTTACTTTATTCCTCATTTTGAACAGGCTAAAAAAAAGACACCACCTTCTTTTTTTGTAAAATGCAACATTTTTCATTTTAATAATCGTACTATAATTATGTGCCCGTTACTCGAACAAGTGGAGAAATCCAAAGTTTGGCAGACCGGCTGCTAAACTATGACTGAACAACATGCATGTATCAGGGAGAACTGGATGCTGGACTCGAAGCTGGCACCCGCTCACTTGAGTAAGTTTCTCACTTGGTCAGTGAGCCAAAAAAAATAAATTCTAACTTCCAGGTTTGCATTGAGCACATCAGCATCAGTGTTCCCCTCTTGGTCCACAGGCTTTACATTGGTTTTAAACAACAAAAAATAAAGTGTACTTTTCTCGACACTGGGAAGGTTTTATATGAAATAGAAATTAATACAAAATGGAGAAAAAATCTTCACTGCTTTTAAGGAATTAGACGTACTTTTAATGTGATTTTTTATTTGTCTGAACAGGACTTATACATTGATCTTTGTTGATATTGTCTTGCAATGGGAGTTATTTAGGCTCAGCCCACATACAAATGACCACCGCTCATCTAATCGACTTAAAATCTGACACTGCTCTCCCTTGTTTCCTCAGCAATACATATGTCAGGTTTGGAATTGATCAGATGTATAGTTGTTGAGAACAGTCAAACACACATATAAACATGCATTCCTTCTTTTATTAGCGATATTCGGTGCACAACATAACCAGTGAGTGATGGTTCTGTTTAATTATAATTGCAGAAAATCTGTGGGGATATATAAAAAAAAAATTACAAGTTTTACTTGAATTTGTATTAATCTTGAAATCCAAAGATCATGAATTCCTGGAGGGAAATGAAACATCAAGTTCATGTTGTTTAATGTGCAAAAAGGCTGCTCAGTTATTACCCTTAGCATAAGGACTGTGGCAAATTAACATGCAAGCCTCCCACCAGAGCTCAGATGAGTGACAAAGGTCACAGTACCTGCATATGTTTGTAATAGAGTCTGAAAACTGTTCCGCTCGCTCCCGTGGTGGAAATTCTAAATGCCACCTAATTTAAAAGCTCATTCAAATTAGCTTGAACGCTGGTGTAGCTATTGATCATGCTGCCAGGTGCAGGTGTAAGGAGGATTCCAGTGGGAAGGTATTGATAGGCATAAATGCTGTGTAAAAACTTAATGAAAATCCAAACTTCCATTTTCTTAGATGTGTGATATATTTATAATAAAGACTTTTTTTTTTTAAAAAGGTGTTATCATTCCTTTTTTATTCCTCGAAGCATGATGCCTTTGAATAATCAGTAAAAAGGGATCAGCTGTGCATCCAGAAGGCCTATGTCTGCCTTTCTTTCTCTCCGCTCAGCTGTGCGTCGTCCCTTCCTGGCGTTATTACATGGGCCTCCACCAGGCTTTGTTTGGCCTTCCATAAGGCTCCAGCGGGACCTAATGACTTTCATTATCAGATGGGGGAATTTAATTTGAGCTGCACCGCTGTCAGAGATGAGTAGCCCGATATGGCGCCACGCAGGAGAAAATAAAAGAGTGAGTAATTACTCTTTAGGGGTTGCGGGTGGGGTGGGCTCAGTTTGTGGGTGACGAGAGCACAGCAGGTCGGGACACTGAGAGGAAGAGTGGGAGAGGGAGGGAGAGACACGGAGCGTGGTTTATGAAAGAAATCAATAGTGAGTTGCCACCGTCAGGTTATGAGATTTTGAGTGGGGATCCGTTTCCTCATTGTGACCGGAGCAATGGTCCGCGTTATTATCCACGAGGACCTGAGACGGGTTAGCAAACAAAAGAGGAAGCCGGGTGAGCATGAGGAGCTGTTTGCAGGGACACGCGAGCGAGGCCAGATTAGTAATGTGTGATTAGGAATCTATTCAGTTGCGGAATTACTGCCTTCTTCTCCTTGACAAACATGCCCTTTTCCCCATGCAACACAAACCTGATGCGACTGGCTCATTTCTGAGGACTGAATGAGAAAATGACTGAGGAAGAAGATAAATATTCATCAGTTTCGTTTCAATTTCCCAAACAGTTTGATACATAAAAGCTATGGCTGTATATATGAATACTTCTGCAAAATCTACAAGATAAAATAACTGACGCTTGATTGCGACAGATACAGATAAAATTGCTGTTTTTGCTCCGGCGCCTCGCAGTCAAAGCAGATGTTCTGACATTGTCTCACTCAGCTAACTCACAGCTCACTTTGGCAGCAGAAAAGTGACACCATAGCACCAACCTTGATGAAGACAAGAAGGCTGTAGTAAACAGAAATCTCTGTGAGGTGTGCCATTGCCAGCACCGCTCCCTGCTCTTCCAGCTTTTGTAAATCTCCCATCTGTCTCCACAGGTCTCTCCAAGAGCAGGATGCCTGCTTTGCTGCAAAGCATCAGTGTGTTTGTGCTTATTAGCCAAGTATGAGAGGCTGCCAAACAACGTCGGATGAAGAAGCCTATAGCTTTCGGCTTTATTTTCGAAATAAGAAACCAATGTGCATCCTTGGTAGTGCACCTATTTGGTCAAAATGAGCAAGAAGGAAACTCCTGAAGACGAAGGAGACACTTGTATATCATTATTGTCCTTGCTGATATCAGGGAATTCTGCTCTTTATTTTAAAGCAACCAGTTTGCAATCCTTTTTTGATTTGCCAATCCTGACAAGAGCACTGTGCAATATGACAAATCCCTGCATCTCTCTTCTCCATATGCCTGTTCACCAGTGTCCATAGCATCTGGCTGTGTCATGCTCCAGCTCCAACATGGCTGCTGGAGATGATCTGCTGCCATTCTAGCCAATGTGTGTGTGTGTGTGTGTGTGTCCACCGACTCCCTGAGCCATGCATGACCCTGGCTCTTCTCCCCATTCTGCTATCTTTACACGCCGGGTCTATTTTTGCTGGACTGGTCTGTGTCTATAAAGCGTGAAATTCACTTGTGGATGCCTTTAATTATGCATTTCATTTTGCCTTTCCACATATACGGCTAAACTAATTTTCAGTACTTGTAATTAGAGAGGGAGTCTGGGACAAGAAGGAAGGGTCTCCTCCTCAGTTCCCGAAATACTGCTCTCCACCACATATTGTGATGAGATGCTCTGTCCCCGACATTGGTCCTGCTTGAGCGAGGTGGATCATTTTCCAAAAGTGGACAAGGAGCACCAGGAGCCTTGCTTATTGTTTTCTTCGCCATTCATGTGTTTGTACACTATGAATTTGCTTGTTTGACTGCCAAGGCAGAGTTTTAGTGTAGCATCCTGACGTGTCTCAGGGAAAACATCCAGCTCAAACAACATCAACTGCAATACGATGCCGCCATAGTAGTGGTTTTTGGCCACAACAACAAACCACTCACTCTTTTCACCAGATTTAGCTCCCTGTGACGTCTTCCTCTTCCCAAAATGTAATGCAATTTAAAGGGTTGACGTTTTCACACAGTTTAAGAAATTCAGCGCTCATCACAGATGTTTACATAATGGGACTTTCAAGGAGTGTTACAAATGTTGCAGAAGCACTTGGAGAGTTGTATCACTGCACAGGGAGTCTACTTAGCTTGGGATGGTGGTCAAATTTTAAATGGTAAATGGTCTGCACTTCTATAACACCTTTTTCTACCTTAGTGGTACACAAAGCGCTTTACAATCTGTTTCACATTCACACATTCACACACCAATGGTGACAGAGCTGCCATGCAAGGTGCTTGTGTGCCATTGGAAGCAACTTCAGGTTCAGTGTCTTGCCCAAGGACACTTCAGCATGCAGAGGGGCCAGGGATTGAAACGCCCACCTTGCAATCAGTGGACAACCCACTCTACCACCGGAGCCACAGCCACGCACAAATAAGGGTTTATCTATTTTTTTTCTTGTTAATCTTTGTAAATTAACATTGAAACACTACCGTTTGTTGTTGCATATGGATATCAGTAATTCCAAAGTGGTGGAAAGCTGAGGGAAAATTCATCATGTACTTATTTATGTTTCGAAGGTTCCTTTTCTTGAAAAAAAAAGGAAATTAATATACAACAATCAATACAAATCACAATATTGGCATTTTATTTTAATATTGCAACATTGCAATTATTGTAAAGGTCACTTTAAAGCCCCTCAAAGCACTGACAGCTATGTTTGTTCGATTTGTAGGTCAAGTCTTCAGACATGATTTATCCACTCCTTGAAAACCACACTGCTTGACCCAGACAGAAGTGAGACTGAAGCTAAAATATGCAACTTTTTGCCTTGACTGAGCCCCCTAGTGTGAGCCAATTCCACCCTCCCTCCCCTCAGCTGGTCAAGTTCCCGCCCTGACACTTGTCAATCATCTTGATGAGCAGTCTACCTTGGAATAGCATTTAGCCTGAGGCTGAGGTACACCCAGCATGTGTAATTCCACCACAGGCGCCGAAGAAGCCGACAGTGAAGTCACCTGGTGTGCAATTATGAAGATGCAGCGTAACGATCAGCTACGGTTTGTTTTGTTTTTCCAGCTGGCTTTGTCAGCGAAAATGGTCCAATTCGGTTCCAAAAGCCACTGCTGGGAGATGAACCCATGAAGTCACATAAATGCAGATTCATAATGTAAATTAAACATTATTATGTGTTGCCATTTCAGTGTAACAGTTGGACGTTTGTGGGATCAGTTGGACGTTTGTGGGATCCTTCCTAATAATCCTGTCAGTGAAATGTGCTCCAGATGTTAATATGGTAATAGCTTCATTGATATGGCCAGCAGAGAGCAGCATTGCTATCTGTTTGACACTCCTGACAAAGTTAGACTGAGAACTCTGTCACACTGTCTGTTACCTGCTGCTGAGCCAGTGGTGGATGGTGTGTGTGTGTGTGTTTCTGTGTGTGTGTATGTGTTGGTGTCCAAAAGAGGAGTTCTGGACGAGACCAAAGAGTGATGGAGAGGTGGATAACATGAATAAAGAGAATAAAGCAACAGTGACTGACAGCTGGGCAGGAGGGGGGGGACTTAAACATTGTAATTCGCTGCAGATCGGACGGGTTAAAAATGAAACGCCTGATTTAGTGCGTGTTACATTCACAGTCACTTTGCGCTGTGTTTCATTATCAGTGTGTCACATCCCCCAGTATGGAAACCCTCACCACCACCACATATCATCACATCCTTCTCCATCATATTTCAGCCTTTAATAGTGCTAAGAATAACTTAACTGAAAATAATGAGGTTAAATAGCATTAACTTTTACATAGCTGCATATATCCTTTATTATATTGTCCTGACTGACAGAACGTTAAGTGACATTTTCTGTCTGCTGAGCATATAACATCAAATACCTTGACCCTGAATACTGAGCAGCACCCGGTTATGTTAATTTCTATCTCAGCTAATCTCAAGAAGGTGTTCTGTCACCTGCGCTGACCTTTATCTACATCTCTATTATCTTTGTGAATCCATACATACAAAGGGATGAAAGCGCTCACGTGGACTCCACATGTTCATTTATTCCATGAAAAGAGTAGGAGGCTCTGACAACTTGCTTAGTCAGTCTGTTCGGTAAATTGGGCCCATGCTTGAGTTTTGTATGTCAATGGGAAGAACATGACGCACTACCTGAAGCAGGGCTGATTCTCACGCCCTCTATTTAAAAGCACTGACTACACATTCATTTTCAGCAACTGTACCCATGCTGGCTTCGCTGAGTATGCTAATAAAAAAGCTGTATTATGCCTGAGCTGACTTGGTGCACACTCATATCCAAGCTTGTCTGAGTTGTTTATCCCATCTGTTGAGGCTTAAGTGGCTTGTGAGAACCATTCTAATTAGACAGCAAGACCACATGAAAAACTAAACTTAAACTAAACCAACAATAGAAAACAATGTCAGCATGTGTGAATGTGCGGTAGAGGTCTTCAGGGGTCACAGATCTCGGATCTGATCGGAAACACCCCAATAGAAAACCTACCTGGATCCAATGCACAAAAATGAGTCATCAAAAAGAGACCAGGGATATATGTAGGAAGGTGAAGAGTCATTTCAAACAGTGAGCAGTTGCCACCTCTATTGTTTTCAATATGTGACATATGACACGTGGCGATGGTTGGACTTTTTTCAGTTTGTTGCTGCAGATCACCTTATGATCAAGACTACCATAGAAACCACAGCAGAAGAAAACATGCAGCAGCTTCTTCTATGTGACTGGTGTCTGACTTCTCTGCAGTATATATTTTAATCAGCAGTAAAGAACTATATTTACATATCTGCCTTGGAGCAACATCAACTTCTAGGTTTGACTGTTAGGTCTGAGATGGTAAAGTTTGCAAAACTTGATATATTATTCCTGATACATACTGCTTGCAGTATTCTCCATTTAAAGCTACAGCCTTCTATTTGGCCATGGGAGCTGATAAATAGTAACAGCCTGTGGTCATGACTGGAAGAAACTACTAGTCTAAAAAACACCAGAAAGGAAAGGTTCACGATTTTTATATTTGCCGGTCTTAAAAAGCCCATTTAATAAACATTTACAGATTACTTTTTCTAAAGTCCACTTCATTATGCTGACATGCTCCCCTCTGTAGGAAGCACTGTCTTATCTCCTGTCTCTTTAAGACCCCCTCCGGAAAAGTCCAGTCTGTTCAGATTGGTCAGCTGGCCTAACAAAAGCAAAGCAATGTTGGTTTCATACTGTAGCCCCAGATCTATAGTACTAAGTATAGAGATACAGTCCTCCTAACAGAGGCTTATTTGATGAGGAAATAATGGCGGGCTGCTATCTAATGCTGTGTTTGAGGACGTGCCAAACTAGCCGCTAGACAGGCGCTATGCAAATGTGTGTCATGGTGACATAAATAAGTAATGGAAGGAAGGCTGGGACTTCAAACAAGGTGTTTCAGGCAGGTAAGGAACAATGTTTTCTGTAGGAGACTCCCGTTGGCATGGACTTATAAGGCTTTGGAAGTTTGCAAACTTTTGACAGACACAAAAAAGCTATGACAGAATAACTGCAAGCGCCGTATGAGATCTTTAAAACAACTGAAACATTCTTTACATCAAACAGCCAGAGTTTTCTACTAACTTTTAAAAGCCTACTGATACATATTTGCACAGAAGGAAGGAATCCCCCATCACTTGCACTGAAAGTGCTCAAGAATAGGGGTCTTTGATGAACAGGTGGCAGGATTACAACAACAAAAAGAAACCCGACTGCTGTCCTGAAACAGGTTTAATGGGGTGGACTTTAGTGCAGGATATACCTGTTTTCACCTTTGTGAGCCTTGTGTGTGAAGCATTGCTACGACTGCTGCCAGCTGTCGAAATTCACAAACCATAATGGTAACATTGAGGATGTGAGCAATTTGTTGATACACAGTAAAAAACTGAAACGCTCTCCTTGAATTCAGTAAACAGATCCAAATACCTCTCCTTGAGCTGTTTACATAAATTTGAGGTGTTTTTTTCTCTGTTCCAAATACTCTGTTCAGATCCTGGCCTGTGATTGTCTGTAACATATCACTGATGATCAGAATCAAATGCAGAATATCTCCACATGTCACACTTGCATGTTGTCTTTTCACAAGTTGCTGCACAGAGCACCGACAAACCACATTTTAGTCATTGTTTAGTATCTTTTAAACACGGTCTGTGTGTGTGTTGGATTTGAATTTGTCATGACAACCATTCATCCAGTCTACTTCTAATGTGTCAGATGTAATGCTGGGGACTTGAGAAAGTGCAATATGAAGTTTGGAGCCCTGTTGATGAGCATTGGCCATATTGGAGGTATTCTGGGGTCCTCAGGCTTTTGGCTGCTTGTGGGTGGAGCTCAGGTCACCCCTGTTGCTAGGCTACATCACCAAATGAATGATGTCACATGATGATGCCACATTCCGATAAGAGCATGCTATGTCATATGATTATGTCACATTCTCCTAAGTCATGGAGTCACTGGCAGACGTAATTATCCAAACTGTTGCATTAACTACAGAACTATTGGTTCTTGTCACACCTTTACGTCACACACATGCTTATCACAATCTTACCTACAGTATGCAGTTGCTTATGCAGCACTGGACAATCAGAAACCACTGGCACTGAATACTAGTCTTTGCCAAATTGTTCAATACTGATATCAAATTAAAAGTAGCCACACTTCTAAAAAGAATTGCATTATTTCAAATTTCTCCACAGCCTAAAAGGTCAAAGTCTTCTCATGTCTCCTGTCAAAAACACATCTGTATATATGAGGTGATGACTGAAGTAGATGTAGTTTGGAGACAGCGTGACTCAAGTCCAGGGTTTCGTCTCAGTTATAAGAAACTGAATGGACCAGTAAAGATATTAACTGTATAAAAACAAAGTCAAGCATGATCCTATTCTGACTTCTAGTATTCCTTGAAGTGTTCTTGTCCAGTAAAATCAGCCGAGCAGGTCAGTGATGTCCACGTCCATCAAGTTCCAATAGGGTGACTTAGACAGTGATCACATAAATACCATTCCACTGAAAAAAGGCCATTTGTGATTCATGTGGTTGACTGGGCTTGACTTTGCTGATTTTCCTTGCAAACTGAACTTTTCCACTGCGGCTGGACTGAAGACAATGACCTGTAGCTGTGCCTGCTCTCACTGACACTGACACAGAATGTGAGGAAACTACTTTTCTTTCCCCTTTGCTGTAGCATAAATGCATTTTCTCCGCTGTTCTTTTTCGAATCCGGCGTCTGAACTGAGGGTTGGTGCAGATAACACGGAGATGCATAATGCGAATGCAGAAAAGTTGTCATTCTTTGCACACTGCGCAGTATAATGTGACCTTGTTTGAGAGTTGTGTGTGAAGCAGAGATCAACAGTGCAACAGAGGCAGCCCAGACTCCAGACTAGACATCACGTCAAACCTCCTTTTGACTTTTCCCTTTTTTTCTTTCCTCTGCTCCTTGTCTACTTATTTATTCCAATCTCAGAACACCATGTTCCCAGAGAATATTTCACTTGAATATTTCACTACATCTTCTCTCTCTCTCTCTCTCTCTCTCTCTCTCTCTCTCTCTCCTGCACCCCCTCCCCCACTCTCTGTCTGTGCGTTATAATATTTATTTATTTCAGGAATAATTTTTTGGCGAATTACAGCAAAATGGCTACAGCTGTAATCAGAGGATAAGTAGCAGCCGACATGGCAGGTGTTTGAGGAGAGATAAGGCGAGAACCATTGTGAGACTGTGCCTCCCTTCCATTTAAATGTTTTGGGGCTTCGACTTCCTTGTTTGATTTGTTACCTACAGCTTCCCTGTGAGCTGTCAGGAGGGAGATAGCGAGAGTTTCTCCTTCGCGTGATTTCTCAGGCTACCATGTTTGCGCTGTCCTTCAGATGTTAGGGGGTTAGATTTTGGGCAAACCCACACAGTGCGACTTAAATGAGTGCATGTCAGTAAGGGAGTTCATTAGTAGATCACGACGGATCCTGGTTCAAATCATGTTTTTGCCTTCTCAACTTCAGGGGCAGGAAGAATAACAGATTCCTGCACGTGCTAAGTCTGTGTGTGTGTGTGTGTGTGTGTGTGTAATGGACCATATATAGCACTTATCTGTACACAGACTCCCCAATATTACTCACAATGACACAAACACACACAGACACACATACACGTACTCTTGTCTCTCAGAAGGCAGTTGTTAATTATGTCACTGTGCTGTTTTGTTCCACCAAGTCCTCCAGAGAAGCTAAAGCCAACGTGTTCATGTTTGATTTTTGGCTCCGGCACTCACTGACAGAAAACTGTTTCCACCATGGTCTTAGTCCTCCATTATTAAGCCAATAAAGAAGCATACAATGCTGTGTGTGTGAGTGTGTTGGGGTTGGTGGAGGGGGTTCTTCTGCTGAAGCTGCTACTGCACAGCAGTCTCATTTTTTATTAGCTCCCAAGACACAATGGACGCCAAGAGAAAACATCGGAGCCTGCACTGTCCGCCTTGCTTCCTTTCTTTTAAATTAAAGTGATATCTCACTGCTGTACAATAGACTAGCTGTCTAACAGCTGGGAAATTGAGAAGAATGATAGTGATGCCTGCCATCACTGAAAAGATGTGTCTGCTTTGTTTCAAGACAGTTTTTGAAGGACGAGTACATGGGGATTTGAGGGATGTGTACAGCCTGAATTATTGTTGTTGGACCATGTAACTCAAAGTCTGAGTCATCATTACTGAATGTTTTAAATCAGTGCAGTGGAGGCTTGATGGCCAAAGCTTTTGTAATGTTACTGCATCCTAACTTGGTAGTAGAGAGCAACTCTGCTTTGGCCCAGCTTTGTAGACATCTAACAGCCTGCTTCCTCCACAACACCCTGAATTTTTGATAAACACTTGCTAATGGCCCTATTTTTGTGGTGGTGATACAATCAGCACAAACAGTGTGCCATGTGTTTTTTTCTGACGTTAAAACTCACTTTGCCCATCTGAGTGTTGTTTTGGTGCCCAGCACAAAGCTGGGAGGAAAGAAAAGGGGAAACAGGTGAGAAGCTCAGTTACATGAGACAGCACTAAGCAAGTCCCTGCCTTGGTTAAATGACATACAAATCACACCAGGCTTCACAGTAATGTCATACTCTTCCACACATATTGAACTGGTCTATATACATATATATCTATAATCTATAACTTGGCATCCTGTTGTTCATGTGGTAAATCTACGGTGGCCCATCAGTTGTTTTCTTTGTCAGTTTCTTTTTAGCAAAAGTCATGCCCATGTTTTGCTGATGGAATGTATTATACAGCAAACCTTGTTTATGGAACATTTTACTAATTTATGTCAACATTTAGGATGTGGGAAGGAGCAGGATTAAAATTCAAATAGCTTGAATTGATGTGGTTTTATAACACTTGCCACTGGCTGCAGATATGTGGTTGCTGGGTGTTCTCATCGTGATGCTCAGGATCATCCAGAGAGCAACATGAATTCTTGAAGGAGCAAATTTTTTACTTCTTGAGCCATTGTTGGCGCTATGATTGGCCAAGCTCTTTCAGAGCAATGAGACCAGTGATGTGACTGGCAGAGAGCATATTTATGATCTACATTCCACTTCTCCGAGCCCTTTTGCACTTTGCAAAGCTGCACCTGCTGGAACTAAAATACCAGGTGTCCTTGAAGACATCTATTGCTTTGCTCTTGTCATTGTGCTTGCATGATTACAGTTGAGTCCTAAGAGTCTACAATCATACTACAGCAGCTCAATAAGGCTGCACACGTCTATGTGTTTATAATGACGCTGTTAACGTGCTGATGTTTTGGAAATATGCTTATTGCATTCTAAGTTTTGCATTAGTGATCATCACTAGAGTTACAATTTACCTTGAGGGAAGGAGTGTGCATTGTCATTGTAGTCGGAATCAGAAATGGTTACTTTCTTCATGTCATCTAAGAATCACCAGATTTTGTCAATCCATGAATTAGATGTCAGGGTATTTTACTGGCTAATTGAAAAGTCTTACCTGCTGCTGGAGCTAAATAAAAGGTCAGGCCAACAAAGCCATTAAGAAAAATATTAATAAATCCTTAATAAATCCGATAAATCCTGATTGTAAATAACACATTTAACTGCCATATCATGAGCATTTTTTACTAACTCACTGTCCTCTATGTGCATTACTCAAGAAAAATAGAATTGCGTGTAGTTGCAGCCTACATGCATGCTTGCGATACTGCAGATACAACCCATTATTGTGCTTGCTGTTCTGTTCTAGAAGCCTAGTGTTCATCTGGATTCATCCATAATAGATGATGGTTTGTTGTAAAAGTAATAATGTTGTTTGCCGAAAATGTTAACCCAAGTGGGTGTTTTCTTTGAGTTCTCTTCCTTTCTTTGCTCCTGTATTGTGCTGAGGGTGGTCAGTGTTAACGTTTGTGTCATATATGGGAACTCTGGTGTCTGGGGCCTGATGAGACAGGTGCCTTAGCTTGTTTATTGTATCCCAAGGAAGAGCAATGTTGAGTCTGCAGCAGATCTGATCAATGGCCCCTTTTTGAGGATGTCAGCCTGACCTTTTTCGCTCTCTTTCTATGCAAAAAAAAACTTCAAAAGAAAATGCATGATGTCATAGATCAAAGAAAAGATTTTCGACGAAATCTCTGCAAACTCTCTCTGTAATCATCAGTTTAACTCATGACAGCGGGCACTGCAGTAGTTATTAAAAATATTTAGGAGGGAAAATGATACAGTTTCACACATTAGATTATACTAGCGCAGTGTCCATTCAGAAGTCTACAACATAATTCCAAGTGTGACATCATTACCAATACATGTAACTTGTTGCTCAGCAACAGAGGCAACTTAGGCTCCACCCACAGGCACCCAAAAAGACCCCAAATATGGCCACAGTTCATCCAATTTACTTCAAATTTAACACTGCACTTTCTCAAGTCCCTAGTCCCACATCTACCAAGTTTGACAAGGATCCGATGGAGTGTTGATAAGATATGCAACTAACAGGCACACACACAGACAGAGATTGCTTAATTTATTAGTGATGTAACACCCCATGAGGTGTAAGTCGTAAAAATGTACAAAAAATGTAATAGTAAGATAATGGATAATGTCAAACACAAGTTTTAGTAGCTGCACAAACTTTCTGCTCGTTTTGCCCTTAAGGCGCCTTCTTGTAGTTGCTCTTACTCAATTTAAAGTGTAGGGCCATAAAACATCAACAGACAATATTGTGTAATAATGTCCTCCAACCAGTGCCAAGACTAAGAATCTGCAGCAATGTTAACTGCTCCATAAGGCAATATTTAGGCACAGTGGTGCTTGGAGCTAAAATGCTCACAGTGACAATGCCAACATTAAAAACAAATGCCTAATATTAATTACGTAGGTTCCCCAAGTGTCACCAAAACAGCTTGGGATGCTGGCAGCAGATCATTTGGGTAAAGTGAATTTTGGGGTGGGGTCTCTGTGGGTGGGACTGGTTCCAGAACATTCATCGGATGCTCATTTGGATTGTGGATTTGGAAGAGTTTGGTATGAGACTGTAATCTTATTCTAAAGACCACCTCACTGACTTGTCAGTCTGATCACCTTAAGGGGTGCAAGACTTTCCTTTAAGCCCAGTGTGGCGTTACTTTGCCAAGTGAAGGCTCACTTAACCAAGAACACTAAATATTTCAGTCTCTAGATTTTTTTTTTTTTCATCCCACTTTCAGCCTTCATGAAACTCCTACCAGTCATCACAATATGATTTTCCATTTGATTTGAATAAACAAAAACATGACTTGCTGGTAAAATGTTTTAGATTGGAACACACTGCAGAAGTAACAGAGCTAGACTCAAATTCAAATCAAACAGATAAGGACTTGTGTTTGCTATATCAAAGCAACTTCTTCAATACGGTTAAAAGAACTCTAGTCAGGGAGGACATCTGAAAAAATTCCAGTACCTCCCAAGTCTTGTTGCAATGACCCCATAACCCTTTGTCGAGATGTTATCCTTTAAAATGACCAAAATTACACCATTTATATACTTGAACTTGAACTACTCATCTGTGTTGTGGAATTCAATCAAATCTAAAGTTTAAACCTAACCAGGAAGACATCAGTGATTGGAGCCATGGTTGTGCTGTTTTCATAGAGGTGCGGGACTTTATATTGCAGTGGAAAATTTAGCAACAGCGAGGAAAAATGTGCAAGGGGTGAAAAGTAAAACACTCAGAAACTGCTTGGGGTGCAGAGGGTTTGTTTGCTGCAGTGTGTAGTAAGAATCTCATCCTTGTGCACTATGAGCGTTAACAAAAAATTAAGTTGGCAATGATTTCGTATCAAACCAGTTGTCTCAGATGGCTGATATCTCGATGCTAATCAAAACAAACAAAAACTTAACATCTCCTTTTCAGCTGTGTCGCACATTCGTGACCTTTCCGGAACGTCAGAATGAGGGTAAATAATGTTTAAATGCAGTACTTACAAAATAGCAAAAGAACGGTTGACACTGTCGCAGCACAACAAACAAATCATAAGTGTCAGTGGATGTTTGCCATGCAAATCTAACACGCGTTCCCCCTTTTGTCTTCCCCGTATTCCTTTTAATCCCCATTCTTTAGAAGTCGGAGCGAAAAAGACAAAGGTTTGTTTTTAGTTGGCAGGGCTTCCTGATCTGCTGCTGCTGCTAATTGACACTCACTAGATTTGTAAGTCAGAGCGAAGGCAAACATGTCATAAAACTTTCATGATCAAACAATGTTAGCGTTGCTGTCTGACAGTTTACTGTGAAGACGCCACGGCGATGCTGCGAGGCTCAGGTTAAAAACTTTGCTGTGATAATTATGCTTACTTTTTTCGCTATCAGGCTGTACTGGAGTTAAGTAGGGAGCTTATGAGATGTGTGAATGCTATGCAGGGTATGTGTGTGTGCATCTCTAATCCTGTGTCTTTAAGATGGTTCCCCCTCAGCCTTTAGTCCTTTAAAATAAATGTGTGTTCATGTCTGTGCAGGTGTGTGTGTGTGTGTGTGTGTATAGGAGGAGGGAGGGTTCCCTTCTGCACTAACCCCAAAAAGTCATCTTCACTGAGGCAGCGGCTCCTGATGAAGGGGAGCCAGATTTTGTTCCACGCCACCAGCCGCCTCTTGCTCTTCTCCCTCTTCATCTAACCCACTCTCTTACTTGTTCTCCACCTCTGGCTCTTCTCTCCGTCTCTCTCCCACTCCACCTGCTTCATCTCTCGCTCTCTGAAACCTCCCTGGACTCCTCTGAAGGAGCTCATCTGAGAGTTCCCGCAAAACTCCCCCCCCCCCTTCTTTTTTTTTTGTGGTCGGAGGAAGAGGGGGAGGCTCTTTTGAGGCCGTTTGATACAAAACTTTACATCTTCCCCTCTTCACAGAAAGTTCAAGCACACTTCCATGGAAACCGTATGGAGTTCTGTGAATAATTCTTTAGAGACTCATCTTTTGGTGGAGGACTATCAAAGCAAGAGTCTTCAAAACAGATATTATTATGTGCAGGATTTCACAGCAGCGCAATATGCACAGACAACCTTTTTTTTTTTTTTTTTTTTAGCCCTGCAGCAAGCATGATAGATGGCCATGCAGCTACAAAAAGACAGAAAAAAGAGAGTGACACACAGTGACATTAAATATACAAAGACTCACTCACACACACATGCAGAGCAAACCTGCATGAGGCTCAACAGCAACAGTAGAGCTCGACAGAACAGGATTGTTTCTAATTGGAAAGCCTGCTCCTGGAATTCTAATGATCCTGAAAGCCTTTTAACATTCATTTGATATTCAAAAAGCCTCTCTGTAGGTGTTACCCAAGCTGGGTTTCAGAACACCATCTATCTCTTTTTTGTCTTTTGAAGAAATGATTGTCATTTGACGGATATTATTCCGTGGAAATCAGAGAAGAAACATTAGGAGCTGCGTGGCTTGAGTCCACCTGCCTACCTGCAGACGAAAAAACGTTTTAGCATTTCTGAAGGTTCACCAAATGAAATGTGGGAGCCTTGGGTGTCTGTGATACAATTTCATCTCTTTTTTTTCACCAAGTGATTCACAATAAAAGCCCAATCAATCTGGCACTGAGCCCAGCTAACAGTATGTTGCTCACCGTGACGCTTTTCTTTCACACTCCACTGCGACCTTGCTTGCAAAAGGTCTCCACGCTCTTTTCTTTCTTGACTATTTTCATGAGCATGAAAAGATGTTTTTCAGTCGCACGCGCCTCTTAACTTGGCATGCTGCCTTCCCCATGCTCCCCCGCCATCCACAGAAACCTCCGCACTGCATTTATTTGGCTTCTTTATGCGTTTTAATTAGTGGCTTTTGAATAATTTGTTAGAAGCATTGGGATGACGCTGAAGATCTGACAAAAGGCGAAAGGTGTGTGGGACGAGATGGCGATAGGACTCCTAATCCTCTGTTCCTCTCCTTTGCAATGAGAGAGAACAGGTGTAGCGGCAGAACAGGAAGGAACCAAGTGGAGGTTGCAACTATAAATTAGCAAGAGAAAGAGAGAAATCATTCAGGTTTCATTTGCCGGAAAGCTTGTACACCTGTCGAGAGTTTGCAATTAGCCGTCAATTAGCAGCAGTTGTTGTTTGGCCATCTGTCCATAAACGCTGCATCTCCCCCGTTATTAGAGCAGACACTGCAGCGCCAGAGTGAAGTAGTTCCACATCCGCTGATCGGCACGCGCACACTTTTGCTCCGTTCCTTCTGACCTCAGCAGGAGTGACAGTTTAACTGGCATAGATGTTGGTTTAACACACGCCAGGGATGTTGCAAACCAAGAAGGGATGAGGGAGGCAGAGAGGGAGGGATGTCGGGGTCAGGCCTGCCTCCTCTCCAGTTAATTGGCCTAGCTTGTAGCGTGCGCTTGACAGATTGAATTATCAAGCTGCCTCCACGGTCTGCAATCCCCCTGCGGTATATCCTGGTTGACTATTAATGACCAGCTACAGCAGCCTCCTCTGTTCTGCTCTGCTCTTGTCCCCCCCCCCTTCTGTCGGTGACTTAAAACCTTGAGCAGAGAATTTTCTCAGCGTCTGCCTGTCTCTGTCCATGCTGCTGGATGCCCTTTGGTCTTTCAAATTTAGTTTTCTCAAAGAAAAGCCAAACTTTTTTCAAGGCGAAAAAGTTGAAGTTCCTTTTGAAATTTTGCAACTTGGAGGCTTAATTGCCTCTCTGCTGAGGACCACCTCCGTTTCGTTCCTCAAATGGCAAAGTCTTGATTAGAAGGTATGGCCGGGGCGATGGAGCAGATAATGGCAAACAGTGGAAACAGGATGAAGGCTGATCTCCGCTCGCTGCGCATTTTGTTGTATAGAAGACTCTAATGAAGAATCAGCGAGGGTGAAATAGAAATGGCAGGACGTCGTTGCTATGTAGCGCCGAGTCCATTACCGTTCGTGTCCTGAAAGCTGTTACTCTGCTCAACCACAAACACAGGCCTTCAACATTGGTTAATTCCAGTGTGAATGTGCTGCCTGAGTGGCTCACCTTTTCTTTCATTTCTTCTTTATCTTTCTCCGTTGTTTAAGATTCACTTTAAACCAGTCGGACTGTTTTTGTTATGCAGTTCACAGTTTAGCTGCGCACACTGAATAGTAAGAGTGTCTCTATACAAGAGTAGGAGATGTAATACATAAATCGTAATGTGCAGACAGTCTTTCAGTTCATGCAGACCGACTCTGCTGTTCCTCATAAATAGATTGGCTGAGGCTGATTTTTAAAAAGAACACACGGCCTGTTGATTACAATCCCCTGCAAATAAAAAACAACTAAAGTAAAAACATGCCAGAATTTTCTGACAGTTTTTGTCTGCCTTCTTTGACCTGTGCAGTATTGCCAAATTGCAGGTGTACTTGTGGTTTCAGAAGATGAATAGGAGTCAGAGCCTTCAGTTACCAGGCTCCCCTGCTGTGGAGTCAGCTCCCAGTGTCATGGAGTGGAACTGAGGCTCAAGTGCAGAATGATAAAGCACGACAGACAGGATGTTAATACAAATATAGACTTCTTTACAATGTTTACAACATCAAACAGGAAGTGAAATGTAAGTAATACAAAGAATGGTGGAATGGAGGAAATGCTCTCGAGGGAGCCAACTACAGGTTGGAGGTACAAAGCAAGATGTGTTTAGCTGGTGCAGGAAAACTAATCAGAACTCGGTATGACCAAGCTAGGAAAACAAAGGCTGGACTAAAGTTAGCAAAGGCATGTACGATACCACACAGACCATCGTTGAACTGGTGGACTATACAGAGCAGATAAAGCATACACTTACAATAAGCTAATACAACACTAATCTTGAACCCACGAGAGCGAGGGGGTAACTTAGCCGGCAGCCAGGGAAAGAGAGGGTGAGGATTAGGCAGGCGGAGGAGGTGCACAGCCTGGCAGTAATGGCGTCCGGCAGGCGCAAGGCCGTGAGGGTTTCTGTGGTGGAATCCAGACAGAACCGGGTCTGATTGACGAGGGAGAGCTGAAGCTCAGTGTCAGGCAGACAGGAGCTTGGCAAGGGTGGTCACGCATTGGAGACGTAGACAAACAAGAGTTAGCAAGAAGCGTGGAAACAGAGACACTCGAAGCAGAGCAATGACCTGAGTTGATTAACTGGGTTGAGTCGTCTGAGCCCGGTTTACATGGGGAGACTGATGAGTTTCAGGAGATGACCACACCCCGCCGCAGGTCTGTTTACTCAGGTGATTATCTAATAATCTGCACCTACTCGCATGGAGCTGGAGGTGGCGGGCCTGACACCCAGTTTGGGTTCAGGAGGCAGACACCCTCTCCACTTTTAAGATTAGGCTTAAAACTTTCCTCTTTGATAAAGCTTATAGTTAGGCCTGCTCAGGATAAAAAAATTGAAACTGATTTAAATTCCACAACATTCTGCAGCAACCTGTGGTTTGATCTTAGTGGGTCCGGCATTAGTTTTTATAGCTGAACAATGACCCAAACACTCATCCAGACTCTGTAAGGGCCGTCTAAATAAGAAGCAGAGTAATGGAGTGCTGCATCACATGACCTGGCTGCCATAATTACCCAACCAGTTGAGACGGTTTAGGATGAGTTGGAGCGCAGAGTGAAGGAAAAGCTGCCAACAAATGCCCAGTGAACTCCTTTATGAGTGTTGGAAAAGCTCCAGGTGATGACTTAATGGAGCAGGTTGGAAAATGAAAGGTGTGTAAAACTGTTATCAAAACAAAAGGTGACTATTGTGAAAATCGAAAATGCACACTTGTTTTGTTTACACTCTCTATTATATGAATCCAAATGTGTCATTTCATGATTTGATGTCTTGTATTGTTCTTGTACAGTATTGTTCCACAGCTCATACAACAGTGCACGCTGTGATTCAAAGTGGTGTTACAGACAGACAGTAGGTAAACTCTAATCATCACAGAGAGAGTTTGCAGGCAGAGATTCCTTCTAGAATCTTGCCATGGATCTATGACATCATACATTTGCTTCGATGCCATTGCTTAGCAACAGGGGCTCCTCTCTTAAGCAGCCAAAGGCCAAACTTAGGAGCCCAAAAAGATCCCCAAAACAGTCACCATTCACCGAATCTGCTTCACGCTCAACACTGCACTTCCTTGGATCCTCATTAAATGGATTAAGTGAAAGTTTTTTGAGAAAAGTAAATAAGAGACACACACACATAGACAGCAACATGCCTAGCAACAGGGGCTTGCCTCAGCATACGGTCAAAGGCCAGGCTGAGGACATCAAAAAGGTCACAAAAAGACCCCAGTAATGGCCACCAATGTTGGGCATCGCTAATCCAAATGACTTCAAACTTGACACTACACACCTGCCAAGTTTGATATACGGCTATCAAGATATGTGACGAACACACACAAACACACACACACAGACATTCCTGGATTCAACTGGCTATAATTGCAACACATTTTGATCCGTTGAGATGTTTTCTTCATTTTGGCGTCTTTTCTCTTCGGCTACTGTACGTTGAGCTCTCCGGGCTACTGTAGCTGGAAAACGCCAAGTCTCGTAAAATAAGACTGAAGCTCTCGGCATGGCTGGAACACCACTAAGTGTTTTTATTTGATGCACCCTCAAGCTCACCCACACTCCCTTTAAAACATATTGTATTTAACAGAGTCTGTGCAAAATGACCAGCACTTCAAGGTAAGTGTTTTTTGTAACACAGCTCAGCCTGGCAATTAAACACCAACAGCATGCTATTTACAGGCGGTCTGGGGTCCAGTCAGAATAAACTGAAACACAGAAAAGACACCCTTTTGTCCAGGCTGGCATATTTCTCGGTTTGAAACGGAGGCTGGTATAATGGTGATGATGGTGCCACCTCCCGCTGTGGCTAAAACCAGGCTGCCTGCTGGCTTCCTGACAACCCTAACATTACTGTATAATCAGTGCTTACCATCGCTTGCACCCGGCAGATACACAGAAGTAACACACACACACACACACACACACACACACACACACACACACACACACACACAGCCATAAACAAAATGTATCAACTCATGCATAAATACTGACTCACGTACAGTACATGCTTGCACACACTCTCTCTCTAAAACACAAACCGGTACACACACATCACTCTACACATCACACGAGGACAACAAATAAGCATGCTTTATTCGCCCACACTCACACATACACACAGTCACAGCTTGCGTGTGGGCCATTGTGAGTGACAGCGAGTAGTTGCGGTGGTTATCTGTGTATGCACGGTCGCTATGTGTCGTCTTAAAATGCCAACTGTGGGCGTCTAACTTGAAGATAAGATATTGAGAGATGTGAAGGCAAAGGCTTGCAGACCAACTTCAGCACGCATTTAGTGCGTCAAGATAAATGTGCAGGAGATGTGTGTGTGTGTGGGGTGACCGAAAAGAGGAGAGAGGAAAGAAAGATGAAAATTCAGGAGGAAAGAGAGAGAGAGAGAGAATCTCATTCCAATTATCTCTCCAGGCCTGTCCTTGTGACAAATGTCAGATAAGACTTTTGCAGTGATAAAACCCACCTGACCCTCAGGACTTTTGACCCTTCTCAGACTGGGTAGCACTAAGACTCTTGTTACATTGTCTCTCCTGATAGGCCGCTGAGACCACAGGGGAAATGGGATTTCTTTCTTAGCTGAATTAATTCAATAAAAAATAAAGCTTTTCTTTCCGGTCCTTTCCTTCTCTCTGCCTCTGTTTTCCAGTTGGCAGGTTGGCAGTTACAGAGACTATCGCTTACAGAAAACACCCGACCTGTTAAGGTGTCAGAGAGCGATGCCAGATTTGTGTACATGCAAATTTTTCTGGACCTTTCATGCAATTTACGCTCACAATTGGTGTGAAATTGACATGCGATTCACTGAGGTGGCAGATAGTTATGCAATCACTTGCTGGGGCGGCCAGCTTACCACATTGTCTGAATCGAAGAGAGGTTAAAGATGCACTTCACTCTTGGAATTTGTCGTAGATGAAAAGACAGACAAATCTAAATTGACAAATGCGGATATCAAATTATTAAATAAGTGAAGTCATGCCAAATATTTTATAAGGCCACCCACCACTGAAATTCAGCTATGAAAGAAAGGCTTCCATTCACTCATATAATTAAGGCAGTATGAGTGCCTCAAAGAGGCAAGTAAAAAAAGCAATGAAGTGAATTAAAAAGAGAAAGGTTACATATAAAATTCAGGCAAAGGACCATCTGATATCTTAATAAAATCCCAATTTAATTAGGCTTCCTTATAGCCTAATTCAATGTGGATGAATTTCTCAGAAATGTCTGAAAGCATGAGAGCAGCTTATTGCTGGATCACACGAATGTGCTTCATACGGCTGCTGACCTGCACTTTCAAGCGAGCATGACAAGCAACATGCATGTCTGTAGACAAACACGGTGCCTGAAAGAAAGGGTTTCTGATGGTGAAACCAAGCTACAGTAGCTCCAGCTGTGTGGTATCATTAGGTAAATCTAGCCAGAACTGTGTCCCCTGCTGCCTCCCAAACAGCTGGATTTCTCTAATCCAGTTACAGCCTGATGTGATTGCAATTCATTTGAGCACCATTTTCATCTCAAAATTATCATTTCATAAATGTATTATCATAGAATTTGCTGTGCAAATCTCTTGAATGCTTGTGAGGTGTTTCTGCACATCGTCCTTACGCTGAGCAGTTGTTTGCACGGTACATACAGTGTAAATGGTCGATTTATTCGTTTCCACACAACGGTATTTTTGACTAACACAGACTGTAATCTGCAAATTAAAGCAACAGCCATAACTGGAAAAAAAGCAAACAAACGATGCTCTTACGGGCCGCTTTCTTTCATGACACTGGCATTCATGAATCCCAATTATGTTTCATCTAGCACCACCAGCAAGTCAAAGTTATTGTGCTTCTCCAGTGAAATAACTCCACCACTGCTGGACGGATGCAGTCGAGTGAGGAAGGTGTCCAATTCGGAAACCTCAGAATCGCATCTCTGTTTTCCATAGATGACGTGATTCCTAATCGAATTGTGACCTTCAGCGTGCACTGGGGCAGTTTGCAGTCAAGTGTGAAGCAGCTGGGATGAGAGGCTCCATGTCCAGGTCTGAGGTCATGGATCACTGCTGGAAACTGAAGGTTTGCTGCCTCTGAATTGGGAGTGAGCTGCAATCAAAAATATCTCGGGATCTTGTTCGCGACTGAGGGGGGAATGGAGTGTGGAAAGAAGACTGGTGCAACGTCAGTAGTACTGCAGGCGTTGTACCAGTCTGCTGTTGTAGAGAGGGAGCTAAGCTGGAAGTTCTTAAGCCCTCACCTATGGTCATGGATACAAGCAGCAAGTTTCCTCTATAGGGTGTCTATAGGGTGTCATAGGAGCCCATACATTCTGAGCAATCTCAGAGTAAAGCCACTGCTTCTTCATGTCAAAAAGAGGCAGCTGAGGTGCTTCAGGCATTCAATCAAGATGCCTCCTGGACACTTTCCTTTGGAGTTTTCCAGGCATAGAAGTGGGGAAACGTTTGGGAGATGGACATCTGGAATGCCCTGCTTAGCCTGTTGACCTGATGAACGGATGGATGGAAAATTTGGCTAAAACTGTTTTTTGTCAAAAGATTGAAACTACAACTAAATCAATATCAAGTGCCAAAATGAACACTGACATGCAGTCAGGCAGGCAGGCGGGCTGGTTAGAAGCTCAGCTCACCAACACAGCTGACTACTCACTGCATCAGCTCCCGCAAAACAGTCCTGTTTTCAGCCTTTCAAGGTCTTCAGCCTTCTGTGTGATTGTGTGTAATCTACAGAAGCAGCTGCCTCTGATCAGCCAGATCAATAAACACAGAAGCACAGAGAGAATAAAGCAGACACATATCCCATTCACAATCCATGCACTCTGGGCAGATTGGATAGCAATCCAACACTGAAAAGATAGATGGACCGCTACTCCAGCAGCAGGGTGCATGCTAAGGCAATTTCAATGCTCATGATTGTATAGATGTAGTACTGTGCTGTTATATGTAGTCTTTATCGTTGTTGATGGGTCGACTGGTGTGGATGCCAGTATAAAGAGCAAAAGTTGTTTTTTTTTTCCTGGCAAACCATCTGAACTGTTTTTTACTACAAGTTACTCAGAGAGTTTAGACTCCTTCAACTTCTTTAGGTTGTCAGACGCTCTGGCAAACAACTGTATGTACATCATCACCACCTGCTGGACTGGAGAGCTGTTGGGATGTGTTAAATGTACCATGTAGTCAAAATGCATTTTCACTGTGTCCTTTTTTGTCCTAAAAACTTGAAGATATATGAGACAATGAAGGCTAACTACTGCCATTCATGTATTCCGCATTGCACGGCTAACATGGATAACGTCATCATTAGCTTTGGTCGCATGCCCACACCTCAGAGCTGTGTGGAAAACTGTAAAGCTGAGGAACGTGTGGAAATAGTGGAAACTTTAAGAGTGACTTGAAACCAGTAAACAAGGAATGGGAGGATTACTGTGTTTCCTGTCACCCGTTGTGCTTCAGCGCGACCTAAACTCAGCCGGCGTTTACTTCTGTTTTACAGTCACAAAGAGGGTCTTCTTCCTGAAGGAGGCGTGGACAGCAGGACCTGATCTGTATATGAAGCTACAGACACTGAAACAGCGTGTTTAAGCACAGGACTACAACCAGGAGTTAAACAGTCATCATCTTTTCATTTTTTTAAGCTGAAAATTTAAAAAAAAGACACATGTGACCTTTTAATTCATGTGCTGAAAAGAGGCATAATATGAGACCTTTGAATCTAGACAGCTAGAATCTCTCATATGGTTACTGAGACATGTATGTGCAAACAAATTTGTCTTTAATTATATCATAATATTATCACAGGCTGAGATATATGAAATAATTAGTGTCTAAACTGTGTATTGTATAAGCTCAGGTTTCCTAACAGTCTCTTACAAGTTCCCAGAAAGAGATCCCGATTGACTAAAGATGCTCAAATTATCAGTCTGGCCATCTGCTATCATCCACAAATAGATGGCCTAATGAAGACCTTTACTGAAACAGTGTAAACAGATCCAAATGTATGCATCTGAGCTGTTAGGACTGAGAAAATGGTCTGATTGTTTGTATTTTAGGAGGCTGTCCAATCTATTATATTCTCTCTTTCAAATGCTGGTTGGCAGAAAGCTGGAGGTTTTCGAACTTGAAAGGCTCTCGGTGGGGAGCCTCTCCCATAGACACCTCATTTATACCCATAATCTTTTTGCTTCAAAACTGATCCATTGTCTCTTGGATGGTTGGGCCTCCTGGTGTGTACATTCACCAGGCGCTGGCTGGGCGAATCCCCAGTCTTGTTTAGTCAGAGGAGGTGTGCTAGAGAAGCTTTACGGCTCAATTGCAATGAGTGGGTGGTTTCTAAGGATATTATTGTTTATATGGAGGCCAAGACAGAGGCATATTCATACTAGTACTTAGTTGTTGCCTGTTGTTGGTGTTTACTGAATACTGTTACAGTCTGTGTTTCATGTGTTTAGTACTTTTGAGCTGTCTAATTCCTAGCTTTGCTGTCTGTACTTTTCTGATCCCTCTTTTTGAGGCAACCCATGTCCCATCTCTACTCCTCCATCTATGTCAAATGTGTTATAACTGGTGCCACTTTCCACAACATGTGACTTTTGTTTGCACAGAACTAAATGTCGCACAGCCATCAAAAACTTTTCTTGTTTGGCTGGAGGGAAGAGAACTGTCCGTTTTTGGGGAGTTATCCTGACAGGCTGGCAGCAGATACTGCAGAGATGATATTTCCACCTCCTTGTCCTTTCGAGTTTCTTTCTTTGTCATTCTCTCTTTATGCAACTCTTCTGTGTGTGTCTTTAATATCAGAGAAGAACCCAACAGAGTCAACAGCCAGCTATAACTAAAGTGAAACTGTACTGTGCAAACACAGTGTGTTACCTATGAACTGTCTCTGATATATACAGTATTTGTTTATATACTATATTAGCACTGAGATGAACAGTGGGAGAGACGGGTCTGGGTGGGGAAGGTAATATTAAAGCAAAAATTCCACACCACCCATCTAGAGTATTCATGATCAGTTGCCCTTACAAGGTCAAATATAAAACCTATACATGCATAACAATACTAAGACACTGGTCACTTATAGTCCTATTCAGACATGGGATACACAACGCTGCTTCATCAATCTGTTAAAGTGACAGCATCCAGTCACTCAGACATTGGTCACTGTATTGCTCCGCACAGCTTCATACGGACATATCAATCACAAAAGACTACATCTAAACCAATAACAAGCTTATTAAAAACTGTCCAAATGACTAAAAGCCAGGGTCATTTATGATTTCCTGAACAGTGAAGAAGTCTGTCCACGTGTGATGATAATCGAACTACTACATTACCAACAGTAAAAGAAAAAATATCCCGACAACTCTAATGGAGCTCAGGATTCAACCTGCGGATGGTTTCTATGTGACAAATGAGTTGGCTACAACTCATAGACTGCGACTCTGTGTGACGGCTCATCAGTCTGAGGTGAGGAAGAGTGCACTGTGACCTGCCATTAGATCCTGATCCATCCTTTCTCCATATCAGGGATAAATTATAAGTGAAGTTACCAATGTTGCTGTTCTGTATTTAATGAAATAACAGGTGCTCATTTGCATTGATTGAACATTAAAAAAATCTTTAGTCTCCCAAACCTAGTGCTGGTTAATAACTTACAAAAATGGGGTTGTGAACACCAGGTTTCTATGTTAGCTTATATTTACAATATGCAATGGAAATTTATAACTGTATGTTACACATGACCAACTCATATAAAACTATTAATGCTGCCATTTAAACAGCAAAGAGTTGGTCAAAATATTACTGCACCGCCTGTGCAAATGTTAACACACAGATATTTCTGGGGCAATTACATGACCCTTAGTTTATAATAAGGGTCCCAAAGTGTACCAAGAAAACACTTTTACACCACAGCAGTGTGAACTGTTGATATAAAGCAGGATGGATCGATGCTTCCACGTTGCCATCTATCCATCCATTTTCTTCCACTTATCAGGGATCGGGTCGCAGAGGCAGCAGACGAGGCAGGTCATTTCACATGTCCCTCCCTGCAGCAACACTTTCCAGCTCATCCTGGGGGATCCCGAGGCTTTCCCAGGCCAGATGAGATACATAATCCCTACAGCGGGTTCTGGGTCTGCCCCATGGTCTCCTCCCAGGTGGACATGCTCGGAAAACCTCCAAAGGAAGCTTCCTCAACTGGCTCCTTTCGACATGAAGGAGCAGCGGCTCTACTCCAAGCTCTCCCCGGATGTCCAAGTTTCTCACCCTATCTCTAAGGCTGAGCCCAGCCACCCTGAGGAAGCTCATTTCAGCCACTTGTACCCGTGATCTCGTTCTTTTGGGTTACTACCCAGAGCTCATGACCATAGGAGAGGACTGGAACGTAGATGGACTGGTAAATCGAGAGCTTTGGCTTGAGGCTCAGCTCTTCACCACAATAGTCCGGTACGAGGCCCGCATTACTGCTGATGCTGCACCAAGCCACGTGTCCATCTCACACTCTATTTTCCCATCACTTGTGAACAAGATCCCGAGATACTTAAACTCCTTCCTTAGGGAAGCAACTCCCCCCCTACTCAGAGGGAGTAATCCACCAGTTTCCAGCAAAGAACCATGGCCTCGGACTTGGAGGAGCTGATCTGTACAGTTTCATGTTATTTACATTAAATATTAAATGTCACAGTAGTAGAAATTGTGGTTCATCAGACCAGTTTAAGTTTTTCAGATCTTCCATTATCATTGTTGTCTTTTTATCAGTCTGACCATTCCCTGAGATGGTTATGCTTCAAAACCACAGTAGATTGAGAGTTTTCTCAAATAGTTTCTCAAACCAGCTCATCTGGCATCAACAACAACACATTTAAAGTTACATAAATTCCCTTTCTTCCCCGTTTCTAATCAAGATGTTTGCTTTCATGTGCAGTCACTCGGGTTCACCTAATGAAGTGATCCGTAAATGTAACTGTGCCATCTCTAGAACTTCCTGGTGCAAACACATGCCACCACACTCTATTGTATAATGCACCCTCCATTAAAGGGGTCTCTCAAGTAAAAAAAAAAAAAATCAAATAAAAAATTTCACGATCAATTTCACTTATTTTAAATACAGTTTTACATCGTACCACATCCTGAGTAAGGCCAGCAACACTACAAAGCGGTCATGTCTCAGATTCTTGTATCATAGTTTGAGTCGCTACAGTTAACATGTCACTACAGTGAGGACTGGAATACTCACAGCTTTGCCTCATAGCTCTGCTCTCCAGTCACTACAACAGTTCAGTGTTCCTGCTGTACTTCACCTGATGCATCTTCACACTGTCAATCTCACAATTCTCCCTCCCCTCACATCTCTTGATGTCCTGATGCATGCACATACAGCCGCAGACCCTTTGCAAAGTAGGACAGGAGAGTACAAGTGCCCCTCCTTTAATATTATGCAGGCAGCTCTCAGACCTCAGCCACAGAGTACAGAGGACCCATGGGACCCTATTACCAGTGACACCACCAGACTCCACAACCCTCCAGTAACACACAGTGACACAGAGAAAGAAGGACTACAGAGACAAAGCGCAAAGTAGAGCGAAAGAGGTAGTTGACTTGGAAGCAAGGAAAATTAGATGAAAATGGCCATGGAGCAGAAAAAAAAGAGGGTGGGATGGTGTGACAAAGAAGAAAGAGGAAGAGGAGCAGAACAAGGGAGGAAGAGGATGAAAAGAAACCGGTCAAGTACCAGAGGGGTGAAGAAAAAAAAGACACAACATGGAGAGAACAGAGGCATTGAAAACGGTGGAAGGATGTCAGAGAAAGGAGGGTTACTCAAGAGGAAATGTTTCTGGAAAACATTTGCTCTTGGTTAGGAAGGAATAAAGTGAATTCCTGTTTAAAGCTTCTGAAATGCTGCACTATTTCTTGTTCAAACTGCAGAAAAATAATGTTTTTTCTTCTTCTCCTAAGCCATCTCCACGTCATTAGACGGCGAGCCGAGACCTCTCGTGTGCTTTAATTGATGATAACTCTGATTCTTTCTGCTATTTCTCCTAATTTCCACACAGATCAGCACGATGTAATTACAGTGTTTCTTTCCATTCCTCTCAATGTCCTGTAATTGGCTTTTTGACACACACAGAAGCTCCATAGTGTATGTCTTACCCGGCGTATAATTGCGTTCTTTTTCACGTCTATATCCGTGTGTATTTGGTCCGTCTGAACATGTCATTAAGCATCTGTCTGAGTCTGACTGTGAATTTAATGCAAGTACTTGTCGGAGAGTGTATGTGTGTTCTCATGTGTAGCTAGCGTGGCGGCGGCTGCAGCAGTAGTTTTTCCTCCACATAATTGTGTACAGTTGTTGAGACAGTCATTACTGTGACAGATGAGCCAGAGCTTGTCGCAGTTTTTCCTCTTCTCTCAACAGGCAGATGTCTCCTCTTGATCTCCGTCTGTTGCCTTTTGTGTCGCCGCGCAAAGCGTTTGCCGGGATATTCTCCGAGTCAATTAGCTAACGAGCAGCTAACGAGGAGATAAGGCCAATTAAGATAATAGTGATTGTGATGATGGTAATTATGACAATGAGATTGGTGAGACACCAGGTCAGCTTCAGGGAGAGGCATGGATCCGAAGCAGACAAAAAAAAAAAACACGTCCTCCTCGTCAAATAACTTGTATAATTGCAATTAAAACAAGACGCCAAACATCTTTTTAGCGTTTGAAGAGCTTATGTTGTTCACGTTAACTAACACATTCCCTTTGATGAGGACGGGCTGCATGTATTTCACATGTGGTGACAGGTTTCAGGCGGCAGAAAACAAAGCGGAGCAATTAGCGAGAAAATGTGTGCAAACAAAGTACGTGTGGTTTAAAAGTAATCCGGCAGACGTTAATTTGTTTAGTTAAATCTATGAAAAGAAAAATCCATTGTCTGTTCTCACTTTGCTGTGACTGACAGCGGCAGTCCATGTATCAGTCTGGTTTTAAGAGCTTGTAATGGTGATGGAAGTGCTAAAGCGCCTCAGGAGAGACTAGGAGGGGAGTGAGTGTGCATGTGTGCGTGTGTGTGTGTGTGTGTGTGTGTGTGTGTGTGTGCGCCTGCGGGGCACTGAATGGGTTCTCCCCAGAGGGTAACAAATGTGAAATGATCATTTCTTTCCTCTGCATACACACACATGCACACACACAAATATACAAAGAACTCCAACAGAAAATAAACAGCCCTTCCGTGAGATAGCCACATTCAAATAGTGAAAGCTTATTTAAACAACATATTCAATACAAAAAAATGTTTTATTATCTGGCTCCAACTCCACCGCTTTGAGCTCAGACAAACACACACACTGATCTGTAATGCCATAACTTCCCCTCTAACCCCTTCGAGCTACACAAAGACACAGCAAGTGTCTCAGGTTAGAAATTGGATATGTCAAATGCTCATTCTAGCGTGAAATACATAATAGTGAGAATTTTCCTCTTTCCTTTTCTTCTTTTTTGTTTTCTTTTGAGTATTTTCTCTACAGTTTGGCCAACTCCCCCCAAAAACTGCACTCCTTGTCAGGTATCGGCCGCTTCTTTCACAACTGACCTATGCGCTCCAAAGACGAGATTATGATCCCTCACTGGCTTCCCACTCTACCATTTATACGCCATTCATTTTTTATTGCTGTCCATGACTGTCTTTCTTTCATCCTTCCCTTTTTGTGGCATTTTTCTCTGTTTTCTAGTTTGTAGTTGCTTAGCTGGTGACTAAAAGACCACCTAAACTACATCAGTTCAAATATGGCTCAAAAAACTTTATACCAAAACTGTGCAAATCACCACATGCCTTAAAGCTTGTCAACCGCACCTGTATAAAATTCTAGATTCTATGAACCACATGAATGACTTTCCCTAAAATGAACGATGCAATTGTGGAGAATCTAACTGATCTAACCATGTGTAGCAGGTCAATATTGACAAGAATTCATAGATTTATATGTTTAAATGCAATGCTAAACCACTTCGAACTAGCTTAAATGGATCACCAGTGGCCTGGTTGTCAAGACACTAAACCTGCGGTTACTCCCAAAAAGGTGTCATTAACTAGCAGTGGTACTTTTGCCAGCTAAACGGGGGATTCGAACAGTAAATAGCAGATTGCAGGAAGTGAATTTGCCAGGTAATAGAGCTGTAATTAGTAGCAGAAAGTAAATCATTAGAAATCTTAAATGGATTATTATGCGACTCCTTGGAAATTTCTCATGAGGCAAACAGGGACAATAATGAAAGAAATCAACACCAAGTTCTGAGAGGCTTCCTGGAATGCTACTTCACAGGCCCTTCCCAAGTGATACTCTTCAATATTCTTCATTTACTAAAGGAAAACAAGGGTTCAAATCTTTCTGTCACATCTGCGATCTGATCCATCTGTTATGTACTTACTTCATTATCCCTTAATGAGCTGATGCTTCTGTAACACATGAACAAGGTGTTTATGCGCTCCTCACCGATGGAAGAAGGGCTACTTTCTGCAAGATAAAATCACAGGAGAACAAAAGTGGGATTAAACAATGGGCTCGCATGTACTGTAAGCTATGGTTAAACTGCACAGAAGATTACCGTATTTAACTTACAACAAAGCAGTTGAAGATAATGGATTTTCACTAAGTAGGCAGATTGGTGAAAGATGGCACCATGAGACGAGAACTTGTCTTTTTGTGGCGTAACAATAAGACACACAAAGTGGATTCATAAAAAGTACAAGTGAGGTCACAGTTTAGCTTGCTTAGATTTTACACAGAGAGAAAAAAAGGCAGTGTGATTGCATCCAAACTCAATGGAAAGAGGAAGGTTGATGGGAATTGGCAAAAAATAAGGTAAATTAAATATGAGTTATTGCGAAAAGAAAAAGGTCTCAAGCTGAGGAAACATTATCTGTATTATTCCTTTTGCCTTATTGCTATTCACAGAATTTACACTGTATAAACCACACAGAAATCAAAACCCTGGAGGCTGAAAAGCTCGATGCTTCCCTAGATGAGGGGAAGAAGTGAAAGGACTTCCTCTCAATCATGTATCAAGGACACAAAGCATCAACAGTGCATATCATTTGTAATTAAGCAAAAAACTAAATTAAAAAGGTGAAAAAATATATGAATATAAATATATATGAATAAAAGCTCACTTATGAAGATTCGTGATAGAAATATTAAATGATGAAACTGTAATTGCTCCATTTGAATAGCAAGTTCACAGAACCAGTTTTTGAAACATGGTGGGCGATGTCAATGTTTTTCCTTCTGAAGAATAATTTTATTTATTTATTTATTGGGAGAACCAAACATTCTTAAGAGCAGCCGAAGAGGACCCGGTCTCTATCAAGTGAAAGAGTCCTTTAGATTTATCACAGAATGGCAGCACAAATAATTTCTGTTATTATACAAGTGTTCACCGGCAAAGTAGAACTTTCACAACAGTACTATAACTAAAAGAAACTCTCAACAGTGTTTACCATTTGCCCATTCACACACTGATTGTGTCAGAGCTGTCGAGCAAGGTGCTCGTTTGCCATTGTCAGCTTTGGTTTCATTATCTTGCCCAAGGCCACTTTGGCGAGTTTCAATACTATGAGCAAGGATGCATAGTATACACTTCCCTCAAGCGGTGAATATACATTCCTGACCAGTAATTGGGTTGTAATTTGCTGTATAAGTGCTATGTGAGAAAAATATAAAGCTAAAACTGTACTGCACTCTGTAGAATAATTAAAAAGGAAATCTGTTGCTTAGATCTTTATAGAACTAATGCTATACCTGCTGTCAGAATGTGGCATCTATGTGTGACATTATATATTTGCCTTTGATGATGTTGCCTAGCAATAGGGGTGACTTAGGCTCCTCCCACAGTCAACCAAATGGCCCTCTGAGAACTCTCTAAAAAAAAGGCCACCAATCATTCAAACAACTTCAGTCTTTACACTGCACTTCCTTGGGTTTCCAGTAATACACCTGCCAAGGCTGAAGTGGATCAGATGTACAGTTGTCTAGATAAGCTAAGAAAAGGAACACCAACAGAAGACCAACAGAGATTCTTTCATTTGTTACTGAGATGCAACTTCGAAAAGTTAAAATAGTGTCAAACACACAAAGCTTCAGGACAAATCTAACTAATCTGAAATTCACCAATTCATTCTGGCCATGTCAACAAACATGCTATCATTTTAACCATGTGACAAATGAACATCGTCTGTATGCAGAAGGTGGCAGGTGGTTGGCCGAAAAGGTCACATGGTAACTAACAATCTAAATTCCAATATACATCTTTTAGGAAAAATGACAATGACTATGAGCAGGTGAAATGCTGCGATTCTAACTGAGGTTAAAGGTTCTGTCCTCAATATCTATGGCAAAACTAAAATAATTCAGTCCAGCAGGTGGTATTGTGTGAAAGAGTAGTTTTGGTAGATTCAGAGTTATGTGGTGGCTGGAAAGCCAATGGTGTGTTCCAGTACTCATACTACCATGCTATCTAGAAAAAGATCTCATATGACAGAATAGACAGTATATCCAATGTATGTGTTTGTGTGTATGTGTAAATATGTTAAAATATATGTTTAAAATACCAGGGTGTCCTACTACATCTGGTTGGATTTCACAGAGTGCAAGCTAGCATGCTTTTCCAGCAATTTTGTCCAACAGTCCTCTGAGCAGTAGAAGATACATCACATACGTCATGGTGTCTTGCTTGAGTTTGAGTGTCTGAGAGTGCATAGACAGGTGATTTCACACTGCAGATTGCAACAGATATATAGCAAGACATCGCAACTAGTATGTCCTAATAGTATGCATGCTGCACTCAATGGTACGTTCTCCCTAAGGACAGCTGTAGCACATCCATCCATCCATTATCTATACACCGCTTAATCCTCTGCAGGGTCACAGGGGGGCTGGAGTCTATCCCAGTCGACTCGGGCGAAGGCAGGGGACACCCTGGACCGGTTGCCAGTCTATCACAGGGCTACATTTAGAGACAGACAACCAAGCACACTCTCATTCACAATACAGACAATTTAGAACAATCAATTAACCTCAGCATGTTTTTGGACTGTGGGAGGAAGCCGGAGTACCTGGAGAAAACCCACGCTGCACAGGGAGAACATGCAAACTCCACACAGAAAGATCCCAGGCGTCCTAATTAGGACGCGAACCAGGGATCTTCTAGCTGTGAGGCAACGGTGCTAACCACCGAGCCACTGTGCAGCCCCCAGCTGTAGCACGTACTAAAGAAAAAAAGAAAAAGTATGCAATTTGAAATGAAAGGGAAATTTGGCTTCATTATAATACCTAGAATGGCGTATTCTACGTTGACTGTACGAGATTTGTTTTTTGAGTGGCCTCTTCACTTGTCCAGCATTAGCTTGTCCACTGGGGCCTGCAGGCATGTATTCTACTGATGTTCATTGTAATTTATGAACTGTTTAATAGGGAACTCTTCACATTCGGTGGATGGGTGAAAAACCTGACATCAGTAGTACTGCTACAATGGCTGCATTTTCCACATTTGAAATATACTTTTCGAAAAAGCCAAGTGTGATTTGGTTTTATGGGTTGGAGCAGAGTATAAGGTTATCTCAGACTGCTGAAATGATAGAAAGGGAGGTTATTTAGTGATCCCCCATAGCGACGGTTTTGCGGATTGTTTCCTGAGGTTTCTGTCAGTGACTGAATTTAGGATGTATTCTTCCTGTTTTTCTTCAGTAGTGACTTCAGGCTTATGCAAGTGAAGTCTTAATGATGCTGAAGCATGGTTGCAGGCTTTGTCTATCATGGAATGATGGTAATTTATGTCATTGAATCTTGACTTCATCTCATCTGCTTCACATATAAATTCCTCCAGTTCCAAGCAACTTCTCATTAGTTGTAAAAATTGTCCCTTAGGTGGGCTTGTTTTGGCTGACATACCTGCTGTTTTTTTTTTAAGTATAAACACAATAAAGACACAAATTATTTAAAACATGGTTTAGATGGTGAATCTCGAGCATCAGTGGCCTGTCAGTGCACAAATACAACATGCTGCTGTTCAGTAACTTCAGACGTATTTTTATTTTGTTAAGTAGTCTCGAATTTGTTACACAGTAATCAAGTAGCTTGTCTTGCCTGTATGCACACTTGAAATGTTGTTTTGCTTGCCGCTTTTTTTTTCCCTTTTTCATGAAAACAATATAGCAGCCAAATTAAATGCTGCACCAATGTCAGGAAACGAGACATATCCTGAGATTGGTGCTCGTCTGTGAAGCCACATCTAGTTAACAACTCCGCAGCAGTACAGCTCCCAGTAATAAACAGGATGAATCATTTTGTGGTTTATGACACAGAAAGAATCCAACAACAGCACGAAAAAAAACAAAAAAACAACTCAGATGTCCTCGTATGCTCAAGACTCTGGAGGCCTGTGAGGGTTTTCACCGAGGATAAGTGTGATCTCTTCGACGGCTACAATTTCCTGACATTCTGACGAGATAGAGAGCAACGCATGTTTATGTAAATGTATTCGTAAGTGCATTCACGTAAGATGAGGTGGAAAATGTAAGTAATTTTTTTTTTCTTCTTTCAGGCTAAACGAACGGCTTTCGACGACGGCACAACAGCACCTCCCAGCTGGAGAAGAAAGTGGGGAAAGGTGAAGTTCAGCTCCTGCAGGTGCCGTTCCTCCGCAGCGATTATCATCCTCCGCCACACGCTGATGGCAAAAGCAGATAGACAGCCTCCACTATGTATGTTTACTGGCAATATTGCTTTTAAAGAGATGCCGTCCTGCAGGGCTCCTGAGGATGGCCCTGACATTTAAAGGGAACATTCTCTGAAAGGTGGGGTCTTTATTGAGATGTCTATTGAAAGTGACAACAACATGCTAGCATTTCCTGGCCGCCTCCTATTGTCTGTCTTGGTGCAGATAGAAGTGTCTTTGACGTAGCGTATTTTATTTCTTCCCCTGGAACTGGAATGGATAATGCTGAACAAACATGCAAAACACACTGCAAAAGACACGCTCACATGAAACAAACAAATTTAGCATCAAATTTCGGGTAGATTATTTGCATTTGGGAGCAGTGTAGTACAAACTATTGCATCCTTAATCTGTAAAAACGTGATAATCTGCCTACTATCTCTTTTTTTTCCATACGCGTGCCATTTCGCATCCCTAAATCATGAAGAAAAGCCATCTGAAGCAGTCAAAAATGTCAGCTAGAATTAGCCACACAGGGGAGCAAATACTCCAAGGAAGAGCAAATGACAGTCATTTACCTTCCACCTTCCCATCATACAACAAACTCCCCACTCTCCTCACTGTTCCTCAGCTCATTCTGGAGCAAATAGACTCTAAAGACAAGCTCTTATCTCATCCTTTAAAACCCCGCTGTAATTGTCCTCCTTTGCTCTAAGATGGGAGTTCACACCTCTTCCTCCACATCTTGGTTCTTTTATGCGTCTGATGTAGTGGTGAATCACACTCAGCCATCTTTTATGCCCCCTTTAATAGACACTCACGGTAATTGCGCCATTAACTTTGGGGACTTCTGGCACGGATGTTCGTGAAAGACCGGGCCTGTGTTTTGGGGATTGGATGAGATTGGATGGTGCGGCTATTTTGGGCTGTAATAATGATATGCAGACAAGGGGAGCTTGATGTTGCATATATTGCACAACGGTTTCCAGTTTCATTCCAGTACTGTCACATAACTGCATACGCTTCGAACTGGATACAGTTTTCAGAGGTATTTGCGTAAAGTCACACGAGGGAGCTAGACAGTAGCTTCATCGTGGACTGAAATGAAATAAATCTGCAAGGAAATGTAAGGATGCCAGCATTCCAGAAAGGCAATGAAAGTGGTATCCTCTGGCATCCAGAGTGTTCAGAGCTTATACAGTGGCCCCAGTGCTGCTACGTGACAGTAGCAGACACACACTCCTTGGAATACCAAACAGGCTTTGACTTAAACAGCAAGTTTTTCTAACTCAATGTGAAACAGCCAATCTCCAACCCCTGTGCCCCTGCTTTTCTGCCCCATGCTGGGGGTTAAATGGCTTTAACTTGCGGAGCAAAGAGCCAGGATGAACGTGAGGTAAGTAGGAGGGTTCGAGGGATTATTGGCAAGGAGCCCGGGGGTGTTGGGGGGGGGGCGGTTTCTGGGTGTTCGGCAGTGGTGTTTAGGGTGAAACGCCGGTCAAGCACGGCTGCCTGGTTGTCTGGAGTGACCCATCACCCTGGACGGTCCACCGCAGGCTAATTTCATCCTCCACTGAGCAGGGAGCAAAGGGGAGCTGGCTGTCCTCTGAGACCCACGTCAAGCCCCCTTCTTAAGGGCTTGGGATTGACATGGTTCCCTGAGGGGCGTCAGGGGTTGGTGATGGTGGGAACAACGAGGAGGAGCAGGGAAGCCTGATCACATAGAGAGGTTGATGAGTGAGATTGACACACTGAAAGTGACTGTGGAGGAGACAGCTGATAGATACCTGGGAATTAGAGTCTATTTCAGTGCATGAGGAGGTTGGTAGTCAAAGCAGGGAGGAAATAAGGATAAATAGGGATGATGAAAACAGGAATATTTCTTTACTCCCTGACTAGACTTGGGTTTGCAGTCAGCTACTTTGCTGTCAAAACTGTGGGTTATATAAGGGCATGAGTCACACAACATGACACAAATGAATAGTTTCTAATATATAAATAGTTGGTAACTAAGTTTTTCAGGAATATTCAAGCAATTACTGAATGAGCCTGTATTGACAGAACAGGGTAATCCAAAAAAAACAGCTGGCATAGCATAAATAATGCAAATAAAGCTGTCTGCTTTCATTTGCCTTTTCCAGAGTTTCGGGTTAGAGGTTAAGGGTAACTTGCAAGCACAAAGCATGTGTGTGTTTGTCTGGTAGGGTAGAGTCTGACCTCACAAAGAAAGCTCTTTCTAATATTTTCCTCCAACGTTTTGTCTTTTTTGTCACATCTCTGTATGTAAGTTCAGTCATTATCAACTTGCACAGATGGATCCATACACGAAAATTTTATTGTCTATTCACAGACATTCATTGTCACCAGAGGATACCGACTTTGGTGATCCTTTCACTTTTTCACTATTGCCACTATAAAGTAATAATTTTTTAGTGACATTAGTCGAATTGATGACTTAATAACTACTGGATGAACAGATATGAAATGTACAAATGTGGATTGAAATACGTCAGTGTTGTATATGCTGTAGGAGTACTACAACAAAGCTAGCATCGAGCATTTTCTGTTAAAAAGATGTTTAGAAAACTACCACAATTGTCTCTTAAATAAGGGCAGGTTTAAAAGTGAACCTTTTTTCTGAGACTGAAAGTTCTGAGAAAGTCTGTGTGGCACTCATTAGAATGTGACATCATTATGTGACATCATTTACACTTAGCTTTGATTGCATTGTGTGCAACTACCACAAATTAGGCTCTGCCCACAGGCAGCCAAAGGAGCACCTCAAAAAGACCCAAAAAAATGGTCATCGCTCAACCGATTCACATAATTCTCATCATTGCACATCCTTATGTCCCCAGCAATGCGCCAACGAATTTTGAAGTAGATCGGATGTACGGTTGTCAAGATATGAGAAAAAAACAGCCACACACACACACACACACACACACACACACACACACACAGATTTCTTCTCCTCCTCTGAGCATGTATTGCAAATGAAAACAGACCACTACTTGAGACTGTAAGTTATTCCTAAAACCCTCTCTTAATTAGAAATCATTAAAATCTTGCACCATGACGTGTGAAGTGTGAATAAAGTATCACAGCATCTCTGGAGCCACTGATGTGTCAAATGTGGTTGAATGGATTCAAGGTTCTTAACTGGTTTCCTTGAGAGCTACAACGAAACGCGAGCGAACGTCGACGTTATTAGCCACAGTCAGGACAGCTCTTAGCTGCATCGACTCGTCCGCATGGATCTCGCAGTGCAAATTGGAAACGTATCATGTCCATCAGCCGTTAGCTCCATCTACTGTGGCAGCCACATTTACAACCATTTCATATTTATAAATAACACAATTAGGTGGATAACCTTGAGAGGGCTCATGGCATTGTTTTTTTATTATAGCCATCCACGGTAATTACACATTGATTGAGTCTCCTGACAAACAGAAGGGTCGAATGAGAGGCAGAGGCCTTCCTATACGTCTCTCACTCTCCACCCATAATGAGTGATAACTTTAAAGGTCCTGCTGTCATGTCCTGCTCTTAAATGACCCCAACAAAATGAAAGAGAAGGAGGAGATGGAGAGCAGGACAAAAAAAAAAATGTAAAAAAAGGATGTGATATTTCATTATCACTTCTCGGCGTTCGCTACAGATACACAGTGACATGACAGTGGTAGCAGATAAATCAGACGCTGAGGTGACGACAGCAGCTAATAGGGGTTTGATGGTTAACTAACACCCGGGATTTATTAAATGCAGAGATAATGACCTGCCTGCTCGGATCTGTAGTTCATAGCACTTAAGGAAAGAATTAAAAATGCAGGGAAGTATTTTTCTTCCTGTTTGTTTTTGCAAAGATTCCCTTACTAAGTCCTGTAATTTGAAAAAGCACTGTGATGTGATTACATAGATACATATCATATTAAAGAGTTTTAAAGTAATTACATTCCTGGGAGAATGGCATAATTTGAATAGAATTACAAAGACGCACATACTTGGATGTAATAATTTATCTTTATTTCTCCTGCTTGTTTTCTCATTTGTTTCAAACAGTGAGCAATTTCTGTCATTTTTATATAGAACCTGTGTAAACAGTGATGATTAGTGCTTTATAAATAAGTTTCATTAGTCTTGGTAGAAATCATGTAACTGAGTCTGTGCTCAGAATGCATGACAACCATCTCATGATTTATAGCTGTATTTAGATACAACGCATTGGCTATTGTCATTATTCCAAGCACCTTTGGATTATTGCTTTCTGCCACTTGGAAGGATCAATATAGATGCTTTTAGATCAATGCAACAGTATTAAAGCCTGACTTATAATGACTTCTCTGACAACATTAATACAGGAAATGAAAACCTTCATTTTCTTTTTCTGGAAGTGAGAAATTCTCTAACAGTACAACCATGTAAACAATTCCATACTGTCAAAATCTGTGCTTCAAGGCAAGGAAACTGGTCTGTATCTGTCACTCACAAAAGAATCACGTATATATAAATAGTTATAGCCCACAACGCAACATCTGACCCAAAACTAAATGACATTTCAGTCCAAAGGTCATGGAAAATCTCCGGAAAGCGCCGTCCTTTTCTGATCTCCATCCGGTGACTATAATGTAGAGTGTCAGAGAGGGGTTGAAGGCCGCAACGCTGTTTGCAGAGATGTCATGCTCAATTCACACAAGCACACGCGTGGCAGCATGCGAGCGCCGATGCCAGGTGCCCACTCGCTTTTAAACGTGAACACAGGCGCAGGGACGCCCGCATGTATCGAGGCGCACGCACACACCGACACACAAATACACACTTTCTATTATCTGTAGGACATTTTTTGCTTGTGGTGAAATGACCCTGTTGTCATTCATCTTTACATCTCTTCCCTTGAGGTTGGACTGAGAGAGAGAGTGTGAGAGAGAGAGAGAGAGAGAGAAAGTGCCTGAGACTGCAAATCCGTTACAAAGGCGAGTCATTGATTCTGGGATGGGGAATTAATGAAGCCTCGGCCGGATATGACAGTACAGTGTCAAGACGGTGAAGAGTTATGCAGGCCGTCGGGCTCTGGCAGCCATTAGCTTACAGATAGTGTGTGTCTGAGGATGACAAAAGAAGAGGTAGGACAACTTAAAAAGGCATTCATTTAAAAAAAAAAAGAAGAAGCCAATTCTCCGGTGCAACATAGGCACATCTTTAGGCATCGCTGTCGCACTTAATGGCAGTTTTCACTCAACGCTGTTCAGAGTCTGCTCTTATCGCGTCCAAACGTTCTGCGGTGTTGTTTCCTTTCTGATGAGTCATGGTTGTGATAAATCAAACGTAATGTGTCTGTTTTGTGCTCGATTTTGCCAGGAAGAGGGTGTGTTTCAGACTATATCAAATTTTCCCTCAGTTTGGTGATTCAAAAGAGATTACAGTTATTGCTGCACCAGTATCGTTTGACTTACTGCATGCAGTTGGATGTGTGTATTGTTTCTTAGTAGAACTCAGTGTGGACGGTGTGTATGGAAGAAATTTAAATGCCTACATAAAAGCAAAGACAAAGTAAAATGCAATAGACGTTGTTGTTGGGATCAGGTACACGTTTTCTGTGCAATCAAGTCGCAATTGAAAAAAAAACAACAACTGAGTGATCTACCCAGCAGGGACACTACACTGACTCTACATTTAACCATGTTTGTGATGCATTTTCTGCAGTGGGTTGAAAGGATTCTCTGAATGTGCTGAAGTTATTTAATGTTAGCAAGAGAGTTTAGTTTTCATTCATTGATATCATGTAGGAACAGATGTCAAAAAGTCAAATTTGCCTGAAGAGGCAAATGTACAGGTAGGATGAATTTTACAGTGCCTGCTAATATTACTACTGATTAATGCACATTGTCTACTCTAGAACTTTTTTTCCATTTAAATACAGCAACACAGATTTGCCACTCTTTGTACAGTTTAATGCAGAACACACCATCTCAATAAGAAATGAAGGAAGCTCTGTCTGTCTCTCTCTTTTTCACATAACACACGACCTCCACTCCAAACGTGGTGGCTGTATTGCTGGACACCTGAGGAAGTGCAGTATCAAGTCTGAAGGACAAACTACCAACCCCCATTCACATTAGATGAACGGAGGTTGGTAGGTTGAAAGACAGACACTATTGATTAGTGTGAAGGAATTTCTCCAAAGTCATATTGCACTTGTAGGTGAAATGTGGTCTATATGAAGACAGGATTTCAGTGCATTCAAGGTTTCATATGAAATGAGTTCATAGGAAAGGATACAGACTATGTGCTGCCAACAAGAAGCTTCAAGGACAACGTAACGGGAGCAGCTTTGTACATCTCAGTAATAGATTAAAGAATCTGTGTGTGTGTGTGTGTGTGTCACTGTTCTTTGTCTCAACGACTGTACCACCAAACTTCTTTAAAATTGGTGGCTGTGTAGCTAGGGACACGAGGAACTGTGGTGTTGAGTTTGAAGTAGATTGGATAAATGGTGACCAATTGAGGGTCATTTTGGGGTCTTCAGCAGGCTTTTGCTCCTTGTGGGCGGGGCCTAAGTCTCCTCCATTGCTTGGCAATATCATATTAGAAGTCACATGGCAATGGCACATTCTGCATACAATCATACAGTCATTGGCTTGACTAGTACCTTAAAACTATTGACAACCTATCACAAATGCAACTAAATGCACGTCACTGTTTTCTCGAGTAAACAGGAAAATGCCAGTGCAGACAAAAGCTCCGCCCATGACTCCACCTCCAGAACTCTGATTGGGTTGTTGATTGCTTTAAATTTTGGTGTCAGTCAAGCATTTACCTTTGAAAATCTAAAAAAAAATCTCTCTTGCGTCTCCTTAGTCAAACTAATGGAAGTGACTTTTATTTAGCATTGGGACGTGTATGCCGCTCTCTGCTGGTCAACAGAAGAGAAAACAAACTAAACAAATAATGCAACTCCTGACTAAGCAAATGGTATGATTTGACCTTCATTTTTAACCTTGTCAACCTGGACCAGATTCTGGGCGTTATTTGGCTCCTGTCACATTTTTACTCGCTGTGGGCTCATTTTTCGCTGCAATATTAAGTCCTGCACCTCAGTGGAAACAACACAACCATGACAGGAAATAGAGACAGCTGTATTTATTATGGCATAAGTCATGAAAAAAAGGTTTTTAATTGATTTTATTCATATCAATATTGGAAATTTGGCATGCTATAGATATTTGATTGCTATTTTTAAACTGTTTTTAATTTGTTTGCATTAAAGCGAAATAGTCCTTAAATTTATGTCACATGGGTGTTGGTAACAGCTGAGTAACTCATGGCCTCATAGTTGTTCTGAGAAGCACAAAAATTGTTGTTTTTCCACAGAATCCGTCCACAGCCAAGGATTTATTTTTGGAGAATTTTTATGTGAGACGTAGAATAAAGTGATCTTGATTAAATATCACAATTTTTAAGCTTACACTTGTTTGATTTTCCCTGACGGAAGCCACTTAACACATGATTCATTCAAAGAAGATTGCGAGCCAAATGCTTCTTTCTGTTTTTATCATTTCTGGCTCTGATGAATGGAGCAATTCTGACAAATTTTAAAAGATAACATTCCTTTCAAACCCAGGCTTTCAGATTCAGAGGATTAAGACAAAGGGCTAAACAACTGTGCTTTTAAAATATGCTTTCATATCTTCGTGCTATTCATTATATAAAGTAGCGCACGGAAAGGAACTAATCCTAGCCATGTTTGTTGTTCTTGTTATTTTATTTTATCTCATTGAATTTGTTATGTGGGCATGTTAAGTCTCCCATACATATGCATCTGAAGTGTGAAGTTTTGTGTGATCGAGCCTGCTCTTTTTTTACGCCTGCTTATGGGTGCCCCTTCATCCCTGTGTGTCATACTCAGTTACTGGCCACAGATAAATAATAACACAAAGCCTCGAAGCAGCACCGGCACACATTAACCGATAGATCTGAAGTGACAAGTGTTGAGGGGCAGATCTATGGCGGGCACGCTCATGTGGCAGTCGGCAGGCGCGTTGGAAATTCACTAACAGACTCAAAAGTTAGCAGAAGACATCTCAAAGGAGAACAAAGCTCTGAAATGGCTTTGATTTAGTTCTGATATCAGTGCCAATACTCCATTAATGGCCTCTTTTAAAAGCTACAACATCTGAGCTGTGAAAAAAAAAAAAAGAAGTGCAGCAGACTTAGTTCAGAGTCCCATACGGCTTGTGGGACGGCTTCACACAGTCGCAACATCTCGACACGTTGCCTTGAAACTCCCCAATTTGGAGTTAAAAGTGACCAAACAACAAGCAGTGGGATCAAAGTTTTTGGCTCTTTTGTTCTCGCAGGCTGTTGTTTAGTAAATGATGAAGTCTCCGCTTTCTCTCTCTCTCTCGCTCTCTCTCTCTCCTACGTGAAATCTCCGCCGTATATCCAGCCAGTCAATCATCATTTTCAGGTAATATCTCAGCCAATTTATCACTGGAGGAGATCTGCTATGATTTAAACTCAGGAACAATTTAAAGGAAGTTTGCTAACAGTCTAATCTTGGTTGAGATGAAAAATGTCAATATTCATTCTTGTCAAGGAAAAATATGACACCTGAGATTCCCTGCAGAGGAATGCGAGACTCGACATGATCACACACACACACACACACACACACACACACACACACGTCTTTGCACACCACCAAAAGAAAGCCTTTTCAAGCCATGATAGCAGCTCATTGAGGGAAGGTGGCAGCACTGATTATCTGGAGGTATTCCTGTCTGACCTGGATTCGAGGGTTATTAGGGTGAAGTGCTCCGACTGGCCGGCCCCCCGTCTCCTCCTTCCCCTCTTACCCCCCCCCCCCCCCCTTCCTCTCGCGAGCCATTAATGCAGAGGCATAGCTGCGCCCGCATCTAAATGTTTCATTATGGCAAGAGTGCAGATACCAATTTCTTCGCCCATCTCTCCTCACTCCTCCCTGACGCACTCCTCCTCCTCCTCCTCCAGCGCCAGCACCCCCTCCTCCACCCTCCTGCACCGAGGGAGGAGAGCAAAGCATGACAAATTGAAATAAATGAGAGAGGAGGAAAAAAAAAAGGTGGTGTGGGGACAATGCCGGCGCCCCGGCTCCTCCTTTGGTTGGGAAAGGAGAAGATGAAGAAGACGACGGTGAATGAAGGATGCAGCCAAACATATCAAGAGAGGAAAGAGGGAGGTGGGGGAGGAGGGGGTTGCGGTGTTTGAGTGATGGTGAGAAAGACACTTTATTTATCCAACTATTATTGTCATTTCACCACCAGCTGTCCTCTCTCAGCCCTCTGTTTCATCCCCGGCTCCCTCTCTGCGCTCTGAGTAATGAGTGGCAGTAATTGGTGGATCCTGTTGACCTTTGCAGCTCTTCATTTCTACGTGTCCGTATGTATATGCATGCGTGTGACACAGGTTCCCGCTCAGGTTATGTACATTACAATATCCCTTCTTATTCGATCCAGCTCAGAAAGCGCTCTTAACAATGTTTTGCTATGTAATGTGACAAATCGGGCTGACCCTGTCAGAGAAGAGGATATAGGCAATAATGGTGTCTAGTCAAACAGGGCTACTTGTGTCAAAACAATTCCGCCCTGGTCAGCTTTACCGCCTGCTCATTAAGAACTTTGGATGAAATGTGATTTCTGCCTTTTTTATTTCTTTTAATAGTAACTCCCTGTGTGAAGGTTTAGCCTTCTATTTTCTTTTTCTCCACTGTGATTTTTATTGAAAATAATTGCCCTGCTTGTTTCTAGATTCACATGACCACTACATCAATGCAATGACATAAAATATAAACTAGCATGCAATATTTAGCCCAGTGCAGAAGTGCATTGATGTACTGACTGGTAACAGATTTGATTGTGACGTCAATCTTGAAAGCCAAAATACCCGAGACGATCAGACCGCCATTGAATTTCTCAAGAAAAGAAACGCCTTTCTCATCGTTTGATAGAAGCCTGCTTTTTGCACCACAGATGTCTGCTGTGTTTGGAGGAGAAGCTTTCATTTCTCTTTGTGAAGTGAGAGAAATCTGCAGGCGAGTGTTTCAGCCTTGGGAAACATGGAGCTGACTTCAAACTGACTGTGCAAAGAGAGAAGTTAAGACTTTGATATCTAAATCATACGAGCACTAGAGAGACCATCTGCATCATATTTCATATTTGTCTTTATCACTATTGTCTTAGTAACACCATATCTGTGGAGGTGGTTAATACTTGCGTGCTGTTCAACGTGCCCTCAGAGCAGCTTTTATCAAAGCACAATTAGTATTGTTTGTTTTTGCACTTACAAACTTAATACTGTTAATGAGAACCAGTGCAATGTCTACAGTTAGAATGTGACATAATCACATGATGTCATACATTTGCCCTTGATTATGTTGCCTAGCAACAGAGCGACTTAGGGATCACCCTCAAGTGGCTGATACTGTTGTGAAAGCATAACAGAAAACTACTTTTAACTAAAATGTAAGGACCTGTCATTCGAAAATCTCCAAACTCAGCGCTGCCTGTCCTCAGTTCCCAGTGACACACACACCAAGTTAGAGGCAGATCACATGTATCCATTTCAAGAAACGCAAACAACAGACAGACAGACCTTCCCTTATTAATGAGAGTAATGCAGAGCAGCTGTCAGTGATTAAACTAGGCCTGGGCAATAAAACAAAAGCAACAAGTACCGGCAATACATGCTTCATCAATAGCAATAAGAAAATTGTTGAACTGAATGCTCGATCGTTTCACCTAGATGCATTAGATGCAAACCGCCATGAATGACAACACAAAGTTCAGTTGCATAACCAACCCTAAGCATGCTCCATCCCTTTCTCATGAACAGCCTATCATGCCTTGATAACCGAGTTTCTTTATCCTCCATCACTCTCCCGGAGTCTTCTGTGATGGTTTCCAGAGGCAGCCTAGTCCAAGGCCTCTCGTTGCCTTCATCTGTATCTGAGGACCTTCCCTAGTGGAGGCTGTGGTTGGTAAGGACTGGTAGTTTGTCATGCGAGATGGACTTTGCGATCTTAAAATCTCCATCTCTACCTAAGCGCTCAACTGATGGACTTGATGTCAGTGGTGTGGAGCAGCAGGAGTGAAGTCCCCGTTGGATCGAGGCCAGCCATCTGGAACCTTTACCTCCCCGTGGTGTGGCCACTACATCACCCTCTGTGTACCTCTGGATTTAACTTGCTTTCTTCATTTAATGTTCATACATATGAGCAATTTTTATTCTTATTTATTTTTATTAGTCTGGGTAAACGCATTAATTTCTGCATTTTTCCATTTGTTGTATGACATTACAATTGTAGCTTATGTACCTTGATAAAGTGGTTAAACTCAAAGTAAGGTTTTCCAATTCAAATAAAGACTTTTTTTGGTGTTCATCTTTGTTACACATAGGTCCTTAAAATGATTAATAAGTATTGATATCTGAAGCGACACATTTTTCAGTTATCCTGCTCAACCTTAGCTAAAATTCTGATCTGAACATTGTACTTCCCTTTACTCCTCCAATCTACTTCAAACTCAACACTGCACTTCTTAGGGTCCCTAGCAACACATGTTTATATGGCATCATATTTCTCGGTGGTTTGACAGATGATGCTGTGTTATTCTTTACCTTTGTGGTAAAGAACTCGGGAGTCAGCAGAGAGTCCACAGCTGAAACTGGCCTCAGCACATGTTCCTGGAGCAGACTAGTCAGAACTTGACAAGGGAACTTTGAAGGAATTACGGAACTCAATATATAGTTCTATGACTTGACACTACAATCCTGCTCTTTGTTCCTGTGTCAGTTGTAAATAATAGATAGAAATATGCTGGGATCAGGTCTTCAGAGATGGGTTCAGTATTTTTCAGGTCCGTCTTAAAAATAAGCAAGAAACACTAAAAGGGAAGTTTGATTGCAAAAAGAGAAAGAAATGGAAATATTTTGGCTACAGAAAGGATAATGCTGAAAGTAGGTACTTTGTCAGCAGTGTCTCATAATCATTGCAGCACATCTAATTTGCGTGACCATTTAAATCAGCACCACAAAGCTTTGTAGGACCAGTGTAAAGCCAGATCCCAATGTCATTGTCAATGCCTTCGCTAGTGTTACACCACCAGAGAGAAATCACTGCAATAATGTTACACTATGTAAAAGACGTGACACCAGCAAACATTGGTAACCATGTGGGCCACTGTACGGCTCGCTTGGTTAAGATGTTACCACGTGGGCACAGGTCACCAGCAACAGTCATAAGTCCGAGTCCAGCTCACGACCCTTTGCTGCATGTCTTTGTCTCTTTTCTATACCCCCTTTCACCCTGTCTCTCTTCCGATCATCCATCCATCCATCCATTATCTGTACACCACTTAATCCTCTGTAGGGTCGCGGAGGGGTTGGAGCCTATCCCATCCAACTCGGGTGAAGGCAGGGGACACCCTGGACAGGTCCCCAGTCTATCACAGGGCCTCTTCCGATCAATAGAATGGAAAAAAAAACTCCCCAAAAAATAATTTTAAAAAATTGGTAACCATGTTAAAAAACATGAACTGGTTGTGTATCACACTGTCACGCACATATTTTTCAAGTTGCCATCCCAGAGCTGTAAGACTAATTCAAATGACTTCCTGAAGCAGAAAAAAAAAAAGCAGAACAGCTTTGAGGCCACTCAAAAAGGCAGCATGCCTTTCTGGCATTCTCTGGACCCTTTCTAGTTTTTGTAGCTTTTCAGATCCATCCATCCATCCATCACTTATACACCGCTTAATCCTCTGCAGGGTCGCAGGTGGCTGAAGCCTATCCCAGTTGACTCTGGTTAAGGCAGGGGACACCCTGGACAGGTCGCCAGTCCATCACAGGGATACATATAGAGACAGACAACCAAGCACTCTTATTCACACCCACAGACAATTTAGAATCACCAATTAACCTCAACATGTTGTTGGACTGTGGGAGGAAGCTGGAGAACCCCCACATGCACAGGAAGAACATGCAAACTCCATACAGAAAGATCCCAGGCGTCCTAACCTGGACGCAAACCGGGGGTCGTCTAGCTGTGAGGTGATGCTGCTAACCAACGAGCCACTGTGCAGCCCAGCTCTTCAGATAGCTACAAAAATATTACATGGAACTGCAAAACAGTTCAGAGCATTCTCCACTGCCAACATAATGTAGCTGTTTTTTTTTTATTAATTGCACTTGGCTAATATTTGAGAGTGTCCTCCCATAAAGGAATGACCTCAAGCAACATCTTTTGACCCATAGTGACCTTTCATTTTGACAGTGCCCTCTAGTGGTCATAGCAATTACGACAGAAGCCACGGAAGAAGTGATGTGACATAATTGTCGAGCAACAAACACTGTGTATGAAGGAGCTTAGGTTGGATGGGAGGGTCAACAAGATATTGGTTTCCCATTTCAAAGTCTTACTTATCACCATGTTTATTATTTTAACCATGATGACAAAAGTCCTCTATTTTAACCAAAGCCCTGATTTTACCTTAAACGTAAGAGCAAAGTTGTTTTGTGCTCAAACGTATCCAAACCAGCAAAAGAAAGGCTGCTATATTTCCTCCTATTAGCGATTGTTTAGGAGATGCTCATATGGGTTATACTCAGAAGGTAGGGCCAATAACCAATACAGACAGTCAGGCTTGATGATTTGTGGTGGAACTACAATCGGGAATCAGAGGCATTTCATTTGTGAATTTGTGTTTTTGTTACGAGTCTAAGTATTGCAGAGAGAGAGAGAACAAAAACTCAACTTGGCCTCATCACATCACGTCTACAAATAACTCAGAATGCAGCACCTTTAGAAAAGACTCAATGTTTAGCAGAGCTAGTTGTAGTTCAACTGACAGAGGACATCGACTACTTGTGAATAGTCTGGATAGGTCTAACCTTCTTCTTCTGAAATTACTAATATTAATAATTAATTTGCAGACGATAAAGTAATATATTCCAGACACGGTGATAATGACAGGTGTGATGCTACAATGTTATCAGTGTATATACTTTCTCTGCTTGATGAGAATCACAGCCTAAAATAACGGGCTAATGTATTCAGTGTTTGAAAGGTGAGACAGGAAGAGAAGGGAAAGAGTGTATTTTTGGATCCGCAAGAATGTGATAGAAGTCCTGTCTCTATGAAACAGCTTCAAACCAATTCATTTACTGCACCATTCCTCCCTCTTTCCTGCTTACAGTACATCTGAGTGCCCACTGGTGACAGCTGGAGCACTGGGAGAACTGGTGTGAATGTGTAATGTGTGTAAATGTCTGCCTTCTCCTGCTGCTACTGTACTCCCCAAGACACTGCTGCAAGAAAGAGGCCGATTTGAAAAATACAGGCAAAAAGCATCTGAAAATACAGATTAAATACTGTCTTACCATGTGCCCTGTTAATTTATCTTTGGATCCTTAGGCTACTGTATTTTAAGATGCTGGCTAAATATTGCTTTGATCGCCATGGGCAGCTGTAAGTTAGCAGAGATTGGGCCAATAATAAATATAACTGAACCAGTTTGACATTTTCTGCTCCTTATGCATGCGGCAGCAAGAAATGACTTTGAACATATGCCAATTGTGAAGCGCACTATTTATGAATTAAAGCGTAATCAGTACAATGTCACTTTGTATCTTGATCCTACAACTGATGTTTGCTGCAGGGCCTCAAAGTACTGTTCACACTCTGATTGCCTGTGTGCGTGTACTTGTATTAATCACATTGTAGGGAGAAAATTGTTTTCACACAGTCACATTATGGGGGCTCACCTCCCATTTGGGGACAAAAAGTATACCCACAAGGTATATCATTACAAGGTTGAAGGAGCTACGGTTTATTGCTGATTGGACTTATTTCCTTGGTCTGGCTGTTGGTTCTGTTGGTTATGAGAACAATGTACTCACCAAAATAAGTGCAGAGACCTCAGAACATGGAGACGGTGCTAAAACAAGATCAACCGGACACTAGACAAAAGCAGTAAGGCAATTATGGGAAGGAAACATGCCGACAGTTTAGTCAAACTCATTTGGAAGACAATCAAAGAACTGTAGAATTATTAACAAAGTGCCTCAAAATATATGTTATGTCCTGTAAAATGTATTAGTACAGGTTTTTTTGAATTGGCACTGTCATCTGCATAGATATGTATCAATATCCTGAGACAGTATGATTAAAAAAAAGTCTGAGACCACTAGTGAAGATACCTCATCTCTTGCAGCACATGAGATGCATGAACTCCTCCAGTTTGTGCCAAACCTAATTAGTCATGCTATCCAAGTATGATCTGATAATGTTCAAGACAAAGTCTATGGCAGTCAGCACTCCCTGTTCTTCCTCAGTCTTGAAGTAATTCTTCAAAGCTTTGAAGTGTGTTTGGGCTTGCAGTAGCATGAATCCTTCTCTGAAGAATGAAGCGTTTCCTGGTAAAAGTGGAGTCGATTCGGTGCAGATGTCCCAATCCAGAGTAACAAAACCCACCAGACTTTTATGTTTCACCACCATACTTCACTTTTTCCTACTTTTGAGTACCATTCTCTTTCTTCTGTTGGTCTCTTAACATATACCCTTACTGCCATAAACCTAAAAAAATGCATTAATCGGGCCGCTGTGCTGAGCTAAGGCGTTGCCACATGGGCGCAGGTTGCCAGCAGCAGTCGCAAGTTCGAGTCCGGCTCACGACTGCTGCTGCATGTCTCTCTCCTCTCTACCCCCTTTCACTCTATCAATAAAACTTGATTTGACTTCTGTCACTTTCACTAAGTTCTGATGCCCTGTTTCTTGCTATCACAGTACCACATAGTGAGCAGTGTTCTACTGGAAACTTGAGGTACAGCCATATTTATAACACGTGAAGGGTGGCTGCAAGTTGATTTACTTAAATAAGCTTCTGGCGAGTTGATGAAATCCACCTCAAGGAGAACTTATCTCTTGTACAAAGGAGTTAACATAGTAAATGCCACATATGTTCTTTTTCCTGGCATACGTTTCAGACTTCTGGACACGACTAGATATTGTAAGTTACTGTGTTTGCTATTTTGAAATCTGGACAAATAAGACAGTTTACAGTTCCAGTATAGTTGCAGAGGTAACTGCTTCTGGTGACTGAGGATTACCCCTACCTCAATAAGGGTAAAGGTTGAGGGACATGTTGTGGTTATGGTTAAAGTTGGTTGATTTAATGTGTGACAAGACAAACGTGTGCTTATAGAAGTCAGCTTACATACAATATATCCCGTCAACTTTTTATTTCCTTGTTTCAAGTCTCTCTAAGACCAAATTACTCGAACTTGCCTCAATAAAATGAAGTCTGATTATAGAGTAAAGAAGAAATCCATAATATGCATTAATTTTGGTATAGCTGCATCTTTAGTGGTGCAGTATGAGGACCGAGCAGTAGCTGGGGGAGGGGAGAGCATTATTTATTAACTTTCCCCACCAACTACTTCTGTCCCTTTCCTACTTTCCCACCCTCCCTTTCCCTTTAAGCCTCCATCTTTACCCACTGCCCTCCCTCTCACCCTCCTTACCTCCTTCTCCTTCCCATCTTTCTCTCTCTGTTGCCCTCATTCCTTCACCCCAGACTTTACTTCTCTTTCTCTCTCTCCGTACAACTTTGCCTTATGGACTCACCACCATCTATCTTTTCTTCACCTGTGGCTGTTCTCACTTCTCTGCCTCCCATTCCCATCACAAAATCGCACCTCTTTCGTCACCCTCCCCCACCTCTCACCCATTCATCTCTGGCGTAACTTCTTTTTTAAACCTCTGTCCGCTTCCCTCCCCACCCATGTTCCACTTTTGTGCAGCGCACTGATTTCTTTGCCACCAATATTCCTAGTCCACCAAAGAATGTTTAATTCCCTTCTTATTATTCATCTCCCTCCTTTCTCTTTGTCCTACAAAAAGAGGAGGGTAGGGGCGGATGACCCAGATCATGCAAAGAAAAAGCAGAGAGGCAGTGAGACCTATAAGCCATACATAAAAATAATAATTCCCCTTTTCTCAAGTTCAATTCATACTTTAAAGCATTTTTTCATCAATGTGTAGCAAAGGATCAGGGCCATTACACCCATGCACCAAATTCAAAAAACTATTTCCTTTCTTACGAGGGTAAAAGCAGAGAAAACATAATTGTGAACCGAAAAACCTTGAAAATAAAATTTTAAAAAATGATTCATTGTTGAAGGCTGAAAACATGTTCTTTAATGCAGTAGCTTTGTGGTCAATACACTTCTTTTAAAAACATTAGATATCTTTGGTTTTTGATTCTCTTTGGTTTATGAATCTCATGAGTCACGTCTCATGTCAGGTCATGGTTCTCCGTCAGAATCCAGTGGATTGCCTCGTACTAGTTTGGGGTAAGCTGCTGCCGCGAGCAAAGGTATCAGAGGATCTTGTTCATGGAGTGTGAGATGGGCAGAAGGATTGGGACAGCATCAGCAGTAATGTAGCTGATGTGTGGGACTTTGATGGTGAAGAGAAAACTGAGCTGGAAGAAGATATTCTCTCCAGTGTCAATCTTCACCTAGTCATGAGCACTGGGTAGTGACCGAAAGAACAAGATCACAGATACAAGTAAAATGAGTTTCTTCTGTAGGGTTGCTGGGCTCAACCATGAACATGGGGTGAGGATTACAGAGTAGAGTCACTGTTCCTTTGTGCTGAAAGGAGTCAAAAGGTGGTTCTGAGCCGAGGTGGTTAGGGCATCTGATTTAGATGCCCTAACCACCTTGTCCTTTGGAGGTTTTCCGGACACACCCAACTGGGAGGAGGGTAAACCTAGAACTTGCTGGAGGAATCTCATCTGATGTGGGAACACAGTTGGATACCCAAGGAAATGGAAGTTGTTGCAGAGGAGAGGAACGTCTGGAATTCCCTGTTTAGCCTGCTGTCACCAAATCCAACCCTGGATAAACACGTAGATGGATGGATGAATCTTTGGGCTTAGTTGATCAAGGACCTGAGGGTGAGACTGGCTCACACTTTTTACTCCACCTCCATGCTTAAGTTTAACCAGCCATTGGTCATCCATTGGTGGAAAATTTTATTAGATTGAGAAAAAAATGTGTAATTCACAAACCTTCAAACAAATGGGAACATCCAAAAATAATACCCAGTGTTAAAAGATGTGATACTCTTGGTTATCCATTTATGCCCAAAGGGGTGATGGCACCATGTTTTGTTTCTGTTTTATGTCATTTTTACGATGAATAGGAAGGGTGGGAAAAAATTAATCACTTTAAATGAATACTTAAACGTCAAAACAGGTTTGATCTTGTGTTGACTCTTTGTTTAAATTAGTTTTCACCTATTTGAATGTCAACAGCAGTCAAAATTATTCTTTTTCTTTTGCAGCAAAAACTTTGTTAAATACTTATGCAAATATCTCCATTACAAGGACAGCCTAACCTTACAGAACATTTTTCTTGCAACTCGTCAAGATAACTCACAGCATAGAAGCACTGGGAGCACTGAAGTGCAGTGAGGAGGCGGGTGAGATAGATCAATACATTGACAGGCAGCTATCCTGATGCTGTCCGTCAATTCAGAGGACCTTTATAGAAAAGTATTCATCCTTGCCCAAAGTTATAAAACAACCTTAAAGATTGTGTTTGAAATATACTATATACAACTTTTATGAAAAGCCACAAAATGAATAGAATATGCTTGACTTGATGTCACTCAACGATGTCAAAACTAATTTCTAATACTTGATTTTATTTTTCGTCCTGGACAGAAGCTAGCACAATTACTGTGCAAAGCATCGGTACAGTAAAAATGGGGGAAATTTATACTGTAAAAGTGTGGCTACAGTGTAACTGCTTTCAGGAATATATGTGTTAAAGGTCCTATATTTTGCAAAATTCACTTTAGACTGGTTTTCTAACAATATGCGCCCCCAGCGTGTCTACAAACCCCCCTGAAATGAGAAACGTCTATCCTCTCCCTCTCTTGCTTTCTGCACCTTTCAGAAAATGTGTGCTCAAACAGGTCGATTGGAGATTTGCCCTACATGACGTCCTGTAGGGCAATAACCAGCTCCAGGTTGGTGACACCGCCCAAGAGAAATGTTAGGCTGAATCCAAATCACCACCCTCTGCATTTGCAGACTGAGTCCTCGCGGGCTTCAGGCGTACGTAACGTCTGTGACGTCTTCACTCATCACGTATAGTCTGCAACAGCGGGAGTCTGCAGCATTATGACTGGAGCTAATAGACAGGCTTGGAGTCTGTTTCACTCGTTTCCATGAGAAGATTTGAGAGACTATCATGTATACGGTAATCACCGCAAGTAACAAGATATAAATCCCATTTATAGGCTTTTTGTGAGAGAACAAATCAACATTCACATAGGCTATACACGCTCAAAAACAGCCGCACTCCCAGACCGGCAAAACACGACAGTTGTTCTGTTGTTGGCTGCACAAAGGAGTCTGTTTTTACCTCTTTTTACCTAAATTGGTATGCCTGAACCACAGCGCTTCTATGAGCCACACCTACACACTCTGTGTAAACATTAGCGCATGGAACCGGACAACATCTTCCAGAGAGGGGCGTTAAGGAGGCATGGACAGGCACAGCTCATTATCACAGACACACAAACAAAGTAATCTGAGTAGAGCTCACAAGAGGGAGATACAGGCTGGCTGAAGTCCAGGAACAAAGTGGGTTTTTAGGCAACAAACTTCAAATTGAATGTTCTGGGACCTCTGAGACCTGTGTGAAGTTGCTGAAAAGGGCAATAATATGGGACCTTTAAGTTGCTGATTTTTTATGTTTAGCATCCAAAAACTAACTTTCACCATTTTAGTATATCATGTTAGAATTTAACTTTCGTCAGTTAGTATTTAACTCAAACTATAAATTGGGCTGACGTGGATGTCGTTAGTTTTCAAGGTATCTGGTCATAAACCACAGAATGTATATGGGAGTCAACAGTTGTCAAGCCATTTCACTTAAAACAATAAAGGACATGGAGACGCTAGAGGAAAAGTCAGGGGATCACCAAAGTTAGTAGAGGTGAGTACACCACTGTGCAATATCTCTTAAATGTCAAATTGCATTACTTCTAATTTGACATGTAGAGTGTTTCCTCTCATGTACAATGAAAGCAAACATTTAGAAAGACTGAAAATATATGGCCCGAGGTGGAAACTCAGTTACACCTGTGATCACTGACGCACAAGTTAGAAACCCTGCGATCAGTTTAAAAAAGTGATTTGCAGTTAAATTATTTACATTAACCTGGTTATAAAATGACCTGTGAACATGAGAGGTTCCTCAGTTTTGCAGTGTCCAATTGGTGTAGATTGGTCCCCAACTAAAAGTCAGTGGAAACACAGTTGCAGCAGTAATCAGTAGGCATGGAATGAGCAACTGTACCACTACTCAGAACAACAGTAGCTGTCTGCCTAAGATTCCAACTTCGCATTACTTGCACAATGTAGCTCAGAAAACTAGTTAGGCAAATGCGTCACACTTGACACAGTGTCTTGCTGTATGGCACAGGGAGTTATCAAAGGAAATCTGAGTTTCATAGCTCAGACAGTAAGAAGGATATTGCATAACTTCCATCCTCTATGTACGGCATCAAAGCAAAACAAACAAAAAACATGCTTATGCTTCAGCACAAACTGCAAGATGGAACATGAAAAAAGCACATTCTTTAATGAGATGAAACCAAGATGAATCTGTTCAGTCCAGATGTTCAGGTGTGAACCTCGTCAGGACTACCACAGTGAGTGCAATGTCCTGACAGTGAAGCACATGGGAGTGTGATAATATGAGGCTGTGTAAGTGCAGAAGGTGCTGGAGAGATAATATTCATAGATGACACCATGGATGAGAGTGAACATATCAAAATACTGGCTGACGAGATGACTCTCAATTTGCAAAAGCTTGGGAGAAAAATATTCCAGCATCATAATGACCCAAAGCACACTGCCAAAAATCACACAGGAGTTTTTGAAGAAGAAATAAAGTGAAAGTGAGGACCTGGCCAAGGATGTCACAAAGTCTGAATCCAGCAGAACACCTTCAGGGTATTTTAAAGAGAAAAGCACAGCAACACCATTCCTCCAGCAAAGAGCCACAGGGGGAAAAAAACAGTTTGAAGAATCACAGAATATCTATATTTGGTATCCTCCTTGGTGGAGAAGACTGAGTCATCAAAAATAATCAAAAACATAAGTGGACATGAGCTTTACTTGCACTGAGTTCCTACTGTGGGGCCTGTATTTTCAAGATAGTCAATCTAAAGTTAGTTATCTAGATGTTAGTTTTTAATTTGACATAAGAGCAAATTCCCCACTGTTTAACACTGAAGTAATGTAATTCAAAAGGTCATCCAATTTTCAATCACTTCACATTTACTCATTCGTTTAACTTCAGTTGCTTACTGTGCATTAAAACTGTAAATGCACCATTTGAAAATGCACAATCAAAACCTATGTAGAAATAAAAAACAAACAAACACACATCATTGGGGGGCAGCGGTGGGGCAACAGGTTAACCCCTGGGATACTGATTGGAAGGTCGGTGGGTCGAACCCCCACTGTGGCCCCAATGTGTGTGGGATGGGTTAAATGGAGAATTGAATTTCCCCTAGAGGATTAATTAAGGTTAAATTATTATATCATCAGATCTTCGTGGACCTAAAAGGGGTTAAAGGGCATTACTTCCTATTAAGACATGAAACAAACATGGATGCCGTATTTTTGTCACTTTTTTCCTATTGTTTTGTACCCTGCTGAGGTTTGACTGGCGCTTTTATTCCACATCTCCTTGTGAAATAATGTTTTATGGCACCTGCCAGGCACAATTAGCAAATTGTACTATTAGCACTACATTAGCGGATGAAAATGTCACAGAAATTTGCATCAATTTCCATTCTCGGTGAATTCAGTTAAAATTAGAGAACAACATGTCACCAGCATGAGTAAAAAGGAGAAACACCATTTTCAGTATTCATTAAGTTTGTCTCTTTGACAGTGTGGTCTGATGGGAAAGGATGCTGTTCAGCCTTTGAGCTGACTTTTCAGTACACTGAGGTTCTGACCAGTATAGCGGATTGTATGCAAACATGGTTAAGAAAGTCAGAGTGCACCCTACATACTGCAGTACAACACACAGAGAGAATAATTCTTCTAAGTGTCTCTGATCTAATGAACACAAAGCTGTTTATTTTGGCCTCACAGTAGTTGTCACTAACTAAATCTGGGGATGCCTTTTTGTGTAGAACAGTCTCAAGCTTAAGAGGCTAAGATTCAACACCTCCAGCAGACATTAGTCTTTGCAAAACTTTCCCGAGCAAAAACCATTTTAAACCTGCTTCACTCTAAACATCTGTGGATAAAAGCATCAACAAAAACACCTAAAAAGCAGAAAAAGTACAGCCTAATATAATTTAGCTTCCATTCGGCCTGTTTGTATTGGTTCAATTATATATATCTCAAGGGAAATATGTACTTGTTGTGCAGACCTGGAGTGTATACATTTATGAATAGTTATCAAGAACACTTTGTTAAGACAATCATTTAAAAATGTACTGCACAACAATTACTTCCAACTCTGTTTTAAAGCAAGGTTTGCAGCTATGCAGAGCACTCCTCACCCTGTTTGACAAGTTTGTTGCCATGCCAACAACTGATGATAAAGTGGCTGGAAAACATTTCTGAATCCTCTTTTTGTATGAAGGTATTGTATGTTCCATTATGCTGAGGGGGAAAAAAAACCCTGACAGCACATTTTGAAGGCCATATTACTTAAGGGCGGCTCTCAGTGCAAATCAGCAATGATTTTGTACTCTTACACAAAAACACCATCGCAGATAATGCTTTGCTCTACTTTTAATTGGCTTGCTGGGACATTTGTGTTGACTCAACCCCTTGGATGATTCTTACAATAGCGAAACTCTGCAAACACATGAGTGACAGTAGCAGGAAAAATAAAAGAATTAGACATAACTTAAACATTTAAAGCATCTTGTCAGACAGACTCCTGCAAATTCTATTAAAAAAAAACGTTATTAAGGGTGAAAGCTTTAGTCAGTGTCCAAGTCAGAATGAAAGGCTATGACTAACTGGTGAAAGTAGTGTGTATTAATACAATACATGCATATATCCACTCGTCAGGGTTACTCACTCACTCAAACATCTCTCCACGCCACTATAGTTGTCGAAAAGGCAGACTTTTACTTCAACCTTCTACAGTGTTACGCTACTTTCGCATCCTGGATTCATTTTTTTAAAGGGTGATTTCATGTGATGACATCCTACATTTGCCTTTGATGATGTTGCCAGGCAACATAGACTCTACCCACAAGCAGCCAGCCAAAGCCAGACTGCAGAACCCAAGAAGATGGCAAAGAAACCCTCCCTAAACAGCCAGCACTCATTCAAACGACGTCCTCTCAGGTCCTGAGCAACACAGGGGCCAATTTCAGTTGTCGAGATAAAGAAACTTCTTAAATTACAGTTACACGCTATTTTTTCATTATTTTTGAGCTAATTTGCCACATCCGTCAAATCCCATCTTCTTTCAGACGTATTTGCCACTGCATAGGCAACACAAAAAGCAAATCCGTCTAGCTGTACTGAGTAACTTACAGTATACAACAGAAGTGAACACACACCTGTGCAATGTCAGTAAAATCTCATGATTCAAAATTAGATCACCTCTCAATAATTCCATTAGTTTTAAGCTGACAAGCAGAGTATTATTTTCTCATGAACAATCAAAACAAATAGTTTTGAAAGACTTAATTGAAAATACAGGCCCTTAAGTAGAAATTCAGTGCAACAAAAGTCACTACCACTATGATCACTGACAAAAGTTAGAAACTCTGATCAATTAAACAAAATTGAGTACAGCCGTGATTACCTTGCTGACCATGGCTGTAAAATGACCTGTAAACACTAGAGGTTCCGCATTTTTGAAACAATGGGCTGTGTGTATGTTTGAGTCATGGCACCACATGAAAAACAATAGCCAAACGATGTAAAAAAAAAAACTCATTATAAATTTTCAAAAAAGATGGAAAAAGATACAGGAAGATTGGTATAGAATGAGCCATAGTACCACTAATCAGAGTTGCAGGGGCCGTCCTGCTAAAATGATGCCACGGACAGTTCACATTATACCACTGAAAATTAGACAGGCCAGCGCTACAGAGTTGGCACAGAGGTTGTCAATATATATATTTGACTTTCTCTGCCAGCTCAGACAGTGTGAAGGGCAGTGCAAAATGCCAACCTCTATGTACAGGGAAAAAAAAAAACAAAACAAAAACATAGCTTGTTCTGTAGCACAAAAGTCAGAGTCACAGTGACTGTCCACAGACAGTGCACTACTTGCACAGCGTAGCTTTGGAAAACAGATACACAAATGCTTTGCACGTGGCACAGAGGTTGTGAAAGGAATTTAGAGTTTCAGTTACATTTTAGGTGGTGTGAAAGATATTTCATAACAAAATTAAAAGAAACAAAACATGTTTAAGCTTCAACAGAACACAAAGTTTATGTTCAGCAGAAAATTGCAAGATTAAATTTTGCTAAAATACATGACAGGAATACCAATAAATATTGGGAGCACATTCTTTGGTCAGATGAGACCATAATACATTTCTTTAGCTCAGATGGGGTACACAGTTTACCACAGTGAATGCACAGTCCTAACAGTGAAGCACAGAGGTGGGAGTTTGATGATGTGGGGCTGCGTGACTGCAAAATACGGAAGCCCTAAACAGCCATGGTTGTACTTAATTTTTTCGCTCTGTTTTTTCGAGAAAACAGGATAGTTCTTCTCCGTTTTCTCATTATAACGACATAATTTTTTTGTTATCACGCGATAACAAAATCTGTTATGTTGTGATAATGACAAAATTATCTTGTTTTCTCAAGAGTCGTTATTAGTTATTTTTCCGGTAAGGTACAAAACAAACCAACCCACTAGATCAGAAGGTGCTCTGCTGCTGCTGCACACTCTAATGAGGTGAGTTAAGACTGTTGATGTGTTTGTTTGTACTTGTGCAGGTCTGCAGATACAAGTTATCGTCTTTAACAGTGGTCTGGCAGGTTGGTTTCACCTTTGACCTCACCGGAAAATTATCTCGTTATAATGAGAAAACGATATTTTTTTCTCGAGAAAACAAGATCATTTTGTCGTTATCACGACATAACGGATTTTGTTATCGTGTGATAACGGCAAAATTATGCCGTTATAATGAGAACACAGGAGAATTATCTCGTTTTCTTGAGAAAACAAAGCGAAAAAATGAAGTTGAACCCTGGCCGTTTAAGGCTTCTGTAGCAAAAGGTGTTGGCAAGATGACATTTATAGAGGGCATCATGAATTTCTGTGTACATACCAAAATGCTGGCTGACAAGATGAATCCCAGTCTGCGGAGGTTTGGTAGAAGTGGAATATTCCAGCATGATTAAGATCCAAAGCATACAGCCAACATCACACAAGATTTTCTGGAAAAAAATGCATGTGACAAAAGCAGATGAAAACAATGCCACTAGATCTCCACCCATGCTAACATTGCTGAAAGTGCATATCAGGACCATTCATGAACACTGGTCGAGGACTGTGACCTGAAACTGTGTCTGCACGTTGGCAAAACCTGAAAGCACATTGAAAAGCTACATGTTAAAAAACACCTGTGTGCATGTGTACAAGGCCTCAGTGTATTTACTCTTCCCCTTTCTCCATGCCAGGCCATTTTTTACTGTATGTTGAGAGCTCCTGCAGTTTGTTGCCATGTCCAACTCTTTTTGTGTTTTTTGACTCTGTTACAGGAAGACTGGTTGCAAAGCTTCCATTGGATCCTGCCTTAGCGCATTCCCTGTTGGATCTGTTTGCCTTATACTGGCCAATTACCTGTTTACCAAAGCCTTTGTCCAAGTAACAAACTGCTTCTTTGGTTTTAAGTCCCATCTCTGTGTTGTTTGTGTGAATCCTGTGTCTGGTCATTACATACAGAGAGTAACTTTGCCTGCTAGACACAAATGCCAACACCTTAAACCATGGCAGCACGCTATATGTCAAAGGATTCCTCTGGTATTAATAACAATAATAATAATAATCTAATCTTGGGGAAGTTCCTTCTCTGCATTTGACCCATCCTATTCATAGTTAACCTTAACTATACATACTAGGAGCAGTGGGCTGCCGGAGCAGTCAGGGTTAAGGGTCTTGCTCAAGGGGCCCAACAGTGGTGGTGACGGGGACAAGTGGTCGCTCTCCCACCTCAACCTCTTGCCAGTCTGGGGACACGAACCAGTGACCCACCGGTTACAAGTTTGCTTCACAAACCACCACTGCCCCCAAACCCATGCTGCACAGGGAGAACATGCAAACTCAACACAGAAAGATCCCAGGCGTCCTAACCGGGATGTGAACCAGGAATCTTCTAGCTGTGAGGCTACGCTGCTAACCACCGAGCCACCGTGCAGCCAGTATTATTGTGTCACCCACATTGCCAGACTTATTCATGACTGAACTTCAGATTAAATCTGGTCACCAATCCAGCAACTGATCCGACTTAACAGCCAACCCAGCAGTCCCAGTCAGTTCTGCAATCTGAAGTTCACTCTAACTTTTTCTCTCTCTTTGTGTGGCTTGCTATCATGTATTCTATATCTTGTGTTATCGCACCACATGCAGCGGCATGCAGGGGCTGCTGCCTGCCACGAACAGACATTAACTGTGGGGTACTTCGGGGCGAACGCCAGAGAATTAGCCTTTGCGAATATGCATAAAATCACTTCAATAGACAGAACGTGAAAGAGGGAGGAAGACAAAGACATTAACTGTGTAGCTGGCATAGATTTCCTAGGATAAGACCCGTCTGTAGAAGTCTGTTTGAAGGTTTAGTCTGTGGGTGTTTGGGGAAGCAATCATACCAATTACTCTTTGTGTGTGTCTTTGTGTGTGTGTTATAATGAACTCGTTTGTTTTAAATCTTTTGCTCATTCATAAAATATAGATGCTACAGATTCCCATTAGAATTGCAATGGTTATTTATTATTTCTGTGGGATGAATAATTCAATTTTCATTTTTTTGCAAATGCAGCACTCAAAAAGATGAGAAGATAATAGTCGTCATTAACAGCCACTCGCTCTCTTTTTCCCCTCACTTTCTGACTCTTCGCCTTGTTGCTGATGTGACAAAATATTTTACATTTCCACCCCTATCATAACCAATGGCCAAGGTCCAGCTTTGTATCGCTGAGGAGAAAAACTTAACAAATGGGAGCAAAAGTGGGCCATTTTCCTACTGATTTTAATTGCATGCTGCACATTTTAAACATTCTGCTTGGCACAGTGCACAAGTTGGTCTGCAGCAAATTGTAATTGCAAGAGAAATAGCCTATGTAGCTTATAAGAGACACAATACACTCAATGAGCACCTTATTAGAAACACCATGCTAATACTGGGTGCGAGGTCTCTTTGCCCTCAAAAAGGCCTTCTTGGTGGCATGGATTGGTGGAAAAGATTCTGGTCCATATTGACATGATTGCATTACACCCTTTCTGCAGATTATTGTTCAGCTTGGGCTACATGATCAGCTACAACATTCAGAGAGGCTGTGGAATTCAAACATTGACTTATTGGTATTGACATGTCCAAAGTGTGGCAAGAAATCATTGTCTACCCATGACAACACCGCCATGAGTCCGCACTGTTAACGCAAGGCAGGGTGGGTTCACTTTTTCATGTTATTGACATGAAAGTCTGATCTACCATCTGCAACTTAAGCAAAAAAATAAATAAATAAATAAAAATAAATTAAATAAACTACATTTTTCAAGCCTTGAATTGTGTAGTTTTTTTAGTAAGCATGGGCCCTCTGCAGCCTCAAATTTCTGTCCATGGCTGTCAGGAATGGAAGGCGGCATGGTCTTCAGCCATTTTAACTACTAACAAACTCACCACCCACAAGGAAACTATACAGCTGGATTTGCTTATAATGCTAATGCTAACTGCTAAGATACTACAATACTGCTACAGTTTCAGCTATTGTAAAATGCAACACTGCTACCATAGACCTAGATGCCACACACAACTGCTAAGTGTTAAGTGATGATGCAAGAAGGCAAATAAAACAGGAGAACAAACAAAACAAACCTGCACCTGACATCACAAACTCACCTGAGCTGGCAGCATGGTCTCAAAGAGAGACTCTAGCAGGCCACTCCCCCACCTTATGTAAACTTCCTCTTACCGGATCTCTGCCTATTGGGCGAGAGAAACTGGGGCGGGGAAAGCAGAGCAAAGGAGAGGTGTTTGCTCGGACCGTATCCTCACCTCCTGCCAGATTAGGCATGTCCTCTGCCTCCCCCTCCTCCCTCACTGCCTTTATTTCACCTCCAACTACTATTATTTCTCTTAATCCATATCCACTGACTACATCTAGCAGCCTTAAATGACATGACCCCCCCCCACAGGAACTGGTTGGAGCAGTTGTCTCTGGGGCACGTCCAAGGCTGCAGGTGGGGTCACCAATCTTTGGTTGCTTCGCCGGGCCTGCAGGATTTGAGTGCATAAATACCCACCACAAGTACCACCTGAAGACTAAGGGGGAGTTTGGTCAGATTCCGGTGAGGCAGTTAGAGGGACGAAGCCACGGTGATCATTTCAGCTGTTTGAGCTGCAGAGCTGTGATTGTTAGAGAGCAGCTGTGATATTCATGTCATTCAGGTTTGTATCAGTTTGTGTGTATTCCAACAGGTCTGACTTCCTCAGTTATGGCTTCTGCGGAGGAGTTTCTGAGAGCTTCATCAGAGGAGCTACTGGAGCGCTGTTCACGGGCACAGTTAATAAAAAATCACCGAGTATTTCAAGACGGATGTTGGAGATAAAAGATTAAAAGAGAACATGAGGCACATCTTGAAAGAAAATCTATTTGACACAGGGGTTCTGCAGCCTAAAGTTCAGGCTGTGGAGGCTGGTTTAGACACCCGTGAGTCTGCTGCTGCCAGTGAAGTTGCGCTGAGCAGCTCTGCTTTAACATTTGATCAGCGGAAAAGATAATTACTGTCACAGGTTGAAGTTAAAAGGCTCGATCTGGAGGAGCACAGGTTAAGCCTGAGTTCTGCTGGTGTCGTAGGTCAGAGTCCTGTGGGTTCTCCTGGTCCTTCACGTTCTTATGATGTGTCCACTAGTCTGCATCTGGTTCCTCAGTTTAGAGAACATGTTTAGAACATGATCCGGGTACGTTTTTTTCTCTCTTTGAGCAGGTGGCTGAGACTAGAGACTGGTCCAATGCTGAGAGTATGTTACCCCTGCAGTGTGTTCCAACAGGTAAGGCTCAGGGGGCGTACTGTGCTCTTAGTAAGATCTACGCTTTGGTCACAGCAGCTGTATTAAAAGCATACAAGTTAGTACCTGAGGCCTACAGACAGAGATCTTCGGAGAAGTCTGGCCAGCAGACACACAAAGAGTTTGTCAGAGAGTTGATTACTCCCTTCAGTCGTTGATGTTCTTCACTGAATGTTCGTACATATGAGGCTTTGTGTGATTTGTTAATTATGGAGCAGTTTAAATATCCACCTCCTCCTCACATTGCCATTTATATCGGTGAACACAAGGTGAAAACAGCAGAGGAAGCAGCAACTCCGGCAGATGATGATGTGTTGACACATCGGGGTGATTATGAGTACAAGTCTCAGCATAACAGTAACTATAACTCAGCAGGTAAGCGTAAGAACTGACAGGCCTGTGTGGAGTCAGGTATAGGTTGATCAGAATAAAACATGTAACTACTGTAGAGGCAGGGAGAGGTGGAATCTAGAGTAACCTGCTGTAAGTTACCATCTGATTCCTCAGCCTTTGTGTCTGATGGCTATGTGTCTCTGGTGACAGTCAGAAGATGCCAGTAAAAATTCTGAGAGACACTGGAGCGTTTCATTCACTCATTGTGAGTTCAGCTGCCATTCTCTCCGCTCACTGCTGCCAGTTATTATATTCTGATGCAGGGAATGGGATTAGATGTGTTGCCTGTTCCAGCACATAAACTGGTGCTTGACTGTAGTCTAGTTCAAGGTGAGGTTACCTTGGAGGTGCATCCAGCTCTGCCACATCAACAAGCTCAAACCTAACTATACTAGATACAGCCTAAGCAGTTTGTAGTTTATTGTGTGCTGTCTGTTAGGGTTCTTAATGGGAAACCCCTTTTTTATGGGAGGGGGATGTGACAACCCTGGGCCACACCTAAGCCACACCTGGGCCCAGTGGCTCAGCTGCATAAAACCTCCCTCATTCCCATTCAAAACAGCTTAATAATATTAAATATAAGCCTTGTGATTAAACCTTTTGATAAGAGCCTTATGCCAGAACTAGTTTGTTAAATTCCAATTACCTTTAATAATAGACTTTGTCTAACATGAAACACTCATGTTTGCATGTTAATTCCAGCACTTCTGTACTTTAAAGCACTAAGTATATGTATAGAACCTTTCATAAAAATGTGACAGCTGGAATTATAACTTAGATGTAAAGTGAACTACACTCAACAAATGGCTAACTGGTAATTTTGTTTAATATTACATGAATATCTCACTAAAGGAGGCGAGTCCTTGTATCGAGGGGAAGTGAGACGAACAAGATTTTAAACAGCAAAGGTTTGAGAAGAAGTGACTTTAAAAGATAGTATTGGTGAATATTATGAAAACGTATTACAATTCCATAATTAGGCACAGTTGCACTGGTAAATTTTCAGAGAGCTGAAGTTTTTTAAGTATCAGCGTCTCTCCAAACCCTAAGAACAAACTTCTTCAAGAAAAAAAACTTGAACACACACTATATTTTTGTTTACTATTCTTTCCAGTGTCGAAATTACTTTTGTCAGAATGTGAGATTCCTTCTAGAATCGTGCCTGTCATCTATGACATACATTTGTCTTACATGATGCTGCCTAGCAACAGGGACAACTTATGCTCTACCCACATTTTGCTATTGGCTGAGGACCTCAAGCAGACCCCTTATACAGACAACTTCTAACTGGACACTGCACTTCCTCAGGTCCCCAACAATACACCTGCCAAGTGGTTGTCAAGAAGATCAAAGGACAGACAGACATTTACACAGTGATTCCATCTTTTATTAGTACGATTTATGGGTGGTGACGAAAGAGCTAAGCCGAAAGGCAAGGCTCTCGATTTACCGGTCAATCTATGTTCCATCCCTTACCTACGGTCATGAGCTTTGGGTCATGACCAAAAGAACAAGATTCAGGATACAAGCAGCCAAAAAGAGTTTCCTCCGCAGGGTGGCTGGGCGCACTCTTCATGATCGGGTGAGGAGCTCAGTCACCAGGGAGGAGCTTGGAGTAGAGCCGCTACTTTCTCCACGTCGAGAGGAGTCAGTTGAGGTGGCTTGGACATCTGTTCTGGATGCCTTCGGGATGCCTCCATCGGGAGGTGTTCCTGGCATGTCCCACTGGGAGGAGACCTTGGGGTAGACCTAGGACATGCTGGAGGGACTATGTCTCTCGGCTGGCCTGTGAATGCCTCAGGGTCCCACCGGAAGAGCTGGAGGAGGTGTCTGGAGCGAGGGAAGTCTGGGCCTCATTTTTGCTTAGGCTGCTGGCTCCGCGACCTGGCCCCGGATAATTGGTAGAAGATGGATGGATGGATGGATGGATGGATGGATGGATGGATGGATGGATGGATGGATGGATTGATTTATGGGTGATAAAAATGACATACAACATGTTAATTAATCAGCATAAGGTGTTGGTAGCCATACTTCCTGACTTTGGACAGAGCCAGACTCACCGTTTCATCCTGCCCCAAGTCCTAAAACTACATTGAGATAACCTGACTCCACTCCACACACTCCACAGGTTTAAGACTGATACTGACCCTCTCATTTGAGTCACAGAAAGAAAGCAAACAAGCGCACTCTCCAAAATGCTAAAACTTCTCCTTTGATAAACTGTCAGATACTAGTCAACAGGTGAAAGTAAATAACTGGGATCCAGCAGGTTTTTATTTAGAGCCTTGTAGGTTGTGACCTTTCAAAGTGTGTGTGTGGGCCTTTGATATCCACTCTATGTCAGATTCCTTTTTTTTTTTCTTCTCCACCTTTTCTTTCTGACACCTATGTGTTCATGAGGGGGAAAAAAAGAGAAATTCAAAATGCCACAAAAATCACCTTTTAAAAGCAGAGAGGAGCCATGAGATGAAAGGCTTTTGCCAGTTTTACGTCTGATGCTGTGACGGTCGCCGTGACAGACGTTTTATTCCAACTTCTAACAAGGAGCGCCAACAAAGACAGATGAAAGATTCTAACACGGCATCCCGAACTTTTGAGCGTGATTTTTCTTTTGTTATCCTTCTTCTGTCTTTCCAAATGCTACTCACCTCTCAGTTTTTTTCCCCAATACTTTTTTCTAATTTTCATTCTCCATTGTACTCTCCCCCACTCTTTTTGCATCAGGGTACGACAGGTGAGTGGGGAATTGGAAATGGGATGTCTCAAAGAGGCCAGCTCTGACACTGGAGGTTGAATACTAATAGCACAACCTTTCTCCCAATCTCTGCCATTCTCGTCTCATTTTTACTTTCCCTATCTCAATCTTTTCTGCTTCTGCTCTCACTAATGTAGCAACTGAAACGCTCTATATGGAGTCTTTAAAGTTGCATTGCAGATGCAGTGGCAACCCTAATGGCTAAGCTTTGAAGATGGGGAGATCAACGTGAAAAGTTGTTTTGGAGCCTAAAGTTGCACCAATCACAAAAGTAATGAGTTCAAAATGTTTATAGTTGCAAAAGAATACCTGCCAGAAAGATTAGTGACAGCTGATAGTGACTTTCCACCACAGGATCAGTCTGATCTTCTAAATGTTTTTACTCCAGTGCTGTTCTTCAGCTCAATTTTGATCTACTTTAATTTAGTGTTTCCCTGTTACTGTACTATGCTGCATTACTATGCTACAATACTTCCATTTTAGAGGGCGCATGGTACTTTTTACTCCACTTCATGCATTTGTTTAGTTACTTTAAAGATGAAGTTCTTACACAATGGATGAAACAAAACACCTTGTTCAAGATCAAACCAGTAGTTTCCAGCTGCTGTGACACCTTCCCAAAAGTGGTGTGTCATCGGGTTCACATTTCAGACGTCCGTGAGTTGTTAACCGCTTCTCATGTTGTCTAAGTTCAATAAATTTTCAAATGATCCAATATCTCACTCAAAAAAGAAAAAAATTCGAAGAAAAAGTCCAAAAACCTGAAAGCAGATTTGTGTATCATAACTTTGTTTTCTCATCTTTTCTCTCCTATTAGTGTTGTCACGAGCGCTCACATTAATCTGCATGTAAAACTGGGTTTCATTGAGCAGTTCAACCCGGCTCCACCTGCAGCAGTGGCAGCAGTAACATGTCATAGCATCCGTCTGACCTGACAGATGTCTATCAAAAGCAATGTGTTGGTTAAAAAGGCAGGGATGCAAAGCAAGGAAGAGTGTTGCATGAAAATCCAATGCTCAGCAGCAGCATTGTTAAAAGTCCATATATAAACAATTCTGACATGTGGAACCATGTTTTCTGCCTTCATGCAGTGTGTGCATCCCCTACCGCTTGTAACTGGGAAACCCATCAGCAAGGTGCCATCATAGACACCCACCAAACCACTTGCTCTATCAGTAATAATAACAGTAATAATGATAATTGAACCTTTATTACTCCACTTGGTGGGATTCAACTTCTGCATTTTAACCCATCCAAAACATGTTAGGTAGGAGCATAGGGCTGCCGCGGTGTAGCGCCCGGCGAGCAGTCAGGGCCTTGCTCAATGTGCCAACAGTGGCTGCAGTGGGGGTTTGAGCCACGACCTTCCGATCAGCAGCCCAGGGCTTAACCTCTTGCGTTACCACTGCCCCCTAATGGCTAAATGCAGGACAAATACTGGCTAATGTACGATTATCATGTGGCCATTGGTCAATTTAACAATTACAGAAGTTAAATGGAATGATCTGAGGTAGATGTGTTGCTGAATTTATTGTACCTGCCTTACTCCCAACCATCATCCAATGAAGCCTAGCAACCACATGTGGCCCCACACCAGCAACCTGGTAGGCGTCAGAGAGGGGTATGTTCATAGATCTTGAAACAGTGTAGTTAAAAACATTAACAGCTGGAGCACAGTGGGATAAATGATATCAGTGTCCATACATGTCCTTATTTTGGCCTTGACTTAAATTGCACATCACGTTAAAAGAAATGTAAAATGGTTTGTTCTCCTCTTACTGCTGTAGCCATAAGTCCATTTTATTGCTGTTTTTATATTGTTTAGCAACAGGAAAAAATACACAGGAAAAGAGTATGAGACAACAGCACCTGAACCTTGCATTAATCATTATGTACCTTTTATCAGTGATTGCAGATACGTTTTTTTAAGTTACTGCAGGACTTTTTCTGCAGTTCTTCCCTCTGATGGGGTTTTAGGCTTGAAGCTATGCACCATCAAGTGGCCTGTTTTTGAGACTCACACTGACACATTCACAACAGGTTGTGCTTTGTGTTTACAAAGCACGATGAAATTGCCATCCTACTATAAAGGAAGCAATCTCTGCCTGTCTGTGTGGAGGTCTAAGAGTAATACCTGGCATTTAAAGGCTACGTCATTTTTATTTTCTGCCCAGAATCAAGCTTAAGGGTTAACCTAAGGCCAAGAGGGAGCTTGAAATTTAACCAAGTTATAATAATGTCATGTATGTAACCCTTGAATGCACATCTAAGTTTCTTTTGTGGGAATCTTATCTTATAATCAAAACTTTTCATTAGTAATGCACTATATCTGCCTACTGGGCTTGGCACATCTCAGGAATCTGCACTGACTTTGTGTGTTTCTGTGTTCGACGTGAGAGGCAATGTGACCGTCTACGTAGACCGGCACAGCCCTCTTGTATTATGAACAGAGCTGTGTGCACTTATTGGCCTGCACACATGAACACGTAAAGCATGTATGATGTATAAAGTCTCTTTGTCCTAGGTTGTTTCTCACAAAACAACAACAAGAAGAAAAGACAGCCAGTTGAGGACAGAGCATTGAACCAACCCACTGAATTGCAGCTAAGCCATCCTGCCCTTAGCTGTTGCCATTGAAGCCTGAAATATTGCCAGTAATATTATACTAAATTGAGGAGACTGCTACTGTAACAACCAGTTACCTTAGTTACCTAATTGTTTCTCTGCATTCTATACAGTGTACCAACAAAATTATCTTTAAAAACCTCTATTTCTTTCCACTTATGTATTCAGCCTCTAGCTGTGTATAACCAATTTTCCACTGGCTTTTTTGTGATGTTTCCACAGTTGCTATTAAACCAGTGATGCATCTATAAAGCTTCTATACAGACAATGTGAGTGCTGCTTTTTATCAGCTGCCAGATATTGTGAGAGGTACTCATTTTGTATAAAAATACATGAAATGTCTGCATTGCATCCAAAAGGGAATTGTTCACAGTGGTTATGTAGGCCGAACCCACAGAAAGACATATGCAAAGGCTACCAGTGTCCTGTTTTCTTTAGCCTCCATTCAATTTCACTCATGGGTGTTCAAATAAAACACAAGGTGAAATTCAGAAGTGGGGCGTTTGCATCAGAAGAAACATCATAAACATGCAAGTAGACTCAAGGTATCTGGTCTCAACCTTATCAAAGAACAACACATCTGTTAGTTTCTCCAGATTTAGCAGACGGGCATGGGGTTTGAAGGAGGCTAGGGTCTTTATGGAAATGATTAAACACTGACCTTTCATTGTCCAGTGTGTGAGATTTAGCAGTGCTATTGGGAGAAACAGAATATAGCATTCAGAATGATGCTTTCAGTAATGTATGATCACCTGAAAATAAGAATCGTGTTTTTTTTGTTACCATACATTGAGCCTTGCATGTAATAAACCAGTGAGTACATGAGCAAAGTCACTTAGATAGAACTGCACCACTTCTCAGTTATTGCATTACATCTAGGTTGAACAGAGGGCATTTGCTCTCATGTAAAGTCCAGGAAGAACTTAAAGCAACAAAAGTCAGGACACCTTTTATTAATGAGGCTTAAACCTTTATGTTTTTTAAAATACTTTATATAGTCACCTTTATTTTTGATAACAGACTCAACCCTCCTTAGTATGGAGGATACCACACTGCTGGACAGATGTCCTGCCATTCTTCAAACTAATTTCTTTCGCCACTTCTTTTTTTCCCCTTTTGTTAAAGGGGTTGTGTTGCTCTCACTGTCTCTAAAAATACTTCAAAGGTGTTCGATTGGATTCAAGTCAGGCGACATACTTAGCCAGGTAATAGATTTCAGTGAATTCTTTCTTCTTCTTTAGAAACTCTCGTGGCGTTTTGCCAGAGCACGCTGGATCATTATCATGCTGGAATATTCCTCTTCTGCTAAGCTTCTGCAGACTGGAAGTTAGCTAGTTGTCAGCCAGTATTCATGGTGTCATTCATTAAAGTTATCTCTCTAACACTTTTTGTTTGCACTCATGCAGCCCCGTATCATCACACCCCCACCTCCATGCTCCACTGTCAGGTCCATACATTCACTGTGCTCACGAAGTTCATCCAAACATCTGAGCCAAACAAATTTACCTTGGACCAAAGAATGTGCTCCAAACATTCATTTGGTTTCTTTGCCTCTTCTTTGACAAAGTTTTATGTTGCCCCGTGTGCCAAAGAGCAAGCCAGGGTGGTTTTCTTAGATGCCATCCATAGGAGTTGACAGTTTAAATGACTGTTGAATTGTCTGAGCCGTCACAAAACCTGTGATTTCCAATGACAGCTTCTGTACCACGTCTGAAGCATTTGAATGTCTGTTTTTCAGAGCTACAGTGTGCCAACAGCACACTGCCAATGCCACCATTTTATGTGTACGGTCACTGTGGAACTGGTTATTGGTACTATGGTTCATTCTGTACCTGCTGATAACTGTTGCAGCTGCATTTCCACAGATTCCAAGAGAACTTCCTGTATCCTTTTCCGGCTCTGTGGATTCTCGCAAACAGATTTTTCACTTCCTCTGGTGATTCTTTTCCACGTGGTGCCATGATGCAGACATGCAGACTATAGGTCCAAACCTAAGACAGTTCTTGTGTTCACCATGTTCATACATGTCTGGCTCACTTTTCGAACATTTAGGTCATCCTAAACGCTGCAGTAGAAAGTATATGGACCTCCCATTTTGGTTCTTGTTCATATTTAACCTCTCATCAAAGATGTTTTCTCCATCCTGACAATTGTTCATGCCATTAAACTAATTGCAGATCACAGGTGTACTCAGTTTTGTTTCAGCGATGACTGGTTTTCTAACTTGTGTGTCAGTGATCAGAGGTGAATTTACATTTGTTGCATTGAGTTTCTGCTTCAGAAAGACTAGACTGAAGAACAAATAGTGTACTTGTCAGCTTAGAAAAACTGCAACTATTGAGAAATGGCACCATTTTGAATCATTTAAATTTTAAGTGATATGTAAATGAGGGAGTGGATGCTCCTCCACCACTTGCAAGTCCATGTTTCTACAGTTGCCAAAACATAAAAATAATTTTTAAAAAACGGCTCTGAAGTGCCTTTCACATTTTCCATATTTTCAGCAGTGACTGCAGGTTCTCCTACACATGCAGAATTGGAGAATGAAGGAGGGCTATTCAACTGGTTTCAATAGGACACCTCACTGCGAGGAGCTACTAAATCCTGCACACTGGCCCTGTAATGTAAGCTGAAACTGTTAGGATTCCAGGCACACTGGTGACTCACTAACAGCACGTGCAAACGTAGACCAATTCATATATGTTAGCTTAAATTTCCAGCTCATGAAATCCTGCAAGCATCAGCTGTCTTTTCAACCAACTAAACTGACAACTACTGACAACTGGTTAGCCTATTTTTCCCATCTCCAATGAAAACCAAGGACCCAGTGTTTAAAAACTTGTCTGTATTTTACATGTGCTGTCTGAGAATATAAATCTTAACAAGGTAAGCAGCGTTTAATCCCACCAGCAACAATTATTGCAGCTCATTTTTCTTTTAAATTTTATTTTCCAAAAGTGTTGTTTTGGATTTGGGCAGCAGCTAATACAAGTTTCAAAATAAAAGAATAGGTTGTCTTCTCTAAATTGTAGTAGTAGTGTGAATGGTCACATGACCAGGCATCTTTACTTCCTGCCTTCACCTTTTTTTAAAAAATAAACTTTATTCAAAGACACAATGCAGAACAGTGCAATACAATATAGTGCAATAATAACCGCCAGGGGGCTACAAGCATTTAGAGGTAACAATTCAAAATATCATTTCACATAAAGACATTGAAAAGAGCACTTAAATCACAAGTCTTAATAGCTTTCATACTGGTGGAATGTTTAATAGTTTTGATATATTGTTTGACTTCATTATCAAAGATAGAAAGGAGTGGTATTTGGTTAGTGTATCGACATTTGTGGATATGCCATTTGGCTAAATATATAATGAGATTATTGATGAAAAAAACTATTTTTTTTCATAGATGGATAGTCAGTGAAGCCAAACAATATATGTTCAAAGCAAAAGGAGAAATGTGGTTCAATATAAGTAGAATTCAAGTTGCAAATATCTTCCCATAATCTCTTGCCTTCACCTCTGGAAGGAGATGTCTGCCTCAAACTTGTACAAGACGAACTCAGTAAAACACCTTAATTAACAGATACAACTGAAATATTTTGTACATATATTATTTAAAGGGTCTACTACCGATATATAATGAGAACTATACACCTGGATTAGGTTGAATATATGTTTCCTCATGTCTTTGTCCACTTTTACTCTGATGAAGTAGCACTGAACTCTTGTCTGTTTGCACAATTAAAAGAATGTGAATTAAGCAGTGTGCGCCAGCCCCCTTTCGTTCTCTTTATATTTGCTGTCCGCGAGCTGAGAAGCATCTGTTTTAGCTGCATTTTGCTGGAAGATGTGCTGAGAAACCTGTTTTTTTTTCGAGAATATGAGCACTGCTTTAAATTTCTTTTAGGATTAATTACTCATTCAGTGACTAAGTGCGCTGGTCAGTCACTTAGTTGTAGGATGCAGTGACATGGCAATGTCATGGTCGTAAGTGGCTATACTCACTGCCTAATCCTCTCTCTCTCTCTCTCTCTCGCCCCCTCGATCTCACTTTCTCCCACTCTGTCTGAAGAGCATGTAACTATATCCCTCTCGCCAGGACAATGACAAGAAAGGACACAATACTTCCTGTGGCATGAGTGAATGATTCATACTGTAGTATGTTAAAGGTTAATAGACCAAGCCAATGACTCCACAGCAGCACATCATAAAAAACAATCAGATCATCACTGGGGTTGCTGTTTGTCAAGGGCATACTTAAACTCAAAAGCTCCAGGTTATTAAAGTAGAAATTATTTTTGTACTCACATCAGTGTGATACTAGCAATAATCCACAATCCTCTGTGAGAAATTTTTAGTTATGCTGATGTTATGTGTATACCTCCGCACACTGAGTGCACTGTGTGTAGGTGTGTGTGTGTGTGTGTGTGGGATACACAGAGAGACAGTGTGAAAATACCCTGTAAGTTCCACTCCAGCGCCTTTCATCCTGTCAGCCCCTCTGCAAGGCCGGGTCGCCTCAGGGTCAGCCCATTTCTGATTATCCCACATGATTGGCGGCTCTGTCTGTGGCCATGGGTGAGCGAATCATGTGACATCAAGCCTTATTGGAGGAGACCTGAGTTCAGGGGCGGGGTCAGAGGTGACAGGAGACCAGAGGAGGGAGATGTTAGATTATGATTGGTTTATGAGTGACAGCTTGACACAGCCAGGTAGGCAGAGAAGAAGAGAGGAACAAGGGGTCAAGGTATCACTTGAATGTTGCATTGGATTAGTTGCCTTGACAATGGTAATAGGATTTGTTTCATTTACAATAAGTATTACACTCATGAGCAATATGTATGTGTGATATTGTTATTATAAAGTACAAGTGGGTAAGACATACTTTAATATTTGAACTTCAGTGCACTCCATGTGCCCTTGGGAATGTAAGACAGGAAAATCCAATTAATATTCAACTGGGTAGAGCAAGTTGTTTCATAACAGACCAGCTACTTTAATTTTATTCATCAAGTTACTGTTTTTCATAAGACTAAATAGTCCTTTTCTCCTACTTTGATCAAGTGCTTAGTCAAAAAAAGTTATCAAAAGTGGTCCAACTAAATTTGTTCCGCTTTCATAAACGTATTCATTAAATGGATGACTAATTTACAGGAAAATTAAGATTATTTTAAGATAAAAATCCTGAAATCCATAGCAATCCACAAATCAGACATTTTGACTTGTCATAGTAAGAAAAACACAGGTTTTGTATGATGATGCATAGGAGGTGTAGCAAAAACAACACTACAGATTGGTGGGATGACCCTGTGTCAATGTCAAAGGCCAGATGCGATGTACATGCCCCCCTAAAGTGACCCTGAACTGGCTTTACTTGTCATTAGCATCCCCAAGTTAGACACCAATATTGACTATCTAGCATGCGCTCCTTGGCTAGACACTTGAATCTGTCACTACCCTACGTGAGCTGCACATGCATGAGCATTAAGGCTTTACGACCAGCTGTAGTGGACTATAAGGTACACAACAGAGGTGAGTACACCCTGTGCAAAAGTGCTATCCTCCTGAGCTACTCGCTCAGAGGAGAGCCTAGGAGGTGGGAAGTAGGAGGTTTGAGACCCGTTGATGGCTTTTTATGGGCAGTGGTGGCTGTTGGGCCCCTGAGCAAGGCCCTTAACCCTTTCTGCTCCAGGATCACTGCATCATGGCTGACCCTGCGCTCTGACACCAACTGGGATATGGGAAAATTGGATTGCACCGGAAGGTCGGCGTACTAGAACCACTGCGACGGTCTAGAGCCTTGGTGGCGTACTACAGCCTCGGCAACGCTCGGCAGCGTTCAGGGACACTCAGTGGGGCCCGGTGGTGGCACACACGAATATTCAAATATCAAAATTAATATTTGAATACCAGCACAACCAACAAATATTCGGATATTCAAATATTTGGGACCAATCCTAGTTTTTGGCCCTTTTTTAATGCTACAATGTTAGTGTAATGGCTGCGTGTTTATCAAGTGCAATACATAAAGAAGTATGTAATTTCCTGGTCATACAAGTCTGACAGATAGAACATCTAAATCTAGTACAGTCCATGGTCCATTTTCGAATTTTCTATTTTTGACTTGAATATAGTCAAAATTATGAAAAACAAGCTGTCACTTGCACATGTTCTATTTCTAGAATTTTAAAAACAGAAATAGACATTTTCTCATTCTCTGATTTTGGATTCTGAATTGATTATGAAAAGAACAAATGTTAAATGGATTCAAAACTAATCTCGAAAATAGATTTGGATTTCCACATTTTCACCCAGTCGGCCAATCTGAAAACAAATAAACAGAAGTTCCCATTTCATTATTATTACGGTCATGTCATGCTTTAGAATTTATGGAAAATTATCCGTCAGGCGAGTGTTCATTCTATTTTATTTTTAATTTGGCAAAAATTTTACACTTTTTTTTAGGCATAAACGCAATTGGAAACTGGATTTATAAAGTTACATGACAAATGTTTTAAATTGTGCTCAAACAAATGGACATGGGTTTCAAGTTTGAAAAATAGTTTAATTTTAACATTGGCATCTGTGGGCATCCATATGGGATGATTACACTGACTACTGTCAAAGTGCCATGAGAGAGGCACTCAAACTCCATCTGGGAAGCTGTAGAGTGACTAGCATTAGGAGACTGTGGATGTACTGAGTAGCTAAATGAAGGTTATGAGCTGCAATGTATATTTCAGAGATGTGAGCGTGCTTCCATAAAACCGACATTGCAGCAAGCAAGTGCTGCAGCTGCCTCTACTCACTCAACTCCCTCTCCTGTGCTCTTTACTGCTGCTCTCAATTCAGCCTCCCTTTCTTAATCATTCCTGTACTTCACCCCTTCTTTGATACGTCGCCTCAGATCTCTGCCTCCGCCCACGCTCCTCTCCTTTAAGGCCTTCATCCTTGAATTCTTCTCTCTGTCACTGCTCAGACTTAAACCCCCCACTTTTCGCCTGTTCTCCTCGCCCCCCACATCATCTTCCTTTCTGTGTCCATCCTCATCTCGGTACACCATCTCTCTCTTTCTGCACTCTCTCAACCTCTCACTAATCAGTGTCTCATCCTTTAAAGCTACTTGCTACAGCCGGGGAAGAAAAACGCGAGCACGAGGCCAATCATCCCCACTCTTTCCCTCGATGGTCCATCTCAGGTAAGAGTTCAAGTGCTGCTGAGGGCTGTTGAGATCGCATCAAATCCACATCTAACTTCACCCCAGAGACTGTTTGAAATGGTGAGATTCTTATTAAAACTACCTGAGCACACTGTCAAATGTCAGAGTCCTGAGTCTGCAAAACTTTAGCACCAGATTCCGCCCATATTATAGGCTGACAAGAGAATGTCAAATGAAATGCGTGATGGATTATTGGCCTGACCAGTGGCAGATGTAAATATCATGTAGCTGTCATGGAGATGAATAGAGAAGTGAAACCGTCCCTTTACAACATTCAACATTTGGGAGGGGAGCAAGTAGTTTGGTTTCACTCTTACAGTGGAAGATAGCAACACAGGCTAACTATGTTCCAACTTAGAGAGAGGAGGCCAAAGAGTAAAACTCAATTCCTCGTTCATCTCATTCCAGGTAAAAATGAAGTATGTATATAATATACTACAAATATACTTTAATCAATAATGTGGAAAACGTTAGAAAACACATACATTAATTATACTTTCAGATCCATAAAATTGTAATCAGGGTTTCCTTATTAGATGCCAGTGATTTAAAAATCCTCAAGGACGAGGCAGCTTGCGTTCATTGATTCAGTTATAAATTCTGCATCATACCAGTAAATGCTTGAAGATCATATGAGGGCATCGGTCTGAACGCTCGAGTTGATCTAGAACTGGACCTTACAGCAGGATAATAATCCTGAACTCGGTAGGAAATCCATCAAGGACTGAAGGAATTTTACATTGAAGAGTTAATTATGTCACCAAACTGATATCAAAGACTGGTGGACTTTCAAGCAAAACACCTACAAGAAGTTATCTCTCCCAGTGGGGGATATACTAACTTCCCAGATTTAGGGGATACTTACATTTTCTGCAAAACAATCTTCCATCGAATGATGCTGTAGTCAAATAAATAGGCTCCCAGGATTCTAGTACTGTTAATACATACAAATAATCTGCTTTAAATGTTCTGTATGAGTGATTTTGTGTATTAAAACGAATATATGAATACACTAAATCATATTTTAGTACTTGTGGGAGTAATTACACTTAAGTACTAATAAAGAAGTAATGCACTTCCAATTGGTAATTAGTTATTGTATTTGAATACATTTTTGTTGCACTTACACACAGCAGCAGAAAAAACAGTAATGTGCAACAGGTCTATTTTAACTTATTTTCTTTACTTATGGTATTATTATTATATATTCTGTTATTCAAATGGTTCCGCAGTATGTCTCTTATTTGATTGTGACACCGTTACGTGAGATCATACATTTGCCTCTGATAATATTGCCTGGCAACAGGAGCGACTTCGGCTCCACCTACAGGTACATCAAAGGCTAGGTTAAGGATCCCAACAAGACTCAAAAATAGCCATCGCTCATCCAATCTGCTTCAAACTCAACAAAACGCTTCCTCAGGTACCAAGTAACACACAGTCTGAAGGGGACTGAATGTACAGTTGTCATTTTATGGTGTTGATGGTGATGTTAAAACATGCCATGAGCTCAGAAAAAAAGTCTTTTGTGAGTTTAAGCAACCAGCATTGAGACGTACACAGCCGAGTGATCATGCAAGATGAAGATTAATGAGGGAGGCCACCAAGACACCTATGGCTCCTCTGAAGGAGGGACAAGCTTCAACTGTTGACATGGGATAGACTGTGCCTGTAACAACTGTTGCCTATCCTTCACTAGTCAACGCTTTATGGTGGGGGGTGACAAAAAGACAGGCACTGTTCAAAAGAGCTTATCTTAAACATCGACTAGAGTTCACGAGAACACATGTAGAAGATCCTGGCATCAACTGGAATAAAGTTATTTGGTCTGATGAGACCTAAATTGAGCTTACTGACCATCAGACTAGACGCAATGTTTGGCAGACACTAAACACTCCACATCATCACAAACACACCATCCCCACTGTGAAGCATGGTGGTGGCAGCATTATGATGCGGTGATGATTCTCAACAGCAGGCCGTGGAGAACTTGTAAAGGTAGGAGGTAGAAATAATGCAGGGAAGTATCATGAAGCCCTGGAAGACAACCTAAAACATTCTGCAAGAGAACTGTGACTTGGGAGAAGAATTGTGTTCCAGCAACCAAGGACCAAAAACATACAACCAAAGATAAACAGAAATGGTTTAAAGACAGCAAGATGAATGTTCCGGAGTGGCTGAGTCAGAATGGAGTAAAATTGCAATGTCCAGATGTGTGAAGCAGATTGAGACTTATCCCCACAGGCTCAGTGCTGTAATTGTGCAAATGTATAGGTGCAACAACTAAATACTAACTTGAAAGAGGGGAATATTTATGATTCGCGTCACTTATTTTACACTATATATTACCAGTTCATTGGCATTACTTTGTACAGATGAAAGACAGTTTTCGTAAATTCTTGTCAAAATAGTCAAATTAAATATTATTATTGGATAACAATGATTCAGTGTTGAAAAGCAATGAAAGGGGCAAGCTTCCAAGGGGGTGAATACTTTGTATGGGCACTCTACATGTACACTGTATGTTCAGAGCATCACCATGCAGTCCCAGCATCACATCATCCAAAACAGCAAGGGAGAAGCACCCACATACTGTGAGCTGAGTGTCGCATCGCCTACTCACTCTGTTTTACTGATCCCAAACGGCTGGTGTTGGCTGTTGCAGTCTTACTGTTCAAGACACTGAACAGTGGAAGTGTACAGGCACACACATACATTCAGGGAGCGTGGTCCACATTGTTAAAGAACAATGTTGCTCCTCCTCCTCCCTTGTGTTGCAGTTATCTCCTCCCCACAGAACGAGTGTGAAAATGACCATGACAGGAGTTGGTGTAGGAACAAAAGGAAGGTTTGTGTGTGTTTCTGTGTGAGGGTTAAGTGGAGGCACAGGAAAGGGCAGCAAACGAACTGGACAGATAATGAGGTTTGATTGCAAAGATGGAAGGAGGTGGAAAAATAGGGGTGAAAGCCAGTTTGGTGAAGAAAATATGGAAACAAACAAAAAAAGTGATGAGAAAATTAGATGGTGACATTGGCTTTTTTATATTTTGGTTGTGTCTGTTCACATCAGACAGGAAAACAGGAGAAAAATACTGTATGAAGCAGTACAGGCTTGAAAAGGGGTCATTTGTCTGTGTAAATGGAAAAAGACATCACATTATTTAGGCTGACATTACTGTGCAGATGCTGGTGAAAATTGGTATATGGTATCCTTCAGTCTGCCATAGGCATTCATGGTTCCCAGAGGAGGAATCCTTACATTTGCACTGGCTCCATAACCTTTTCACACTTGGCATGAGACAGCAAGGATAGCTGGTTACCAGGAACTGAAATTTCAAAATAGAATCCTGACACATTCATAGCAACAAAAGACTTCAAAGCTGCGGAGAAACTAATCACCACTTCCAATCAGAACGTTCGAGTGAAATCAGAGCAGAAACAGGATGCAGAGATTTGTGATGTGGGTCTTTGGCCTTGAGTTCAAGTGACAGACTTGGTATCTAGACAAGCGTATGTACAATAATCATTAGATCACATGAGTTCTACTAAACCTGTCAGGAGATCGAGGTCCATGATTTTACCGCCCACCTCTGCTTTTACGGAACACGTTCTCCAGAGGGTGTTTCTGTTTTGACAGATAATAAAAGGTATCACTTCCAAGCCAACCTTACACACAAGATATCTCATATTCACTCATATTATTGAGTTGTATAAACACTGAAGCCACTTGGGGTGAACTTCTGGTTTCAGACCTTATTAGATGGCATATTAATCCATCACCTACTTGAATCCTACTTTGCATGTGAATCACATTATTTTCATTGACTTGTCACAGCAGTGATAGTCTTATTCCTGTCCATCACTGTAATTAAAACCAAATCAAATTAGTCATTGTCTTCCTTCTAGTTTAGATGTTAAATGTCTGACTCTCTCTCCATTAAAATGGTTTTACTACTTTGACTTTCACCGGTAAAACTAGCAGAACAATGAACACCAACACAGTTTGATTCCTGTATAATTCCATCCTAATGATTCGGGATTTTTAAAGGGAAGACAAAGGTCATGCAGGACAGCACACTTATCTAATGAATACTGCTGCGGGCACATTAATGGGTCTACAAAGCATAAAAAGATCCCCATTGTACCTTCTGTACAGTAACTACTAATACATGAAGCACACACCTAACTACGAATGTTTCAGCACATTAACTTTTCCTTCCTCACTCCCTCCTTCTCTCACGCAAGCACACAGAAGCAAAACACACTTTCCTGTCCACTAACTAATGCATGCTTTGAGGGCCACTCCTCTCCCTCTCCATCATTAATGCTCATCTGATGTCTGATGCTCAGTGACTGATCAATCCCAGCGCTTCAGAGGCTCCACAGATGTGTCTGATTAGCACGGACGTGCATTCACACACTCACACTCTGTGATTGACATTTTAGTGAGGCTAATGAAGGAGACATCTCAGTGGCGGGGCCTAATAAACTCATTGACAGGGGTAGCAGGATGAGTTATTTAACACCTTTGATCTTATCAACGGGGGCCAACAGCCCTGCAGGATCAGGCACATGATTATTTTTGATACACATCAAGTTCACTTTGAAGCCTAAACACAACACAGTGTAGCTTCCCAAAAGTGTTGGCTTTTAAGGAATGGCAGTTAATTGATCCAAAGTGTGATTAAATGTTGTCTGCAGATGTAAAAAGCAGGAAGAGAATGGCAGACCAAGAGCCATGTTTATACAGATGGCTACAGAATCATGCTGGGTTTATCACAGCGTGTGTTTTGTGTATGCAGTTTTGTCCATCAATCACTAAAAAACAAATGAAGTTTTAACATTTTAAGCCCACAGTAGTTGTAGCTGACTTTTCAATATGACTTAGTTACAAACCACAACCATGACCATACCATAATGTCTTTTATTGATGTATTTGAATGACAGTTTCCACTGACACAAAATGATTTTCTGAGAGGACAATCAAATGCTTCAAAACAAAATGTACTTGCACCACTGAAGCACTATACGAACGACAGTGGGCCCTGTTTTCTTTGTCTTGTGGAGGATCCCTGTGTCAGACTCTCTCTACGCTTGTAGGAGCGTATTTTTAAATAGCGTGTTTCATCAAAAGTGGATAATTTTATGTATTTTTCCCCAGATTTTGTAAAAACAACAAAAAAAATCTACACTTCTTAGCACAAACAGGAAGCCATTAGTGACTCAGCTGCAAAAAAACCCAAAAAAACAATCTGTTATGACCCAGCATCTAGGGTCAGCTGGGTGCAACAAACAAACAAATAACAAACCCAGATGGTATTGGTTAGAGTAAAGCAATTTATTGCTTAGTGACAAAATTAACACAAAAGAACAGTGATAATACCAAGACAACAGCTAGTGGGTGTTGCTAAAATCAAAGAACCAAATGAAACCAAAAGAAAGCTGAAGGAGTTATGGAAAAACTCACTGAAGCAAAATAACACAGGAAACACTAAACTCCTTCGCCAAACCTCAGCACAATAGCAAACACCTATAACCACCAAAAGAGGCTAAACAAACAAGTGCCTAAAATGCACATTAACACACAGACACAAGACACGAATCAACACCTCTCAGTGGCTACTGAACATACAAGACACTGATAACTTCTCCACTAAGTTATGCAGCTGCCAACTGAAGTCAAGGTTCACAGAGACAAGTAACTTCTTCACTAAGCTGACAGCAGCTAACCAAAGTTACAATAAACACAAAGACAAGAGAGACACCAGGGTGAACTGTTCACACTAAATCCCAGCCACTCTGACTGCGAGGTCAGATGTAGATTTATACAGGTGTGATGACTGCTGCAGTCCTGTTGGAGGAGGAAACCGGATCGGTGGGTCGGGAATAGGATGGGGGGCTGGAGAGCAGGTTTGGCCAGATCAGTCATCTGATGTCAGTCAGGTGGGGTCAGGAGCATGGTCCTCAGCCTGCTGTGATCAATATGAAGCAACCATCTCCGCACATAGCGGCCACACAGAGTCCACTACAAACCACATGGCCACCAGAGGTTGTAACACAGTCACAATACAAAAAATAAAGGTACTTTATGGATGAACTGGAAAGAATTGCAGGCTGTGTTTACTCAGAGTATATAGAAGACAAAAGCAAAATATCTATAGCATATACAGTAGTCCCTCGCCGTTTCGCGGTTCACTTTTTGCAGTCTCACTCTATCGCGGATTTTTAAATTGAATATAAAACACGTAGCGTACAGCAGATGAATAGATGCACGTATGGAAAACGCAGCTACTACCACTTCCACTTGAGCTAGTTGGTCGCTGATTGATTAGCGGTGATCGAAGCCAGCCAGAACCTGCAGTCCCACACGATGAGTGTTTCCTGGAAATGACCATCAGAGAACCGATGACAGTCTGTAGGATTACCGTAACATCATCATCAGTTTCCCGGTGGGCAGCCGGACGTCCTCGGTGTCGGTGTGTTTAAATACGACAAGGTTTTTCCAAAGTGGGCGTTTCAAGTGGATTGATTCGTCGAGTGTTCCATTATCGGACATGGCTGTAGAAGCTCCTCTTGATGGACAGGTTTAAGTGTGGTTAAATGGTAAATAAATGGTAAATGGTCTGCACTTATGTAGCGCTTTTCTCTACCTTGGTGGTATCCAAAGCGCTTTACATTGTGTTTCGCATTCACCCATTCACACACCAGTGCCGACAGATCTGCCATGCAAGGCGCTAATCTACCATTGGGAGCAACTTGGGGTTCAGTGTCTTGCCCGAGGACACTTCGGCATGCGGAGGGGCCGGGGATCGAACCGCCAACCTTACGATCAGTGAACAACCCACTCTACCACCTGAGCCACAGCCGCCTTCCTATGCTCTTAAAGTGTTTAAGAGCATAGGAAGTGTTTCCAAGAGTGTGGGAAAGGTTAATAAAAGCCTTAAAATATATATAAATAAAATAAATATAAAGTCACTACTTCATGGATTACGTCTCGTGGGGGAGTTCTGGAACCTAATCCCCGCAAAAGACATGGGATTACTGTAGATCCACTATTTTACCATTATTGGTACCACTTATGGACACTTGGAAATATATTGTACATGTTGATTTCTGTTTTTTTTTCTATGATTTATGGCATTAAAACTTGGTTATACTACACAGATGACATTTATGAGTTTTGCCTACTTCTAGTCATTGTTGATCTGTTTCTATAGAGGTGAAAAAAATGAACCCCCAGTGAGCACAAACGTGACAAGAGCAAAGAAAACAGCCAGAAACTGTTTGGGGTTCTGAGGGGTTAAGTTGTGTTACCTGAACCACTCTGCTGAGCTGGATGCAGAGAGAGACAGATGGGAGAGAACTTCACTGACCTGTTTAAGGACTCAGACGAAGACGAGGGCTGCAAGAGATAAAAGTTGAGGTGGTGTGGGAGGAAGAGTTGAAGCAGAGAGGGAGACGAGGAGGAAGGAGATGGAGGGCATTAAATATGAATACCCCTCTTTCAGTCCCCCTCCCCTTTCACTGTCCATCCATGAATCCGTTTCACATCCGGTCCAACATACCGCTCTCACTTGACAAGCCCTAAACACCCAATGCATAATTCACCTCCCAACCTCCTACACATACACACACATGCACACACGCTGCTATAAAGGTAATTGCTTTGAAATTTCCTTCTCAGATTGAATCTGGGAAAGCGCTTGCATACATAGAGTGGGAACACAGATGGCATCTTTACAACAAAGGGTTTTGACATGACATAAAATTGGATGTACTTCTTACGTATCTACCTTGGTGGAAGCGTAAACGGCTTTTGATTAGCTTGTTATCCATCATATTACACTTCAACCAAAGCGTGACTGAGGTGTGTATGCTGCGTTAAATATGCGCTGAGAACAACACGTCATTAGAACAATGAGAGCGCATATGGTGATATCCTGTGAGGAGAAGTTTTATAAAACGAGACAGAGAGTGTCTGATGCAAAGAGAGAAAGAGGTTGGAGATAAAGACAGCATGAAAGAGGAGGATAGAGTCATAGAAATAGAGGGGAAGAGGGAGAAAAAGAGCTGAAGAGAGGGCAGATCAAAGCTGTTTTTCCCGCTTTCTGCGGCTCTTGATTCGGAGCAGCGGGAGGTTGTGCGATGCGAGCTGCTTCATCCACAGTCATAGCTTTCTGGCTTTGGTGTCGTTCAGGGAGATTCACTGTCCCCCCTGGGCTGTATACATGCCAACCAAGCAGCCTGCACAACCAGGCCATGCAGGAGAGAAAAAAAAAAAGTTTTCATCCTGTCTTACTTGCTCTCATGCATGCTGGAGTGTTTTTATTCCTCCGTCTCTGTGCTGTCTCTAGTAGTTTATCCGTCTGCTCTGTGTACCCCTTTCTTTTCTTGCTCTCCTCCCTTTCTGAACTTTCTTATCTTGAAATCAATGTTTTCAGTTTTTTTTTTCCTATCAGGACAACTTCTTGTCCTCCAAGGACGAGTGCACAGAACACTTGCAAAACTTTATTCACAGCCTGACAGTTTGCAGCACAGCGGAGGTGGTAGCGTTTGTTATAAAACTTTTAGGTGTGTGTATGGGGATGGGGGTGATTAAAGCTAGTTTTGCTTCTATGCTTCGCTGAGCTCCTCTTTTCTTCTCCTCTTCCTTTTTCTTTACTCTTCCTCGCCTTTTATTCTCCCTTTCCTTTTCTCTTGATGCCTCACCGTAGAGCAGGCCTTGAAACAGGAGAGCTTTTTTTTTCCCTGTGTTCTTCAAAAAGAGCAATTGGGGGCAGTCAACAAAAGGGGCCTCTAATAAGCTGCCTACATATCACAGCGGAGGGTGAGTCCCATGTTGCGTTGGCAGAATGATTAAAAGTTACCTGTGCCAAATGATTACTGCTGCGGTGCCCCGGGTTCAGCTGAGCTGAATGCGAGACGGCCTTTTACTTAGCCAGCACTGTTTAATTAAAACACAGTCAAATGAGATTTTGCCACAATAAGGAACGATAATGGGTCAGCTAACTGATAGGGAGAGCTTTATCTGTTCTCATTAACCACTCCCTTGATAGCATTCATGTAATGGAGGAGTCCATCACCCGATCTCATTTGGGAGGGAGGGAAGGAAGGAGCGGAGGAGGGGAACGAGATGGCAGATGGAAGGTAAAACGTTGGAAATAATACAATTAGGAAAATGCTAACACTTTGAGAGTTATTATCCCTGGAGGCTAACGTCATGGGATGCAGCGCACTACTTTTGTACAGAATACATCACCAAAGCTCTAATTGTTATCATGCATTTAGCTGGACACCCAGCCACCCGAAACTGATAGGCCTCACAGTCATTGTCTGTCTACAACAGAATGTAACCCTAAACTACACAGAGCAGCACATCAGGAGACACAATGGGTAAAAAGAAGTAGCACTGATTGACTTTTCTCGCCTGATATCAATCCTGCACCTCACTATCCCAACAAATTATGTCCACATTTGGTCATTAGTGGCTGTACAATTTACATCCAATTTATGTCACTGCCAAAGTAACAAGTAATCCTAAGTGTAGTAAGCGGGGAAAGGGCAGATTCATGCTGTCTACTTCCGTTTTCCATTTACGTGCACAGACCGATGCAGACTTTGAAAACAGACAGCAGATGCACATGCAGTTCAATTCATGCTATAATAGGAATGCGTTGATCTGTAATGCAGGAGGTCACAATGTCCCTTATATCGAACAGAAAAACATACAGGACTCCTGCAGATGTTGCTGGATTTAGCAACTACTTAGAGTTTGGGCAGCAGCAACGTGTAGTTGTTTCCAAGGTGTGTTGAGCACAGAGGATGGACATAGCACAGGCTATCTGAAGTTGCCTTGATTTTTAAATGCCAAAACATATTGGAAAGTTCCAAATTCTCCAAAGTTCCACAGCAGCTACATCAATTACAACTTCTTGAATGATGATAAAAAAGAAGGTGTGAATGACAGATAATCTCCTAATACAGTCTCTTACTTAACAAGCATTCGTTTTGTTCTCTCTCCACTAACCCCTCAACACTCACGACAGCTCAAGCTCACGAGCTAACAGCATCCCACCTTAGAACGATAAAATTATTCAATGCTACACCAAGAAAAGTTGCAATATTTGAGTAATTCAACAAAAGCCATGCATGTTTAAACTGGAAACCATTTCTGAAGAAGAATAATAACACAGAAAGCCCCACCATGCAAGTTGACAGGATTGGGTCATTAGATGTGTTACATATGAAACCCCAAGTCTGTGTTTTTGAGTCCTTCAAGAATCATATGTTTGATCTTGATGACCTTATTTAGAAACGGGAGCTTCACCCACAGGCAGCCAAAGAACAGACTGTGGCCCCACAAAGACCCCCAAAATTGCCCTGTTCATGCAATCTGCTTCGGACTCGACACTGCACTTTCTCGGGTGCTCAGAGCTAGCTAAAGGCTTTGCTATGTTTGCAATAACTTTCAAATGTGAGTGGAATAAAAATGTTAAGCACTTATGTGGTATTACTTATACTTAACCTCCTGAGACCCTGCGTCCACATGCATGGACATCGTATTCTGGCTTCCCTGCACCACAATCCTAAATCTGGAAGTATGAAAAACTTTGAAAACTCTGCCTATTGTGGTAGCTGGTGGCGGTGAGCGCAGTGCATGGCCGCGATCTGATATTACTTATTACTATTCATGTCACTACTACTACTAATGACTATTTATTATTCAAAGACAAAGCCTTTTTTATACTTATTTGGTCCTACTAGTCCTAAGTAACTCGGGTAAATCAAAAATGCAAGGCCCAGAAAAGGTTGGGTCTCAAGAGGCTATAGTAAAGACACAAAAAGTAGAGTTAGAAATTCAGATAACTCATGCTAATCACACATTTTAAATCAACCAAATACATCACAATACAAGTCCTTGGCACTTGAACAGCCAACACAGAACACTTACTCTTTTCAAAACATCATCTAACCCTTGAGACTGTACTCGACAAGGGCCTTCAAATTCTTCTCATTCACCACATGGCTCGTTGTGTACCCATGGAGGGTCACTTATGACTCTGACCTTGGGTGAATGCTTTGAACAGAGAAAAATGAATGACAAGGAGGTGTTTGCAGTTGTGTGACTGACAAAACAAAAATACTGAAAAGGCATTTGTGTTGTAAGAGTGGATGGGATGAGTTTGAGTGTGGGGGAATTGTAAGGATAGTGGAGGAGGCAGCCTTGGACTCAAACCCTTAGAAGCAGGGAAAACAGAAAAATGTTAACCTACTGTGCAAGAAACTTCCACATACAATGAATAAGCCTTAAGTTAACACCGAAAATGTTTGGTGAGATGTTTTTACTTTATGCTGCAATTCATTGGAACAAATTGACCTGTACTCTGAAAGCAATGTTCTGACCCAAAGGCTGTTGTTGTTTTCTTCTTTGTATTCCTGACGTGTCGGTGGTGGTATATTCAGACATACTTCTGCCAAAACTGAACTCTGTAGTTAATATCAATGATTTTTTTTATATAAGTATTGAAAAACATATAATAGGGATTTTTTTGCAGCAGAGGTAGAAACACATTCTTTCTTTGAAAGTGAATTTCTTTGAATTTTAATGACTAGCATTATTTCAAAGTGTCACACCCTCCACCTCAGCCACTGCTTGGCTGGCAGTGCTCCCTCTTTTCACTTTTACCTTTCCAGTTACACCCGTGGGTGTGAGAGAGGTGTGTGTGTGTTTGTGTGTGTGTGTGTGTGTGTGTGTGTGTGTGTGTGTGTGTGTGTGCGTTTCCCTCCACAGCCTGATTGGATAATCAGCTGAATGAGAAGACCTGCAACAGAGAGTGACTCACCTGTTCACTGGTCACCTCCTGCCATAAAAAAGGGCGTGGATCATCATTTGACAGCGGACTGTTGTACTGCAACAGTTAGTCAACTCCTGTTCAGTTCATTTTGCTCATTTGTCTCTGCTCTGACTAATCACTGTTTCCTTTGTCCAGTATTCCATGCCACTCGCCAGTGGATTCTTGCCTCATGCTACATCCCTCCTACACCTGCCCAGATTTCTGCCTCATGCTGTATTCCTCCCACACCTGCCCAGATTCCTGCCTCTGGCTCAATTTCTGCACTCCAGCCCGGATACCTGCCTGCTACATCATGCACTCCCTCCGTCTGCCTTCCCTGACCACTCTCCCCCTACTACTTCTGCCAGCTAAGTAGTAGTTTCGTTTTGGTGCCTCGTATTTAATGTACTTCAGGTAAGTTGAGTATTTTGTTAAACTTCAGTTGTAGTATTATCTCCTGTGCATTTTCATGTCACTTTAAGTGATGAACCTTGAGCATTGTGTATTGTTTGCTGTGCCGTTGTATGTATTTCAGCTCTGTAGTTCTGCTTCCTTGTTATGTGCTGTGTGTGAGTTATGTATCCTCGTCTGAATTAACTTTCCCAGTCAGGTTGTACCTGGTCACAGATAGTTCCCCACTCTAAGTATCTAGATTGCTAATAGGAAAGTGTAGTTCTATTTTGTGCTTCGTGTTTTGTGCTTAGGGTCCCTCATGAGTTTCCGTAGATATTAGTGTGCAATATCCTTAGTTTCCAGCAGGGGCCACCATCTCCCCGTTTCTCAACATTCCAGTTTAGTAATACTGTGTATCTGATGAGCCATTGAACTTTTACTCTCCGGTTTGCTACGTCTCTCTGTCCGCACTTGGGTCTTTGCACTTCCCGTAACAGTATGGCCCGGTCAACATGAACCCAGCAGACAGTGAGACCAGTGTTAACCTTTGCCACCCTTTCACCTGCCTTGCCATGCAGTCATGCCTTAGCCCAGGGGTGCTCAATCCTGGTCCTCGAGAGCCCCTATCCAGCATGTTTTAGATGTTTCCCTCTTCCAACACACCTCATTCAAATGATAAGCCCATCATCAAGCTCTGCAGAAGCCTGATAACGATCCTGATCATTTGGAAACAAACATGCTGGATAGGGGCTCTCGAGGACCAGGGTTGAGCACCCCTGCCTTAGCCCATCAGGGAGCTTTATTAGGTAAGCATGAACAATTGTTGCGCAGCCTAGTGGAAAACAATCATACATTGTTAAATCAAGTATCACAGTTAACTAGCCAGGTTTCCACTCTTGCTAATCAAGTCAATAAGCTCCCCACTCCTGTTAGACCTGCAACCGCTCAGTTCATCCCAGCTTCATCTAGTTCAGATGTGTCTAGTTCAGCTGTGTCTAGTTCTGGTTCAGTCGCCACCCAAGTAATTAGAGAGCCCTTTGTTCCAGTTCCCGAATGCTACGATGGAGATTTAGGTTCCTGTCAAGCGTTCTTAACTCAGGGTTGGGGTTCAAGATGCAGCCCCTGTTCTATTCTTCTGATCGCATTCGCATCGCTTATTAGCTGAGCTTGCTCCGAGGAACCACTATGGAATGGGAAGCTGCGGTTTGGGAGAGTGGGTCCAAGCTCTATAGAACCTATGAGGCATTCACCTCTGACAAGAGGAAAATTTTTGATCACGCTGTGAAAGGCAAGGATGCTGGAAATCCCCTCCTCCTAATTTTCCAAGTAGCCTAAAGTGCGGCGGAATACACAATCAAATTCCGGACCGTAGCAGCAGAGAGCAGGTGGAATGATGAGGCCCTTCAAGGGATGTTTTGCAGAGGCCTCAACGATACCATCAAAGATAAACTAGCAGCTCAGGATCTCCAGCCTGGATCACCTCATAGCCCTGACCATCCGCCTAGACAGCTGGATAACTAATGCAGTTGGGCCAAGCTCAACTTACCCCTCTAGAAGGACCAGTGCCAGGCCTCCAATGTATGCTTGTACCATGGGGAATGAGCAGTTCATTGCCAATTGCCCCACCCAGCCAGTAGAAGACTCGGCTCACCAGTAACCAGGAAAATTCTGGTGTGCTGAACCTCAGTGCAAGTCTCACAACATCTGCAGCTCTTGGCCTCCCTCTGCTGACACAACCAGTGCCTGGACATAACCACCCTCATCGACTCTGAGGCAAAAGAGAGCTTCATTGACCAGAACCTGGTCCAGCAGCTACAACTCTCCACTGAGCCACTGTCATCTCCGTTGGAGGTGAAAGCACTGAACAGACTCCACCTTGCTCAAGTCAACTGTAGAACTGTCTCTTTTACAATTATACTAGCTGGCAACTACCAGGAAACCATCTTGTTACACATCATCGACAGCCCCAACTCAACTCTGGTCCTTGGATTCCCCTGGCTCCAAAAACACAACCTGCACATTGATTGGTCCCAGGAAAAGGTCCTTACTTGGTGTTCCACTGTCATGCCTCCTGTCTTCAATCAGGCCTGACTCCTGTTGATCAGCGATGTACTAAGATACATGATCAACCACTTTGTGTTTGTGTATCTAGATGATATCCTGATTTTCTCTGACTCTTGCAATCCATTCTGATCCCTAAAAGACCCTGGTCCCACATCCCCATAGACTTAACAGCCAGCATCATGGTCCAACAAGTCTTCCGCCTGCATGGTAATTGTGGTCCCCAATTCACATCACAAGTTTGTAAGTCATTCTGCAGTGCCCTTGGAGCTATGGTCAGCCTGACCTCCGGATTCCACTCCAATCAAACGACCAGACGGAGCGGGTAAACCAGGAAGTCGAGAACCTTCTTCGTTGCCCCTCCAATTGGATTTTCCAATTACCCTGGGTTTAATAGGCACATAAGTCATTAGTCATCGCCGCCTCTGGATTATCTCCATTCCAGTGCTCCATGGGTTACCAGCCTCCACTCTTTCCCTCCCAGGAGCAAAAAGTGGCTGTTCAAGCCTTCCTCCGCAAATGTGAAAGGACATGGAAATGGTTCTGGCCATGGGTTAGGGTTAGGTTGGTTCTCCACTCTTCACAGAGGATGCAGACCCAAGCTAACTGTCGCCACTCGCCAGTTCCAGACTACTCACTTGGACAGAAGGCATGGCTCCGGTCTAAGGAGCCATGCCTTAGACCGGCTCCTTAGGTCTAGCATTCAACCCCCCCCCCCCCAGTGGGTTGAATGCTGGAAGTTGTGTGCGCCTGGGTCTCTGCATTTCCAGTTACACAAAGTTGAGATGCATTTCATAGTTTTTACGAATGAAAACAGAATGTGAACACTGATGCACAAGTTAGAAAAATCCAGTACAACCTCTTTGGTTATTTAGAGGAGAGAGACAGAGCAACAATTAGCTCAACCCCTCCAGCAAAGAGCAGCTAAAAAAAATGGTCTCTGAAGAATGACAAAACATTTCTCCAAAAATTTGCTGAAGAGGATTGAGTTTGTAAATAAAGATAAAGGTGGACATATAAAGAATTGAAAAAAATAAAAGTTTTGAACCTCAATGAGAGGTGTACTACATTTGTGCACTGAGTTTCTTCTGTGGGACCTGTATTTTTAAAATAGTGCATCTAAACTGTTAGAAGTTCTAAACCTTTGACGTTGTGCAGTTATTGAGAGGTGATACAACTCTGAATCATCTGACATTTAACGAGGACCAACGCAATATTATGGGCAGGTGGTTTTGGTGTTGTAGCTGATTAGTGCATGTCTCAGCAGCAACAACTACAGCCACCATGGGTGTGGTAGGTTGAAGTGAACTTGTAAGCTGTGATTTGAAGTCTGAGTTGTACTTCTACAAAAATGACCTTTATTGTGTGTGCATTAAAACTCATGTCACCTCAAAATGCTAACACTATTTGGAACATGCTGACGTGTTTAGATAATGACCACATCTTGCAGCAATAGACAGTCGCGAGCAGAAAGGTTTAAGTGTGATAATCACCCACTGGACACACGCTTTACCCAGTACAGCCCACACAGGTTAGATATTCTCCTGCTGGTATTTAAACATCAGTAGGCCGGTGCTGACTGCAATGACTATATAGTGATTAATATGACTGCAAAAATACCCAGCAGCATAGTGATATCATTCTACTGCAATATCGCCCACTTATAGTGTGGGTGCTGTCAACTTACATGCTGATTAGCCATTTTAGTGGGACTGCTCCGGTGGTTGATGTACTAAATATTTCAAATGGCATTTCCTGAGTTCTGTTAATCAGCTGAAAATCAAACACGAAGCTCCCGTCACCATGATGTATAGACATTTTCTAGTCCTTCCTTAGGGGAATAAAGTGGTCACTTTAACTACAAAAACAGGATAACAGTGTCCAGTGGCAACACTTTTTTTTTTTTTAAAGAAGTGCAAAATCTTACTGCAAAAAGATCCAGTGTTCATACATACTGCAACCCTGTTATCAACTCATCCCACTAATTAACTGACTGACTGTCACCACAGCTCCACTTCTTCTGTATTTTCAGTGAATATAAGCAGTTTTTAGGAAATTCCTCTAAATGAACACAAAGGCACACAAAGGCTTGCCCCCTGCTACAGCTAGTAAAATGAGAAGTGATTAGCATGCTTCTTAAGTTAAGGCTCTGCCCAGTTCTTCAGCAAATTCTACCTGAGAACATGAATGAAAAGTAGAGGTACACACAAAGAACTGGTGTTCTGTGACTGCACACTAAATTAACACCATCTCTGTGAGCTGCAGTATTTTAGAGCTAATTGTTTGTGCTAATTCTCTCCCTAATTCCACACCCCCTGCCTGTTACTGTCAGTATCATTCAGGATGCGGGAGCAGCAAGGCTACCTTTGTGGGAAACAATTACACTGAACTGGTTGAGTCTACCTCGTTCCCTGCAGAGTCGACCAAGACATTTCCAAATTAAAGGACAATAAGTTGATGTCATGAAAATTTGTGGTGTTTATCTGTTAACTGCTCCTCTGTTCACTTCTCTTCTTGGGAAATCCAGGTTTCATTTTACTAAAAATAAGACCATGTGTTCTTTTCACATACCGCAAGTATTTCACTTGTTTCTGCTGCAGTGTCATTAGTATGAACCAAGAAAAAGCCACTTGATCAATACTGTTAAACTGTTGTGCTCCTTGAAAATCAATTATTTTTCTTATAGAAATATCATTTCTATCATAACCATCTACATGTAAGTATTTCAAGCTTTCCTGGTGTGACAGTTAAGTTTCGATTTGCTGTTTCTTTCTCGCATCAGGGCATCAAACCTGTGGTTTCTACAAGAGAGTTTCTTCTTTGTGTTGATGTGCCTCGTCTTTCTTCATCTTCCTCTTTGCTTTACTCCCCTGTAGTCATGCATGTAGGGAAATTTGTTTGATAGAGCAAAGACAAAGGATATAAATTATACTAGACATGAAAAAACTAGTACAGTCTTAGTGACACATAGTATCCACTTCTGAAGACATGATGTATTTTCTTCATAATACTGTTTCAGGGTCCAAGCCTCTACTGTCTTGGCTGAGGCTCGTGTCTTCATAACATGTTGCAGTGCTGTGTCTCCTGTTGTTTTAACACATCAGAGTCCAAAAAAAATTTCTTTAAATGTCATTAACCACTTTCCTTGTGATGCACGCATTCCATGTCAGTGCAGGACACATTTTTCTTCGCACTTGCCTCTGCCAATGTGGACACTCACAAAGATTCTACCTCGCTAGCTGACCTTCAGTCCTCAACGTTATTGTCAGATTGCCAGTACTGTGGTGATGTCAGACTTGTAGCTCTGGTTTATATTAGCCAATGCTTCTGTAGCTAGGCAAGGGGTTGAGATCATCATGCAAAGTAACTTAACTAACCCTCCAAAAGCCCTGGTTGGTATGAGTTTAGTTTTTTAGCTTCTTTTATGTTCAAAGTTAAGCTTTCCTCTTTTTTTGTTTACTTTTAAATACCTCGGTCAGAACATGGCTTATCATCTTTAGATGTCAACTCTCTCGAACTGTCTCTCTCCCTTCAACCTTGGAAGTCCTCTGTTTCAAGGATGCCTGGACTGTTGGTTACACCACCTGGGACAACAGCATTTCTAATCATCCTTTATAACCTCAAAAAGGTGCCTCACTAAAGAAGGAAGTGTATAGTGTTTAGTCCACTTTCACTCGTAGCAGTATTCCTAAAATGTGATATTGGTGCTTTCACTTCAGTGCAAGATATGAATACAGTCAGAGGGTCAGAATCAGACCGGAGACTGTGGGTGTTGAAAGTGACCAATCAAAAGAGTGGAGTTATCAGATACTGTCCTCGCCTCCAAAGTCTCATAAGTCAACTTGACCGTCAGCAAGTTGCAGTCATATGGGGAGGGTCAAGGCAGGAGGGCCCATGACACGTGTCTGTCCTTATGTGCATGGGTTTTTGAGACAAAATTGAAATCCACAGAATGATTATGGAAAGATTAAGGACTGCTTTTTAGAATGTGCTGGAGCGCTTGGAACCGGAAATGGCGATTATGCTACACGTGGCGTCCGACTGAACAATCTCAAACAGTGGGCTTTATGCAAATGTTGTATGTCAAAATACATGATTTCAAGAGGTACATAACATGAGCAGGAATTTGTTGTCATAATGTTCATATTGGACATGTATGATTCTTTGATGAAATTCCCTGATTTAGGTTTTAATGTGCAGAATCATCATCATCATCATTTTTGAACTTACTAATAGTTTTGGTTTTGATTTTGTGAATAGCTCTCAGTGTTTTAGAGTTTTATCACAGGTAAGAACTAAAAGAAAACATGTTTCTAGGTTTATTTTACTCACTTCTCCTTCCAGTTGAAGTAATTATGTGAATGGTTAGTACAGCTATAACATCTAAGTGGTGTGCTTTCCTGGCAGTACACTATAGTTATTTTTAAGGCCCCATCCACACGAAGACGAGCCCAGGCCTCAATGCACAAATAGTTCATCAAACCCGTGTATCATCCACACCAAGCCAGCGTTTTGGGGGTCTGAAAACGATCATTTCTGAACCTAGGTCCCAGAGTGCAAAGATCTGAAAACGAAGTTTACGCGGCACCGTTGTTACGCCCTGTCTGCTTCTTTTTCTGACACCCTTGCGTCATAGCTCCACCTCTTGATAAATGCAAATGCGCCAAACTCAGCAAACGACGACAACAGTTGCGCCATATAGTGTTGCGTATGTACTGCTAATAGTTCCACCTCATTATCCGTCCTGACTAGAGTCATACCAGCCATAGACGTATACATGTCTATGGTACCAGCTCGTCCACTCGTATTTGCTGCCGCTATGTTCTATATTTACATCGTAAACAGATTTCTGCGCATGCCTAAAGTCCCGCCGCCAGTTTCCGCTTGTTTCTGTTACGGCGTCATAGCGCCACCAACAGGCCTGGCATGTGTTTTACATCATTTTCAAGCCTATCAAGGGAATTCGTGTGGACGGACACATTTACTGAAACAGCTTCATCTTTATGGAGAACGTTTTTGAAACGATAAGCGTTTTGGCCTCATGTGGATGGGGCCTAAGTCTGACAAGTCAAGTGTGAGGACTCAGTCTTTTTCACCTGAGCAACAGAACAACTGTAACAGCCACCTATATACACCTTTTGACTGCCAGAAAACCATAAGGAGAAAGTGTGAGTTAATGCATTTCCACTCACTTTTGTTATGCATATACAGTATAGGGATTTCAGTGCATCAAGATAAATGGTAGTACGAAAATTAGGCATGAAAAGAAGATAACATAATTGAAGAGCAGAAGTTCAGCCTCAAATGAAGCTGTCAAGCAAACATGTTTCTTTTACAGTTCGGGGACAAACTATGCCATGGTTTATTACTTTACTCTACACTTTGTTTTTTTACCGACATACACGATTTTCCCCCTCAACTAAGAGTGAAACTTTAAATTTTCTTTCTGCTCAGGTTTCCTCATTTAAAATAAGGTTTAGCTTTATTTTGACAGCAACAGTCTAGAAAGACAAAGGGAGTGACAGAGATTTCCTCCAGGGAACTGAACTGTAAGCAATTATGTGATATGCACCTTAACCATGAGGCCACCAGGTGCTCCTTTATCAGGATTTTTATGTGTAAATTGAAAATGCACATAAGAACAGGGGGATGGAAACACACACCAAGATGGGTGATTAGTTTTCAACAAATGCACCTTCAGTGATTTGCATCATTTGCATCATGGAAGTCAGATCTAAACCACTGAATGTAATGATGTAAACAAACTGTTTCTCTGTATTCACCTGGCGGAGCACTGGGATCCTTGTCTGTCTCACCAGATTTAGACTGCTGGTATATCTTTCATTCCTGGCCTTTTCCTCTCCTGCTTTTACAAGCAGCAGAGGGGGCAAGCAATTTCCAAAATCCCTTTCACTACAAGAAACAGTGACAACAACCTCTGAGCAGCAGCCTACACAATGAAAAGCAAGTTTTGCAGATTTGGATCATGCAATAAGGCAGACCTGCTCGGTTCTTTCTGTGAATTACCCATTTTAATAACTGTGCCAGGCTCCCTGCATGCAAATGGATCACTGAAAGTCCCTCTCCAGTACTGACACAGTGCTGTGAAAAGAGGTCTGACCATACAAAACTACTGTGATCCTAAAAACTGCACAGACACACTTGGCACTTCTCAACCAGGTTATTGGAATTACCACAGGGGGAGAGCATCAGATCTTGTCTGTGGGTAAATGCCACAGCAGTAACAGATTTGTCATACATTACGTTTAAGACAAGACATATGTAGACTACATAAGCCTTAACAAGCTGGTACAGGTGCCAGCTGCCACTACTGAAAATTGGATTCACATTAATTAGAATTTTAATTAACTGTAAGTCTGACTATATGTCACTGCCAGGATTTGCACACTGATGCTGTCAGGTGAAAACCACTGGTCTCCAAAAAGTCAGCATCCAGGGAACACTTTAAAACATGCTAACAATACACTTGACATATTTTATTGAGTTTTAAAAAGGTTCTCTTAAATTGAAAGATTGCTTTTCTTTTACCGCATAGAGGAGCATGTTGTCCTTCAACTCACATGAAAATGTGACCATTACTAACTTCGGAGATACAAGGTTTTCACTGACAAGGCACGGACATTCACACATATTTCCATGCAAATGTTACGCCCACACAGTCGCAAGAACAAAAGTACACAGTGAGACACACTCACACTGTGGTTTGCCAGCTGGATGAATTACATCAGAAGTTTTACGGCAGCCTCACAAAAGTTGCCCCATAACTTCTATGTTACACTGTCAGCACATTTCTTTATAGCAGGAGACGACAGGACAGCCAGAGGGCCGTCAGCTGCTTCATTAAGGATCTCAGCATATCCAATTACAGAGTTACGACTGTTTGGTTAAGGGACAGAAAGCTTGAGAGAAAGGGAGAACCATAAAATGAGAAAAAGGAAATGACGGTCAGAGAATGTGTAAAGGAAGAGAGCAAAGAAAGCAAAGACGAGAGAACGGAAAGTGACAAGTGGAAGCCAATAAAGAGAGAAAAAGGGAAGGAAATTGAATCCAGTATCGAACCTTAAATTTTTTTCCTGAAAACAATGAAACCTTGGCTTAGATAAGTTGAGTAACCTTGCTGCTGTGATGAGTCTTAAACAGTGGTAAGAACTCAGATGTAATCAAATGATGATGTTTGCGGAGTAATAATATTCTTATACTGTATTCTTGCCTCCAGTTCACTAGTCGCCCACATGTATTTCACTCATAAAGACTAAAGGACATTCAGTACTCTCTGCTGGCCCCATTGGCGATCTTTTAAAAAGTACTTTTACTAATACAACTGATGCAACAGAAAGGGATCCCAACACAATTAACGACTTATATGAACCAAAAGACCATGTTTACTGACTTCAGTCCAGTTTAAGAACTGGCAGCATGGCCGAGGGGTCCTTTGCTGTTTTGTGACAGCTGATGGAGATAATGTTCATTTTTAGGTTTATTGCAGTGCTGTTTTTAACATAACGTGAGACACCTAGATAGCCATTAGGGATACAGATTTAAATTTTAAACATCCATATCTCTTGAACAGAACCTGAATTTGTAGACATAATTGTGGTAGTCCTCAGGGATCCAATCTTAGGCCACTGTTTGTTTTCCATGTACATGCTTCCCCTTGGTTAAGTGAGACACAACTATGATGTCTATTGCTACGTGGATGATATGCAACTATTTGCTCCAGTAAAATCTAACTCCGATTGCTTGCATTGACCAAATGCTGTATGTCCCAATATTTTCAAAGAAAATGTTCAACATTTTTGCTAAATAGCAGATTTTTTTTGTGAAGAACTGCTATGAGAATGGAAGATCAGTACCACCACCCCATCTATCAGTTCAGCTTAATATACAGCTTGGGTATATTAAGCTGTACCCAACAGCTGATTTCCTCCGGTTTGAAAAAAAAGAAGGAAAACTTAGATTTTTATGCTATCCTAGGCTAACAGCTGCTGCTATTAAATGGATATTTATAAAAGTGGTTGCAAAATTGCATCGTTGACTTTCAAGGCATGATCCTTAGGTGCCTGTGCCTCACACATTTCCAGCCAGATTCTGATCATATGTATTTTTATGTGTCAAATATAAATGATAATGAGACATTGCTATGATCCTAAATTAAGTTTATCATTTTACTGCCCTTATGTTGTGCAGCTGATGTGTTGTGAGAGATACATGCAGGAAGAGAAGCCTCACATTTAGTCAGAAAAACACCGGTAATTTCAAACCCACAAAGAATTATCAGCCAACTCTGCAGTTGCCCTTCTCTTTACAAAGCATTTTAGCATCTTCACCACATTGTTTTGGTTTTAAGACCCACATTTTTGACTGTTTTGGCTCAGATGAAATGGTTTACACTACACAGAAGACAACCACATGTACGAGATAAAGGAAATTAAACTGCATCATCAGTATAAATAACATAAAATACAAACATAATGACATATTAAAATAGTTTTTTATACAGGCCTGCAACAACAAAATAGCCTCATACACTCCAATCCAATCAATGGAGAAACTGCCAGAGAGCCTCACTTCTGTGGGAGTTATGTTTTTTTTATTCAAACCTAAAAACACCAACATGTACAAATAGCCCAGGGATGTTGAAACTTACAGAATGTGAAGATACTGTACTATGGCAAAAACCTACACATTTATATGCAGCCCACACTGATACGCAGCTAATCTGCATTTTCATTAGTAGTAGAAGTAGAGGGATGTTTACACAAGCTCATTTCTGTTCTTCAGCGTTCATGCTCATTTTGTAACAGAAATATTGGGGGAAACTTAATGACTGGGTGATTAGGACACTTGATTTCCCTGTTCACCTTCCCAAAGTTCCAGTCTATCACTACTGCATGACAAAAATTGTGTCATCTTTCTGATTCCACAATAGTCCTCATGGACCTCTCCACACATGTCCATCTGCAGCCCAAAAATTTGTGTCTGCACGACTAGGGCAGTTGTGTGACTGGTTGAGAGTGGTGTGTTTGTGTGGTATAATAACAACACAAGGCGTCATGGATTTAAAGTTGCATTGTTCCTCAGTTTTGGCCATGTTTAGGGATTGCAGTGTCTTGTTCAGTTAGTCAACCCTCCACTTCAGTTGCTTAAAGATCTCAGCAACTGCTGGATTCATGGTCACGCAAAAGGATACCTCTCAAAGTAATCCAGCCAGCAATTATGTTTCAGTTAAACCTAGTCAGGAACACTGTACATGTGTTTCAAGTTCTTGAGATTTGATTTGAATTTGTCCTATTCTGGCATTTACCTGTATATCCTGTGTTCTCTCACAGTAGCATCCACAGGTTAATGTGGTGACTGCAGCTGGCGGCCAGCGCCTGTACGCTGGCAGCGCATTTCCAATCCAGCTTGGCAGAGAGCCCGGTGCTGGCAGCGTGCCTTACCTGGCCAGCACAGCCGAGCAATGTGGTCCGAATACCCACAGAGCCCCGAGCAGCTAAACTTCACATTACCAGCCAGCTGATTAGCATAGACGCTTTGATATAAAGAAGCACACGCTGTTGTCCCTCCGCTCAATTCATTCAGTTCCAGGTTCTCTTATTTGGCACAATAGGTGAGGGCTCGGGACGCAAAATAGCACAAACTAAGTTAGATACTATTGAGATATTTGATATTTTGCTGCCATTGATTATTTAAATGGCAAACTTGCCTTTGGCCATTGTATTGATTCACTGGATATTTTCTACTGGGAAGTTGCAGCAAGAATAAAAAGATCACAATGAATAACTGTTGGCATAGGCTCTATAAAACACATTCTACCAGACATATTGTGGCTCTTGCAGATTATTTTGCTAACTGCAATAAAATACAGTTATTTTTTTGTAGGTTTTTTCTTCTTTTTACTGCAATAGCCATGTATATTCAACATGGATTTAGTATATCAGTTCCTCTTGTAGAAGAAAATAGTTGGATCTGTCATTTGCAAATAAATAAAAATAAAATTGCAATATAAAAACAATCTAAATACCATGTAAAATCTGTACTGGTAATGAATTAACCCTTCATCTTACTTATACCTAATTATATGTATTTGCATCTTTACTACAAAGAGCAGGTGCTTCACAATTCTGATTTTTAACTCTATTAGATATATATTTGAACTGTGAATGGGCCAAAGCTTTTCTATCTGCAACATTCCTCTCAGGTATATATCTCAGGCTGTATAAAGTCCAAAGAAATCTTAACAAAGCCAAGTAATTTTGCCTGTGTGCATCCTAAGAAGAGACACCCAGGGTGAATAACTTCACAAAACACCAGTCGCCACTGCACAGGCATATCAACCTTTTTGTTAACGCTTCTCTTATGGGAACAATGGTGGCTGGGCAGTAAGAACACAATGAAGAGGGAGGCTTTATTGGGAAAATTAACGTGAAACAATGAAAGTGAAAAAAGGCAGTCCTATACTCAGACGGTGAGCAATTACTATGCTCTTTCAATTGCCGTTTATTCAGCTCACACATAAAGCAATAAAAGCTTGTTTGTAATGAAAGCGCTTCCTGTCCTCTTCTGTGCCCATGATTCTCAGTGAGATTAAATCCACATGAATGACAGAATAAACACCACAACAGTCGGCGTCATTACAACTCTTTCTGCCTGCCTGTGTTCCCCGTCTTTAAATCTGAGCTCCAGCAGAGACTGATGTCTCCTTAATTATTTGGCAAACAAACAAGTTGCTTGTCATCCTGTCTCAGTCTATCTCTTCATCTCCTTCTTCTTCATTCCCGGCCCTGTTGGCAGAATGCTGAATAATGGAGTGGCTCAGCCTGTGTGTGGGGGAGTGTGTGGGTTTTGGCGATCATGCCAACGTTCATATCATGTGTGTGTAGAATGTGTGTGTGTGGTAGATAGTGGTGGTGGTTGTGCAGTCGATGCCTGAGGGTTGTCCTGCAGCTAATCTCTAGCGACTTGCTTCCACAAATAACACGCATACACACACTTGTTCTCCATCTATAAAAAAGAGAACAGAGAAAGAGACAGTAAGGTGAGAAAAAATATTGAAAAAGGAAAGAGAAAATCAATAAACAAAAACACCAGTTCCCCAAAGATCAAAGTCATTAATTATACTATCATAATATCATGAAAAAGCACAAGTAAGTAAACTTTATGTGGAGTATTCCGCTTTTCACAGATAGTAGTCACAAAGTTCTTCACAGTAAAAAACATATATAACTAGAAAAGCACTCAGAGAGCCCATACCTCCACCAAGGAGCATCAATCCACTCCCAACACAATCTCCCAATTCACATATTTTGTATGGAACATTACAGATACAAATATAATTACAAACAGTTGAAATTTCCTACCAACAATGCAGCCTTCACCCCATCCGACCTAATGAAGAGGCGCAGCCTGTAGTGCAGCAGCTCCTAACAGCCTCCCAGCTTCTTAGACAACCGGAGATAAGAATGCCGGCCCAACCGTGCGTATGTCGATCAGGAGAAAAGAGAAGTCTGTCATTGTCGCTGTTTGTCATGTGGAGCCCCAAAATCTCATGTGGTCAGAGGGGGTTACCCCAAAAACAAGAGTGCCATCTGGTGGCTTTTAGGGTAAACCACATTTAATTGTCCACCTGGTTACACTTACATTAAAAAAAAATTCCTGGATCCAGACAGTGATCCGGATCAGTCCCAGAATTTCATCATTTCTTCCTTGTCCCATTTCACACATTTCCTGAAAATTTTATCCAAATTCGTCTATTACTTTTCAAGTTATTTTGCACAGAAACAAACAAACAACCAACGCTGGCCATCACATAACCTCCTGGGTGGAGTTACAAAGATCATGCAAGCAAATACATATAATAAACTGCAACTTAACACAACGTCTGGTCAGTGTGGACGCGAATGCTTGCCGAAAAAAATACGCTTTTAGGTGCTTTTTGAAAGCATCCACTGAGCCCAGAGACCGCAAGTCTAAAGCAATTTTGATCCAAAGGGGGGTGGCTTTGAACGATCGGTCTCCCTGAGTTTTAAAGAAACCTCGTGGAACCATCAGCAGGTTCTGCCCAGACGACCTCAGGCTTTGAGCTTAGCTGTTGGGCTTAATTAAGTCAGCAATGTAGGTAGGAGCCTGACCATGTAGGGCTCGAAAGGTTAGCACTAAGATTTTAAATTGAACACGGTACACAACAGGGAGCCAGTGAAGAGATTTCAAAACAGGTGTGATGTGAGACCTCCTGTTGGTACTGGTCAACAGCCTCGCAGCTGAGTTTTGGACGTACTGAAGCATGGGATTTTAAGCAGCACCATCAAGTCAGTAGGAACATCTCACCATTTGCTGATGACTTAATTGTAAAAATAAAAACAGATCCTGTTCTTCATTTATTTATTTTTTTCACAGATGTTTGTCGTTTACATAGGGTGCTTTGTTACATCACTCTGTGGACACAAATTGAAAAAAACTTTCTGTATCTGATGGTTAATTCACAATTGAAATGGATGCAATATAGTTGATATTTTTCCATATGCTGATAAAACCATTTAAAACCATTTTTATCCAACAGATCTTGGTTACATCAAGAATTTGAAGAACAGATAAAGAATTAAGTCATCATCATTTGATGTCAATGTAATCCTCATACCTAATCTTGTTTACTGTAGTCAGTAAAGCTGCTGGAAATCTGTCATTATTTAACGAAACTCAAAAATGTATTTGTACCCACCAATACACTTCAACACCTTAGCTTGAAAGTTGTTG